>JAEIGO010000058.1:10631111-11262222 GCA_018903765.1 Drosophila aff. chauvacae BK-2020
TCGTTCGTAATATCTGCTTCTTCCACACGGAAAACTCTGGCCGGGCGGGCGAAAAAACAGTTGACAAGTTTGCGCGGCGCACAATTAAAGCCAAAAGTTGTATTGTTGAGCACCACCTCCCATAAAGGCACTTGAGAGTCCAAAAGTGTCGCCGCTCTGCGGATGTCCTTCGAACTGTGCCCCTCCTTTGTTGGCTTAATCGTTGTAATTGCCACACAACACACACACAGAACAGCACACACAAAGAGCATTTTGCATGCGTCTTGTGGCCAGCTGAAGGCGTCAAGTTATTGGTAACTTGCGAGCACTTGCCAACCTCTTCGGAAGCCCCTCAAATAGCCCGACGCCCAATCGATTATGGCCCACAACTTGCAACGCACCCGACTTGAGGCATGCCACGCCCACCCCCGAACACCCACCACTGATAAGTGCCCTCGGAACAATATTTTGTTGCTGTTGATTCAGCTGCACTCACTTCAACACTCGAGCAATTTGTTTCTGTTCGTATATATATATACCCTGACATCCAAAGCTCAGGCTTGCTGAGCTATGTACGGCTGATACTGGTGTTTGTCTTCTTCTTAAATAATTTTATATTTAATTTAATATTATATTACGATTCTAAAAAATATGAATTAAGCTCTTAGGGTTAAATATGCTTTACAATCATGATTGTATCATGAGGAAGACTTTTTCTTGAAGCATAAAACACATTTTCTTTCATATTAAAAACAGTTCATAAAGTAAATAGTAGGCTCTTCGACTTAAGCTTATTGCTTTGCTAACTTCTCCGATTTAAATAATTTGTTGAATTTTTTCTTAGTAAAATCGAACATTTTGTTACCAAATACTGAGGTATCCATATAAACTTCTATAAGACCGTCATGGGCATAGTTCCAAGCCAGCCCTTTCTGAGTCGCGAAGACCTTTTCCGCTATCGTCTGTCCAGTGGCCTGTCCACAAAGCAGTTGGAGAGTCTGTACAGGCGCTTTTGTGACCTGGATCGCTTCGAAGTGGGCTATCTGACGCCCACCGATCTCCTGCGCATTCCCCAGCTGGCCCTGAATCCCATGTACCGCCAGGTGGTGGACAGCTTTTTTCCCAGCCGTGAGCACGATGCTCGCCTGGACTTCGACAAGTTCGTGGAGGTCTTTGCCATTATCCTGAAGCCGCAGTCGAGACCCTTTGGCCGTGCTAAGCCCGGGCGCGCGGAGAAGCTGCGGATGCTCACCCGGATGTTCGACTGCAGTCAAAGTGACTGCATTAGGCGCATTGACTTCCAAAGAACCATTCGGTATCTTCTGGAGGAAGGGGGAGAGAAGTTCGTAGAGGACGAAGTAGCGGTGGAGCTGATGCTGCTGGAGCATCAGGCCTTTGGAAATAGCACACTCGATCGGATCTCATACGAGGATTTTGAGGAGAGGCTCCTGGCTGCCGATATAGATCTCACGAGCGACAAGTGGTCATCGAGAGATGATTACGATCGTGATGATGAAGACGTGGTTGAAGATATTCCATTGGTGTCACAGGACAGTATACTAAAAAGGCTTACAAGCGGGATCTCCTATTATTTCTTGTCTATTCGTGATATTTTTTATCAGTAGCAAGAATAAATAAGTAAGGAATCTTGAGTATATTTTATTTATAGTGAGCTTAACTACCTCTAATAGAAAATCCACTGGTTTTGCCTTCCATGCGGAAGGCAATAATAAATAAACTTCAACACAAAATAGTGTAGTTTACCGAGTCGAAGTTATCTTTCACAAGTAGCTTTTCCATGTTCTCCGCCCGCCTTCGGTGTTGATTTTTTGTGAATATTCACGCTGCGACTTTGGGTGGAAGTTTAAGTAACTGTTGAGTTTATTTGGGTCAGCCGGGCGACGTCAGCTCGTTTGTTAGCCCTGTCCCGGGTGAAATTAAAAGCAAATAGCTGCAGTGTTGGCCCTGGCTATATGCAGCAACAGCTACTACTCCTGGTATGGCTTGGCTGGATGCCTGATAAGCTGCAATTTCTGAGCCGAGAGTTGAGCGAGCGTGGCATGTAAAGAGTTCGTTAGCAGCGGCGGGAGGAAGTTGCCTGCCCCGGGGAATGTGGACTGCAGCAATCCATAACAAAGCGTCGTGTAATTATCAATAGAATCAACAACAGGCCAAAGGAGCCGGAGGACTCCAAGAAGCCAGGCGCATCTGCAGCCAAGAACAGCATTAAAAACAATTTAGAGAAAAAAAGGGGAAATGCGGGGATAAAATGCGGAAAAATCCGGGGCGTGGAAAATGTTCTCTTGGCTGCTGTGGCGGCAGCTTGTGTGGCATCTAATGTGTGTGTTTCCTGCGGTTAACTGCATTTTGCAACCAACCACATGTCCTGGAAAAAAGAACTAACCTTAAGCCGGTAGAGATAATCATTAGGATGTGTCCTTTATGTATATATTTTTTTTCTAGACGCGTTCACATCACCAAGGAAACCTTAAAGTGTCTGGATGGCGATTATGAAGTGGAGCAGGGCAAGGGCAACGAACGCAACTCGTATCTCAAGGATCACCAGATAGAAACTTATCTCATAGTGCCAGGGGATATCTACAGGCCGGTAAGTTAACTTTTCTATTTTCATTTTCTCTGTCTCCCTTTATATTATTAGATCCGACCTTTTTGCAGCACAAAAAGTCACGAAATCGCCTGCAGGTGAATGGAAATATATCTAAAGAGCTGCGCATGATGGGTCATGGAACAGCCCAGAAGCACACATCAAAGTGAGGGTTTTAATATTTATAACTAAAGAGTTATTCCAGAAGTTCAATTATTTATTTTTATGATTTATATTTGTTTTCTATCTTATTTACTTTTAGATTTGGCTTTGGAGACAGCTCTGAAAGTGCCAAAGATCCCGAGGATGAGGTGAATGAGTATCTTATGCGTGCCATAGATGCTCGCAGCATAGATCACTTGAGGGCTGAGCATTGTCAGTCCTTGCTGCTGTGCTTCAAGGATAATGTGCTGGAAAGAAAGGTAAGTTTGTTCAAGGAATTTAATCTTAAAATAAAGATACAAAATTCATTTTAAACTTAAGTGAAATGAGCAGGAAGGATATTGCAATAACTGACTTTAACATAAACTTTGGCCCATATTTACTTGGCCTGTGTTTCATGATGCCTGACTTTAAAACAACAGACAGAGTACTTGCTTCCAGGCTATTGTTTTCTGTTGAAAAGAGCACATGTTTATTTATTTACAAAATGTATAGGAATATTATAGCTAAGCCATTCTTTTAACGCTTTGTTTTTCAGTACGCCAGCGAGCCGGATCGCATGTTGTGTGTTTACTTCTACTGCAGTCTGTTGGTGCTGCTCGGAACGAGTGCCATGCGCCTGGTGGTGTTCCAGAGGTGAGTGCGGCAATGGGAGTGAGCAATGGGAATCCGTATGGATGAGCTGAAAGCCACGGTTGCACTGCAGATGGGCGTCCGAGCGCAATGTGGCGATGCGATGTGTTGCCCGCTGGCTCTGGACTCCTTTGCATGCACACACTGCGTATACGTGTTGCCGAAAAAGTTGCTCTATTTAAATTGGCAACCACTTCTCACTCTCGTCACTCCCTTTCATTGCAGCTCCCTGTTGACTCTGGCCTTGTCCACCGGCGCTGTGCTGCTGCTCGGGCTCCTGGTATTTCTGGTGGCATGTCATAAAATCAACTTTCAGGTGAGCACCCACACAGAAGCACACAAAGGGTGAGCAAAGGGGGATTGTTGACATTCTGCATTTTTCATTCGGCGGAATGCCAAAACTTTTTAGCTGCCATCGGACATCAAACGGTTCTCATTGCGCATTCATAGCAATCGCAGGATATCGCAGTTTTTCGCCTTCGCCAGCGTCGCTTTGATTGTGCTCACCACCCTCCTGGCCATGGTGAGTGTACATGAATATATATATTTTGTACATATTTATAATTTGGTGGGGGTAATCGGCCTCTAGTAATTGGTTGGCTTTATAATATGCCATAAATATTTGAGTGGAATTTCAAAAAGGACAAGCTACAGCGTGGTACATTTTAATTTCATTAAGAATGCCGCATTATGACAGCGAAACAAGTATAAATAAAAATTGGTCTCTTTCGGCATTTGTAAATTTATGAACATAGTAAAGAAAAATGCAAGGCAGTTACTAAAGGCTTACCATTTACAAAAGATCGATTTTGATAATAGAATCTACAGAATTATACAAAATAATGTTTTGATAAAGAGCCTAAGTATTATTATTAAAATATTCAATGCCCCTCTCCTGGGACTTTCAACGAAATAAGAAAGCTTAATTTCAAATTTCTTTTGAATGGATTGCCATCTTAATTTATAGCTTAATTTATTATTCAAAACAAAACAAAATACACTTTAAATAGAATGCAAATACTCCCTCCCCCAAAAATGCATAGAATTTGACAAATGCAAAAATGTTTGCCAATTAAAAGTTTCCTCTCTTTCTCTCTCTCATGTGACATAATGTCAAAACTTATTTTTGATCCGAAAATACTCAGAATTATGCGCTGACTTTAATGCGACATACGCGGCGTATACGCAATATTGTATGGAATCATTAAGCTTTTGATATTGTAGTCATTTCTACTGAAAAACTGTATCTCAACTGCCTTGGGGCTACTTTTCCTTCTGATTAAGGGCATCCCAAGCTCGACCAAGTGAACTTTTAAGCCGTCTTGATATACCTTTGCTGAGTATAACAATTTTAGTCATTTTAGTCGTTAAAATAATAATAATAAAATAAATTAATAAGAATATATAAAAATGACATTCTTTTTATTTAATCCAATTTTTAATTATTTTTAGGATTCATTTTTAAATAAAATGAATATGTAACTTGGCAGATTTATTAACGGAATAAAAACTAATACAGTAAACCTTTTCGAAATTAATGCCAGCTTAGTTATGATCTATTTAATATATGGCATCCTGATCTAATTATAAACTGAAAGCGTATAAAAACATCGGCTTCCCAAAGTTATTTTGATTTATTTTTTTTATCCTTCATTGGCTGTGCATTTGCTTGCGGAAACTCAGGGGGAAACTTTTGCGACTAGAAATTCGAAAGAGAACGAGGCGGGGGCAACCTCTTAAGAGGAATAAAAATAAAATTTACGTTTTGTAGTCCAAACAAAATTGGGGGCGCGCTTGTTGCGTTCTTTCTTTCGGTGTTGCTTTGCTGGGGCGCGTCAAAACAAAAGTTTTTCCATTAAAGTTCGGCATTGGCCAAGAACGGAGCTGAGCCGAGCCAGGCATTCCATTGAGGGGCAACGAATCCTAGTCCCAGTTCCACTTGATGAAGTGAGAGGTGGCTTTATGGGCAACTTGTTACCTGCCCCATGGCTTGTGTCTGGATCGAGTCTCCTGCCCCCGGGTTCTTTGACATTTCGCTGTCACTTTTGTGTTTGTTTCGGGCCGCATTTAATGGCACTTTAAGAGGCATTCGTATTCATTTTGGGCCCTGCTTAATGGCCAATCTCCGAGGGGACTGCGATGCGACTTGGACGGCCTGTTGGGGGGCTGCGTCGTTAAAATCTGCCGCAGATCGTTAAAGTTGTCTAATGTGAATTTCATGGCTCGACAGCTAATTAGCAATGCTCTTCACAATATATATATATAGTTCCAGGAATCGGCCCGGCAGCTGGAGTTGCTTCAGCGGAAGCTGTTCTGGCTAGATGTCAATGGGAATATTAATGTCACGGCATATAACCATCAGGAGATGTATGCCCTGGAGGATCCGGACTCCGATTGCGACTTTTATTTGGCCTACAATGTGAGTGAGTCGGGGAACAAAGTCACTTATCTGTAGTCTATATTTAAAGCCCTTATTATTATAATTTTGAGGAGGTGCCAGTTACTTTTTGAAATTATTGCCCGACTTGTGCCCAGCTGTACAATTTATTCCCGCGGGTTGGGGTTGCATATATGCATGTATATAATTCCTTTATTCCACCCACAGACATTCCTGCTGCTCACGCTGCTCTCGATGATGAGCTGTGCCACCTACCAAGTGCTGCGCATCCTCCTGAAGCTGCTGCTGCTCCTGCTGGCCTCCGGCAGCTACATGGCCTGCTCTACCTACTTGTACACGCGCAGCAAGGAAATAAGCCAGGAGTTGGCGTGAGTAAAACATCCAGCATTCAGCATCCAGCATCCAACATCCACCATCCAGCAGTTGGCATCCTGTACATTCTGCATTCAGAGAGGCAGCTGCGCTATCTCTGAATGAAAACGAATTATGGCGTAATGCAATTTCAGTTGGGTTCAGTGGGTCGCAAGGGGTTACAAGGACTCTCTGCTGAGTCGGCACCAGCTGAATTGCATTTACGGCAGCCGCAAACTGCATTAAAATTGTATTTAGCACCCACTCAGAATCCAGATGGAAACACACAGTAGCCGCCGCCCTCGGCTTCATTTATCAACCAGCACTAACTTCTCTTGTTCCTTTCCGTTTCATGTCCTTGTCGCCTTCCATTGCCCTTTAATGGACCGGAATAACTTCGTCATTGTCGCCATTTTGGGGGCTTTTTTCTACCATCCATCCTGCCAACAGCAACGAGGAGGCAATTTTGCGCTACATAATTGATTCCATCTTCCTGTTTGCATTTATGCTGGCGCTGATTTTTCACAGCCATCAAACGGAGGCCACCTACCGCCTGGACTTTATTTGGAAGCTGCAGGCCACGGGTGAGACAAGTTTAATTATTATTATTTCAAAGGCAATTGGGCAGGCAAAGTGTGCAAATGGAAACCGAGTAAAACTACTTTCCAACTTTGCGAAAAATGGTGCACAAAACTTTTTAAACTGGTCAAAGGGAATGCGCTGGAGTGCTTTTAAATATAGTTTTCAACTAATTAAGACATTTTAAAGTTAAATTCTTTTGTAATTTACTATGCGGGTGAATGATGGAATAGTGTTTCACACAATTATTGTTTCAGAGAGTGCACTTTGAGGTGGATGAATTTTTGATTTAATTATTTTGGAAAGTAGTTTTTAGTTATTGAAGGGAAAATATTTTACATTTTCCTCAACAACTTTCTCACTAACTCAATATTCAACTTCAGCAAGTTGAAGTTACTTTTATGGCCCCATTAAGATACCTTAATTAAGCGCCAACTACAAAGTAAGCCAGCTCTTAGTTTCGCGTAAATTCCAACTCGGAATATCACGTATACGCATGGTTGGCAGAATTCCCCTAAATTCACTAACGTCGAATATCCTTCACTCAGTTGTACATTTGTGCTGCAGTTTAAGTGAAGTCCTTCGTAGGATTCTGCTGATTAAAATTTGAGAGTTGGTTGAAAAGTTGTGAGCCATTTTCCAGCGTTCATGACGTCGCTTTTTCCTTTTGACACACTGTCAGTGATTCGAAATGATTCGCAGATAGAGGAGAGGGTCGGAAAAGTTTCGGGACATAAGCCACTTCATTAGTATTAGTGAACAATTGCAACGCCCTCTCTCTCACACAGATGCACTCAGACATTTTCCACCGAATTTCCTTGTTTTTTTTTTTTTTGTACTTTCCTTTTCCGATGTTTTTGTTTTCTGGCAATGCCGGCGTGTACTCTCAGCTCTGTTTTTGCGCTTTACTTTACGCTTCGGTAAACTGATAAACTGATATTTCAATTTCACGCTTATGTTTCTTTTTTTTATATTTTTTTGCTGCTCTTTTTGTGGCCATTTGTTGGGAATATTTCGCAGAGGAAAAGGAGGACATGGAGCATCTACAGGCTTATAACCGTAAACTGCTCGAAAACATTCTGCCCGTTCACGTGGCCGAGCATTTTCTGAGCCGCGAAAAGCACCTTGACGTGAGTACACAATTATACAAACAAATAATATTTTTTTACAGCTAATGGCAGAAAATTGGGTTAGAATTTTATATAGAAGAAATATATTACATTATACATTTGTATATTATTTTATGCAAAAATTCCTTCTCCTAAATTTTAATTTTTGAAAGAAGTCTGAATCATTAAAAGATTATTATTTTAACTATAAAAACTTATTTGCCTAATAAAGCCTTTAAAAAGTGCTACAAAAGTGCTCTCAGCAATATATTTGAATAAAATCTGGACCATTAGCATAGCCACTAAGCTGCCTTTAGGTGTATGTACACGATTTCAGACATATAGTGGCTATATATTCATGAGGCGTGCTGGCAAACTGTTCAACATATTAAAAAACTTTGTGGCTGTGAAATCTGCGCCAAGTGGCGGTGCCCCAGAAGCGAGGGACGAGGCAAAGGACTCAGATTGGAAAACGACCCAACAGGAGGGTTTAAGGGGTAATGCGGGTTAGGAGGGGCAACTGGGACTCCTGATGGCGATGCTGATGTGACCACGTGTATGCGGCCTGAAAACATTTCGCTGCACTTGCCGCAAGGTGGACAGTCAAGGGGTTCGGAGAGGGGAACAGTGGCAGTAAATGGGGCAAGTCTGGGGGCCTGACAGGGCGGGGCAGTCTGCCGCATTAAATGCAAATTCAACAAGCTTAGCCACATTTGATGGCCACACACACACACACACTTTGCACAAAAGCCAATGAGCTCATCTTGAGCCTGGCAAACAGAATCTCACATGGCAAACGTTGGATTTTGGGGCTATTCCTTGAAGGTAGTAATTTATTTTATTTTATTTTGTGCTTAATTAAATATCAGAATACTTCGATTTCAATTCTAGAAAAATAAAGCTAAGATAAGGCACGAATCCCTTTAAATATATCTAAAAGGTACTTGAACTTCCTTATAGGACTTGTATCACGAACAGTGCGACTCGGTGTGCATTCTGTTCGCCAGCATTCCCAACTTCTCCGAGTTCTATGTGGAACTGGAGGGCAATAACGAGGGCGTTGAGTGCCTTCGTCTGCTGAATGAGATTATCGCCGACTTCGATGAGCTGCTCAGCGAGGAGCGCTTCCGGTGAGTCCCGTGCATCCGTTCCCGCCTAGCCACTTTGGGGTTTGGTCCATTTCCGCTAAACGCTTCCTCTTCACCCTTTCCCGCAGCTGCATTGAGAAAATCAAGAGCACGGGCGCCACCTACATGGCGGCATCCGGCCTCACGGTGAACACCTGCGACCGGGTGAACTTTAGCCACGTGACGGCAATGGCGGACTATGCCCTGCAGCTGTTCGACAAGATCGAGGAGGTCAACATGCACTCCTTTAACAACTTTCGGATGCGAATAGGTGAGGCAGCTTTAGCACAAAACTTTTGTTGCTGGCATTTACATAGTTTTGGTACACGTGGAAAAATGTTCATATATTTTTGAATATTTTTAATACTTGTATCGTATTATAGTTACTTTATTTTTGAGGAGTTTTGCTTAGATTTTTTAACCTGCTTACTATTTCCCTTATCTTCATACAACCTTCTTTTCAGGCATTAATATTGGTCCTGTGGTGGCTGGCGTCATAGGAGCCTGCAAGCCGCAGTATGACATCTGGGGCAATGCCGTCAATGTCGCTTCTCGAATGGACTCCACGGGTCTGGTGGATCACATCCAGGTGAGTCCAAGAATCTTGATTTAATCATTAGCTAATCGTGGGCACTCAGGTGGCTTTCATGCTGCCGCTTCACTTTCGCCGAAAGCGAAAGTTGTGGGCAGGAATTTCATGTTTGCGAAAGTTTGCAAATGGAGTGGGCTGCTGTAGTAGCCACGCCCACCTAATCAAGGGCAACCTGGGCTGACCACTTCAGCGCGAAAGTTTTTAGTGTCAACGAAACTTTTTCCCCAGGGAAAAAAGGCACAGATGTGTGCAGGTACAAAAATACGGGATAAGGATACCTTTTACATCAGCGTGGTTCAAGTTTTGTGCGGTAAAAAATTCGTACAGAAAGTTTAATAATACTTTTTGTTACCCATAGATTTTATATACAATTTGGTTGCAGTATCTCTTAAATACAAATTTAAAGAGGCCAAAGAAGAAATGCATTCTGTTTAAAAGTCAGCATGGCGATACTATCTTGAACCATTTTATATTATTTTACTTACCACAAATATTTCGTAATTTTAAAAGGAAACTCGAACCACCCTGATGCTCAAATGTGTACAAATAAATATACAGATCTAGCTACAGATACAGATACAAATGCGCATTTGATTTTATTTGTCGAGTGTCGACGCTGTCAATAAAACGAAACGAAGGTGAAAAAAAAATTTGCAAGAGAAATAAATTATTAAGCGGGCGAGTTTCGGGGGACTGGGATTCGTATAGGGAGTGCCCATGCGATTGGGGGTCTCCTGCTGGATATCCTGGGTGTTATCATGAAATATGTAGTCAAGGGTTGGGCGCGGGTGAATAAATAAAGCTGAGCCAGCTCCTTGTGCCTCCCTGCGGCAGCCATTGAACTTGTCAGTTGGAATTTATGTTATTGCTTGTTCTCTCCCACCCCATTGCTTGTTTTCTCCACCTGTCCAGGTGACACAGGAGACGCAGCAGATCCTGGAGGGACGTGGCTTTGAGCTTACCTGCCGCGGCAGCGTGGACGTCAAGGGCAAGGGCTCCATGATCACCTACTTCCTCAAGGGCAAGAAGCCCATCGAAGTCAAAGAGGAGCTGGCCAAGGCCGAGGTTGAGCCACCCAAGACGCTGACGTTGAGCAAGGAGCCGGAGAAGCCAGCCTGCGATCCGGAAAAGCAACAGGATCCACTTAAAGAAGATCCGTCGGAGCAGGAAGATGACCTGCTGCCCTCGCCGGACATCGATCTCAATTCTAATATGCAGAACTTGACGGCGCAGAGGAGGAAGTCCCTCTGCCGACAGCACAACATCTCCTCCTCTTTCGGTACTACGGTGAGCAGCTCCACGGGCATCACGCCCAGCATTTCCAACAGCTCCAGTGTGGTCACCATCGGAGCACTTCCCGCAATCCTCCGAGGTGGTAATCCTGCCCCAAATCCCACGGCCACTGACAACTGCTCGGAGTGCGGGGGAGCCAGTAAATCTCTGGCAACGCCCACGGCGCCGCCAAGGACTCTGGTGGCGGAGCTCAAGGATGAGATAGCCAGGGATGAGAAGATCGGTCTGAAGGACTCCATTGAGAATCTGGAGATCCTGCTCAAGAACAACATCAGCCTGTCGGATCTGAGCAACAAGCAGCAGCAGAATCTCCGTGGTGAAAGCGTGTCCACCACCACGACCCTTCGCAAGAGGGACACCATCGTAAGCTTCAATGTGACGGAGACTGTGACCACCACAGCCACTCCGTTCTCCTCCTCATCCGGCTCCTCGACCTGCTCCTCACAGCAAAATAAGCGCCGATCGGTGACCACCATTGCGGCCAGTTGCACCACTTCCACCACGATGCGCCTTCTGTCCAACGAAAGCCAGAGTTCCACGCAAACGGCGCCAGGAACGCTAGAGAGTTCGGTGCCCGGCCAATCCTCCACTGAGACCGCCTCCCAGGACTGGCAGCCCCGGACGGCCACGCTGGAACCCAACCGGAGTCCCATCAAGACCTCGCAGTCGATGAGCCCCATTGGACAGCTGACCACCGAGGTGTTTGTGGTGCCCAACAGCCGGAGCATGGTGCTCATCAGCAGCAGCAGCAGCACGAACGGTGGCGGTGGATCAATGCTGGGTCTGGGTACGGCTGGCGGGGCCAGCAGCCCGAGGACAGGACTCCTTCAGGATGTCAGCACGTAAAGGATGCGCAGGCAACCGTGTAAATATGTACAAATCCAACCGGCTTAGAGGTAGCATTGGGAAAGGTAGAGGTAAAGGAAAAGGTAGGGATAGGGGTAGAGGTAGTGTTAGTTGTGGTTATTGGTTATTGGATAGGCTTAGGTTGTATGTTAGCTTGTAGATTGATTGGGCTTGTCAGTATTCGGTACAGACGAACTTCTATAAGTTGGAGTTGTAAAATATTAAACAAAAAATAAATGGTTTCTTAAACATATTTTTCCGAAATGGTTGAAGCTTTTCTGGTCTTAAGATAGATCAATTCGTTATGTTTAAAATGGATTAAATACTTTTGGGATAATACCAGACATTTTTAAAAATCGTTTTTAAAATGATTTTTTTTTAAATTCTTAATTTACAATTTTATATATATTTTATTCATTTTCCCACTTATAGAAGTTCGTTTCGTAGCCGCAACTCTTCCCCTCCCCCCAATGTATGATCTCGCATTTATTGTAGCTTTACGTGTTGTTCCTCAGTTAGCGTTTCAGGGCACCAAGTAAACAAAAACGTTTCCATATCACTCAGAAAAGTAAAGTACGAAAGCAAAGTCTTGCACTTCAACGGGGTACCAAAGAGCATTGAGCATTAGGCGCTAGAACTGTTAGCCATTCGATAGGTTGTAAGTGCGAGGAGGAAAAGAGGTCCTTTTTGGCAAGGAGTGTAGGTGTGTAAGGTTCCTATGTGCGTAAGTAGGTAAGTTGGCAGACAATGCAGTAGTTTGTAAATTAAAATGGAATAAGTGTGTGCAAAGAAATCGAATTTATTTGTTTATTATAAAAGGAATACAAAAGTATTAAATGTTGAAAGGGGAATGCAACAGTCTTTAATGTCCTTAAACTCCTTGACAACTAATTTTATTTGTTACCCCCTTTAAACCCTTAACTTGAGAATATCAATACAATATTGCATTCCCCTCAAGACACTTCTAGGCCCAGCTCTTGGACAGCTTCCACTAAAATCTTATTTAAAATAAATATATTCCCTGCTTTACCATATCGATAAATAGCATTTTCCCGGCTTAACTGGTATTTTCATTACCCAAATCAGAGATCTGTCAATTCAAGCCTGTTGAACACAAAGAGCAACAAGAAATCTATATCCAAACGTTGCACAAATGATATTTTCTAAGGCCTAAGGTTTAATATTAAATGAGTATCAAATACAAATAACGTTAAATGTTAAAGCAGCATCGTTTATGTGTAACGTTAAATGTGTTTCAATGTCTGTATGTCTCAATGTTGCTGAAAGCATCATCACTATAAATATATAAATATAATTATAACATTTAAATGGATGCAGTATATATAAATTATGCGTAAAACCAAAGAAAAACAAACAAAATTCTCGCTGTGATTTCTATGAAGAAAATGTAAGGATGCATAAATTATTTTATAACCTTTTGTTACTTAGTTTTAACTCGCAAATTTTACGAAAGCCTCTCGGCCGCCACCTTTTGACTACGCCTACAGCTACGAACTATGATTTAACGGAGTGCGAAGTATATCCTAAATATATATAGTTTATAAATAAGTGTATCTATATAACCGACTCGATGTTGATTAGCTTTGATGTTCAGTTTGAAGTTGAAGGTTAGGCCCACCAAGCCTAAGAAACTTCCCGTCAATGTAAGTGTTTCATTGTCAAGCGAAAGAAATATAAAACAAAATGTGTTAATAAATGGCGCTATTAATTTTGAAACTCTAGAGTCTACAAATTATTTATTAGATCAAATCAATAGCATCGTAGTTGTTATATATATTTACAGCGCTCCAACTGAGGGCCCTCACAGCTTTCTGGCCCGACGCCACAGGCAATAGTAGCCCAGTAGATGGAAGCCAAAGAATAACCCCACCATGGCCAGTATATTCCGGTAGAGATTGCTCTCGTTGAAGCTGTACTTGTCCAGCACATCCTGTCCCGTGTGGAAGCAGGGCAGGTCGGCGCTCTCCTGGAAGCAGGCTGCATACATACAAATCATTAAGTTCCAGTTAATAAAATGATTTTCCCAGAACTCACTAATATTCTGCACTCCGGACCACTGAGCTATGGTCATGGCCTCATTAGCATACAGCATCCAGGAGAGAAATTGCGTCCACCAAAAGGCCACGGGTAGGGAGCTGTAAGTTAAATGGAATCCCTTTTATCGAGGACTTCAAATTTACCTCTATAAGCACACTGACTTCACTTGAATGAAAATACCAGAGGTTATCATAAATATATAATCCAAGGGCACCAGGTAAGCCATTGCCAGGGGAACCGAATTGAAGGCTGTGGAGAAGAAGCAACCGCAGGCGGTGGCCACATTCATTACCAGCACCACACAGATGGCAGTCACTCCAAAGGCATAAAATGTGGACCTCAGACCCGTTAGCCAATAGCAGATGATGACGAACAAAAAGGGCTCAATTATCATTCCAGGTAGCTGAAATTGGATAAATTAAGAGAGGTAAAGTTATTTGGTTTAGAAATATTTTTCTAAATCGTATTCTCTATAATTCAAACAAGAAAAATAAATATTTAATTAGAGCACAATTAGAACAAATGCGCGTGTTATATCTTAGTCTTTTGTTAAGATAACTCTTCTTTCTCTAAAGTTCATTGGTCCAAAAAGTTTCTTGGAATACAAAATAGTAACAACAAGTTATAGATAAAATGAATAGCTGTGAAATGCTCTTATCAGTATGACAAAAGAGTTTTTTTTATTTACTTGCAAGCATAATTATGTTGTTCTAGAAAGTTCCACTTTAAATTAAATCTCATTCAATGATTTTAAAATGGAATCTGAAATCCATTCCTCATGAATACATAAAATAAACTTATAACCAAAAGTAGTACTCACCAATGCCAAAATATTGGCTGTATAATATTGTCCCGTTGAATACAGTCCCGAGCGAGTTTCCCTCATGAACAGAGGGAAGCCCTGGGGAAACAGATTCAGCACAGAGTACATCGGATGGTAGGTGTTCTCCGATATCATAATAAACAGTGCTCCCTGCACCGCCTGCACTCCCAGCTGCGATGGCTCCGTGGTGCCGGCAAAGCAGGCGCCTATGATAAATGCCATGGCAATCTTCTGTATAAATCGCATCCACTGAATGGTGGGATCCCTAAGCAATGTCAGCGATGCCCTTAGCCAGACCACATGGAACCGCTTGTACCAGGGCACGCCCCTGAAAGACTCCACCTCCGTGTCAAAGGGGAAATTCCCGGACTGCGCCATGTGGATCTCCAGATTCACCAGCATATCCCGCTGCTTGGCCGCCGAACTGACAGCAAACTGATCGCACAAATGCTGAGCAGATCGCTGCGAGGCCTGCTCGTAGCCCGGATCGGTGGCCAGGACTCCGATGAGAAAGTCCGCTGGGTTATAAGCCTCCGGACAATAGTATCCATGATTGGCAAAGAAGCTTAGAGCATGCTGAGGTGATCCCGTGAAGGCCACCCGTCCATCGGCCAGAAGCATCACGTTGTTGAAGTTGTCGAAGAGCTGCGAGCTGGGCTGGTGGATGGTGCACAGGATGGTGGTGCCCTTCTGGGCCAACTCGTACAGCGTGGCCACCAGCTGCTGGGCACTGAAGGAGTCCAGACCCGTGGTGGGTTCATCGCAGAATAGAATCACCGGATTGTTTAGGAGCTCCACGGCAAAGGCGAGTCTTTTGCGTTCTCCTCCGGAGAGTACCTTCTTGTCATCGCCGCTGCCAATTCGGGTTTGGGCAGCGGAGAGGAGACCGGTCCGCTCCAGCAACTCATTAATGATGAGGCGACGCTCCTCCTTGGACACCCGACGGTCCAGACGAAGATGGGCCTGGGATGGGTGAAGGGGGAATTTAATATATAATCTGGCTAAAACCTCTAGAGATTTCTCAATGAGCGTAAAACCCTCTCTAAAGATATGCAAAGTACACAACTCACCATAAAGTTGAGATGCTCCAGCACCGTCAGCGATCCAATGAAGAGATCATCTTGGTAGACATAACCGCTGATGCGGTGCATGAAGGGCCCGATGCGCCGACCGTTAATCAGAATGTCGCCTTGAACCACAGTCCCGGCTGCATCCCAGATTCCAATGCAAATGGAGCAGATCGCGGCGCGATAATGAGATAATGGTTAATGGATAAGCTATCTTATCTGAAACTACTAGGTACTATAACGCGCCACTTACCGGGCTGTCGAAAGGCCAAAGTCGACATCAGTGTTGTCTTCCCGGAGCCACTGTGAATGAGAGATGAGATGTGGGGGGTCTGAAAAGAATCTCCAGAGGAATCTTATCGCTCTACTTGATAAACACAGTTGTCAAACCAACATCTTGACATACTAGTTGGCACATTTTTGGTCATCGTGTTCTTTTCCACACGACTGAACTCTGCTGCCACTGCCACGGGGGGATATATCGATTTCTTGGCCGGCTTACCTCGAGCCCATTAGAGCCATCAGAGTGCCCGGTTGAATGGCCCCCGTCGAGTTGTTGATGATCCGCTTCATCCGCTGCCCGGAGCCGCCCACATTGGTGTACACGCAGAGATCCCGCCAGACCAGAGTGGCTCCCTGCTCCGTGGGCGACCACTTGCTGTAGCTCCTCAAGGGTAGACTCCTCTCCGAACTGTTCCTTTTCGATAGCTTGGGAGTGCTGTCCAGGCTGGGCACCTCGATGGTGGCACCCACAGGCCCCACCAACTGCAGCTCGTGCTGCTCTATAGGCTGATGTTCCAGGGGCTGCGGCTGCGGTGCTGCCTCCACATCGATCAGCTTGCTCTCAGAGTCCGACATGGTGTCTGGGCTTATCCTATGTTTATGGGACTAAGTTTTAGGGACCGTTTCTCGAACCGAAGCGTGCCGCTGATGGGCACCGACTAACCAAGAGCGGGAACTGCTGAGAAGTTGTGGCCAGGCAAGCTGACAGTAAGATAGACAGATACAGTAAGCTTTAGGTACAGAGAACAGTAACTTTGTGAAAAGCCTTCTCTTATAGGTTTTCTATTACTATCTTTGAAGTTAATTAATTTTAAGTACATAGTTCTAAAGAAAATTAAATATATAAAATCTTTACAACTTATTTTAAACTTTAACTATATTTTATAGTTTCGCATACCTGCCCCTATACCCTGAGCGTACTGCATTGCTCTGCTCTCAGCCATGCAAATAAAGCTTAGGAAACTGCTGGGCTGCCTCGGGGGTCTGCCAGGTGGGAGGAAAGCGGCACAATCTTTAGGGTGGCCCTGGCAGCCAGCGCATTCGATCGTCTTGCAGTTTACCGACCGCTTGGGAAGCAGCGGACTTAGGCTCCAATTACCATTTGCCATGGCCAACGATAGTGGGAGCAGCAGGAGCAGGAGGAGGAAGAGGAGGTACTCCAGGCCAAGCCACCGGGAAGCCCCGCAGCGCCACAGACTACCCAGCCAGGGCAGCCAACGGGAAAACCGCCGAGCGCTTGAAGTGCTTGGAGCGCCGGATGGAACCTACAACATACATATATAATTCTTGTCTCTGTTTTGCTCACAGCATTCGCAGAAAATTCGCACAAAGAGAACAGAGAAATTGATTCAGAAATAAAAGTCTGCTAAGCAAGAGTAATTCTCCCACCTGGAAGAGAGCGCAATAAGTTCCACCAAGTATCTGATTTACTATATATAATCAGCCATTTCTAATTAAAGTCATATTAACAAAATGCTAAAAAGTATTCACAAATTGTTTAAATTTAATGGTGCTAAACAAATAAAACATTTTAAAGGGTTTGAAATCCTTTGAAAGCTTTGTACCTTTGTAAAATTTATTTCTTGTAGTTGGCAATTTATAGATTTAGTATATGCTCGATTTTAAACCTTCATATATAATATATCCTTTGCCTTTGTCTTTCTTAAATTTATTATTGCTTATACCTATATTAAGGGCCCAATTTAAAATAAGAAATTCAATTGAATAATTTTCCTATTAACTTAAACCCTCTGTTTGTATGTATTTATTTCTAAGTCAGTTTACGTATTATCCCATAATTATGCCCTACGTTAAATTATTCGGAGTAAGCCATAAATATGGTATACCTTTGGGGTGCCTGAGTTTCGGAAACATTCACGATAACGATAGCTGGCTTTAAAAATAAATTACTTTATCTTTATGGCAAAGGCTTGCACAATTCCATTAATTTCTTTGTTTAGTAAATTAAAATATAAACAAAGACCTCGTCATATTTTTTGTAATAGTAACATATAAAAGTAAACCTCAAAATAAGGCAAACCTAATTTTTATAAATTATTTACCAGCTCGTGTACCTCCTCACTTAAATAAATTAAAGTCATCGAAATCGCAGCTAAAAAATAAATACCAAGCTGATGGGGAAATCCAAGTGCTCAGTTGAATAAATAGAAAGCGATAACGATTAAAGTCACAGCAATTGAAGGCAATCGAGAGGCGCAGTATCAGCTTTAGTGACTGATAAGCCGATTTTGAGTGGACTGAGGCTGCCCTTTCAGCTCTCAGTTGCCGGCTAACAATTCCGCGGATAAGTCGCATCCCCGCAATTGAAATAAAAATTTTTTGTTTTTTATTTTTATCAGTTCAAACAGAGTGCAATGAATTAAAATTTAATAAACAAACAACGTGCAACTAGGCAGCTAGAAACAAAAGCGAGCATAAAACATTCGATTTTATTGGGAAGCCAATAAATCAGTGCGTTTATTAAAAGTCCATATCGCTCCCTAACTGGCCCCCTGAAACAGTTATCACGTCAAATGGTAGGCAGTGGTGTAAATCTCAAGTTAATTAGTCTATAATTTAACTTCATGGTAGAGATTCGATAAGAATTGTAGGAAATTCCGTAAAATACAGCCAGACTCTAGGTAAAATTAAGCCTAACACCTTCCCACGTGTGCTAATTAAGGCAATTATTTAATAGGTTTTCTGCTTCATAAACTAAGACGTTATCGTAGTATATGTCTATACATAGATAAAGCTAATCTTGGAAGCAATTGCACAGCAAGCAGTCTGAGATTAATGACACTCTGCAGTAAAGATATACCTCTTGAAACGTAATCTTTTCAGAAATTTGCAACGCATACCCTCGAAGGTTAATTGAATTGTAATGTAAATATAAGAATAGCAACCTTTTGATAAGAGCTTGCACTTCAAAACAAAAATTCCAGTTTTAAATTAGGTAATAAACTGAAGAAGTTAATCTAGTGACTAATTGGTTAAACAGACTGACAGAGATTAACTTACTTTAAGGGGTAATAATAAGTAATAAAAGCAACTACTTTTGATTGATATATTCTCATTTTGATTGGCATATAATATCTCCAAGTTAGAGTAGAATTATAAGATTTAGTCTGTTGATAAATTTACCTTACTTCTGATGCAAATATTTAAAAGTTAATCTCCTGATAAGAGCTGCCTCCTTACAGATGCTAAGATAGACTTGGAAAAGCAAAACAAACCGTCACAGATTATTCAGTTTTCCATACAGTTGACAGTTTCTAGGCTAAACATATACAAAAAACCCTAATCTACTGACAAAGTTGCAACACAAAACGTCAGAGGTTAATTGAATTGGAATGCACTTACTAGCTTAAATTCACATTTGAAACAGATACAAGTGGAAAGTGAACCCAAGCACACGCAGATTAATTGAATTGTCATGCTAATATTCACATCACAGCTTGTTTATTGATAATACCTCTGCCCCATTGGCGGTTGAAATTCAAATTCCGAAAGCTGAGCGCAGCATAAAAGCTTTCCCAACCCTTAAAAAACGATAGTTTACAGCGTCGGAGAGAACGCGTGTGCGCAGAGTAAAAATGAGCGGCGCTGAGGTAAGTGGCGTTCATTGAGTCTTTTGTGTTACTCGCCAAACGGTTTGTTTTTGTTTCGGTACGTGGCTAAATTTATACCAAAACACCAAGTGCAGAATGCCGGCTGACTGTGACAAAATTACGCAAAAAACCTAACACCTCTAATGCAATTAGTTCAAACTCCAACTAATCGAAACGAATTCGCATAAATTGGCCATACGCGATTCGCTGACAGATTACGTATACTTCTATAACGCGGAGAGCAAACAGAAAAAACTAAAAAATTGAGGAAACATGCTCTAAGTGACCTTGAAATAAGCAGTGGTGGTGGCTTCGGCATGCGGCAATATGTTTGTTTACCTTGCTGATATTTTCTGATTTTCTTTTCTATTCATTCCCCTGAAATTCAGAGTAGAGATGTTCAAGAAATATTAAAATTCTTAACTTAAGTGTAACTCGAGTGACTGTCCCATCTAACGAATTGTTTACAATTCATAATAAAAGCTTGTCAACATGTGCCGCAGAGAGTGTTAGCCAGCAAAGGCGACTGTTTCATGCTCTCACGTTACACTTTTTTTTTCGAAAATTGATATCAACAGCTGATTATGCAAATTTTTACTATGAGCATTTTCTAGGAAAAATAAATAGGGATTTTGAGAATGTCAACCAACTTTAACATTAATTTTTTAACACGAATTCTGGTCTTAAAAGCATTTGTGGCTTATGTGTAAATTAAAGCTAAAGTTTTATTAGCACAGCCTGAGTTAAAGATGATTAATAAAATTATGGTGCTTCCAATTCATAACTCATTTCACACATGTTGTGTCAGGTTACTAGATTTTCGTATATACATAATAAAACCTTTTAACATTTTCATATTAAATAAAACCATTAAAAATGTTTTAGCTTGTAAAAAACGTTTTAAAATTCGTTGACACAAAATTTATTAAACTTGAATGAAAATATAATTAATTTTAACATAAAACTTTAAACAATATAAATGATTTTTTATTATTATAAAATGTTTTTAAGCTGTGCTATTATTTAAACATTATGTTGAAAAGTTCAATTATTATAAAACACATTAAATAAATATATGGTCATTAATCAATGAATATTATATACAAGGGGTATATTGTTATTGATGCTTCAGTGCTTCAGCATAAAATATTCATAAAAAATATATTGGACCCTAAAACCCTTTTAAAAGCACCAAAGCAACCCTTGTAAGGGCATAAGTTCGGCTTCACCAAAAACAAGTTTCAAATGCTTGGTTTATTCTTTCTCTCTCTCCCTTTGGAAACGATGTCATTGCCAACATCAAAATTATTTGTAAATGGAAGATGTGTCAGACAAGCTTACATACTTTCAGGCACCGGCCGGAAACGCGGAACCGCGACGCCACAGTCAGATCAGTCAGATCAGTGAAAATAGCGAGAATAGCGCCGGAGGGGATGTCCAGGTGCAGGGGGAAAGCTCAGTGCCCCGCACCGCCTGCCAGTGGGTGTGGCACGTGGTGACATCGATCTCCGTGGAGCCAACGATGTTCCTGTACATGTTTGCCTTCATGATTACTTCCGTCGTAGAGCAGAACTTCTACCTGTACAAGTCGTGCCGCGTGAACAACAACTTCACGGAGGAGGTCTGCCGCAATCTCAACCGGCCGGAGAACAAGGATTTCAAGGATCAGTCGCTGCAGACCAATGCCTGGTTCCTGCAGTGGAACGACATTTCGGCTCACATCTTTCCCATTTTGTTGGCCCTGTTTCTGGGCTCCTTTTCGGATCGTCGTGGCAGGAAGTTCCCCCTGCTCATGGGCCTTGTGGGGAAGTTCATCTACTCCTCAATGGTGGTGGTCAATGCCAGGATGCCCACGTGGCCCGTGGAGAACATTATCTTCTCGGCAACTCTGCCATCGGCGTTAACGGGCGCCGATGTGGCCATCTTTGCCTCGTGCTTTGCCTACATCTCGGACATCTCAACGGTGCAGCAGCGCACCATTCGTGTGACTATCCTGGATGTGGTGTATCTCACGGCCATGCCCACAGGTGTGGCTTTGGGTTCGCACCTGTTTTACAATGTCTTTGATCAGTCGTACGCGGACATGTTCACGGTGAATGCTTCCCTGCTCGCAATGGCCATCATTTACACTCTATTTGCCCTGAAGGTGAGTTGGCTATCTATCTATTTTATATTTGTATAACTAAATTTAATATCTATATATATTTTTTATATATTCCATGAATTTCCTTTTCCTTCCAGTGGCAAACTACCCCAAGACAGCGTTCCCTGCGGGAGCTTGGCTGGTGTGGCTTTTGGGGCGACTTCTTTGACAAGCAGCACGTAAAGGACTCTTTCGCGGTGTTGGTGAAGCCACGCAGGGCCCATAGGAGGAGCTTCCTCATTATCCTGCTGATCAGCATGACCCTGTACACATTCCAGCGGGACGAGGGCAGCTACCTGTACATGTATACCCTGGACAAATTCGACTGGGAGGTTAGCTCCTACAGCAGCTTCAAGACCTTCAAGTCGTCGGCCTATGTGATTGCCATGCTGCTGGGTGTGCCGCTGATGAACAAGGTCTTAAAGTGGAGGGATACGGTGAGTTCTAGTCGTAGAAATTGTAACTGGTATATTTTTAATTTCTATATATTTCTAAATATTGAATTCATAACCTCTAGATCATCATCTTCATCGGAGCCTGGGCTCACTCGATAGCCCGCCTGTTCTTTTACTTTGCCAGCAACACGGATCTCCTCTATGCCGGTGCCGTGGTCTGCAGTCTGGGCCCTATAGTGGGCCCCATTATCCGGGCCATGACCTCCAAGATAGTGCCCACATCGGAGCGTGGCAAGGTATTCGCCCTGCTCTCCGTTTGCGATAATGCAGTGCCCTTCATCAGCGGCGTTTGCTACTCGCAACTTTATCGGGCCACCAAAGATACGAATTATGGAGGTAGTGTCTTCCTGCTGACCATTGCCACCCAGATGACTGTCTTTCTGCTTATACTGTGAGTGACTTAACTTAATTTAACTTTATTTTATTTTATTTTAATTTTACTTAATTTGTATTAAATTAGCTGTATTCATATTGTGCTGGGCAAAAACTCACTGGCCGTGCCAGAGATTCCGGAAAAGGAGAGCGGCCTTATTGCCAAAAAGGAGGAGCTGCCGGCCAATACCGAAGAGACGGAGAGATATTAATTATTCCTTGCATTTAGCCTTAAAATGTTCCTTTAAAAAGACATGAAGCCTGTGAAAGGGCAACTATTTGTAAACAAACAAAAAAAAGCGTCACAATACACTACCATTATTATTATTATTTTTATGGAGTTTTTATCATGAACTTTATTTATTTTTTTTTTTTATGTACTTTTATAAATAATAAAACAGTTGACATAAATTGTTTTACAATCGACTTGGTGGTCATAATTTATTTTACAAAAATAAAATCGCCTTCAAGATCCCTCTATATTTCTTTACAATTTAATTACATAAATTTCCAGTTTAAAAATATAACAAATCGAATTAAACTCACTGGCAGTAAACCTACCAAATCACTTGTTCTTGGAGAGGGTGCGCTGCTTCTCCGCATGCTCCACCACCTGCTCGTCCACGAAGAGACCCTTCCTCCGCCGGACACTGTCCATGTAGAGCTTGGCCCTGTTGGCCGAGTCCGCCTTCTCGCCGAAGTGCATCAGCTCCTCCTCGGTGGTGGGCAGCCAGAAGGGATCGATGTCGATCACCTGTAACCAAAAAAATAAAATAAAACAAAAATGTGAGTACAAGCGTGTGGTGAATGGCCTTCCGGGAAATAATTTAAGCACTTGAGACGGCACAAAAGGACGAGGCGTCGCTGCGTCTATGCGCCTGCGCCTGCGCCTCGCACGGGATTGAATTTGGATTTGGATTTGGGTTGGGCTCTTGGGCTGTGTGGATTTTACGACGCAGCCCTTTGTCCCTTTGCCAGGGAAAGCGTGCATTTTCACATCTCCATTGTTTGGGCTCGAGAGGCTGCTGCGACAAAGGACTCGTCGCTTAATGACTTTCAAAGGACGCAGGGACACGCACATTGCGCGTTACGTGATAAGGCAGGCGCGCCAGGATACGTAGAATCCTCAATGGCGTGAAGAGCGTACCATTCCCTCCGCTTGATTGATGATTGCCTCCTGCGAGGCGAACCACTTGAGAATCTATGGTGTGAGATCTGCATTGTTTTCTCTTCCTTTTTTTACTAGCAAGGACTCGACGAGTCTCAGCGGGCGGGTGTCGAGCGGTTCACTGGAAAACCCAAACCCAGTGAGCTCTCCCACCCTACCAGGACACGGTTGGTATACCTCCTGGCTTCCCTCATCAATGACCGAGAGACGAGAGCTTGCCCGAAAACTGATTGAGACGCTGAGGCAATGGCCTTTTGTCAGCCAGAGAAACTTTATACTGCACCGCAAAAAAGGCATAAACATGAGCTATTAATTTTCTATTAAGTTTACAAAATGTAGTATTTCTTGGTAATCAAATATCCTAACATTTCGAGACTTGCTTTTGGAAATAAATCAAAACCCTCACTGGGTTTTGTAGAAAATACAATTTCATACAATTTAAATATGTTAAATTCTCCTTACAATATCATGACACATAAGTATAGTATCATCTCATGCTAGAAAATACTTCGAATTCTGATCAGTGTATGTTCTGGGCCATCTGTTCGCACTACGCTAAACTGCGGGCCCTCGAACATCTCTTCGCAATCCCATGTAGATCATTATCGGGCACAAAGTTTCGCTTGTTTAACAACAACCAACAACGCCAAGTGGGGGATGGGATCGAAGGGGAAGGCAGAACTATAGGGAGCCACCGAGCAGTAGTCCTCGACAAGGTAAGGCCAGGCAATCCCAGTTTCGCAGTCCGCAATCCCTGTCACAACACAGAACACACGATCTCTCTGTCTCTCGCTTACTGAGCTCTTGCCATCCTTTTTGCAAATGGTTCTGCGCATGCGCAGCAGCATCCCATCCTTATGGTCTTATCCCCCATCCCATCCTCTGCTGTCCCACACCAATCTCGAACAGAATACGAAGGAGACCCTGCGGCAGCTGAAGTGCTCCAGAAGTGCGCAGAACTTGCGTCTGAGCCGGGCCAGACAAATGAGCAGCCAGGCAGCAGCAGGCAGATGAGTGCACTGCCAAAAAGACATGGCAAATGGAATGGATATTTGCTAATTTTTTAAGCAAGATATTGGAAAGATAATACACAAAATGTGCTAACTAAATGAACCCAGAGAGTCCTGACTCTTGTAAAATATAAACTACAGAATTTCGTGTAAAGAATTCCATTTACTCCTTCATCTTCAAACTGTTATTACAAAATTTAATAAAATCAAGAGAGAAAGCTAATTTTGGGAAGCCGATGGTTGTGTACCCTTGCAATTTGGAATTTCCTTTCGGAAAGTTTGTCATTACTTATTTTTATTAGTTTAAAAATCTGAATACCGAATTAAAACGTTTTTTAAATTAAAACTTAAATATCCATTTTGGGAAATTTTAATTTTAGTTTAAACATTTTCCGAAAAATCAAAATATATATGTATGACTTTTGGCAAGCACTAGCTATTTGGGAAATTTATGTCCTGAAAAGTACCCAAAATAAACGCACACTTTAAATGGATATTTATCGATAGGTATTATTATAAGATATTTATTTTGACAAATCGAAGGCTAGACTCCTTAACTACTTTGTAAGCTTCTGATTGAAATTATAAGGGTATAAAAATAAAATAATATAATAATAAAATCTATGATTAAAATAATCTTATTTAAGTATTAAATATCATTGCTTGCGAACCTTTTTGCCAGTGTTTTTCTATATGCATATACCCCGCCAGGATGGTGGTTATCCACACTAATGCAGCACCACGCTCCAGATTACAGCCAAGTCAAAGGCTACTCCACCACCACAGCCGCTGCATCCCCACCTCCACCTCCGAAATTCTCTCCCATCTCGAGAGGTAAAAAATATTAAGAAAAATATTGAAGCAACCGCGAAAACCAAAACAAAAATCCAAAAGCAAACGACGTGACATCAACACACTCTCACACATGCTATGGCTCAGTTTCGAATGGTAGGGTATATCGCTCTGTATCTCCATCTTTTCGGGCACACACGTGTTCCGTATCTGTGTGTGCTTATGAGTGGGGTACCTGGGTGTGCGTGTGTCTGTGTCTGTGTTTACCTGTCCGACCGCGCGCGGTTTGTATGCAGGTAATTTACGCGGCAGCTACCGAAATACGCTGCCTGTCCGTCTGTCCGTCTGTAGGTCCCCGTGTCCGTCCGCGACCAAAGACCAAGTTGAGATTATTATCGCGCGCCAGAAACTGGCTGAAAGACTGCTGTGAAAGAGACCGGGCCCAGAGAATAACTCGATTCCGAGTCGAGTCGACTTTTATACGAGTGAAGACTTGGGGGCCTGGGCCTTTAAGAGCGTTCTCCGGCGAACGGCCAGCGGACAACGGACAACGGACAGCGGCCAGCGATGAGCGTCATTTTGACAGCCAGCGAGCGGACAATGCAAACCACGTTCCACTTAAGACCAACAAAAACAACAACAACAATGGTAAGGAGTTTGGGAAGGAGTTGGGCAGCAGCAGGGCAACGACAACAACAGCAATCCTTTTGGCCACTTGGATAAACACTTGCCCTGGCATGGTTATATCCCAGAACAGAGAGATTAAATACTATTCAAATATAATAAATTAAAATATGAATAAGTAAAGAAAAGAGTATGACTTTCAGGGTTTAATTAAAAACCTTTCTTATTTAATTTTCGTTCGAAATTTGATTACATTTAAAAGAAATTTAAATACTTTTCATCCACAGGGAGTACCCCCCTATTTTCTCCTTGTGCACCTCTGTGTTTGTTTGTGTTTATTCGCACCAGGCAGACTTTAGGGCACTGCCGTGCAATCCTCCTTCCCCTTGGCTCGAACAGTACACCCCCTTCTCCGATTGAATAACCTCCAACTCAGCCCCAACCCCCAACGCTCCTTCCACCGCCGGAACGGACTGTCTCCAGCGTAGTAGACTTTCCCTTGGGTGAGGGTCGGGGCAGGGTCTTGTGGCAGGTATACAAAACGAGTTATCAGATTATTTGTTATTTGTCTTGGTTCTCTGCTCACATTTTGTTGTGGCCCGGGTCTGTTATGCTTTTGAAGTAGTTCCAGAACCGAGGTCTTGCATGCAAAGCGCGACAAGCCTCAGGAATAACACCAACAACAACAACAACCAGAGGCAAATCATATGCAAGCAGCTCCAACTCCACATCCAACTCCACTGCAGACCAAATAAAAAGCGGAGGAGAACGCAGGCCGAAAGTAAGACCAGTAGCCAAAGTTGTTATGTTATTTTACTTTATATTTTGTTTTTCTCTCTCTCTCTCTCTCTCTTATTTTTTGGTGGGCTGCTGGTCTTGACCCTCTTCCTGTCCCCTGCACACACACGTAATCATAATAACAATCTTCAGGTTCATCAAGTGGCCAGCAGAGGAGATGGGACTTTGGGAAGATGGGAAGTGCAGCAGCCGACGGAGAATTGAAGCTGGAGCACGGAGCACGCAGCTCAGATGGATGGATGGAGGGAAAAAAAAACAAAAGGAAGCTCAAAATTAAATAATAACAAAAGCGCGCAAGACAGTAGCCAGCACAGAAAAAGAGATATTTGACGGTTAGACAGTGTCAGTCATGGGCATAAGGAAGCCATGAATGGGATTTAAAAACGTTGAAAAATAATATAATGCTCTATGGCCAAGATTTTGATCATAGAATTTTAAAGAAACCCTTAATAAGATCTTAAAAAGATGGCATTTTAAGATAAAGTGGTAAGATAAGTTTGCAGTATATGATTTATCCGACGGAAATGACTCCTTCATGACGTAATAAGCTTTAAGTTTAAGAAAATAAATCCATACTAATTAATAATAACATTAAATTTTCCTTTTTCTCCAGGAAACCCCTTACAACTCTTTCATTTTTTCACTATGACACGCACTGTCCCTGCCTAGTGCCTGCTCTGTCTTAATGCCGGCTACGTGAAGTGAAAACCCCAAAGGCAATGGCCACAAAAATTATGATATATGAAAACGGAAAATTAGTTTTTGTTCTTTTGGGTTTATGTTTCATGTGGCCCCAGCTTGCAGCTACCAAGTTGCATCTTCCATCTTGCAGCAGCTCCAAGCTAAAAGGTCATCCGCGGAGATGATTTCTTGCGGCTGTTGATCTGCCGATGATGCAGAGATGCTTAACGAACTTATTGTGGGCCATGATGTGGCAAGAAATCGGAATGGCTTTTTGGGAACGTTAACTTTAGACCCCCTTCTCCCTCTCTGTGTTAACCCAACCCACCTCTGGGCCCTTTTCCCGTTTTCTTTCCCCCAACCAGAAGTTGGCCACTCGAGTGAAGTTGACGCCTTCGTTGTTATTATGGGCACGTGACAACTGCGCCCACGGCTGAGAGCCCTGCCCACTCACCTGGCAGGTAAGGTCCAGAAAAAAAACAACAAAGTTAAAAGGTGACGGGGGAAAAGGTGTAAAAGGGGGGAGGGTGGCCACTGGCCAACACACATGTGGGCGTGGACGGAAAGTGCTGAAAAACCAAGCGTTTTAATTGCTCGAGCGAAAGGTAAGCTGAAATCCTAATTGTTTTCGCTTTACCTTCGCCCAGAATAATGATGGAAATTGTAATCGAATATCTTTCAGATACTTTTCCACTTGTGCCGGCTAAACTAGTTTCCGTTAAGATTTCCACACACAGATAAAAGCTAACAGATATTGACTCGTTACAGAGAGAATAAAAATTAATTGTTTGTTTGCTTAAAAAAAGTAAGTTTTACCATAATTTAAGAATTTTTTTCAATTGAAACGTTACATTTATTTCTTTCTCTGTTAACTGCATTGCCCCTTTAGTTTTCCCTCCCGCTTTTCCACTTTTCCTGCTGTCTGGCGCTGGAAATGCGTAAGAAATTATACGAAGCAACAACATCTTCGAAGCCGGCAAAACTTGAGCTGAGAAATAGAAAATCGCCGGAAGTCATTATACAAAAACTTGTTGTTATCGATTGGTTGGGCGATATGCACTAATACCATCTCAAATACACAGATGGAGACACAAATACCAATGCAAAATGCACGCACATTGAAAATAAGTTGTACAGCGATTAAAAAACCATAATTTTAATAAGAAACTGCCTTGCCATTTAACGCCTATAAAACCCCCTTTTATACTTATTAAATTAAAATTTATGTTTTAATACCTCGTTTTACTTAGTTTTAAGTTCGAAATGGACTTTTTTCAATGGCTTCTGGCAAATCTTTTCGCTTAAATCTCCACTTTTGTGGGCAAAGCTATTTTATTAATATTTGATGTTGAGATTAGCTCATCTGATGATCTTGCCCCATCCGTTTGTCGTTGGCCAAGCAACCAAATGGCCGAAAATCCCAAGGAAAAGCCATCAACTTGACTGTTAATTGTGGCCCACGACAAGGTCAGAGAGGCGGATGGTGAAAGGAGAAGGAGTGGAGAGACTGGCCAAGAGGGAGGGAGAAGTCTGGTCTGGGGCTTTGGGTTACCCCGAATGGCACACAGCTGCAGCCTCAAATGGACCATATAACTTTCAGTCCAACTGTTGCCAACGAAGTGGCTGCCTCTACTGCTGCTTCTGCTGTTGCCATGTTGCTGCTGCTGCTGCCAGTTGCTGCTGCCTGTGCCTGTTGCCTGTTGCCAAGTTGCCACTACTGCTGCTGCCTGTGGTTTAGCTTATAAGACTTCAACAGAAGGTAACAGAAGGCCTGAGCGCAGCGTAAGCTGAGATTTCTATTGACCACAGACAGTCGGCGATAATCTTGGGGAGAAAGAGCTATACACTGGAACAATGTGCATTAAAGAAGACTAATTATAAATGGATCTTAATCTTTAAACAATAAAAGAAGCTTGCAAAATCGTACATAAAAATATGGAATAGTTGCAAGGATGTAAAAGTGTTTGTACATTTCCTTGTTAAACCTTTCATACGTTTCCTTGTTAATGGAAAATATTTAATGATATTTCTATTATTTATTTTATTCTCCGTGTAAATTGCGATGAGGAGTGAGGGTAGCTACAGTGAGGCACGCACATGGCATATGGTCCGACAGGCGCTGCACTTGTGCCCCAGCAGGAGCAACAGCTGCTGCAGCAATCTGTGCTGGGATACAGTACGACCTCAGTAACTACCTCTGACAACTACCTGTTGAACTACCTAAGATCACATTTATTATCCTGTATAGGTAATAAGGTATTTAAAGTAGATCTCTGCCAAGATATACGATTTCTTCACCCACTATTAATTGATTTTCTTAGTTATAAAGCCTTAGAATTAGAAAATTCAAACTGTACAGTAC
Organism: Drosophila aff. chauvacae BK-2020; assembly: GCA_018903765.1. Lineage (NCBI taxonomy): Eukaryota > Metazoa > Arthropoda > Insecta > Diptera > Drosophilidae > Drosophila > Drosophila aff. chauvacae BK-2020. The sequence continues at coordinate 10,661,032 of JAEIGO010000058.1, forward strand.
AGTAGTAACTCACCTCCCAGTGGCTGAACATGAGCTGGGGACAGGCCAGGCCAGATGTCTGCTTTCGCATCTCCTGGGCAAAGTTGAACGACTCGATCACTGGCAGCAGACAGGTGACCGCGAAGTTGCCGCTGCCCTGGGTCAAATCTCCGGAGAGGATTTTGCCATGCCGCCGGCCAATTACCGCGTACATTTTACCTGCAAATGATAGAGATACGTTTCTTTGATCAGCTGTTACTATTCGTCGTTAGCTAGAAATCGAATTGGAAAAGGGAAAAAAGGGAAACCTCCACTAACAATGGCCGCCTTTCAGTTGGAGTTCTCAGTTTCTGCTTAATGCTTCTATATAGCCTCTTATTATTGTTGTTGTTGTTGTCGCTGGTGGTGGTGGCTGGTGCCGGTGCCGGTGCTCGTCTCAAGGTAACTCGTAAACAAATGAAATCTTATCGGGTTTGGCCCATAAAATTGGCGGGCTTTCGGCCGAACAGCGCGCGTTTTTCGCTTGAACTTCCAAGCCAGAGGAGGAGCTGGAGATGGAGACCGTTTCCCCCAGGTCTCTTCTCTCTGGCAACTCTCTTAATACCCTATGCTTGAGATTGGTATACCCGTTCTTAGTAGAATTTTGTGCATTAAAAAAACGGAAAGATATTTTACAGTTTGTATTTAAATATTAAAAAATATAAATCTAGACGACAATTTCCCTGTCATTTGTTTAGTGCCTTGAAAATAATAACTACGTTTTTGGCAAGTCCTTAGACGAACCAGAATATTCAAGCCGCTTACATTTAATAATTAAAGTTTTAAGTGTCTAAATATTAAGCAAAATGTAGCATTCTAACCTTGTTAAAGATTTACTATTCGTTTTGAAAAAAATTCCAATTTCTCTTATGAAAATCACATAATTAACCATAAAAATCACTGAAGTCTAGGGAACTTAAAACTTCAGTTTAAAGTCTTTTCTGGATTTTTTATTTCTGTTCCTCTTATTTTTTTGGCATGCGCTACAAGAACGAGGCCCGAACATGAGACTGGAGCACAGGGGATTGGGGATTGGGGAATGGGGAGAGCTGACCAGGAGGAGGTGGAGTCCAAGTCGTTGGGGCTGGAGCAGGAATTAGTTTCCGGTGCCGTCGAAACAATGACAAAAACAACACAGCAACGATGGCCAACAGAAACAACAGCGGCAACGGCAGCAAAAACGGCCGAAAGGATGCAACGGAAGCGGCAAAAGCGAGGTATCTTTTTTGTTATTTTGTATTATTTTAATTCTTTTTGTTTTTTAAGCCCAGCACGCGAGCCAGAGACACCTTGCCATCCGCTCGCTGGCTCTCACCCATACCGGTACGGATGCACCTCATAGATACTCACACACACACCCAGCAGCAGCAGCATCAGCATCAGCAGTAGCAGCAATGGATGCTGCAACCACCAGCGGAAAAAGCAAAAACAACTATGGCCCGGAGAGCGGCAACAACATGTTCATTCATTCATATCCAGCCAACGATGCGCTCTCTTTCATGCTCTCTCGTGCTCTGTCGCGGCAGACTTTACACTGAGAAAAGTGTGATGCAATACAAGACATTTTTCTAATTTAAATCATAAGGGAATTGATTAAAAAAATAGAAGAAGATGTTCTTAGTAAATATCAATTAACAAGCATTAACTGTACTTAGTATTTTATTTCTTTTCTTTCAAATATTTAGAATTAAATTAAATTGATATTTTATATTGTTTTTAAAATTAAACTTAAATTAAAATATAATATAATAATTATACTTTTCAAAACTTAATTTCCCACATCCTATATGTATTAAGAATAATAGTCAATGCATTGTTTTAAAGATAAAAAAAATGATTAAAATAAAATCGAATAATTCACATATTGTATACATAGATCTCAAAATGTAGTATAAATATTGAAATTTCTAAAAGCAAGAACTTCATTGATTTTCTTTCTGTTATAATAAAATAAATAAATATTAAATATTATTTCATGATCGTAATAGCCAAGTCATATTCTTTTTAATAAGGGCTTAAATTTAAAACCAATTAAATAGTTACTCTGCAAAAAAATCAAATCAAATTACAATTTTTAAATCCAAGGATTTCCAGACAGCCGAACATTTTACACAATTTTCCTCTATTTAAAACCCTACATTTCCATGGAAATTGACTATATAATTGACAGATTTCTTAAACATTTACGTGTTTACTTATATAATATATTTCTTAAAGCTTTTAATACAAACATTATTTAATTGATAGTGTAACTTTAACTGCATCTCCCAATCGACTGAAATATTTAAGTATTTTATACTACTCCCTTTCGCTCAGTGTAAAAACACGCACGCACAGGCAGCGACGCAAACAGCGCCGTCGTCTCTGGCGTCGGCGTCAGCGGCTCTCGTTCGCCGTTCGCCGTTCGTTTTTGGTTTTGGATTTTCAGTTTCTGTTTGATCAGTTCGAAAAGTAAGTTGGTCGAGCGAACAACGAACAGCGCAAGCGGAAACGGAAGCGAGCCGAGAGCACACAGCAGCCAGGAGCGAAGAAAGACGAGGCTTCATCAGCGAGAGAGAGAGACAGACGTCGCGGGTGTAGAATTACAAAATAATAAAGAAAACATAAAACCCACCAAAATAATTATTTGTAGTGCCACGAAAATTTGGAGTGACATTTTCGCCACAAATCCATCGATCGAGTTCGATTTGAAACCTGATTTGTAGTGTTCGATCGTGTTCAAGTGTGTGTGTTTTTGAGTGTGTTTAAGCCATGGGTTCTGGCCGTGCAAGCGAGAAAGAGCGAGAACACTGATTCGATTCAATTCGATTCGATTCGCTTTGATTCGAATTCAATTACAAAATCCACCGTAGTGTCAATTACAAACAACCGCAAATACAGAGATCAGGCAGCGAGTGAGTTTGGCTGGCGAGAGATACCACCGAAGATCCAACGATCTAGAGATCCAGAGTTCCAGTTAAGAGCAGAAGAACATAAATCATGCCTGCGACACTGATGTGGCTGCCGCTGCTGCTGCTGCTATCATCCGTTGCCGTTGCCACTGTCGGCGGCACGCGACTGCCTCTGGAAGTGTTCGAGATCACGCCGACTTCATCGGCGGCGGAGGACAAGCACAAGGCGCTGGAGTACACGGTCTACGATGCCAAGGATCTAGCTGCTGCAGGATCCTCGAGCGGTGCAACATCCTCCCCTTCCAGCACAGCAAAACCTCCGGCTGCTGCTGCTGAAACCACGCTAACGGTGGTTAACATGCCAACGGCAGAGCAGGAATCGCGGCGACATGCGCGGCAAATGTTGCAGAAACAGCAGCTACACCGCAGCGGCAATAGCAACAGGCATGGAGGACACGGAGGCGACAAGGATCTGCGCATTCTCTACCAAGTGGGGGTGAGTTACCAAGCACATTTCTCTCTCTCCAAATTCAATTGATTAGCCTCCTGGCTAATTACCAGCGGTGCTCGTGCAACATGTTTGCATTGATCTATGCAAAAGCCAGCACAAGCTGGCAACAACAACTGGCAATGGCAGGTTGCATAATGCAGGCAACGTAGTCGTCGTCAGCAGACACCTGTTCAACTGGTTGCCATTTGTAAAATGCCCACGCCAGCAATATCAACAACAACCACAGCACCAATATCTACACAGAAAATAATAGCGAGACTATAAAGATCAATATTTGATATTAGTCTGAAATGGAATTTATTTTTTATAATGGGTGTTTTTCATAAGCTTATTTAATTAAGACAGGAAACAATGGCTAATCTTAATTTCTCAATGTATTTCTGAGAAGTTTTTGAAGATTTAAGCCGCTGAATTTTGATATTTATCTAGATTCTACCAATCTATTTCAATGTTCATATCAAATAAATTCTTTCAAAAATATATTCATAAAAGCATTACCTTAATCTTATTAGATATCAATGCAGTTTCACGGCAATCACTATAACATTTTAAAATGTCATATTTTACATATATATAAATCATTTGAATCTTTCACTTGCAAATCAATATAATTTCTCTCCCTGTAGAAGCAGGTTTTGCAATGCAACTTTGCCTTTTTTTGTTTTTGTATTTATTTTTTTGGGCTGGGTCTCAGCTTTTCTCAAGTAACTCCGCCTCGGGCCTCTGCCTATATTTAGCAGCCGCCCTATAGCCATTACACTTGACACCCACAAAACCACTATCCATATATCAGCACACGCATATGGCACATTTAATTGCAACAGCAAAGCACACACCACACACAACACACACCACACACACACACTCGCTCTAGATGAAAAATGAAAGTTGTTTGCAGCCGAGAGCTGCTGCCGTCGCATTTGATCAATTAAAGTCGCAATTGCTATATAGCCGAACGATATATGAGAGCGAGATACCAAAACCAATTAGCCGGTCGGGTCAAGAGTTCAATGCTGCTGACTAAGCCGGTCAACCGAAAAGAACCGACAGATCCAACACGATATATATTTTATGTGGCGTTATCTTTCTTACGAAATCCATTACAATGCGAATTCTGATCATAGGTCAAGTCAAGTCGGTTTTTCCCCATTCATTGTTCCACTCCCCATCCCAATCCCGATCTCTCTGGCCATAAATCAAGAGACCCAGAGGCATGCCATATATCATGTATCGGAAATCTATTATGTCAAATGTCATATGGAAAAAACACGCCCTGTAAATCCAATTCTGGGTTGGTGTATATACCATATATAACTATTGCATTGCTGCGAGGCCGAGGCGTGAAATATCAACAGTAATCAAAAGGAAAATATTGACAATATAAACAGAATAAGGAATGGGGCTGGTTCGACGTGGAAATACCCTTAAAAAAGATCCTCCCAGAACTAATAACTTTAAGAAGAAATCTCTTCAACTATAATAGATCATATCTATTGAGTTATATCCTAGAATATTCCTTTATATGTCGATCTGTGGCTTGATATTTCCCATCCTTAACCCCCTGTTAATATACCCCTTAACCTTTATTTAAGCCAATGTGCTCTGTTTCGGCTAGGCTCATAAATTTCAAAATCCGAATGTCTGCAATAAATTCTAAACGCATATAAAAAAAAGAGCATAACAAAGCAACATCACAACACAACACCTAAAATAGACAAAAACACACAAAAACAAATAGAAAAGGAGAGAGAACACTAAAATTGAGCAGAGAATTCCTGTTGTTTGGAAACTTGCAATAAAAACGCCTTATTGGAGAATAGAACACAACGGAATAGATCCACAAAAGGCAGCAACGGCGGCAGCAGCGACAGACGAGGAAGGAGGCTGCTGGGAGAGAAAAGTTGATAGAAGAAAACAAAAAGTTCCCATGCTTAAAAGCGCTAAACATTCAGTTCCGGTATTTAAAAACGTTTTCAACAACAGCCAGCAAGCGGGCCAGGGAGCATGGGGCAGCGAGAAGGGGAAGACCTGAATGAAAGAAAATTCATGAATGAAATACGACCACGACGACTACGACCAAGGCGATGATGATGATGATGATGACGATCATAATGATGGTGATGGTATGGAATGGCATGGCATGGTATGGTACGATATGGCTTGGTATAATGGGTGAACTTCAAGGGGGAGTGGGCAAACCAAAGGGGTTTGCAGATGGTGAATGTGTGAGTAAGTACAGGGAGAAAAAAGAAGCTATAGCTTCAATAAAATAAAATTGTATATATTTTTCAAACTATATTAAATCAAAGCTATTATATAAAAAAAGTATTAATAAAGAGCCATTAATACAGTAATTTTGAGCTTCTTACTTTCATTTGAATTACCTATAATTATTTTATTATTATTCATGAAAAATTAAGAATATTAAACTCCTATCCCTAGTTAAATTATAATTTGTTTTTCCCTGTGTACATGTGTGTTTAAGTGAATGAAAAACGTAAACGCTGGATGAGCAACGCAGCAACTGCTACGTCAGCGACTTCAACTTCTCGCTTGGCTGGGCAAGTCAATCTGTGAATGAATGAATGAATGAATGCCAAAGCGACAGACCGTCCAAATGTATGAATGGATAAAGCCAACAACAGCAATACCAACAGCAACAAAGATCGGGCAATTTGTTGGCCATATACAAACAGATCAGCCACGCATATTTGGCCTAAACAAGTCGACGGTTCGTCGGTTCGATGTGTGTGCGCGTGGCATGGCCAAAAGCTATGGCAAGGGGAATATCAAAAGAGGCTGCCACAAATTCCAATTGACTGGGAAATGTATAAACAAATCAAGCATGGATTCCAGCATAAACAACTCTTCCGTTTCCGAGAGTATTTTTGACCAAGTTTGGTTCTGTTTGGTGGGCGTTATTGAATGCGGCCAGGTGTGAAAACGTGAAAATGCTTTTTGTGGGCCACAATGCCACGAAAGAAGCGTTTGCATGCTGCCAAAAGGAGCAATAAATATTTATGAAATAACATGTCTACATAAATCTTTAAGTCTCTCGATGGCCACACCTCTCTCTCAATGCTGGTAATTTATGGAATTTTTATGCTAATTAATACATCCGATATGTTTGCCATGATTTGACAATATTTAATTTGACCATCTTGGAACTAGTTTTGTGGCTCGTTTATCTGCTTATTTTTTCTCGTTTAAATATATGCTCATCAGTTTTGATTTGATTTTTTCACAGAAACCATCAATGGAGATATGGGTATCCGTTTTCTGGTGAATGAACTACCCAGTTTGGTTGTGATTCTTGTGAATGAATTTCTACGATGAGAACTAACGTTAATTTAGAGGGGAACAAACTTCCATGGAACCTTTTAATTGACCAATCACTGAGCTTACCCAGAATTGGTCCACTTCTAAGGAATTGATTGAATCAAATCTCTATATGAATCAATTAGTTTTATGCCGAGTTGATCAAATGGAAAAATACCTTGTCTTCTAGGGATTATGTAAAAAATACATATTTATTTGTTATTCCAAGACAAGTTTATACCAGCTAATCCCTTAATGAATCGAGTGGCTTTCCTTGATTTCGCATATCATGTTTTCATAATTTCAATCTATGCTTTTTCTCTCAATGATGGAATTTTTTTATGCTAAATATAGAAATTATTCAATGCGATACGAGAAGGCGCAAAAAATAATCATAAAAAAATACAAACAAATATTGAAAGAGAGTAGACAATATTTGTATGTATATATCGGTTAAGTGTGTCTGGATGCCGCAGACACAGATAGGCACTACAAATATATATATGTATAAAAATATTTGCATAAAAAACAACCAACGGACGGCAGCAGCAGCAGCATACCGCAATTATTCACCTAAAAAATGTGTTCAAGTCTACAATCTGAGAGGCTCCATTGAGAAAAATGCCTCAAAGCGGCGGCAGTGGCCACAGCAACAGCCACAACCTGAGCCAACGGATGCTTGGATACCAAAAAACTAGTTTTCCCACTTTTTTCTCTCGGCTTCATCTGCTACAATGTATATACTTTGTTGCTGGCGCGCGCGCCAAGTCAACTTTTATAGATAATATATATATTTATATATTCTTTATATATAAATATTCTTTTTCTTATATGATTTAAACACGCACAAAATAGAGATAAGGGAGGTAAATTATATAAAATAATCTTCTTAACAGGCTTGTCAAATATAATAACCATTTGCTAATTATAAAAAATCTGTAACACTACTTGATTAAATAATTTTATCAATTATAAAACAGTATTAATTGTTTCCAAGAATAACTAAATTTGAGGAGTTCCTGAAAAAAACTTCTATGAATTAAAAAAAGTTAGGAATTAAGAGAACCTAAATAACTTAAAGGGTTCCGAATTATATTCCGATTTATTTTACATATTAGGAAAAATGGATTAACTTTTGATGCCATTATTCAAAACATTTAATTAAAATCAATTTAAGAGAAATAAAACCACATAAATAAAATCATTTTCAGATAAACGAACCACTTCAAATCCATTAAATTCAAATAAGTATACTTATACAATTTTCTACTTCAAAATACAATTCCTCAAATTTATATTTTTACCCAAAATAAAAAAAAAAAAAACCATTTGCATAATAATTATATATTTCCTATCCATAAGGTCAAACAAATCTGTAGATCTACGTCGCGATCGCTGCCAGACCTCCTCCATTCCGATCTCCATCGATATATGTAGATCCACTTGACGTTGTTGATTTCTAAGATCTCTCAAGTCTCCGCCGGCTGCTCCCATTGTTCAGCTGGAATGGTCTTGGCTTTGTGCCACTTTTGGACATTTCTCTATCGGCCAGTCGTACTGTGCTGGCCAGGCGGAAATGTGGCTTGGAACACTTCCGCTTTTGCTTTGGGTGAAAGAGGCCTTGTTACAGTTATTGATGGACACGTTCCAATTTCCGTAGAAAGCACTGGGGAAACAAGGGGGACACAGAGCATTTTCCGATCGTGTAAGTGTGCTAATTACGTGCCCAAAGGCGCAATTTGTTTACAATAATAATAACAAAGCGCACACAACACAGAAAAGGTAAAGCGATGGCGTAGCACAAAAAATAAATTAACTATAAATAAGCCAAAGCCAAAGCAAAACGAGTGATGTTGTTTTTTGTAGTTGTGGCCGCTTGGTCGCTCGTCTTTCATTCATAAAAACGCACGCAGACGGCGACGGAGTAAACAACAAATTCGATGGCAAACGGGGCGTGGCACCAGGGGGGCGACTTGCTCGTAATTATCAAACAAAAACAACCACAAAAACCGTTCGCCAGCGATTTGGTGGCGTTTTGCGCGCGATTTTTTCCCCCTTTTTTGCAAAGAAAAATAAATAAATAAAAAATAATAGAGAAAAAAAAAACAAGAAGCGAACAGGCAAAGCCTGTTTGCAGCCGGGCAACTTTTCATTTTGCTAGCCGCTTCATTCATTCATAAAAATCCCCGGCAACAAGCAATCGGCATTGTAGCCAAGATTTATTTATTTGGCGGCAAGCGCGTAAAAGGAGGCAACAGCACGGCAGCAACATTACAAGTAAGCAAGAAGCACTAGTGGCAGGCAGCAACTGTTGCAAGTTGCAAGTTGCTGGCCATGGGCAACATGTTTATAGTCCCCCCCTTTAAAGTCGGCAACATTTTGCGGTTGTGTTATTTTCCTTTTGGCCAAAGCAACAATTACAATGGCCACAGAAGAGGCACAGCTAAAAAAAAAAGCCACAACCAACTATGCCACGTTGTTGCTGAATGAATGAATGAATGAATTACTTTTTTCCGTTCCGTTGTGGCAGCAACAGCAACATCACAAGCAGCTGAGAGTGATTGTGGTCGGGTATGTGTGGCTGACGATGGGGTTGGGGTTTGAGGATGTGGATGTGGATGTGGATGTGGTTAGTGGATGTCCGTGTGCGTAGACGTTCATTAATTGTGACGATCAACAAGCTACGCAAAAATCAACCGTCAACAGCAGCAGCGGCAGCAGCAACTTCCCCCTGTTGCTCTTCGCTAAGCGATGTTGCTGTTGCTGCTTCAGCTGCAATTGGCTGCCCCCCCGAGAAACCAGTTTCCCAGCAAAATACCCTGCACAATCCTTGACAACTGCCTTGAGTATTATGGAATATACAAGAGCTTTAAGTATAGGAACTTTTATTTAAGATATTAACCATTCGCTAGTTATAGGAGAAACCTTTTAAAAAAATAGTAAACAGATTTTTCCTATTTATTTTTTACTTTAAGTAAGTCCTTCTCTTTTTTTAAAAACCCAATTTAGAAAGCATATTCTTTGAAAAGATTTCCTATAGCCAATTTAACATAAAAGTGAATCTCCTTTGTTCAATAATTTAAAATACTTGTGTTCTAGAAAAGATTGCCTTAGATACACTTAAAATTATGTAAAATAATATCTTATAATATACAATTTTATATATAATTCATACATAATAATATCTATAAATATTTCCCAACCCCTCACAGTTAGAGCATTTAAACTTCCTCAACTCCTCTCCGCTTGCTGACATTCTTATAATATTTCTGCTGTTGTCTGTTGGCTTTTGCCCGCTTCCTTTTGGAATTTCTGCTGTTTTATGAATGAAAATGTTTTTTCTCTGCTTGTTTGCGGTTGGGGCATGCTTCCGTTAAGGCAATCCAGAAGAAGAGGAAAAAAAAATTGTAAAAAAAAGCGAGCAAAAGTGGCACGGTCAGTCTGCGTGCTGCCCCTTGGCAATGCCCCTACTCTGGTCTCGCCTATGCAAAGTATTATTATATTTATTTTTCTTCTTCACTTTTTTTGAGGAACCCGGCAGCACACAAATCTTTTCTACTTCCGGCTCTCTAAGAGCTCAGCTTGAGTTGAGTTTTCACTGGAATTCTGTGGGACGCGGAATCGGAATCGGAAGATGGCGAGAGGAGTGGCAGCAGCTAGTGACCTAACAACTTCCGTGTTACTTCCGCTTCTTCAGCTCTTCCTCCACATCTCTCACATCCGTTTCTAACAATTTTAATTGAATTTTCGTGTAAACACACTGAGTTTTGAAGCCATCCCATCCATATTATCTTGACCGGGACTAAAACAGAGGCTGAGCCGGCATACTTCCGCTTGCTCTGGCCACATGACGACGCCAGATTGCATAATTCCCTAGTCAAAAACCCAGAAGAAGATCCCATGTTAGGAGAGAAAAAAAAAACAATGTGAAAAGGAAATGTATAGAAAAATCATTAACGCACAGACAAAAGATAACAGCGGGCCGAGGAATGGGATAGGATAGGATAGGATATATATATGGTGCCGAGCAGGGGCTACCTGATGGCCCAACACACTTGTGCCAGGCGGCAGGCTGCTGCCATCCGTCTCGTCTAACGGTCGTCGGGGCAAGGAAAATCGGAAAAATCTCCGGTCTACTCCGGACGTTGATCGGTCGTGTGTGCGTCAACGCCCTCATGGGAACCGATAGCCGAGAGCTCAGGGGCTCGGGGTTCTTTAGAGAACCAACTGTTGCTGCACCGGGGGGAAAACACACGGACGTCTTCGGTTTGTTGTGTGAGGAAATTTATGTCATTGATTGTCCTTTGGTTAGGCAGTTATTGATAGCACCAGATGAGCGGGGCAGGTGCAGCCACCGACCGAAAAATCTCAATTGTTTCTGAGGCTTTTTGCAAAAACCCAAAAGTCATTGTTGCGTTGTAAGGATTCCGATTTGAGAGACTGGATAAATCAGAGCAAACATTTGACATTTAACAATAGAAAACTCACTAGCATATGTATGTATTTTGTTTAAATGTTAGCCTCAGGCTAAGAATTATTAAAATATTTATTATCTCTCCCATTAAAGCTTTAATAAAAGCTAGAAATTTCCTTGGAATCTCTCTACATATAGACCCCCACTGTCTGCAATACAAGACACCTCACTTCCGTTGCGTGGAGTGGCATTCCCGGCATTCAGGCAGCCACATGAGGCATGACAGCTATGAGGGGGCACTACACAGTACGGGAGTATCTACCAGTGAGGTTTCTACAAGAATGCCATTGAGAGGGAGCTCCCCTGCTTTACACCCGCTCCTTCCCTCTATATTTCTGGGGGGTTGTGTGTGCGGGGTTAATTTGATTCAATTAAAGAGATGCTATGGGCGAAGCGGCGGCTTTCCATTGAAATCAAAAGTCACAAAAGTTCGTCAACGCTTGCTGCCTCACGTTGCAGTGTCCAGATGGGTGTCACAGGGGGGTTACAGGGGGAAGACGACATAGGGGGACTTTTCTGGGGTTTCCAACTCCAACGTTCATTGTCTTTGGCGCGTTCTCAACTTCCGTTGGCACTGCACTTTGACACATGAGGCTAATTGTTTGACTCTTTTGGGGAGAGGGACACGGACACGGACACGCGTGCTGTTGATGGAGATCGGAGCAAATTATAAAGTGTGGCAGCAGCAGCTTTGCCCGGTCCCCGCCCCTTTTCTTTGGGGAGCTGTTAAACCGGAAATCCGGTCGCCTCCTCTCTCCTCTCCCCTCCACTCCACTGTTTGTTTTTCAGTGTTTTTGTGTCGTTTTTTTCTTTTCTTGTTGTTTTCTTGTCGTGTGTTGGCCCGGCAAAACTTTTACTACTCTTCCAGCTTCTTCTTTGCCGCGAAAGAAACTTTCGTGTTGTTTATAAAGTTGATTCTACGTAATGCACAGGGAAAAAGAAGGTTCTAAGCCAATAAGAGATCATTTCTGGATTTAAAAATAAAACATCTTAAGGTTTTTGATAATATTTAACAAGACTTACTATAAGTTTGCCTTGAGGGATTTTTTAAACATGTTAGGAGCTTAAAATAAGAGTTTAAGGGATATTTAAAACCTCGTTTTATACTTTTTAAATATTTTTCTATATTGTCTTTAAATTTAAATAAACTTCCTCTAATAAATAAACCCGAAATCCACTCCAATTTTCTCTGAGTGCTCCCATTGTGAGCGGAACAGAGATGAGCTGATGCCATTGGAATGTCGTTGAAGCATGTCTTCTTTTTTGATATTTGCTGCCCCTTCTGCCCTATGATTTGCTTATCAATATGTAAAATTTTATATACGAATAACGGTAATGTCTTTGAAGTGCCATTTCCCGACACACACACAAAACCGAAACTAAAAAACTCCAAGCGAGACTCCAAGCGAGAGGGAAATAACATACACAAAACTGGCAGCCAACTGAAGAAGGGGAAGAAATCTCAATAAACATGCTCGAATTTCAAAGAATTTCTCACGCTTCTTACTCAATGTGCCCCCTTATCCACTTCGTGCATATCCTGCCATATCCTGGGGTGGACTGACAATGGTTCCAGGATCTCGGGCTGCCCCCGAAATCGAAAAGAATCTCAGCAATGCTCGAGGCTCCCTCCTCTGCCTTCATGAAATGTGAATAATCAAAGTGAAAACAAATCTGCTGAGCGAGGAAGGGTTAAGGACTTTGGCGGGCATATCCTCGAGCAGGTGCAACTGCCAACGAAACTAGGTCAAAAATGTGACAGAGAAATAGGGGGGAATTCCAAAAAAGGAAGTTCCGGAAGGAAGCCGCGGCATTATAAAATACAAAACGAAATCGGGAAGTAAATAAAACTAATAAAGGGGATAAGGAAGGCAGGCAGACAACATCCGGAAGCGAGAGAGCATGAGGTGGGGAATTGTCATAGAGAAGGCTGTGTGTTCAATTGAGCAAAAAGGTAAAAGGTCAGAGGACAACCTGTTCCGGATTCACTTCCGGCCTCCGGTTTCCCCTGTCTCTCTCACACCTAACAGCTAATCCCTTTTTGCCTTGTCTGTGTGTGTGTCTGCACTCACTTATTTACTTCCGTCAGTTGCACTAAATCACTTCCGGACTTCCGGTATGCAGCCTTCCTCCGTCTCCCTTCGAGTGAAGCAAAAAGGATCTCCCCTGGAATGACCCTAAGCAGCTCAGGTAGCAGCAGGTGCAAGCCACAAGAGGAACAGAAAATACCCGAAAATAATTTGAATAAAAATCAAGAAAAAACAAAAAGGCGGGGAGAATGGAGAGAGAAATGAAATTGAAACCAAACAAAAGGCAAAAAAAAATGTAAGAAGAAAACCCTCGAGAAAAAGGGATCAAAAACCGAAGAAGAACAAGGTGCGCGACAGTTCCACTTAAAAAATTGATTGCTTTCGATAATTTCATTGGAAACCTGTTGTTGCTGTTGCTGTTGTCGCCATCGAGAGTCACTAACAATAAAATCGAATGATAGAAGGAACATCATTCGAAGCCCCTGGAGTGGCATCCTCGAAAAGCACATACAGACATTTGCTAGTTGTTGGTTTTTATGTTACGGCCAGGACGACGAAAAACAGGACACAATACATAAGTTTTTATTGGGCCCCCGAACCCAGGACTCGAAGCCAAACCAAACACAGAGACGAACTTTTGGGACTCTGTTTAGAGAATTCAATTAATGGACAGTATTTGTTGGAGAACAAACAAACCAGAGATATCCTCCTTCTCGAGTTGCTCTTTGGGCAGTAGTTATGTTAATCAAGTTGGCAAGATTGTGTTGACACAAGCGGCTATTATTGAAGGGTTCCCAGACATTCAAAGCGTTGAAAGTTTGCCTTTATGGGTTGTTTATCGTATGGAGATTCTAGCGAATAATCACTGGGATTTGGGGAAATTATGCAAATTTATTTTTATGAGCCGAAATGAAGTGCTAAATATGTTATAAGGCTTTAAGATTTTTAGTAGCATATTCTTAAATTCTTTTCATTCTTTAAAATATTTAAAAAATATATTTAACTAACCTAACTTTATCATATTCCCCTTTCAGGACTCTGAGGACGATTTACCCATCTGTGCACCGAATGCCGTTTGCTCTAAGATCGATTTATATGAAACCCCTTGGATTGAGCGACAATGCCGTTGTCCCGAATCGAATCGGATGCCCAACAATGTGATCATCCATCATCATAGTCACAATCTGGGTGGTTCCGTGGACTCTTCAAAGTATAGAAACTACTACGAGAGGGAGAAATTGCTGCAGCACAAGCGTATGCTGCTAGGCGAGTTCCAGGACAAAAAGTTCGAGAGTTTGCACCTGAAGAAGCTAATGCAGAAGCTGGGCGCTGTCTACGAGGACGAATTGGATCAGTCACCGGACTACAATGATGCTTTGCCCTACACGGAGTTGCAGGACAATGAGTTTCCTCGTGGCTCAGCCCACATGAGGCACTCTGGTCACAGAGGATCAAAGGAATCGCCGGCCAGTTTTATTGGCGGCTGTCCGAGCAGTTTGGGCGTGGAAGATGGCCATACCATTGCGGATAAGACCAGGCACTATAAGATGTGCCAGCCGGTGCACAAGTTGCCAGTTTGCAAGTGAGTTTATTGAAATATATTTGGGAAATAAATAAGTTTGGGATTTTTATGGAAAATTTATAAAATTTGCATGAAGATTTATGCCGTTCATAGTTCAGATATTAAAAATAGTTTAAATCATTATCTATATGATATATTTATCTACTTTTTCAGACACTTCCGTGACTACACCTGGACCTTGACAACGGCAGCCGAGTTGAATGTCACAGAGCAGATAGTGCACTGTCGTTGTCCCAGGAATTCGGTGACATATCTTACCAAGAGAGAGCCCGTAGGCGAGGGCAGTCCCGGCTATAGATACCTCTTTGCCTGCTCTCCTGTCACGGTAAGTCCCAGATGCTTCTCCTTTTTGCAAAATGTAACTAAAATATATATAACATTTTATTTACAGCGCCTTCGCTGTCAGCGTAAGCAGCCCTGCAAGTTGTTCACAGTGCGAAAGCGCCAGGAGTTCCTGGACGAGGTGAACATCAATGCCCTGTGCCAGTGCCCCAAGGGTCACCGCTGTCCCAGCCATCACACGCAGTCCGGCGTGATAGCCGGAGAGAGTTTTCTGGAGGACAACATACAGACCTACTCCGGTTATTGCATGGCCAACGATTGAGCGGATCAATTGGGACCATCATTCCACACACAAAAACCCATTGTAAAGGAGGACAGATTTGAGCGGGGAGAGCAGCTACTATTTAGATATATCGACTGAGCCAATTGAGTCTCGCCAAGTTACCAACTAATTAAAATGAGAAGAGAAAGAAAAAGGATAATCGAACAAATACAAATGCCTAGAACTTAAAATGCACAGATCCACAGAAGAAGGATTTCTTTTGCTACCAAATTTTGGTCATAAAACGTATGATATAAATATTTAATTAGTTTTAAGAGCCGATATATGTGCGAAGTTTGTTATACAAAATAATTTGTAATGAATATTTATGAAAACGCAAGAGCAGAGCCAGAGCCCAGCAGGTAGGTTCGCATATGTAATATAGCAACAAACTATACTCGTAATATAACCCGCATAAATTGTATATATTTCTATATATGTGTATGTGTATGTATAACTAAAGCCGTTTCGGTTATAATTTAAACGGAAACGGAAATGACACGCAGCATATTTCAAAGAGCAGGACGTCGACGAATGACGATGATGATGATGATGTGCCAAACGCAAGAGGTGCAGTTAGTTATCGTAAGGATATAAGGAATTATTCATAGGGCAGTTCGAAACTGTGGCAACTCTGGCAGCTGTTTTAGTGCAATTTTTGTATGCAATTTCCATGAAATTCACGTGGCGTTTCTGTGGAAATTGTAAATTAATCTAGAAATTGCGCAAAGGCTTTCCCAAAAAAAGAAAAACAACTCCAAAAGAATCCTTTATTTTTGCAAATTAATAACCACCCATGACTCTTCCTTCTTTAAACCCTTAACCTAACCATATGTACATCGATTTAAGCTTCAGAAAATGTGGCAACGAAACGAGCGATGTTTAAGTTTAAACACTTGTAAAAAGGAAACAAATAAATTTTAATTTATAACGAAAACATGATTTTACATTTTTATTTAATTTAGTTTAATTACTTAACCAAGATACTGGTGTATTAGATTTTATTTAAAAATTATAAGGAAGCTACAAGATAGATATTTTGTTATTTATTTACAACAAGGTAAATTCTGATTTTACAGATTTAATTTTGATATTGGCTTTAGCTGCCCTTTAAAGTAGGCATTAAAAATATCCGGCACACACACAGTTACGTCTTCGGTCAACACTTTTTACCGCATACTTTGAGGCTCTTATCAAATGCGAAAATTCTTTGTCTACTTTTTGTCTGAAAAGTATTACAAATCCTACATGTACTTTTGTGAGATGTAAGTTAATAGAATTTTACATCATTTAAAATTTATGCATAAATTAAATATAATTATCATAAAAATGTATGCTAAAATAAAGCAATCACCCATTTTTAGGCCATAAATCTTATTGCTAGCCGCAATAATAACTCCATTGTAAAATGTCTAGCCCATTTATTTAACCAACGGCAAATCCTTAGCGAAAACTTCTCAACCAACACGTCAGTCAGAGCAACGAAATGCAGCCAATTATAAAGCCATAAAATTACACTTCATGCTAATAGCAGACAATTATAGAACTCGGAATTGGCTGCCTTGATTCTTGACCAAATGGCCAGATGCCTTCATCAAAATTATTCAACCGGAGCCGGGGCTAAGTCAAACCGAAGACGTCTAAACTCGCCTCCAAGCAAAAATAATTAAAAAACTAAAGCAAAAGTAACCAGTAGAAGCCGTTGAGTCAAAGCTTAAGCAGCTGAAAATGCAAATCATTGGACCAATGTTGATTAGAAAGCAGCTACCGACGACCCGACGCTTGTATAATTAAATAAATACCTCAAGAAGCTGGGGCCACAAATTCAATTACAGAAAATCCATAAAAAGAAAACCTAAGCAGAACAACAAAAAATTATCAAGAATTATGCGTATAAAAAGCATTAAATTTTCTACCGAAAGCCAAATAGGTGTAAAGTTGTACAGTGAGAAAAGCCCAGAAGTGAAACATAAAAAGATGAGTACTTTTTTTACGGCATTAACCGGAAAAAGAAGACGGTGCAATAATAAATGTTGGAGGAAATACCATAGGCTCCTGGAGGGCTTAGCTTAGCTTAGAATGCCGAAAGCGGATTTATATAAGGCATAAGAGATCCTCAAAATCGTTTAGTGTGCCAACTAATTAGCCAAAGATCTTGGTAAAATACTGTAGGCAGCCGAAAGCCGCAGCATCAGCTTGTGGCATCCACATAAAAACAGACAGAATGGGCACAGCCAGAAGACAGTTTATAGCATTAGCCCCTAAACAAGACCCAGCACAGAATGAACACGGCCACATACACAGAAGACACTTTAAAAAGAAACATTAATTAGAGTTTAAGGAGCTCGGTACATTTTTCATTAGTCGGGCTATGAAATTCACTCACTTTTGGCCTACAACACAGAACAGAAACCGACACCGCAGACACCGAAATTGCCAACAGTTAGCCCAGAGTCGAGAAAATAATTCATTGTCGCCCAGTCCATGCCTCCGCGTTGTTGTTGTCCTCAATCTCGATCTCTCGAGGTAGACAATTTTCACATCAGCATGGGATTCTTGTCCCCAGAAGCTGCTCTTTTTTTCAAGATTTTTTTTTGGCCCAGTAAAAGTTGCAACTGACAATTGGATAAAGGAAAGTTTGTGGATAAAAGCTTTTATCCACAAGTTAAAACATATATTAGTATATTTAAAGTGTTTCTTAAATACTCCATTAAAATCAAAGTAAAAACTGCCAATTTATATGCATTAAACATTTAAAAAGACCAATAAATATCTTACTAGCTTATGGCTTTCGTTTTACCCGTTTTTAATAACTGAACAAAATATATTAGCTTTTTAAGACTTCTTTTAGAAACCAAAGGTGCACTTAACATACATCTTTGGCCTCCAAGCAGACTATAAACAGCTTTCCTCGCAGTAAATCTAAATGCAATTCTAGTATTAATAGCATATAGTTTCAAGACATTCCAAGATTGATTATTATTTTGGCGAAAGTCAATTTTCATCGCCCATCGTAACGCAGCGGGACAATATGACTTGACTTTGGCTACTGTTGCACACAGCTGCCGTCGATAACTAATTATTTCCACTCGTCTTTCAGCAGCCAAATGAGGAGGGGAAAAGAGCAGCTGAGCTGCTAAGGTGTCTGCATTTTCAATATTTATGAGCCATCATCGTCGATGACTCCCCCCAGTCACAGTCTCAATCCCGGACCACTGACCAGATCCAAGCTAAGCTCAGGCCATAGCATATATATTGATTGATTGGCTTTGATTATTGGCCTGACAGCCGCTGGCTGAAATTTGCATGCCAAAAGCAACAGAGGAAGATATTGGTTGCAGGGCTTTGGGTTCCAGTGCGAGTTATTGGATGCCAGATTTATATGCATCATTAGAAAAATGCCAACGGACAGCTACTTCTGCTTTTTAATCTTTCACTGTTTGTAACTTTCTTTCGCATCATTAAAGTTAAAAACAACAAATTAGCCGCAAAACAAAAGCAAAGCCAAGAACTGTCCACAAAATGTCCAAGTCCCCGAAAAACAAAGTTGCATGTCTTGAAGCAAAATCATATTTATGCACTGAGGGAAATGGATAAGAAGAAAATATTACAAATATTTTTAAGGGGAATTTTAACTAACTTTTGGATTAAAAGGTTTTGAAGTATATTTCTCAAGCTAGGAATTTTGAGGAGATATTCATAGTCATTCCAATAAATATAAAATGTAACCTTCATAATATTAATATTAAAAAATGTATGTCTAGGCTTGCTAATTATCGTATAATTAATATATTCTAACCGTTTGTTAATTCTTATAACTATGAACAAAATATTTAAGGTGTGTAGTATTTTCAAAAGAAGCTCAAAAATAAATATGAAATCATTGCTTACATTTCATCGTTCTTTATTTACTTTATAAAATACTTAAGCCCATTCTACCTTCTCCCAGTGCACGGGAAAATTAGTTTCGTGTCCAAAAAAATTTCTTCATTTGCGGGTCACTAATTAGACGCGATTTGTGAGCCCCGACCTGACATGCAATCTCCCCCAAGTGGAAAAGGGGCCGGCACTGGGGGCGGGGGCACCCAAGAGGGGCCGCCTTTAAATGGCCAACATCTGCATAATTATGCGTTGTTGGTGGAAGGTGCTTATGCAGCTCAATGAATTTAATTGAGCAACATTAAGCGCTGAATGGCAGGGGTCTATCTCCCTTGTTTCTTATCAATTTGGCCTGGGAGAAATGGGGAAGCAGAGGAAGCAGCCTCTCGCGGTTCACTCAAATATAATTATTCTTAATATATATCTTTTACCCTCAGCGGGTACTTTTTTCCGGCTCTTTTCACCGTTTCTTTTCCTGGGCCATCACAGGAAGCTCTTAAGATTTCACCTGTTTCTGGCTTAGAAAGTGAAATTTGGGTTCAGTTTATACATATATTTATTTTTATTTGGGTTTTATTGCCTGAGAGTGAGACAATTTAAACGAAATAAGCCATTAATCAGTGCAATTAGTGTAACAATTGCTTATTGATATCATCGGATGGATGTGGATTTTTGGCAAGACAAATTTCCCAGATCTTAATGGCATTTTAATGGGAGCAGCGATCAGCTAGCCATGTGAGGCCCCTCTATTGCAGGGTGAAAGTTTATCGATTTATTTTTTGGAAGCTGCTGGCCAAGGAAAACTTGTGATATGCAAAAAAAGAGCTAAAAAGCCAACCGATTGAGGCAAAACGCTCTTTTTTAATGGCAAATCCAGACAATGCCATAAACTGCAACAATAAAGCAATAACAGTAACAATAACAATAATTGTAATAGCCAAAGTGCAATGCCAAGTCATCGTGATGCAGTACAGTGGGGCAATTATTAAGGGTAATTTGCTTAAAACTTGAGCAGTAAATTTATTAATATATTATGTTGAATTAGAGGGTTCTTAACGGCTCTTTGAAATAAATTAGAAAATAATACTGCTTTAAGAGAGCCTTAAATGTATATTGCTAAGAGAGCATATTTATTACAAAAATCTAAGTGGACCTGTACTTATTTAATGAGTTCTAAAATTTCTTAAAAATATATTCAAGCTCTTCCTTATTTTCTCTGCCACTAATTCAATATTAAACCTTTTTCTTTTGACGCACAATTTAACAGAATTTAAATGCAATTGATTTAAACCGAGAAATCCTTAAACGATTTTGCAATCCTACAAACCACAGTGCCACGCAGAGGTGCGGCTGCAAAACGAAAGCCGAAAGATACAGAGATACGAGATGCAAGATACAAAATCATGCATCACAATGGGCAGCGGCACATGCATTGAAATTGAAAGTAACACACGACTGTGCACTGCAACTTGATGATTTTCTAATTACACAAAAGCCAACAGCCAAGAGCCAGAGATGACTCAAGTGGCCGATGCTCAACGACGACGACTGCGATGAACATTTTCCCGAAAGGTGTTAAGTATGCAAATGACAAGCAGCTCCAACAGTCATGTTGTAATATTTACAGCCAAGCACATGATCTCTGTGTGGGCGGGGCGACCATTCTGCCCGAAAAAGCGACTGGTAAAAGTCGGCAGAGATTTTCTGTTTTTCTTCTGCCTGTGACCCCACAGCCCCACAGAGTCAGGCAGTAGGAGATTCGCATCTTTCAGATACTTTTACATGTACTTTCTCTACTTAGAGTTTGCCATCGCACAATTTTTTCTACAATTTTTTTTTCTGCCTGCCTTTTAGGCCGCGCCTAATCGAAATTTGTGCGAAGTCTGGGAGGCTGGCAGCCTGGAGACTGGCGGCTGGAGGTGGATCCGGAGGAGACCCCAAGATCAGCGAAGATCGGAGGCAGCGACAACGCTTTGATGTTGTAATTAACTTTCATTAGACTAACCAAACACGTTGCCAACTCCAAAGAAGCCCCAGCACAAAAACGGAATTATCGCAAAAAGCTGCCAAAGAAATCTCTTCAAATTTGGAACTTCCGTAAGCGAATCTCGCATTTAAGTCTTTAGTTGGTTTTTTTCTCGCCGCGTTTTTTTCATTTATTTATTTGGTTTTGTTTTTTGGCACTTCCAGGTATAAAGGGGAACAAACTAAATTTCACTTTCGCTACACAATATCAACAGCGATTTAAGTGTGTGCTATATTTAAGTATTTACTTGGTCAACAAAACAAAAAGTGAGCACAACAAATGCCAAATAAACCGATGATGGAAATACCCTGGAATAGCAGGAGTGGCTTTATAAGGGATGAATTCGAAGGGAATAATGATACTAAAATATCGCACTCAATGTAAAACTGCAAATATTGTAAAGGTTCCTAAGTATCGTAAAAAATCGCAATTATCTCTAAAATATTGTTTCAAAGAAGAAACTGATTCTATTTAAAATATTTTAAAAACTAAATTTGACATCTATTTTAAACTCATAAAAAGTTGTTTTAAAATATCAATTCAAACTTATCCCAGGGCATCCTTAAGTCGACTTTCCATCTCCATTTCCCCCGTACAACTCGTATTTACTTTTCAACTATTTCTTTTGGTCATGCGAATACGTTTCCAAGGCGCGTTGATTGTTTTTCAGCCCCAAAAGCCCCACCACCACCCCCACCGCTACCCTTTCCAAAGGCAAACGAAAAGCGGTGAACAAAAAAAAAAGACATTGGCCAAAAAAGACAAACGATCCATGGGAAAGCCACAAAAACGGAGATTCAAGCATTCAAATGAGATGCGGAGAGACTTGAAGTATTTGCCTTGATTCCGCTCAATTGGCAATTTCGGAAAGAAAGTCCCCCTCATGCGCGTCCAAAGCCAAATCCGCTGTCCAAGAATCCCGCAGAGCTGCAGTAAAGCCCCTCTTGGCCAACTACTTTACTACCCAAAGAGATCGTGTCCGAGTGGCCCGCTGAGTAATTAATGACACGAACCCCGAAAAATCTCTTCACCCACCGGGTCCTCTTCTCCTAATTAAATAAACAAAATGAGTGTTTGCGAAAATGCGAAAATACCTCTAGGAGATAAAACCCATAAGCTGCTTTATAATTAAAATAAAACTTTCCATTTTAGACCAAAAATGGCTTAAAAGGGGGAAAAATATATACAAAAATAAAAATAAATTAAACAGAGACTTAAAAGCTTGATTTACTAAGTTCAAGTTCCTAATGTCAACATTTATATTAATTGTAAAGAAAGCTAAAAATTGTTATAAATTTAAAGCTTTAAAGTAAAAAATGGTATGCTTTTTTAAGAAAGGCACAGTTCTTTCTTAGAGCAAACTGCATTTTCACTTTCCTTTTCGACAGGCAAAAACCCAGTTTGACTAGGAAAAAAATGTTTAGAAAAAATTGGAAGGAAAAAATCACTTGAGGAAAAGCAAATTAATGAAAAAGAAAAACCCATTGACAGCGGCGGCAACTGAAGATGAAGAAAAAAAGAAAGAAAACCGAAGGCAGAAGGAAAAATATAATTTAGGTGCAAGAGAAAATTCAAGCGCATCATGTGAGGAAAGGTTGTTGTATTTTTTTTTTTCTTCTCCACGACTCTTTCTACTTCATCACCATTGCATCCCATGGCTGGATGACAGAAATGATGATGAATACGCGTTGGCAGCCGGGGCCAATCCTCAATCCCCACTGTCTGCCCCCTCTGGGGAGCTCCCGGCTTCTGCAAGTGGATATGGCAACAAAGCCGCAGACATCATCGGCAGTTTTAACGGCTGCCAAAGTTGCCAACGCTTCCAACTTGCGGGTGTTGCGGCGGCTCTTGTTGTTGTTTCTGCTGTCCCTGTGTTGTTGTTCAGGGCTGTCACACCATCGGCTGAGTGACAGACATGTGAGGAACGATCTACACTAGGGATAAAAGTGTAACTTAGAACTGGGGTTAAATACAAAATATCTTTAAAAATGTTTAAGGGGAAAATAGAGGGCTTTCTAAGTGCCTTAGAAAGTCTATAATAATAATAATATTTCATTTTTCCCTGAATTAAAAATAATTATAAAAATATGTAATCCACATTTTCCGTAGTGTAAATATTCCTTTTGGGTGGCATTGGTAGGTAGCTACCTTGCCATTGCACTTAATGAAGCCACTTCCAACACAGAGCAGGCAAAAAGAAAGACAATGCCAGCCGGCGAGAGAGCGCAAAAAAATATTTTAATAATTTAATGCAAATGCACAATAACAATTGCACTTCTTTCCCCACCTTCGCGGGCTTCCCTCATAAATATAACAATTTTCAAAATACATTTTTAATGAACTCATAAAAATCATTAAGACTGCATGGCAACCACTATGTCGTCAATCCTTTGTCTCGGTCTCTGTGTGGTCTGGAGTTTGGCGCTGGAATGTCATGGGATATGGCAGTTAAAGCAGATGGCGGATGTCAGATCTGTTTCCATTCGCTGACAGTTGCAACACCGTGGAATTACCCGAGATAGGATCGGAAAATTAACTCTAAGAATGTGATTTGAAATGGGTGCTTGAACTGGAGTTGAGGTGGCGGAAAATTCATAAGGGAATTGACAGAGATAAAGGTTGAATTTAAGGTGAACTAAGTGGATGAAGCAAGAGTATAAATTAATTTATTTAACTGTCAATTAATTAAGTGAATTCTATTTAAATAAAGATAATATTTTGAAGGTATTTAATAATATATTAAAGCAAAAACATGACAAAAAATTCTATCAAATAGACGTGGTTTTTATTCAAATATTTGGCAAATAAGGATTGGCTTAATGAAAACATATAGAGTCTAAGAACAATTAGTTTTAATTACAAATTAATGAATAGAATTCAAATACACAACGTTAAGGTATTTCTACTAATCAGGTAGCTTTTCTACAACCGGAAATCCCCCTTTAAATACCATATTAAATCTTTTTTAAAAATCTCCCCAATACCCTATTAATCTTCACCGATAATTCCCTGATGAATGCGAGAAAACAATCTGGGATTATGGTAATTCGAAGACAAACCTTTCACCAGAAAAGAAATTTATGCCAAATTACAAAAAAGTAACACCGATTATGTTAACATCTTCCTTTTCTCGGTTTCAGCAGAGAAGTTTAAGGAAATTAAATCAAAATATTTGGACAGCTTCCTTTGGCACATTTACAAATTAAAATTGGCAACAGCAAGCTGGAAGGAAGAGGGAAAACCAAAACAGCCACAAGAGACGGACGCTTGGGCGAAAAGGAAAATTGAGGAAGAGGGACAAGATACAGCTTCAGCTGGCAATTGAAGCTGAGTTTGAACTACGCAAACTGTCTTCAGAGGTTAGTGGTATCGAGGAGGAGGGAACCAGAGGCAGGGGTAATTAAGAGCGTGGGACGCCATCAACGAGCTATGGAAAACCACGGAAAATATGCGCCCAACTTGGAAAATAGAAAACCGACAGGGACAGAAACATAGGAGTGAAAAAAGTAAAATCATGAAATATGATAAACATGCGAAACATTTTTACAAGCAATTTCGTTATTTTTTCTTCTTGTCTTTAGACCCAGACTCTTCTTCAAAGATTGCTTTTATTTTTTCTCTTTCCTCAAAATGGGGTCAGGAAAAACACTTTCATTGGGCAGAAAGAGGCAGAGAGAGCTTCGGTTAGTTGGTAGAAACTTCTTTATAAAGCCATTTCGGCCATTGTTCGCTCTGAGAATGCAACGCACAAAACGAATGCTGAAATATGACATTGGAGATTGGAAATTGTATTAATTAATTTGCATATAAACCAGTCCAAGTCGAGGTCAGAAAAGCACTTGGAAAGCCTGGCTGAAGGTACACAGGGAAATAATAATTCAATTTTGAGTTTCAGGATGAAAACCTTGTGTGAAATCGTTGAGTGATAAGAAACCTTAGAAAAATATTATAATTATTATAAGAAAGCTTTCAACAATAATATGAATAAAAATTTAAATATAATTTGCAATTAATAAAATATAGTTTTAAACTTAAAAAAAAAATTATCAACAGCTCCAAAAAACAAAAAACAACACTTTTCATCTATCAATCTGGAGGTTATAAAATGTAATAATAAAATACCTACTCAACTAAGACCAAGAATTATGCTTTTAAATTCCTATCTGATTTTCCCCTCAGTGTACATATACAAAGACTATCTTCCACTCATAAGTTCTCGCTGCCCTGGACAGTTACGAAAAAAAGAGAACCCAATGAAAGAAATGCAAATGCGTCGACGCCATACAAAAGACTTATGGCCAGACAAAAGGCCGAGTTATGTCCAGTTTGTTATCCAGTTTCTGGCCGGCGATGCTTCACCTCCTCAGTAGGTCATAACGTTTGACACCTTTTCGATACCTATGTATATATATAATATAGTCTCTGGTTAGTGCAACTATCTCAGCTTAGAGCAGCTTTAAGAGTTCGAAACTCAACTTTTAACCTCGAGAAACCCGCAGTACAAACTAAGATTTATAGTTAAAATACTTGGTTTGCTTTATAATATTTGTAAAAAATATTATTCCCTCCAAAAGTAAACTTTTTAGTACTTCTTTAGATAATCTTTAGTAGTTTTAATATCCCCATAACATGGTTCTGCCCTTAAGAACTGTAATCTCAGCTAAGCTCCGCGAAATGGGGGTCATCTTAGCCCCCAGGAAATTGCCACTAAAAAGTATACTCAGAAAAGGATTTACGACCATAAAAATATTACACAAGCACTTATGGACACCGAAAATAACAGCCTTGGGCTCTACGGTTAGACAGTAAAAACCTAAAAAGAGAGCAAAGAGCCGAGGCCGAGAACAACTTCATTACGGCCTGACAATGATTAGAGAGAGCAGCGACAATTTGCGCGAGTTTATTGCGGTTTACGAGGAGTATTTCGGTCCCACAGACTCCCGCGCGAAGGTGATAACTTTCAACGGTTTCACGTTTGTAATTGTAATTGACTTTGTAGCTGCCTGATGCTGCTGCAGATGCAGCTAGAGCCAAGACGGAGGCTTAGACTAAAGATACAGCAAAAGCTACAGCTACCACTCGGCCCAGTCTGTGGGAAATTAATGAATTAAGCGGCGGCTTACAAGAAACAAAAAATGGAAATAAGTAATGCTCACATTACATTAGGCAGTAAACACAGAAACAAAAAGATTGGGTACTAAAAACTATGAAAATTTAAGTGAAAAACTACAATAACCTTCTCCTAAATAAAAGAAGAGATCATATATTATAGTAGGTAATTATTAAAATTGTTATATAAATATCTTAGAGACAAGTGACGATTAATTATTTATTGCAGTTGAAATCAGGTTTAATTTTATATTTATTCCAGCTATATTTTTTAACACCACTCATTTTAGCTTATTTTATTTCCTGTGCACAAGAAGATGCGACGATGCCAAGTGGCAATGGCAGAGTATCGCGACTTTAACTCATTTCCACGACACTCAAATGAGCAAAAATTATTGCGGTTAAGTACGCGAGCGAAAAGATTTTCCAACTTCGGTGCAACTGGCTGGCTAAATCGGAAAGTAAGCTAAAGGAAAAGCCCCTCCTCCGCCGGCTTGTTAGAAGGAAAAGAAAACCAGCCAGAGACAGACTCACAGCCAGATAGAGATAGAAAATTGCAATCCATCGTCGAGGGAATTTTCTCTGTTCCTTTGTCGCCGCGTTCGATGGCAGCGCGAATCGTGAATTAAATTTAAACGGCAGAAAAATACAAAATAAATAAATGGGACAAGTGAGCGAGCGACTAGCAAGATAGCAAAGAGTGTGGAAATTATAGGGCCTCCTAAGCGGGTATCTTCAAGTTTCCCGAGTTTGTCTTGTCATTGATACTTGGGATGTTGCCACAAGATAGGGGGAGGCAATGATGGAAGAAAGTTTGCCCTGGAAAAAGTCTGAAAAGGTCTTAAAAGGGATTTAGGGTTATAAAGAAAACTGCTATCAATTTATGAGGTATTTAAAGCTCTCGACTTGAATTCTCCTACAATTTTTAATTTTAAAATTAATATTTGAATGAATACATCAAATTATTGTTACATTTTTATTGAGATTAGTCTACAAATTTCATTATATTCCAAATTTTCTACCTATCCCCTCAATCCTGAATAATAACCGAATTTCAAACTTTTCACTCAGTTTTTCAGCTACCAAGCATCTGTATCTGATTGGCAACAGATCGATAGATACACAATTCAATAGATTGATATCTAGATGGATAAAGAAATAGTGAGACTGAGAGGCTGGCCAAATTGGCACATTAGACAAATTGTAGCCAGTCTCCAAAGGGGCCATGGCAAACATCTCAATAACAATATCACTAGAAATAGTAATAGTATCATCAGCAGCAGCAGGCGCCGCAAAAAGCGAGTCAAGGAAAACTGCAAATGCAAAATGGAAAATGCAAAAAGGAAAAATCTCAATGCCAAAGCCAAAGCCAAAAGCTGAGGTGGCGACGGAAGAAAGTTGAATGAAACTTGCCATCGATCGTCATAAATCAAGCCGCAGAAAAGCCGCAGAGATTCATCAGTCAATCAGCCGAGTGGATCGGCAGATGCGATCAAATGTCAGGCCCACACCTCGTGGCTTTCAACCTTATATCCATCCAGTCACCATTTAAGCCATCATTGACCCATTTTCGAGTCGGGTCTATGGCTCCCGTCACCCCATCGACTCATCACTGGGGAATAAGCCCCACGGATCATGATGACGGGGATGATGCCTTCTCGACCATGTTCCGTAACGTGTTGCCATTTAATTGGCTTCGTGTGAAGTTCAAGAAAACTTTGCCAAATACCCCAGTATGGGGCCACATGTCATCCCAGCCTCGAACACTTCCCACTTTACTCTGCTCCAGACTTTGACACTTTAGACTGGCTTGTCTAGCAGAAAAAAAAAGTTAGAAAAAAAAGTGAGTGAACTACAAAAAGTAGGGAATGTCTAACTGAAGGTGTCTGCACAGATAGTACATATAGAAATATGAAACCACTTAGAAAATACCCTTAAAATAAAGATCTAGGATCTATTTGGGATACTCTTTGAGGTAAGCTAGAAATATTTAAGGGCCTTTTAATAATTATTTCAAAGGGGTTTGAAGGAGAATTAAATTATGTAAAGTTTTCATATTTTAAAAAGGTTTTCAGGGTTTTAAACATTTTGGAGAATTTATTGTGCCCATTTATTTCAAAGAAGTTTATAGGGGAATTCAAATTAATATAGTTTTCATATTTTAAAAAGGATTTATGGTTTAAAACATTTCAAGTTAAATAACTTATAAATGATTCGCTTCATTGTTATTTATAATACATTATCTACACTTAATCAGCTTTCCCATATCAATCCATTCCAGTAAGGGTATTATATTCGCTCCCTTTATGAACATCCTCAGCGTCTCGGATGTCGTCTAAACAATTTTTCAAAGAATTTTTCGTCATGCGCTTTAATTAAATTTTGTCAGCCTTCTTTTTGTGTGGTGTCATGATGGCCCGAACAGACTTGCCGGTCTGGTCTTCACTACAACCACTACTACTGCCACTGTTGGTCTGGGCCCGGTCTTGTGGGTCTGCCTGACATTGTTGACAATGACTTTACTTTGTGTTGTGTGTGGCTGCTACTGTGATGTCACTCTCATGACCGAAAAAAAAAAAATAAAATCAAATAAGAAGAAAAACTGAACTGGGAGCTGCTGGAAACCGGCTAAGATCGCATAGCATGTCCAAGAGTCAAACCAAATACATAATTACAAATTCATTTGGCACAATTATGCGGCACAGTTGCAATTGCCAAGTGCAATTGTTGCACACACAAACACAGACACACGACACGGATTTAATTGCAATTGGCAAACGGGCGCAACAAGTGGCAAAGGAGACCCTGGCTCTGGCAAAGACAGAAATAAAATAAAAGCCAAACACGCGAGTGTTCCCCCAATCCCAGAATCACTCAAATTGCCACTAGAGGTGACATACTTAAAGTTTAGGTACGAATTTGACTTGAAAAGCTATACCTAAGCGAGTTTGAATTTAAATAATATAACTTTACAGAAATTTAATTTATTAAAAATTATCACTGATTTGACTCTGCTCTTTTTTGTATACATTATATTTAATATGAAACAATTATTGCAGGAATGCTTTATTTAATTTTTTTTTCTAAACACGAACCAGTGCTGAAAATGTCTTCATCGTGAAAATATCATACCCACTTTAGGTACCCAATAAAATTCCCATCTCTTGAAAAAATCCCAAGAAAAACGCATGAAAATTGCTACCTCTACCGACGCTAAATTAGAAAACTTAATGCGAAAGGTGCAGAGCGGAGTGGCGGGACGAATTTAAGGAAACTCACAGCATTTGCCACGATTTTAATTTGTTTTCAGCTGCCGTAATTCATTCCGAGGGACGATGCAACGCGATAAATGGAAATGAGCTGCAATTAGTTCGTGGGGGGTGTCAGTTTTATCTCTCTGGCGATATAAGGTTCCTCCGATAGCGGCAACTGGTTTCTGCAGCTGGCTTATCTAATGCGTGTGCATATGCGAATATATATACATATTTGTAGAAATGCAGAGATAAATTCTAGTTTGGCCAGTGCCGCCGCTTTCACATCGAGGAAACCGCAGCGAACCGAACTAAACTGAATCGTATCCCAGAGCATCATAATCGGGAAATAAGTGAAATAAAAATGAGGAGGCTGAACCAGTTGCCGGAAAAGCAGCTGCTGCAGGGGGGGAAAACTCAGAGTCAGTGGCATTTAGAATTTGTTTGTAATCGCTGCCATTTGTAACACACAATCCCAAGAATGCCAGAAGATTGAGGGCATTAGCTAAATTTATCGCCATCAATAGATCTTAATTGATTATAGATTTTGTAGCAGGATTAATCAAAAGAGATTATTAATCATGTAAGTGGAAAGAGACTAACTTAAATTATGTTATTAGTAAAAGAAATACACTCTTTATAAAAGGAAGAATATATTCTGTGGAAAATCCTAAAAAAAATATATTCTGTTTACCGACTCTCCAAGAATTATCTAAAAAAAATACAGCTTAGCCGCATAATGCATCCAAGATTACTTCATTTTAATGCACTGAACTTAAGCTGCGCATCAGATAAGCTCAGGTTAGCTCACAAAACAGTTAGAACAGTTTAAGCCAAGCCCAGGCGATGATCATTTGTGCCATTAAATGGCTCTCTCAACTCAACCACAGAATCTAGGCTTGCATCTGGTGTTTTAGGAGCATTTGACCCACAATTGCTGGCCAACCAACGCCACCAACTGGTCCAAACATCTTCACATCCCGAAAGCCACCGAAAATTGCCGACTTAAGCATTTCGAAATCAATTTAGCAGACAATGGTAATTACCGCGGAAAAGCCAGCATATCTGTCTGCCAGTCTCGAGCTGGATCTGGATCTAGCTGAGGATCTGGATCTGGACAGGTCTCTTATGGCGCGGATTATGCAATGGGCCACCGGTCGTTGGACATGATTGTTTCAACACCAACACTAAGCCTCCAAGTCAACGAACCTGTGACAGCTGGGCGCAAAAAAAAAATGGTGCAATCTTTTTAAGCTGAAACTAAAACAAAAACAAAAAAGAAAATAAAGCCTTCAACCATTTCCCCCACATATGCAACGGTACCTGGATATAAACTCAAAGTGGAACATTAAAGAACTTGCCCATTACGAAACGGCGAGTAACCGAAAAAAAAAAATAAAAGAAAAAAGCTCCGACTACGTAGATACCCGCTTATGGTTTCACCCATATTTTAAAAGTCAAAACCAAGCTCGAATTCCGAATGTAGGCAGGCATGCAACTAGAGTCTCATAATTAATGGATGCCTAATGGGATGTGTCTTAATTTGATGTGTTTCTTGTTGCATTAATTGAATTTTATGGTATAAACATAAGAATAAACAGCATCTTGGGATATATAATTATTTTATAAATCAGTATAATTTTTTAATATTTATTTATTTTGTTTTGAACAACGGAATACACCCAATTCTTGTATGAATATTGGAGGTAAAAGAGGGCATTCAAGAACCGCTGAGTGGCAACAGAAATCAGCCGGCAGGCAATAGCGGCAACTGCCACAAGTATATATATTTAATAATATATAGCTTTCAGTCCAAGGCAGCTGAGGAATCAGGAGCACCAGCAACAGCGGCTACTTTGGGGGCGCCGCTAATGAGCACCCCGAGGAACCACGGAACCCGGGAACCTCGCCTATAGACAGATTCCCTGTTGCACACTTGTCATAAACAGCTAATAGACGCGTGCAGCGACAACTTGATTAATTGAAACTAAATGGGTTCGAGTCGGCAGATTGCAGGCAACGCTGCGTGCCGGACTGCAATTAGAAACAGTAAGAACTCAGCTCACCTGAACAGAGGAGAACAGAACTCACCTGGGCAGAGGAGAACTGACTTGATCTGGCAGGAAGTGCAGCTCGCAACTTGGGCACAATTAAGCAAATGACAAATGGCATCAAATTGCATGCAAAATGCTAAAATGCTAAAATGGCAAATTGCAAATGGTTGAAGGCGCCATCAGCTATGCCAGAGATCACCGTGGTCAGTGACCGGGCGGGCAACTAACTTGCAACAAACTAAACTGCAACTTCTGCAGCAACATGTTGCACATTCCAAGAGCTGCTGCCCGTTAGTAGTTAGTCCGGTGCAGTTTTAATAAATTTAAATGTGGCCAGAGCAGGCCAGCCAGCTGAACAACAAAAGATGCTGTCATTTAAGCGGCCAACGAGAATTGGTAATTGATGCTACACAGCAACTCCACAGGGAGAAATGTCAATGGAATCGGTCATTAACTGGGTAATTTATAATGTCTAAATAGACTACTTGTTGGGGGATTAATGGCAACTTGCAGGAAAACAAATAAATATTGGTATTTCTTACTGCAGAAAAATAGCTTAACTCTTTTTAGTATATTATAAATAAAGTAATTAAGTCCCTTATGGTTTAAATGAATTATTTTAGAATTTAATTCCAAGTGTAGCGATTTCAAAGTAATTGTTGTATACTTTATATTTATTATTATTTTCTAAAAACTTTAAAATTATATTTGAATAACATAAATGAAAAATAGTTTACAATCTTGTGTTTTCTACTAGAGTTTTACTGAATCTGTACTTGGGAATTTTAAGGGCATATTTTCTTTACTAAAAGGGTATTCTTTTGCCTCTGTTAAGTTATAGAAAAGGTTATTTTAATTTTAGGAGTACTTTTAAGATATTTTCTTTATCAAAAGGGTATTGTTATCTTCCAGGATAATATTTTCGAAGCTATTTTCGAATATTTTAATACCCTTTTTAGGTTGATGCTACCACAGCAATTGTTGCTGCTGGTACGAGTATATCTTGTGCTCCTACTCATGCTGCAGCTCCTATCGGAGCTACTCCTACTTCTGCTCCTGAAATTATCCATTCTCAAGGCTTATCACTGAATTTGCGAGCATTTGTGTGAGCATTCGTTACCCACGTCTTGCATAATGCACGGCAGCCACTTGCAGCATCGGTATCTGCAAGTGCAATTGCAACTGCAACTGCAACTGTACCATCTGTGCCACGGTGACTTTTCGGACTCGTCGGCCATCAGGCACCGACCATTACACAAATAACAGCTAATAACAGTAATAATTCAAATTAATTTCGCACCATTTGAAATCATTATGTGATAAAGAGAAGATACCGGCGACGAGCCCAGCCACTGGGCACAGACCAGAGAGCACCCAGGACCAAACGCGTACCGAGTGGAGGAGTATTGTACGAAAAAAGCTGTATCAAGATCGCTATTAAAATAAAAATGAAGACAAAACTTTGGCAGATAAAAAAGGAGCAGCGCTAAAATGGCACCGAAAATAGAGAGGAGAAGAAAAACCGAAGCGAAGGCAACCGAAAGCCAATAAAGTCTTGGCCAAAAGGAAAAAGTTGCACAGAAAAATTACCGCCAAAGACCAAAAGATCAAGCCAGGGGGAAATAAACAACAACAACAGCAACAACAACGGCAGGAGGAAAAGCGGCTACGGAAAAAAAAGAAGATTGCTATTGGCACTTGAGCAGCAGCAGCAGCAGAAGCAGCCACATCGTGCTGCGTCTTCCTCTCTCTTTCACTCATTTAAGCTGCACTAAAAAAAATTATGATACACTTAGAAATATTATTATTATTGTTGTTGTGTATTAATTTATAAGATTTTGGCTATTTGTTTAATTAAAAGCTTAAAGGCATTTCATATTAGCAAACATAATTGAATGCCTAACATAATGTGACGGACAGACTGACGTACCCACTGAGGTCACACTGACGGACACACTAACGGACACACTGACGGACACACTTAAGGACAGACTGACGGAAAGACTGAAGGAAATCGAGAAGACATCAAGTCTGCATCTTCTGACAAATAAAAACAAGTGTCGCAATAAGACTTACTTAGGATAAAAGATATGTATTCATTTTATATGAGTTAATGACTTATTTCTTTCAGTGCAGCTCATGCTAAACAGTTGCAGCCTGCAGTAAAATAAGAAGAAGACAGCATAGAAAAAGGGCAAAAGCATTTTCATAGCTCAGTAAAGTTCAAGAGTTGCAGCGGTGCTACAGCAGTTGCTGATGCTCTTGCTGCTGATGTTGCTGCTGCTGCTGCTGCTGTTGTTTTGTGTGTTACACAGATGATCGTCGGTCGCATATTTTATAGCCAACAAAGAATGCAGACGCCGCCATTGCGTTGATGCTGCTGCTGCTGCTTCTGTGTCCGCTGCATATGTACAAAAGATAAGAGCCGAAGAAAGTTGCAAGTTGCGAGCTGCAACCACGCAACAGCAGCACCCACTCACCCGGCTGGAGCAGCAACATCTCCTAGGAGGAGTTAACAACTCCGGCGTTTATCCCATAATGATTATAAACGCCTTATGTGTGTCAGAGTCGGAGCCATATTGTCCAGTTTTCCACCCATTCCATGCTAATGAAGGAAGCGCCTGCAGCCTTGTCAACTACCATTCCCCCATTACTCTGCCTTTTCCTTTTTCTCCTTTGGGTTCTTTTTTATTTTCTTATTTTTTTTGGGTTGGTTCTGGGTTCTGAGATGGCTCTGGGCTCTCTCCATTAGGTGGCTCTAAAAAGGGCTAAGGAGACCAGCCTCTTTCTCACAAATTACACCACATTTGCCCCTGGCAACGAACACACCGTGAAGCAGCAACAGCAGCCAGATGGCAACCAGCAAACCAGCAACTAGCAACTTGCAACAAGCGACTTGCAACCCAGCAGTAGAACAAACATTTCCCGCATCTATCAGGTGCATTGATCTATGGCTATTTTTTTAATTAACGCTCGGTTTCTTTTATTGCGCGGCTACGTGAAAAATGAGAAGCTCCACAGCCGCAGCAGCAGTCTCTTCGCTGAACTTGAGCTTCGGTTTTCTTCATGGCAACAATTTCTTATTAGTTCATTTCTTATTGTTTTATTGCCGTTCCCAGGCGGTAGGGAAATTGTTGGCAGCCAAATAGTTCACTTGAAAAATGAAAGGAACCAAGGTGAAAAATGTCTAATGACATATTTAATACCCTATGGCATGGGGGGAAATATTATGATGGTTTTAGAGCTTAGAAATTTTTAGAAATTTGAGAGGAATTAAAAGATAATGTATCAAATGAAAACAGAAGAAGGTCAAAATAATATATACGCTATTATTTGGACAGATAAAAATATATATCTAAAGAATAGAAGTAGATTATGTAATTTACATAAGAATATATCCCTTTTATCTTTCTTTTCTTACAAAAAAAAATATAATTTGTGTTAAGCCTTGAAACAATCATTTTAATAAATGTGAATAGCTTTTTAAACTATTATTACTATATATTAATATTTGCCCTTAAAAATACAACCTTCGCTAGCTCAAATACCCTTTTTTTAGAGTATAAATATGAGAACACCTTGAAATGGAAATGGATGAGCCCGTCGCCCGGGGTTCATTAGATGTTCTGGGCACGAACGGGGCTACAGATCACCCAGAGGGAGAAAGGTCTCGCGAAGTGATATCATGGAGACTCAGAGATTCAGAGAGAGTGGAGTATTCGAAGTGGAGTATTTCCCGAACTGCAATTAAGAAGGCCGCGACAAATTATGTTTAATGCGAGGCCATTTAGCTAAATTGAGCCCGAAGAGAAACGTTGAATATTTCAGCTGGTTTCGGCCAAGAGGTGTTAGGTGCTAGAGAGAACGGCTCCGACTACGACGAGTACCAGTCCAAATCGATGACAGGCTAAACGAGCCGAGTTGACATTGAAGCGAAAGCGGCTAGAACCAGGCTTGCGTATCTTCAGGCCGTGTGTCTGGAATGACTAATTGAAAAGGGGGGGCCAGTGCCTGGGCTCGTATATCTCGCAGATACTCTGCACGGGTATCCGCCAGATAATGCCAAAAGGAAGGCGTGTGCCTGGCCTAATGGCTTCGCCCAGCAACATGTTGCAATTAGCACTCTGCATTTGTCAATTGGCAACATTTGCTACCAAACTTGGCAACATCGAGAGAAAGCGCTCAGCTCTGCACACTCTCGCAAGCTCTCTTCGGAGATTCTCTGGTTGTCTGCGGAGATTCTCTGGGATTCTCCGCTGGCCACTCTTCGGTTGCAACAACATGTTGGCTTCAAACCGGTCTCGGCCATGAACTTGGCGGTGAAAGAAGCCAAAAGCTGAAGCCTCAGCTCCAGCTCCAGCTCCAGTTGGGAGAAAAGTGCGCGCCGCGCCGCGTTTTCCGCTTGGAAATTTTTAAAAGACGCTGCCAGCCAGCGGCCTGGAACATTTGTAATCCGACGTTAGAAGTCAGCGGATCGTGGCCACCAGCAGTAGCTATATATCTCTCTCCCCCTCTGTGGATCCCAGACACCGCACCGATACTGAGACTCCGACCGAGACTGATACTGATTCCTGACTCTGGGACTCCTCTCGCGTGTGTGTCTGTGCCGAAAGATTGTTACTGGAGTTACTGTTAGTTGACACTAATACGAGCGGGTGAAATACGAGAAATACAAGAAAAACCGAACGTGAATCGCGAGTGCAAAAAAAATAGATAAAAAATACAACAAATAACGAAAACAGAAAAATCAATTTAAAAGAAATAACCAAGAAACTGAATCTGCAATGGTGCGGTTTAGCGCAGCCTGGAGCTGCCAATTGGCCCTGATTGCATTGGTTATGGCGGTATCCGCCTCCTCGGCGGATTATCCGGGCGTGATCGAGCTGGTGGGCTATAGCAATCGCCGGGCACGCACCTACTTCCAGGAGACACCGCGCTCCGCCCAACCGAATCCCATTCCCAGCCTGACCTCGGCCAAGACCCGTGCGGACATAGAGACGGTGAAGAGGAATATAAGGAAATATGATCGCCTGCTAGAGCTCGACACGAAGAATCTGCCGGAGCAGCAGAAGGACATGCTGGCCAGGATTGTGGAGCGAGTGGCCAGGCTGAAGGAGTCGCTGGACATTGAGGAGCAGCAGTTCAATCGCCAGGAGGCGACCACTGCCTCAAGGAGCAGTATTTCGAGCACCACGCAGCAGCAGCAGGAGACAGCGGAAACGGAAGCGGAAACAGAACAGGATAGGGAACGCTTCGAGCAGAGCACACAGTCACCTACTGGAGCCACTGTCGAGGCTGAGACGGATCCCACTCTAGTCCTGGATGAGACCACACTCCTGGAGCTGCAAAACACAATGAACGAACAGGCGGCGATGAGCACCATCATGAAGGAGCTGCCCACCACCACGGATGTGAGTCAGCAGGAAACGGAAGCGGAAGTGGAATCGGAATCGGAGGCCACGGATGAGGAGGGTGAAACCACTTCACCCAACCTCACCACCCAATCCGAACAGCAGGCGACCACCAGCGATGAATCCCTCACCGAATCCACCGATCCCGACGATCAGTTTGTGGCCGCCAGATCGAACAACAATATAGCCGCCATAACGGCAGCCGATGATGCGGATGGCAGCACCACAACCACCGCCAACTCGGGTAGCCAACAGAGGACCCTGACCACCATGGGAAAGCTTAAGAACCGGGCCACCAAGCGACCCTTTGCCCACAAGGTCACCGCTGCCCTCAAGAGAGGAGGTCAGCGACCAAGCAGCGTCAGTGCGGCAGCTGCCAATGCGGCTGCGGCCTCGAAACCCAGTAGCAGTGCCACCACCTCATCCACGGGCACTCTGAAGCAGAAGATCTCCACCACCAACAGTTTCCAGCAGAAGCAGCAGCAATCGAAGCCCTTGCAAAAGGTAACGCCCTCGATTAGCGGAGGCACTGCATCCTCTCCATCTTCCGCCGCGTCATCTGCTCCATCATCGCTGCCCTCGATCACCACCAACTCGGCGGCTCCTGCCTTGCCCATCGAACAGTTGTACACTCGCACGCCTCAGGCCAATATTCCTCTGGCCGCCGTCGCCGCAGCATCCTCCTCAGCAGCAGCCGCAGCCGCAGCAGGATCAACGGGAGGCACTCCAGCCACGTACAGCAGCCAGCAGGATAGCATGGTCTACGATGGCCATGTGAATGCCTCGGCCCTGATCGACAGCCTCAACACGCACGCTCGCGAGGAGTACTACCAGCAGAAACTGGGAGCGGGAAACAAGGATAATAAGGTGAGTTATAATATACATTTTTTAAATTAAATATTTAATATTTATTAAATATTTAAAAGGAAATAATACGAAATATAAAATATAAAGTCTGAAGTATTAGCTCTTTAACGAACATTTCCTTGAAAAAAGAAAAAGAACATAACAGGTCAATCAATCAAGACATCGAGAGCTACTTGTCATGACACAATAAGGACATCCTCAAGCTTTACCTCTTTAAGCAGCTTAAACTAATCTTACAAACCCAATGATCTTAAACATATGTTTCTGTACCCAATCTCCCAACTTCCTTCTAACTCCCTTTCAAAGTTAGTCGAAATATTGTCCATTCTTTAAACTTAATTAGCAATGAGTGACCACCAAAAAGTATCGCAGTTCAAAGGGGAATTGTAGAAAGGGGAAAGGCGACTACGCTAAAGCGCCTGTCAAGCCAGATACATATTTCCCAAGACAATGGGCCAAGACCACGGGACAGAGACATCTCTGGATAGAAAAAACGGAAACCGTTTCGGGCAAAGCTAACAAAAACCAGAAGAACCCAAGTAAAACCCCGTTGAATGTCAAATGCAGAATTATTGGAACAACTTGACTCTCAAACTATAACAACAAAGCAACAAGCGATGACAACGACAATGACAACAAGAACAACAACAACGGCAACAACACCAGGGCATTGAAGGCACTGTAAGAGCCACTAAAAAAGTTCAGAACTGCACGGAGAAAAAAATGGAATTTTAAATTGAAAACAAAAAACTTAATTTTAAATGCGAAATATAGTAATACCTTAAGCTATTAAGAATCGCGGAGAAAAACGCATTTTAGTAATTTAATTTTGACATTTAAAATACTAAAATGCGCCTCTCGTCACGCTTCTCAAAAAGTTAAGGTTATATTCAATACCTTAATTTATTGAGAAGCGCGGAGAAGAGCGCATTCTTCTAAAAGTACTTTTAAACGCCATATGGAGAAAATGTATATCTTTGATTAACCTCATAAGATTTTAAATAAGCAAGAGATGGCTTACTCCAGTACTAAAAACCTTTACTCAATTTCCAAAGGAAAACTCCCTAATTTCGCACACGTAATTTGTTGCAGTGCCTTGTATAGCTCTGCTGGGCTTGCTAACTTGGATAGTTGGCCAAAGCTGGCCACTTGTTATAAATGGAGCGCCTCCAGGCATTCGGCTTTCCATTGCAAATCGATTGTCATAAGCTGGAGGATGTAAACGGGGATGAAGGGAGAGCTCGGGCAGGAAAGCCGAACCGAAACTTTCAATACAATTGTTGAGTGGGTCAGTTTCAGTTTGGGCCCGTTTTGCTTTTGGTTTTTGGTTTTGTTTCTTTCCGCTGTTTTTTTGATGACATGGACAAGGGAACTGGTCAAGCCTTATTAGATACAGTCAAGACAGACGAAAAACTGCAGCCAGCGAGAGACAGCGATGAAGATGGAGGGCATCTGGCTGGAGGATCGGCAATGATTTGGGCAGCCAAACGCGCAGGCATCGGAATGCCTGGCAATTTGTTGCCACTACTGACCTATAAATTTTGATGTGCACCTAACAATGATGATTGGTAGTGGAGGCCGGAATGACTTCGCGTTTGAGTCGCTTTTGCGAGTCTCTGCGCAAACAACGACATAATTTATGGCCATAGTGCGATCGGTGGTATCGATGCAAGGCGACACACATAGCCCAGCTTCCTAGTTGCTAGCTCCAAGCTCGCAGCTCCTAAGCTCTTAGTTCTCTGCTCCTCAACTCCCAACCATCGACAGGTTGAGCAACTCACTTACCCGGCACACAGAAAGCAGAAGAAACAGGTTGAGTTCGCGTCGCTAGATTCTAAGTAGCCTGGACTTACCTGAAATAAGAAGAGAGGAGAATTAAACTAAATGAAAATGTTTCACTTGGCCATGGGTGGTTGAGTCACTGGTTCTATGGCGGTCGTGTGCCTAATTAAAATTGCAGTCACATATCCGCACCTAAATGGGTTGCCAAGACTGCGAGAGAGAGAGAGAGAGACCGGGAGACTGAGACCCCGACCAGTCTAATGAAGACTTTAATTGTTTGCTGGTCGGCTCAATCGATTGGCAGATTAATCGAACTGCTTTTGTGCGGTTAGCATCGTTTGATGCCGTTTTAAGTAAAGACTGTGAATGGCTACGATTATGGGTTGGCTCACTGGGAATGTTTGCTGGAATTTAAGAATGAGTTGGATTAGGCTTGGGTCCCAGTCTCCCCAGAATTTTAATCCCGGGGAAAGTTAAGACAGGAGTAGCCTCTCCTAATTGAAATCCCCAGGGGTGAGCGCAACGAACTATGTTTCCCATGGATGTTGATTTTGATTAAACCAAATCCGCTGATTCTCTAACGATCTCCTTTCAGCGCCTCTCTCCGCGCTTCTCAAAGATTGCAGCTAAGCTCCATGAGAAGCGCAGAGAAAGGTGCTGTTAATGCCAAGGATTTTCTTGTCCAAACAAAAGATTTTACGACCGGCTTCCGCAGAGCTGACTTGGTTAATTAATAAATATTTCCCCAGCACCTGCCATGTGTCAGCCCTGTGGAAATCTTCTGGACAGTAAACAAAACGAATTGAAACCCACAGAGTGAAAAGTGATCATTAATTACCATTGAATGGTCAGCCATCCAGCATCCAGCATGTTAATGGGCATCGAAAGGTCATAAAATCGAATCGAAGCTGCACAAGACAACGGCGCTCATCAGAGGAGACAAGAAGATAGAAGAGAGATGGAGAACTTTATGAGCTACCCATGGTCAGCTGGGGAGAATACCCCGAGGATGGTGATGATGACGCTTGATCAGCGGAGCGTCAAGCTCGGGCTGGGTCTTGATTGCCGGCTGTCGGTTACCGCTAGGAATATCATAAATTAACGATTAAGCGCAGATTTGTTTACGGTTACCGCAGAGGGAGATGCGGCGGATCTAGAAGAGAATGCGTTGGTTTGGTTTGATTTTAGAACTGTGACCGCCGCGTGTAATTAACACATTGTTAAATAGATTTGCGCTTTTGTTTCTGCTGCTTTTTTTTGGCAACAATCGAAAGATGAAAGCATAATTGTTACATTGCCAACAAAAGAATTGGGGTTCGCTCTTCGTCTTCGCTAATTTGCATACAAATAATAATACAAGAGTCTCTTTTCCGAAGGGAAGATAACAAAAACTTTCGCTGCTGCCAGGTTTGAATTTACACGCTTTCTTCTCGAAACACAATCGACTTAGAACTGCAAACGGGGCTAAAGACCAAAATGTATTTCGTTCCTTCGTTCGTTCGTTCGTTTGATTTGTGTGTATATAGACACGCCGATTGTGCTTAATTATAGAGGGCAAGGCACCGTTAGTTAGTTAGTTAGTTAGCCAGTTCTACAATGGCTAGGTCATGTCTGATTCCGGCTGCGCGATCTTCTTCGCATGAGTTGCGAATTCCTCGTAGTATTTTCCCCTTTTACTTTGGGTGATGCAACCACAGCACCGCACAGCAACCGCATACGACTCTTTTTCACGCTTCCAACTCGGCTAATTAGTGGGGCAGGCAGAGGAGGATGAGGCAGTAGGAGGCCCGGAGGCTTGGCATGAGCCAAAGTAAGACCACCACTCATAATAATTAATTATAGCCTTGGCTATATGCACATCGCACTAAGAAGCATCATCAGGAAATTTAAATGCACCTCTGTGATGGGCAGAGTCTATAGGGTATGCCGACTTTTACATGATCAATAAAATTTAGTGCCTTAAGGTAAATAGTTAATAAGTCTTTTGAGGTGAGGAATGTAGGAAAGTAGGTATTATTATAAAAGATATGGCAGGTATAAACTATTTAAATAATAGAGTTTTTGAAGCCGCAGGAAAAATGGATTATTATTTTATAACGTAAGAGTTAACTCGACTTTAACTACCTGCAATTATATATATTATGTACAGCTGTATGTAATATATACAATTAAGTTATTCAGTTTGCATGAAATTAGGCAAGAAACTCCCAAGTAATTTTCTGAACTAAGTTCTCAATAATTTAATAAAATAATTTACTAAAATAAATTGAATAAACGACACCTTATTGAGACAGGGAAAAAAATAACCAACTAATGCAGGTAATTTCTAAAAACTAGTTCACGAAATCTACCATTAAATTCACTTATCCCAGACACTCAGTTCAAGAAGCGTTTAGTCGGTTAGTTAGCCATGAGTTTGCTGTATGACCTTTTCCCTCCAACAGCGATCCAAGTGTAACAACCACCGCAATTCGATCACTTTCAAAAAGCAGCAAACTTTCGATGGCATGTTTCTTCTTCTGTTTCTGTTTCTGTTGCACCAAAGTTCGACTCGTGCCTCGTTTGCCGGCAATGACACCGACAATTTCACAAGTCATAGAGCATATAATAATACCCTTGTAACCGAATGGAAAACATGTAGAAGAAAAAAAACAACTAACGCTGAA
This sequence comes from Drosophila aff. chauvacae BK-2020, assembly GCA_018903765.1. Lineage (NCBI taxonomy): Eukaryota > Metazoa > Arthropoda > Insecta > Diptera > Drosophilidae > Drosophila > Drosophila aff. chauvacae BK-2020. Next base: position 10,703,505 of record JAEIGO010000058.1, read on the forward strand.
AAAAGTGAATTGCAGTTAATGTGAATTTCTAGAAATCATAACGAATGCCATCAGAAAAAAATACATATATATACAGAGCAAGTAAAAGAGAAAAGAGACGAAGGCGGTGCCAAATCAAAGACAAAAGGAAAACCCTCCTACGGTTCGTGAAAGAGTGTGAAATTTGTTGTCCATCGAACTGACAGCCAGACATCGGCAGCTGCCGCCGATTTTCCCTATAAATATATTTACAAGATCGCAGCATATATGGTGGAAAAAGGCGTGACTTGGTCAGCAGATGATTGACATGCCAGAGTGCACTTATCGTCTGTTTGCTCGTGTGTGGGCCGATCAAAGAAGCCCTGAAAGGGAGCTGGAAAATCCGGGGGAAATCAGGCATGGAAATTGGACAGCAAAGTGGGTTATATCTAATTGAAAGCTGTTAAATGCCAGCTGAAAAATAAGTCAATGCAGGTGGTAAACTATGAATGATTTGTAATAAAAATCATGTTAAGGGAAATAAATTGATTTTTTTATACCTTTCATAAATATATTTCTCTATATAAACTCTCTAAAAAAAAATATTTGCTCACTAGAGTCTTCTAATTCGTAGTTAATCCCATATCCAACACCATAACCACGTTTACTATATAACCCCTTGGCAATTCAAGAAGCTCATCAGCTTTCCAAGCTCTTGAATCAAAAAGTCAACACCTCGTACATCAAGAACTCTTCTCCTCCTCCTTCTCCAGCTCAACCATTTCCCCCCTGAGCATGATCCATTACATCACAAACACCGATTTTCCATAGAGATGAAGGGGGGAAATTGGGGAGAAGAGTGGTGGACCGGGCTTGCTTGGGTTAAACATTTACCGCTTTGTTTTATCAATTGCTTGTTAACACAAACACATGCCGACAGATAGAGAGAGAGATGATTGGAGCTGACCGTTAGAGCAACGACATTAGACGCCCAAAGTTATGCTAATTTCAGATTGTTCAGAGGCAGCACAGGCTCCCGGAGAAATGATGATAGACCAAAGACAATGACGACGATGATGATGATGATGATTCCATGGAAAACTGGTAGCAAGTTGCACAGTTGCAATGACACAGGGAGAAAATTTGAGGGAGTCAGAAAAGGAATTCATAAAACTAGACTCAGAAGCCTTTTTATAAAACAAATATATTTAATAAAACATAATAACTAAATATATAATATAAATATTATATTAAGTTCGACAAAATTTCTACTAGAAATTAATAATGGTTTAGGAACTTGATTTAGGGATGCTTTTCTACATTTCATCGATAAATTTTTCCCTGTGCAACGGAAGCTGCAATTCTGCCATCGAATGCAAATGAAAGCAGCGATGCAGAAAGCCAAGAAGGCTGGGAGAAAGGGGCAGAGCGTTATGCACTCATATATGATTAGGAAAAATCGAACAATGCCCCAACAATCCAATCCAATCCAATCCAATCCAGACCAAGACAATCCGACAAACACAGAAGAAAGCAGAGACGCCGCCAATCTTGTCTGGCTTTCTAACTTGCTTGTTTTTGTTTTTGGGAAAGGGTTTTTCTGTTTGTGTTTCTATTTCTGTTTCAGTTTCTGCGATGATTTATTAAAACTTTTACTAGCAATTAGAGTTGAGGGGAAATGGGCGGAAGATCTCACCCACTAATAACTGTAATTTATTTGTCCAACCAGCGAAAATTATTTCTCTTTGATTGGTCATCACAAAAACACCATAAATTAACCAACAAAAAGAAATAAAAACTAAGAGAAAAAACATAACACTAAAGCAGAATCCCAGAAATGCGAAATGAAAAGTGAAATCCGGCAAAGGGTCAGCAGACAAAAGGCAAAACAAAGACCATAAAGGCCGTAGCAAAGAAAAGGAAAAAGCAAGAGTAAAAATAGACTTTGAGGTAGCCAAGCCAGCAAAGCGGCTTTTCAATTAACCCAAGAACCATGTCAGATATCTATTTGCTATCTGCCGACTGCCTACTGTGCCCATTCCATAATTTATCGAGCTATTCGCAATTTATGGCAATGACTCGAGCATCCAGAATTGGCCATTTGGCCAAAGCATTTATCTCGCCGCATGCTATACAATTACGGATTGGCGAGACAACTCTTCAAGATCTCTGCAAGATCATCATTGGGCGCCTATTTACCAAACCTAATGAAGAAGGCATTCAGGAGATGACTTTCAGATAGGCTGATGGAGTAACTAATAGCTACGAAAGAGGACAAACCAATAAGGGATCCGGTTTTATATTTTAGAAATATTTTCCTTCAAGGAATAAATAGTTCCCTAATAAATAAAATCTACTAATATTAATAGGAATTTTACTTCAATATCTTTACCACTTCCCTTTATATTTCCATCTGTTCTTGAAATATAAAATATTTTCTTTAAAACCTTCCACAAACCTTTAAAATAAACCCAGCAAAGCCTACAAATCCCCTACAAAAAAAGAACCCCAGAAATCGCCATTCAAAGTGAGATTCCCCCCCTAAGAGATCATTTGTCTCGTCCGAGATCATGCAGATCGTGCAGCTACAAGACATTGATATACTAATGAGGGCTGCACTTTCCATTGAACGATACGAGTGAGAGTGTAAATAATCATTAAGGCCGACTGCCAAAAACAAACTACATCAAGTTGGGCTAAAACAAACCTGACACCTAGACACCGGCAAAGGTGTGTGGGTTGCCCGGGGGGCGGAGATATATCCTCGATCCCTCGTAGCATTAGCAACTCCCACACACCGAAACCGAAACGACTCACGACCAAATTAAGATCTCACAGCATTTGGCAAACTAATTGCAAATGTCTCTACTACAAGTCAAAGGGGGCCCCGCGAGATGCCCTCGAGTTGGGGGAGCACAACAACTGCAGCTATTTGCATTACAGAGACCCAAACGACCTATGAGATACTTGCCACATCTTTCATTCGCCGTCTCTTCTCATCCTGGCCATCGAATCTGTGTCTTTTCCTTTGTCTTTTGGCGCAGTTTTTCGTTTTTCTTATTTTTTCGGCCAAGATATTGGGAGACGACTGACTTTGGCCCGAGCCCGAGCCAGAGTCTTTGGCTTTCTTCTCGGTTGCTCTCTGGCAGCAACTTTCTGCTGCTTTGGCTTTCTAGGTCGTGTAATTGTACATACACAACAACAGCAACAGCAACAACGTCGCGGAAAACCAATTGCATTTAAATCACATTTTTTCCTTTAGTTTTTCTCCAGCATTTTCCGTTTTTCTCAATTTTTTGTTTTGCTATTTTGATGGCTAATTCAATTGGTGATGCTGCCTTCTGCCACATCAAATTGATAAATAATTTATAAGAGCCGCAAGCCTTTTGAGCATTTATGGTCTATAAATTTAATGCACCCGAAATAAGCTTTGCCAGAACCAGAAAATATGTATCTCAACTCAATTTGTGGTTCTCAGTTGGCAAGATAGCTACATGCTCCGGTTTCTTTGGTTTGATTTGTGTGGATTTTAATTCGAAATTTGTTTTATGTGCCAAAGATTAAGAAGAGATTAATGATGTTTTACGGAGCTAAGTTTATTAAAAAATATTAATTTTATTACATATAGAAATTTGGGAGATTTTGAAACTTTTTATAATATTTATGTAATTTGTTTTGAGCTAAAACTTTTAAAATATGTCTAAATAAAAGGGGGTAGAAGACTAAAAAAATGTTTTAAAAATATATACCTACTATAAATGCGTTAAATAGAAAAAAATCAAAAAATATAACAGATATTAAAAATAAGAAAGATATTTTTAGCAACAAAGATGCTATTTTACCTTCATTTTTAGGAACTTTGTATTTATAGTACATCACAATAAACGAAATGGTGTACAAATTATATCTATATTTAATGAACCTTAAGAAATTTTAATTATTATCGCAATTAGATTAGATTACATATATTTCTATAACCAATTTAAAAGTTAAAGAAGTAAGAACTTCATATCAAAGAAATGTAAATACTTCTTTAAATTCTCCTTTAAAACCCCACGGTTGGCACTTACTCAAAATCGCATTTATTTCTGGGCCAACTAAAGGCCAGAAAATCTCCATTACATGAGCCATAAGCTTCCGGCCGGCGCGCCGCCCTAAGCCCAGCCATTTGTTAACAATTTTATAACATAGTGGCGTCCATAAAGCACGGGGGACTCGATGTTAAAAGAGCAACCTTAGCAGGAACAAGAAATTATGCAGCCCGCCCCTAGACGAGTAAAAGGAAACTTTTTGCGCATTTCAAGTTGAGGACAAGGCATTACAATTTATAAGCAAAACAAAAAAGCATAAATAAATGCAGTAGCAAAAGCAGCAGCAGCAGGAGCAGCAGAAGTTGCAACATAGCCAGAGGGAGAGGCAAAAGTCAGGGGGCCACGCCCCGAAATTAGCAATTTAAATGCCCTCGAATGCCACCCAGTGAAATGCTGGCCACTTTACAGAATCTTCAAGATATAAAGAAGACTTACAGAAGAAGAAGATATATACTGCCCGCCCCATAGAGCACTTTCTATGGACCAAGGCATAAATTGTACGATACTACAACGCCCCAAGGCAGCAACAAGAGTCAAGAATCTGGGAGTAAAAGTTGTTGCTCCACTAAAAATCAGCTGGTGATGAGGAAACAGCCATGAGGAAACCATTAAAAAAAAGGCGAGTAAAAAAGCAAGTAAAACCAAAATAAAACCAATAACAACTTTTTAAAGGCCCCCACACTGAAGATTTTGCCATTCAAAATACAATTATTTCGATCGCTGTGATTGCATTCACCTGTCGTGAGTGAGTGTCTGGAGTGATTTAAGAATCGAGTTTTGAGTGGGTTAAAATGCGGGTTGCATGTTCGACTCTCGAGTAGGAAAGTCGGAAAGCTTTGGAGGAAAGCCTCCAGTCAGTCAGTCAGCGAGGCATCTCATCCCATCTCCTCTCTCCCCATTTAATTGCAGGCGAGCATAGAAATTGCCGAATTAACGTCTGGCCCACAGACCTTTTCTGGGGGTCAAAGTTGGGCCCCGACCGCAAATCGAGTTTTGATTTTTTGAATTTATGGCTCATCGGCAAATTACCAGATTGCTGCTTTCTTTGTTTTGCCTATATCTACTTTTGTTTAGAAAGTGCAATTAATTTTTGGGTCTATGTTGGCTCATCTGTTATTTCAATTAAGGGGGGGATCTATGTGCGAATGTATTTTTGTGTATTATAAATGGTTTAAAATGGAAAGGAATGTATAAGTCTTGCTTTAAATGTAGATCCTTCTCCCAATGAAGTTAAGATTATAATTTCTTATTGAACGAATACATAAATAAAGGATCAAGTAATAATAAGATCTTGAGTTCTACTGAGAGCTAAAGGTTTCGGGCTGAGTTCCAGGTCTTAATTCTTGCTGACTCTTGAATTATTGATTATTTATCATAAAGTAACATTATTGAATAACATAAAATGCAACATAATAATAAGCCCTACATAATACTAAATTTACAAATTTAAATCCAAAAATAAGGCTAGATAAACATACAAAGTTACATATATCCAATTTAACACTTCTTCCTCTGACAGTAATCTGGCTGCGCCTTCTCAAAAGAAAACTCCCTCAAAAGGCTACCCATAATAAAAGCATTTAACCTTTTCATATTGAGAGTTGACTCAAATACCAAAGATAATCAATATAAACTCTTCCTAATCTCTCAATCAAGTTAAAGTTAGCCCCAAACATCCGATTCTCGTCTCATCTCCTATTCCAAACTCTGCAGCCAAACAAATCCAATAAAAATCAAAGCTCAAACATTTTCATTTTCGTTTCTTTTGTGATGGAAAAATGGGAAATACATTTGACTCCATCAACTCCACTTACAGCAAGTGTGGTCAGGTCGGGTTTTTTCTATTTTTTTCCTTACATTTTCTATGTGTTTTGTAGGCCAGCCAACGCCAACACTGACACACTGACAACTGATTGCTGCTGCTGCAGCTTGTTGCTTGTTGCTGCTGCTGCTGCTGCTGTACTTGCTGCTGACAACTTGACACAATTTTTAATAAGAGACGACGACAACGAGTGTCAATTTCCATGGCCAGGAAAAACCGAAACCGAGATAGACAGAGGCGAAAAAGGCAGAAGGAAAAAAAGTATAAGGAAAATAAGAAAAAATCAAACCCGTGGAATTGGAAACTGCAGCTGGCGGCAGCAGCGATCTCCTTCAAATCAGACAGCCGCATATCGATGGGCATAAAGAAACCCATTTGAAAGGTTGCTTTTTTTATTTTTTTGCCAGCGGATATTACAAGTGCTTAGCTCGCTTGGTGGATAAATATTTTTGTAGCATTGTAAGGCGAAGGAGAAATATTTGCGTAGGAAAGTTGGGGCGATGGTGGGTTGTGTCAAAGCAATTTGTATTTATGTTTGCCAGTGTTTGTCCGGTCATTTGTCAGATATTTGCACGGGTAAACACACACAGACTCCCAGCTGGCTTTCCCAGAAACAGAAACAGAAACAGAAAACAGAAGTTGCCAGAGGTGGACCCCGGCTCAATTATGTGCGAAGATTCCATCGAAATCATTAAAATAACAAATTGGGCACGAAACGCAGCCCGCAAAATGGCCAAAAGCCGCAAAACTCCTTTTTGGTTGCAAAAGAAAATTGAGTTGGTCAACAACGAATGCAGTTGGTTGAGATGGAGAGAAGGAGCGAAGGAGAGTCGTGGCATGGCCAGGGAAAACCGCAAAACAGCAAAATGGTGCAAAAAGGGTACAAAACCGACACGGGCAGCAGGCAGGAGGCAGGAGGCTTCAATTATGGTGGAGGCCTTCAAAAATGCGCTTTCTAACTGAGGCCACAATGCCTCCTGCATCCCTATCATCATGAAGTCATCGAAGTTTATCATCGTCATCCTCATCATCATCATGCTGCTGCTGCTAGAAAAAAGCAAGAGTTTCTTCTTTATGGGCTAAAAGCGTGTGCTGTGGGCGTGGCATTTGAAATGGAAATTTATGCCACAAGATACCGAGTCAGGCCAATATGTGTCATTTGTGGTAGTACCACCTAATCCTCCTCCCACACCGCCACCTCGCTGCCAAACCTCTCCCTTTCCTCAGTAGATTCCCGGTGAGACAACACTAATTGAGTTCAAAGATCGCGGAGCATGAAAAAGTGGGAAAGCTCGGCGGGATTCAGTGGAACTTTTGCACAGTTTTTATTAATCACTTCTGGCACACAGGCAGGGTCTGGTCCTGGTCCTGAGACCAAGCCAGGTTCCCAGGCCTCAGTCACAGTCTAAGTCCAAGCTCCAGTCTTAGTTCCACAACCATAACACGACCGCATCTTCAATCAACGTCAAAATATCCACCAAGAGTCCTCCTAGACCTGGTCTCTCACCCAAAAACCGGACCCGTGGCTGCCCGCGAAAATTAATGAGCGAATTTCTCGCCCTAGACATTTTTTACATAGGCGGGCGATATCGGGTTTGACTGCTCGCATATGGATATGGCCAGGATGATGGGCAGGCGCAACAAAGTAGTCCGCCATCCCAAATGCCTAGACCGCCACAGGACATATGATGATGATGAGGCGGCGGCTGGCGGATGCCACTGATTCTGACAGGTTTATGCGCAGAAAATTGTGGTGAAAATTAGGACCTGACATTTATTTATTTACAAACTATAATCTTTGAGCTATAGGAAAATATTAGAACTTGAAACTAATTTAAGAGCAGTAAAAATATAGTTATAGAATTCCTAACAAAACATAAAAATCAAATTGTAGGCTTTACTTAAGCTTTAAAAACTCTTAAAACTTATCAGAGAAAACCTCTTCCAGCTAAGCAATTAAATAAATAAGTAATAACACTCCAAGAACTCCTATCCCAACTTAAAGTGGCTCAAAGTAGGCTACAATACTTAGCAATTCTAGAAAAAAACCATATATTTTGCCAACACTTCTATAAAGCACTTCAAAAACATTATCACAATGAAATGTACCGTTGAGGGTTATAAAAAACCGGAGTTGCTGGTGCCTCAATCAAAACACGATATACGCCAACGCGTAAACCCCAATTCGCTGGTCTCAATCCACCAACAGTGGCATCCTCACCCAGAAGATACAAACTCGTGCTCGGATGCTGGTTACTGGACGCTTGAATTGAGCACTGGAGTTGGGTAATTTGATAGGCGACAACTAGCCAGCCACGGTAACAGCCAACAGGCAACAGGGAACCAGCGCGGGTAACTTTGGACAACGGACCTGCGGTGGAGAGCCATGGGGAGATACTCGTACAAAAAGTATCTCAACGTGTGCGTATCTTTTACAGCGCAACAAGCAAGTGCAACTAATAAATTAATGTGCCTGCCAGTCGGCTCTGTGGAGAAGGGAGAAAGACTGCGGCTCTGGACTCTGGTGGGGCCTTGTAACCACTCATAGTTGGCTGTCACCTGGCAAAATGAAAGCTACAAGCCAGCCGCAGCTTCAGCATCAGCTTCAGACTCAGCTTCAGCTTCAGATCATAGCGTGCTAAATTTGCCAAGCAGCCAGCAAGGCAGTTGGCATGTCAATGGTAGATACAAGATACATTCGTATCGCACTCTCTTCCCAAGGAATGCGCTGCGTTTGCATACGAGATGAGCTGCACTTCGGATTGGCAGTCGGATTTGGGATATGCACTAGGGGAAAAATCCATGACTAATCTGAGAGAAAATTACAAGTCTCTAAGTGCGAGAAACAATGGATTTTTCGAGGAAGGATTTTACTGGAAAAAAAAGTTGTACAATCATAAAGTTAAGTTCAAATATAAAGACCTCCAAAAAGCCGGATAAAATCAAGTAAGAATGTGTAGTTCACCTCATTTGTATGATTAAAAATATAAATAAACCATTTGAAATTGGTCTATACGCTTTGTTTAATGCACAAAAGACTATTAACATATTTGTAAATGGTTTAAAATATGTATTAAAGATATATGCAGCTACAAAACATCAATTATTGCAACCCGATTTAAAAATCGAAGGGTTATTTTTTAAATATATCAAAAAACGTATTTAACGCCGCTCTTTATGGTTAATTTAATGCCACATTTTCTCCAAGTGCATTCAAAGAGGAAAAATATGGTAAAGAGAGGGCTGACCTGCATAACGGTGCCGCTATGGAACGAACTGCAGAATGAGCCATCAAACAATACCTGGCTGGAGCTGGAGATGGAAATGGAGTTGGAGATGGAGCTGAAGCTGGAGCTGGAAACTCTCCGATCCGCTCGATCTGCCTCTCTTTATCATTATCCATAATAATAGAGAAGACCGCGACCGAAACCGAACCGAGACCGAGAGACTAAGACCAAGACCAAGACCAACACCGAGAGAGATGCAGCTTTCATAATGCTGTCCATTTTGATTATCATTCACTTAATTATGATTGATAGCTGTAAATGCCGAGGAGCCACAGAGCCATGTATATATGTATCTGTATCTATCAGATGCCATTCTCGGCTGCCGATTGGCTTTACTGTTAAGCTCAACGAACGAAGATCGTCCACACCATTTCGGTCCAACCACGAAATGCAAATCTAAATTGGCCGCGACTGTGAAAATTGCCTTCTACGAGCAACACTAAATTTGTCGCAAATTACAATTGACCAAACGACCAGTCGTCAGTGGGATTATTTTTTGCCTATTTCTGCTCCTTCGGTCAGATACATCAAAGTATCTACGAGTTATGCACTGGGCATCTCCGCTGGTCACAAAAAGAATCCAGGGAAAAAGCGCAATGGGTTAGGAAAAGGTATTTCTGCTTTATAACCGCCGATGTGAGGGGTTTTTTCTTTTGCATTCCAAGAAACATTAGTAATGGTCGTGGTACTTAAGGAAGCTGACATTGTATCCTCAATAAAAATTAATAAGATTTTAAGGACAATACTTGGGAATTTACACATAACTTAAGATTTCAGTATATATTTAAAGACCTCTCTGTTATAAAAAACAAAAAGGGGATCAAGGAATAAAGAAATTAAGTATAAATATAATTTAAAGATGTCGCAACACCTTATAACTTTGTTAATAAGACTTAATGGGTTAGGAAAGATTTAATAATATTTTAAAATATTTTAAAATATCCCTTTTTAGCTATCTAAGTTCAATATACATTAAAAATCTGACTGGTTTCGCAAAAGAGTAGCAACAACTTCTGGGTACTTAGCATTTCTTTGACAAAAGCCGCTCAACGAAAGCGTTTTCCGTGACCTGCAGCATAGATACTTGGAAACTCATTCGAATTCCGATCTAAGCTCGTGCATTCGTAATACAGACATTAGCCAGGTGCCTCCTCTCCACCACCTCTTTTTCCCTCTTTTCTTTTTCCTTTGCCTTGGAGGAATCACTGCAGCGTGTTCCCTTCGAGGCGGAAGCTAATAATTAACACAGAAAAAAGGCACAGACACTGATAGAAGGAAAAATGTAAAGTGGAAAATGGAAAATGCAAAGCGCGTAATGTCGGCATCTTTATCTCTCACCTCTTTTTTTTCTAATGCTGGCCTCCATGGCGAGGAAAAGTCATGCGAAAAAAAGATTGTCAGATGCAAAACAAAAGCCGAAACGTAACCGCAGGGCAAAGGGGGCGTGGAGGAGATGTGCAATGTGCGCTACTTTGATAAAAGAAAATATATATATATTATACATATATATATATAGAAAGAGAGAGAAAAAAATGGCAAAGAAAGTCCAATAAAAGAAAGTGTTTGGCCCCAAGGCCCCAAAAACCAAAGAGGAAGATGTCGGGAAAAGACGACGCTGAAGAAGAAGCCACCCAGTGCACATTATGCTTCAGAAGATGAGGAATCGAGACAAAGCCAACAACTGCAGTAATTAGGCCTCGACAAAGAAATTATTTGCATTCACTCTTTGGATATTTCTCATTTTAATTTGAAAACCCTGAAGTGAATGGCCAAGCTGCCTCTAAACATAATGACTCATTTAAATGAACACCATTAATAAGTTCCCTTGGGGTCAAAATTATCCCATTCAAAGTGATATTAAAATCTGGGTTATATCTATAATTTATTTATCATATAGAAGTAGGGCTTTACTCTGCTCTGACTCACATTTAATTGCCTTTCTGTACAAATTGTTTTGACCATTATAATGATCTCAACCGAATACTAATTTCGCTTTCTTTATAATTACAATTTCTGGAAAAAATGATACCATTCAAATTCAAATTAAAGTCTGTAGTTTTTTTTAGCTCTGCCTGAAATTTATTTGCAATTTTGTACAAATACTAATTTCGCTTTCTTCAATTTGTTTCTTTCTTTCAGGTAAGCACACATCTGGCCACCACAATGACCATATAGAGTACGTGATTCGGAAGACAAAAGGCGGAGGCTGAAAGTTTAGAAAGAAGCCGAGGCTTGGCCTCCCCTCCACAGTTGTGCGTATTAGCGGTAAAAAGAAGCAATAACAACAAACAAACAAACAAACTGAAAAGAAGAACACAACAAACATAAACAATTTGGCCTTTTGTTAGAGGTAAATGACCAGGCCTGAAGTATAAGCCATCAAGTGGTTATGGATTCGGTTCGTAAACCTTTTCTTCTCTCCGTTTTAAGTGAATTTTTTCGACATGTTTGCCTTGAAAAAATACACGGCTTTGTGAATGGTTTTTTGGGGCCTATTTGGGTTAGTTATTTTATATGCTAACTGCGAAAGAACAGCGAAGAAAGTGATAGATAATCGAGATTTATTTGAGGAAAGTGATTCTTCGGTGGGAGAAACTTATATGAATGAGTTTTAAGGGGATTAGGAGATCAGTGGAATCAGTATTTACATAAACCTGGCTATGAGGGAACAGATTTGTTTTAAAAAGCAACTAGGGAAGAAAATAATAGGCTTAGCATTTGAATATTTGCTACGCTTAAATATATACAAAATTGTGAATGCTGCAACTTGTGGTGAATCAAAATGTAGGAAAACCCAAGCGTTGTTGAATTTTGTTGGTGAAAAAAAAGCACATATAAAGTTATATAACTATATAATTATAACAATAATAGTATTGTCATAAATAGTTAAGTCTTTGGTTTTTCAAATTAAAAGTTTAGAAGAAGAAAAAAATAATTCCCTATTTGATTGTTCTTAAATTTTGTTGATGAATAAATACAAGAGAACCCAGCTACATTTTAAACTTATTAAGGAATTAATCTACAATAAACAATGTAGCTAAGGCAAATTTTTAACAACATATTTTTAAATATTTAAATTTATAAACTTAATATGCAAAAAATATTTATCAATTGTTGTTAAACTGGTGAAAGAAATTTTTTTTATGAAACAATGGCAATATAATCTCTCGCATAAGTTAAACAAATACATTTTTGTCTAAATTTAAGCTCTACTTTATGAAGCTTAAACAAATGTAATTCACCAAGTGCAAGCAAAAAATTCACTTGAAACTTTCTACCTGTTAAATGGTCACCTTTTCCGCTCCTAAACAAAAAATACAAATGTTGCAAGCATCCGGCTGACCGCATATCATCGTATCACCCGACTAATGTCCGACTTCCCTTTGGTATCATGACCGAATCGTTACCGTAATGCCACCAACATTAATTCTGTCCCACAAAGTGTCCCAAAAAAGAGGGACTGGAACTGGCACCGAAAAAAAATAAAGCGGAGTAACTCATAAACGTGCATTAAAGACCAAATCATAGCCCGGCATTTAAACTCATTAGGGGTTCAACAAACCTTAACCAACGAGCCAAAGAACTGTTAAGGAGATCGGACCGAGGGCCTCGAAAAACTAGAACAATAAACTCGGCCAACAGCAGTACCTTCTTCAGGTAAAAAAATATATATAGTAACCAAGTAACGAGCCGGGGGAGAGCAATGTAAAAAATATTATTATTATTACGGCACTGGGCATTAAACTCAAATGCGTAATGCTGACCACGGCGGCTCATGACCGGGCAAAAAAAAACTGTGGTCTTCTAGAAACAAATTAGAACAAATTAACGTTGGCTCTGCGGTTGACACATTAAACGGATTCCAATTCCGCCTCTGACTCCGATTTGGATTCAGTTTCATCATCACGAATGCTGGCAGCAATGATGACAATTATGAACACGTCTTCGGTCGGTGGCTCGAATTGGTTATGGAATGTTGCTGCTGCTGATGTTGGGATTATTCAATATTTTACTTTACTTTTTTTTTGCGATCCAGCCGAATCATGTAATTGCCTTGTATGCATCGTGGTTTCTCTGGGTGCACAGGAAAAAATGTTGGTGCAAGTTGGAAATGAAACTTATATCACTACATAAAAAATAAAATAGGTAAAATCATTAAGGCTTTGAGCAACACTGCTTTAAATGGGCAACAAATGATTCGTTACCAAAATAAATTCCTTAATAAAGTCCGTAAGCCACACTGCAGCTTATAAGCTAACAAACAAAAGACATTTTATCAAGCTTAAAAATTAATTAAAGCATAAATATTATTTCCTGTGTAGCAGCTTCTTCTTTGCTGCTATCTTTATGTGTATATCTTTATCTTCATCGCAGTGCGGCAAGCCGCAGCACCGCCTTTGTTTGCCGTTTGACAAGTTATGCGCGGCAAAAAAAAGGCAGCGCAAAAACAAAAAATTGTAACACCGCCTAAGATGGATATCAGTTACGCATGCGCAGCTCAGAAGGCCGCCGCTTGGGGTCCAAGTTTGGCCAGAAGAGAGCGGCCTAAATGTCTAGGCCGGATCAGGAATCTAGGAGCTTCAAGGAGCAGCACAAAGCATGCTCGAATACAGGATTATATATAGGAAAAATATCAGTGGGCTTTAAATATTATTTATTTCCGATAAAAATAAATAAAAACAGCATTAAATTATAAGAAATATTTTTGTAAAAACGAAGCAAGCTTAGGCCTTCTCAAACTTCTGCCTTAATCTTAATTTCTTATCAAAGAATATTAAGTAAAAATGTTTAGACTAGATTTTTAAACAAATAAAATTCCAAGAGGTATGAAAAATATTCTTCAAAAAATGTCTGACAGTTCCTTTGAACAGGAAAATTAACATTTCTAGACTAGATTTATTAACAAACAAAATTTCAAGATATGTGGGAATTATTCTAAAAAATCACTCATCACCAAAAACGTATATTTAATAGTGGAATTAAAAATATTATTTTTTCCATACTTCTTCAGGCCTTAAAAAAATGTATTCCCTCTAAAAAAAAATGAGAACAACCTTAGTTTCTAATAAATAAGACCACAGCAAGCTAGGGCCCTTTTGAACTTCTTCCTTAATCTTAATTTCTTATCAAATAAAATTCTAAGAAGTATAAAACATATCCGAAACAAAGTTTCTCACGCTTCCCTTGATTACCAGTAACTTATATTTAATAGTTAAAATAAAGATAGAAGCGCTCAAATGCTTCTTCCTAGAACTTTTTGCAACACAGAACCCATTAAACGAACTCTAACCCATGGCGTAATTTATATGCAACACATCCGTTAGGCTCTTTAGTTCCAAATATAAAAAACCGAATCGACAATCAAGCTTTACGATTTATTGAACATTTTAATTACAACCTGCGGACATAAACAACTTGAAAGTGTTGAGAGTTTATGAGAGCTTCGGGCGGCCACTCAGAAAACACCGAAAAAAGAAGCCATCGAAATCTAGCAAGAGGAAAAGGCCCCAGCTGGAGATCAGCCGAGAGGGAACTTGAAAACCTGACTTTTACTGGGACTCTGGGACGCTGGGGCCATGCCGATGATGATGATAATTATCAATTGCCCGGTGCAAAGCGGAAAAAGCGTTGGGCAAACAAATAAATAATGGTAAACAAACAAACAAACGACTCTCGGCAGTGGATTTGCATGAGAAACCACAGTTAACAACAGCGGAACTCAAGTGAAATGTGTGTGCAAGTGTAAGATTTTCGGTAGCTTGTCGTGTCAAATGAAAGAAAAAGGTCAGAAAAAAGAAAGAAATAAAAAAGATACATGCTCCTACATCCGTGAGCGGTAGGCAAACTACAAACTACTCGAAACTTCACGCTTTATAAATAACAATAAAAACAAACCTTGGGGCGCAGAACGAAAGTACTTGAACTCAAGGTAAAAATTTCGTTTTCACTTCGAGCATAAAATTAAATAACAAACAAATAACACAAACAACGAACTGAGAAAAGTAAAACTTAAATAATGGCAACTAATTTTCTGTTCTTTCCCACTCAAAGTGGTGGGTGTGTGTCAGAGACACACTCACTCGCTCCGAGTGTGAGACTTTCTCGTAATTAAATCAAATTTCAAAATGAAAATGAAATGAAAATTATTTATTAATTGCACAAAGAGCACGGGGGTTGGATCTCATGCAAATTTCCATTGAATCCGCGGAACAGAGAGACAAGCTTTTGAGACTCCGCCAAGTAGCCAAGCTAAGCTAAAAGCGGTGAAATTTTATGTCTCTGTAGTATTTGTATTTTATTTTTTGCTCTCCTGAATCTCTTCAAGCTGATTTGAATAACAAGTGGCCGGGCTTTCGCATCTGCGAGATATATAGATACAAGCAGCCGCCGCTGTCAGTTACATGCGTTTAGCTCTGGCCCCCGCTGCCGTCGTCTCTCATTAAAAGTAAATTTCGAGATGCTGGCATAAATCAAGCCTCTAAACGGCGACTCACAGCTTCCAGCTGCGAATATATATGCACCTATGTAGGTATATATATTTATATATACAAATACGCGGAGGATAAGCTCTTGCATGCCCCGAGGACTTGAAATCCGAGAAGTGCTGATGACTGCAGGACTTGTTTGCTAAGCTTGTTAGCCGGAAAAACAAAGTCAGGGAGCCACAAGCAGGTTCGCTGTGAAGTGGCTGAGAAGAAAAATGTTGCAATTTGTTATTTACAAAATTGTTCAACACTAAATAGAAGCTAGTTTGGGTGAGATTTTTTGTATATGCCTTTGCCTTACCTTTTCTTTTATTTGATTTATGGCAAGTATTTATTTTTATGGGGTTAAAACACTGGGGAAAATTTTAGATTTGAAGTTAGACTTCTTAGGGTTTTTGTAAATTAATGTTTAAGATATGTATCAGTTTTAGATAATCTAAATTTAGCCATCTCATTATTGTATTTTATGCCAAACTTTGTTAAAATTTCATATACGCTATCTTCATCTTTTCTAAATATTCATTTAATGCATTCAATATTCATAAGACTATGAAAGCAATTTGTTAGTTTCTACATAAGTAGCTGTTTTATATTGACAAAAGATGGTTATCGTATTAATTAAGAAGCTCTCTAGTATTTTATTATGTTTCTTTAAGCTTTGACATTTATTTAATATAAAATGAAATATTTATAGCTTAGCCGATCGTTGGTAGATCTAAAAAAAATAATTTTTAAATACTATAAAACATAGTTTCATGAAATATTTATAGCAAAATTCAGTGTAATTAATTTGTTTGGATTTAAAATCTCATTTAGCTTTACAATACATTTATTTTTATTTTTATTACTTCTTCGGGCTTTAATTTCATTTCCTTTAACTATAAAATGTCTTGAATTTGTTCGAATACTTTCTCAGACATAATTTAAACTTAATTACCCTCTTGGCAGATTTTCTCCCATTTTGAACACTCGAAACTTCATAAGTTTCACAGGCATTTGAAAATTGCCTATATATATTCAAAATCGTAGCTTTACCAAATTTCCCCCCATCAATAGCTCATCAAGTGTCGGCTAATCAAGTGGCAATCATGGCCACCATCATCGGAACAAGTCAATAAGCCAGGCATTCATCGGTACACAAATCACGCATACGTCATGTTGCACAGGGTGTGCAAGCAAAGTTAGCTTGCTGCCACTGCAATTTACTGTTTGTTGTTTGCCATTTATTGTTTGCCATTTTGATGTTGTTAGGGGCCAAAGAAACACACACACACACACCGAAATTTCAATGGGCACCTACCTTGGGCCAAGTCGAAGAGGAATTAGCAAGGCGAACTCCGTAGACCGAAAGAAAGAGTTGCATAAAAGGAAAACTTTAAGGATGGCTCTCTGCTAAAGCGCCCCATTCTGCTAAAGGAAAATCAACGGAAATGTCACTTTCTTTTCAATCAAAACGCAATTCATGGCACTCCAAAAAGGCATGGAAAAAAAACTGCAAAAAGAAAAACACCAAACACGAAGTGCAGAAAAAGAAACACAACCCGTGAAAGGTCGCGTCGAGATTCCGCCGACTCCGAACTGCAGTCCAAATTGCAGGAAGCTGGCAGCGGAGAACACGATTTTCAAGTGGCACTCTGGGCTGGGTAGGGGGGGTGATGCAGGGAAAGTCCGGGAGGGAAGTATGCATCTCCTGCTAACTGCCACCGGCTGAACTTTAACCTGTGTGAAAAGCGGACAGCGTACGAGTACCAGTACGAGTACGAGGGGTACCAGTAACAGTAACAGCAACAAAACGCTTTAATTTGCAATTCGTGGAAAATTCTTTTCGGCTTAGGGCCTAGTTAGGGCAGCACTCCCCTCCCTCCACTCTTTCCCCCTCTATAGGGGGAACATGGTAAATATTTAAAAATGTACTTAACCAAAGTGAAAGAGACAGGCCGCCGGCTGTGAGGAGGAGTGGAAACAAAAGCATTGGCGGCGACAGTTTGGACACTTGGACGGAAGCGACAACCAGCTGACGCCAAATAGGGTCCGCGTCTGCGACTTGAAGTTCGCGTTGGAGTCCAAGGAAAAGCCAAAGTACCGGCGATAAAAAATTCAATAATAATGGTCAGGGTCAGTGTAAATCACTCTCAAAGTACAAAAAAAAAAAACAAAAAAAGGAGCTGCCAGGCCAGGGGACCTCCTACCTGACAGTAGGTGGCTCTGACTCCAGCTCCAACTTTGGCCTAACTCCAAGCTGAATGGCAAATGACTGACATGGGAAGTACCGTTTCTTTGGATCATGGCCCAGCAATTTGGCCTAAACCAAAGATGCTTTCAGTTCAATTATGTGCTAAGTAGGAAAGGGAATTGTTTGAGTTGGAGTTGCGATAGGAAAAGGAAAAGGGGTTCTCCAGTGGAGGCGTGGAAAATGCAACAAAGTCGATCGATAAATTGACAGCTAAAAGGAAAGCTGCTGCAGGCTACCAACTGGAGCTATGTACAAGATTGTAAGATATTGCAGATTCTAAAAAGGGAATAATGGGAAAGTGATTAACCTTTAAGAAAAATAACAGGATAGAAAAGGGTAGATAAATATAAATATAAATGCAGGGTAATTCATGAAAATTGGTTACAGTTCTTGACTTTGTTCTTATTTATTTTAAACAATCTAAAACTAAAGTCTTCTTCGACTTATTTCAATTATCAAATATTGTTCTATCTACCTTCCTTCCGCTTTTAATAAAATCATTAAGTTCTCCCTTACTTTCCAGCTGCTCGTTTGATTTCTAAGAATTTTCATGCCTTGCCTCACATAAATATTACTCAGATTCTCATAATTTAAAAAAAAATTAAATTATTATTTAAACAAGGCATAAGTTGAAAGCTACCTACCAATTGTGCAAACTTCTCAAAGCAAACTGTGCTAAAAAATTCAAACTATAAAACTTTTTCATAGCAAAATAAAAGGTGGCAAAAAGGGAGAATAAAAGTGGCAGGGACAGAGTATCCTGAGTTCTCCCTTTCCTTGGCTAAAAGTTTCCCGAAATGAAAAACAACTGGGAAGGGAAAACACTGGGAAATGGTCGCAGGAAGGAAGTGGCTGATGGGTTGAGTTGAGAAAATACAAGAAAAAAGAAAAGGGAGATGGCTGGAAATTACAAGTATGAAGCTACCAACAAGTAAAAGTGCGTTTGGCAGTTTACCCGGTTACCCAGGGTTACCAGACACAAACACATATTATAGAAATACACTGGGAAAATGACTTACAAAGAAGGAAAATTAGGATTAAGGCGTAAGGTAGTAAGCAAATATATTACTAAAATTCAAAATTGTGCGATTTTTAAACCAAAAACAAAAGTCTAATCATTCTGTTAAAAGTATTTTAATTTCTGGTTTTAAATCGATGTTATATAGTTCAAGAAACTTATTTTTATCAATGAAAATTCATAAACAATATCTGTATTAGTATTTTATATTATTTTATAATGTCCAATTAAACTGTAACACCAAAAAATCAAACACAAATTTCCTTTGTTCATTTCTTTCTCAATTCTTTTAAAATATTTTAAAGTAATATCTTTCAAAAACAAATAAATCTATAAAATTATTGTTTATTAAACTTTTATATTAAATTTCTTGCTGCGTAGATACTCGCACTCGCACTTGGTCTGTACTCGGTCCCCTCCAAGTTGCATCAATTTCTTAATAACTTTGTTCCCCCTTTTCGTTCGGCGGAAAAGGCGCGTTGCAACTCGCAAGCAATTTTGTGTGGCATTATGTGAGGGTCTCGTTTGCCATTAACCTGCTTTGGCCAAGGCAACTCAACTTGGCTCAAACTCATCGCAACTCATAGCGACTCAACTGGACTCGAATCAACTCAAGTCGACTCTACTTTGAATCCATAAAAGAAGCCCATAGCTGGCCGGCGACTCTCATTTTTTGCTTCTGCTTTATTACACTTTAACCGTTTACGCTTTTTTTTTTTATTAAGAAATAAATAACAAACAAAAGGATAGGGCCTGGGAAATAAACCTATTGAATACCCTTTTAAAAAAAAGAATATATTTGATTTTAAGCAGAATTATTGGTCCTTGAAGTTTTATTTTCAAAGAGTTTAATAAGTCATTTTTAAGCCTAACAAGTATATTATTTTCTTATCATTGTTTTGGTTTCAAGAAATGAAAGAAGAAAGTTGTGAGTGATACAATTATCTAAGAAAACCCTATTAAACTTAAATTATTATACGAATTTTTAATACTTGCTCTCTTAGGATAAACACATGCTCCTCTGCTAGTTTTGGTACTGCATAAAGATCATGTACTCAAGGTCTACTTTTATTTTTAAGCATTTCACAAACTTCTGCGAAATATTCAGAGTACCCAGCACATTGAGAAAATAAAACTTTTGGTTTGCAATGCGTTGGAATGGGTTCGTTCTGGGCTAAGCATGGGGCTAACCATCCCAGGGGAACGGCGTCAATTTCGCACTTCATCCGTGCCAGAGCTGGCAGTAGACAAACAGCACTCTGCAACGCCTCGGCAAGACAACGCTCCTCTGCGGAGCAAACATTTGCCAACTGGCCAGGCTACGTCCGCGTAGTAGTATCCAGCAACTTTAATTGCTGGCCAAATAGAAGATGGCAGCGAAAAAGAAACCCTTTTGGCCACATCAATCAACAGAAGCTGGAACTCATCTCCCCCCCATCTATTCTTGTTTCTTTTTTTCCCCTGCAGAAAACGGCGACAGCGAAACCAACGAAATATCATTATTATCCGCACAATCAGCACATATATCTGCTGCCCGAGTGCGCCATTCAGCAGGTCTGCAATGCCGTCTACGTGAGGCTCAACTACACCCAGCCATTGTGCGCCTGTCCGTCCAGGTGAGTTGCTAGATTGGAACGACCTACCCACTTGTCACTCCCCATGGACTGCTAATTAATCCTGCAAATCTAATCTCTCTTCTCGCAGATATCGTGATCCCTGCTCAGCCAGCCTCAACGAAGATGATCAGCATACCACAAAATTGGTTGGCGATAATAAGAAGAAGGTAAGAGAGCCTGGCCTAGACTTAATGTTGTTCTCCCCAACCGAATTACTTAGATAATTGCTTTGGCCATGATTTGATTCTGGGCCACGACTCGAAGAGATCACTTGGGAACCGAAAGTGGAACTGCCGGAGTGCAGTTTGTAGATCATTTGTTAGATCACTCTCTCGGCGAATCATTAGTTCAATGGATAGTTACAGGTTCTGTGGTGGCACGACTTCGGGTTTAGTCTGGGAAAAACGAAACCACAAATATGATTTGATCTCTTTTTAAATGAATCAAAAGAAGATGGCATCTCAAGGGAAGATCAATGGCAACATAATTTAATAAAGAAGATCCACGAATTTCATTTTCTACAATCAAGTTAAAAAAGCGGAAGACAATTATTTTTTGAGGAAGTAAATACCAGAGAACAGTACGTTTTTCGATTAAATAATTAAGGCTGAAAATATTCCCATAGAGTATATGAAAGAAAGAAAGAACAAAAGTGAAATTGGTTTGTGGGAAAGTCATTTTCAATCAAATTATTTCAAAAGAGGTGTGAGTGTCTTAATTTTTTCGAGAGATAGCTTTTGACAGAAGATCCTTTGGGTAATATCACTAAATTTTCTAAATTATTTAATACAAATATACCTCTTTAATTACATAAATAAATAAAACATTCAGTGAGAACATTTGATAACTTATCTTTGCAAATTGCAACATACAAATAATATAAAAATAATTTTTCTAAACTTCCTTGAACAATTTTAAAACCAACAAACAAGTTTAGATTTTAACCACTTTATTCAAATGAATCATAGCAAGCAGAAAGCAGAAATACCTCTTAAATACACCTCAACAAATGGTCTATAATTGAAATCAGTTAGTAAGAAAGATCAGTGGCATTTACAAAACCAAAAAAAAAGAAACAAAACAGCAGTCACTCCCCGTAACAATTGTGAATTTCCCAAGGCGGTGTTCGCTTAATGAAAAACACGATGTCTGGAAACCAGCAATATATCATTTGATCAGTTAAAGATCAGCCCCCTAGATGGAAGCAACGAAATTGAGCCTCATTTGCCGGATGACTGACTTGTGAAATTGATTCCTTGGTCCAAGCCACAGACTCTCACTCGGAGGATTCGTTTTCCCAGCATTGCCGGAGGCACGACCATGATGATGGCCAGGTCATTAGGGAGATCACCTTGTGTGCGGTTTCCAATATTATTTGCTTTATTGCCCGGCCATGATCTGCTCCTTCGGCCCCTGTTTTCTACCGATATGCGCGCTCAGTACATTTAATTGAGTTATAAATGCGAACAGCGCTGCTGCTCTCTCGGAGTTGGGTCTTGAAATAAATTAAATAATAATAAAAATCATTTCTAATGGCTTAATGGCCGGGCCAAGTGCTTTGCGTGGAGTGTGTGGTGTATATTGTGCGGTGTGCAGAGTGCGGAGTGTGGGCAGTGTCAGACATTGTCATAATTACACTTCACTTTACCGTTAAATGCAACACTTGCTGCTGCTGCCACTGTTGCTGTGGCTTCCGAGGCTTTTCTGCTGTTTCTACTTTGCCGGAACTGTACAGCAAATTATGAAAATGCGTTTAGCTGGAAAACAAGAGCGGAGCAGTAGGAAAAACTGGAACAGCCGGGCGGACCGCATTAACCTGAATGCCACCAGCCAATGAAGCGAGCAAGTTAAAAAAGCAGAGGAAAAACAATGCCAGAGCCCAAAGAGCAGCTGAGATTTCTTACCAATCGACTTGACATGCAAACGAGCGCCGCAAGAGTCAATCAAATTACGTTCGGCGAACAACAGTAGCCCAAGCTGTAAATCAGTTAAAGGACAATCAAGTTGGCCAATTGAAAGCGTAGCAAAAAGGCCAAACACCAGCCAGCTAAGTGTTCGAGCTTAGCCCTCGGCCATAAAAGTCTGGCAGATCTCCAAATCTCTCCCCTGGGCGGTGACTGCTCCTGTTTTTTTTTAAATCTTTTTTTTTTTTAGCTCGTGCTAAGTGACAGCTACGTGTCCAGGCTCTGTCCATAGCGTTTAGCATGCCAGCTTTCAATTTAGAGTCATGATCGGAGTCATGAGACGGTATCGGTGTCGGTGTCGGTGTCTAGTATCGGGATTTCGGGGTAACTTTCTTTCCTGCCCTGCGGGCCAAAGTGAATGTCTAATCGCTGGCATAGAGAGAGACTAACTATTAAATATTAGACCACGTCTACCATGTCTAGACAGACTCTGCACTACAACAAAAAATATTTACGGGCTTTTTTAGCAACTCGTAAATCAGTTTTACTTTTCGAGTAATGGAAAAGTTTAATGGTTACTTAAAAGAATAGTTTAACAATTAAAAAACACATAGAAAGCCTCCTTAGTGGGGGTAGTAAAATTATTTATATAAGACTAATGGAAGGAGAGAGTGTGTTGAAGAGTGCCTAATATTTAATGAATGCAAATCTATCCTAAATGTTCAAATACCCATTATAAAGATTGTTACATATTATATTAACAGGCTGTTAAAAATAAAATTTAATGAGGAATAAATCAGCTTTAAAGAGGTTTTCTTGGTAATCTTTCACTCCTTTTATAGTTAACATTTTGGGGAATTTCCAAAAACCCTCTTGTAATGTTCTGCCTAAAAAAAACAACTGTTTTCTATAAACTGTTTTATTTACGAAAATGTATTTTCATTTTTAGACTCTAAAACCGCTCCCTACTTGTTCTTATTCTGTTCTCTGTCATTTATTTTTTTAACTCTGTTTTTCCCCATTCTGTGTTTAGGCCATCACGCTGGCCAAAACCTGTGAGGCCACCACGGAGATGCGCGAGTGTCGCTCGCCCAAGGATTGGTCCCTGCTGGCGCTGCAGAATACAAGAACCGGCAAATCCCATTATCTGGTTATCTGCCGCTGTCCCGATCACTTCAAAATGGGTGAGTTAAAATATAAGAAAAAGATGATAGGTTTAAAATCAATTGAAAATGTGCCTTCTTTAGACTATAAAATATAAAACAATAAATTTGAGTCCTCTACTTATTATTGCATACTTTTAGGTACCTTTTCAATTGATTTTGAGAAACTCTGCGATTTAAAGAAATCCCTGATATTCTTTTAATTAAAAATATAAGAAATTATATTTAAAAAAATAGAAATAAATTTCCTAAACCTATTTCAAACCACAACATTTTCATTTTGGATTTTTACTATTTCCCAGAGGGACCCATGGCTCATGACCAGCCCACGTATGCCAGTGTGCCCGGCATCCGAGTCTTCGGCATGATGTGCGTGAAGCCTGGCTACTCTGTGCGCAAGCCCAGCACCCAGCCACCCAAGAGATACCAGCTGCAGAAGCCCTTCTATCGTCCCTCCGTCGGAGGAAGTGGCTCCCTGGGAGGCCAGAAGGACAGCTACGGTCGTCCCATCTACGGCGGAAGTGGCTCTGTGGGCAGTTCAGCCATCAGCGCCAACTATCAGCCGCAGGATCAGAGCTTCCAAAATGGCGGCAGCAGTTCATATCAATATCTGAACCGTCCGGAGAGCAGCGGCAGCAGCCATAGCTCCGCCAACTTCCGGCCGGATCAGTTCTCGATCAACAATTTCCCGGGCAGCAACTATGGACGCAACAACGAGCGACGCGGCGACTTGCCGCCAATCGAGGCGATGTCGAGTGGATCGGGAACCGGAACTGAGGAGCAACCGGGCAGCAGTACTCCGGCGGGCGAGGAGGAGGCCAGGACCACACTGCAGGTGGAACAGGTGGAGGCAGAGCCAGCGGCTGCAGCGCTTCCTGTGCCGGCGGAACAACACACCAATGCGGCGGAGGAGGCACCGCTCGAGAGTCGGGCCAAGAGATCGCTTCCCGAAACGGACGACTTCGAGCCGGAGTTCCCCTGGGATCGTGTCCTTGAGTTCCAGCAGAGTATCATTTGGGACTAAGAGTGATCCGGGAACAAACCAACCACAACCAATCCTAGTAGATACAATTTCAATAGCACAAGGCGATTTCCGGCGACCGACTAGAAACTGTGCAAGCAAAAAAAAATTAACTGTGACTGAAGTGAGGACGAGAGAAGAAGAAACGGATGAAAATGGCTTCGAAAAAAAGCATAAAGTTCACGTCACGTAACGTCTAGCGTAGCGTAACGTAATTAGCGGCTAAGCTTTTCTTAATTTAAACAAATTTTTAGGCATTTCCCTTGGCATTTCTCCACCACCCGAACCCCCCTCTCTCTTAATTTATATATTTATACATACATGTATTTATTTACAAAACAATTTACGAATTAATTAAACAATTACACGTGCCCGGGCACAGTCGCACTAATTGTTTAATTAATTTGTTTTGCATTTAAGCGTAAACAAGGCCTCAACTTTTCTTAAAATAATGTTTAACGAATTAAACGAATAGTTTAGGTGCAAAACTGGAAACTATTTTAAAACAAACAAGGAAACGAAAGTAAACGAAAAAAGAAAAAATAATTTAAAACAAAAAACCAACACCGAAATTATTTAACCTAAATTTAGTTGCTTATTTATGTTTAGACCTAAGCTGCATTTACTAGTAGTTAAATAAAATACTATTTTAAAACACACATCCTAAATGAACCACATCTTTTCCTACAGGAAAATAAGCTAACTCATTTCAAAATTAGGGGAAAGTATATATCAATTTCCTTTCAACTCACCCAACATTTCCGCATTGACCACAATATTACAGCTGTACATGGGAGTGACCAATCTTTGCGGTTGATTCTGGAAGGCCTGGCGACACACCTCCTTGGCAGCAGTCAAAACCTGACCTGAAATTGATTTAAAATTACATTAAAATATATATTCAGGACAACAATATACCCCAATACGCACCCGAAAAGGGACCCCTTGCATTCAAATCCTCTCCTTCCGACTGAATTGACCATTCGAGAACGGCAAAGCACACACCCTGCATGGGCTCTTCGCACAATGGACCCGCTCCCGAGGTCAATTGGAAGCCATTCACCAGAGAACTATTGAAATCCTTGCGCGGATCACTTGCGGAGCGAATATCTGTGTCCGAAGACTTGGCGTGACTTGACCAAAAGTCCGGCTGCTCGTAGTCGCTGAGGTTGAGCAGAATGTTGGTGCCACAATTTCGAGGACCCAGAGCCCAGACTCGATTCACGAGCTCCTCGGGGGACAGGGAACTCAAGCCAAGCAACTGGAGATCCTGGAGAGCAGCAATCAGTTTCAGCTTGATGGAGGCCAGCAGGGTGGTCCACTTCTCCGAGAGCAATTGGTTCCGGGGAATGGCAGATAGTTCCTATTAGAAATTACATGTTTTTAAAAGAACTAAGAAGATATCTTAAAACTAACCTTGAAAAACTCGGCATGCTTTTCCAGAAGCTCCACGGCCTCCACCGGCAGAGGCACCGCTATCACCTTGAGGGTACCCAGTTTGTTGAGTGTCTGCTGGACAGCGATCTTCTTGCTCACATCCTTGTCCTCAGCCGTCTTAACAATGGCCTCATTCACCATATCCACGGTGGCAGCTGGCACAATAGTTTCCCTGAACGACACAATTGGCTTGGACACGTTCACCTTGATCTTCGCATAGCTCTGTTCCAAATCGTGGACACACTTTTCGACATGCACCTCGCCGAGAGTGGTGATCACGTGTTCACCAGTCGTGGCCACAGACACCTGGACGCAGGCATCGGCTTGGTTTAGGAGCTTTAAACCTTTGACAAGCTTCGGCATATCCTGCGGCTGAACAGGTTCGATGGCCACTCGAAGGATTGGCGTGGCCATTATGCTGAGTTCACTGAAGGAAGTGCAATCCAAGCTGCTGCTCAAGGTGGCTGTCTTCACAATGTGCGATTCCAGGCCACCGATTCCGACAATATTTCCCGCGGGCACTTCATCTAGGAGCTGCAGCTCACCGCCCATGAACATGTAAAGATCGCCGATGGTCACACGGCTGGCGTAGGGAGCCTCGTCTTCCCTACGATGCGCTGGTTGGCGAGGATCGTGTTTGGGCGACAGATTATACAGCTGCATGCCTCGCTTCAAGGTGCCGCTAAAGACTCTGGCAAAGGCTATGAAAACGTACTCGTTGGGCTCTGCCTCCGGCTCAGATTCCTCCTTCTTTGCGACCTCCCCTTGGGAGCTCAGCTGCTCCACGCCCTGAGTAATCTTCTCCAGCTCAGTTTGGTCAGTCTGCTGCTTTCGCTCTTCGATCCGGCGACGTACTTCGTCCCTGCGCTGCTGCAACTCCTGATCGGTCAGTCTCTTGGGTTTATTTTGGGGCAGTTGAGTTACGTGCACGGGCGACATCTTGGAAACGAAGGCAATGACATTGGTGCTACCCGCATCGCAGCTGGTGAAGCTCTCCTTTAGCTGCAGGGTTTCCAGAGGCAACGAAGTCAGTTCCACATTCGCCGGGTAAAGCAATCGCTGGGCCCTCTCCTCGCTGATTTTGTGGGGCGGAGGAACGTGGGCCACGACCATGTGCAGGACACTCCTATCGATGGGCAGCCATTGGCCAAGCACTGCCTTGATCTGCAGCTTGGGATCGTTCAAACGCAAATCTCTAACGGCCAGCTTGAGACCCAGCTTCTCGGCTATTCCAGGTAGCTTCTCTTTGTCCTTTCTGATGGCAATGATGTCGTACAGACTCCAGATGTTCTCCAGCACAAACTGCACGAACATGGGCTTCTTGGCCTTCTCCTGGGCGCCCGGCACTGCTTCCTTTTTCTTGGAGTTATAGTAGAAATCACCCCACAGCACCTGCTCCAGGTCTTCTCTTTTCATCTCCAAACGCTTGGCATACATGGCGGCAAAGTCTCGGACGGAGAAGGCCCAGCCATCGTAGGCGGAGCAGAAGATGACGTTACCAGAGCTGGGCGAAAAATACAGCTCCGAATCGTCCACCTCCTCTAGAGCAGACTCGTAGTTGTCTTTCTTCGTGATATCTTCCCTGGCCAAGATATCCGATGCGAAAATGCTGCCTAAAACCGCGTTGACTTGCTCCAGGACTTGGGTTAAATGAAAGTAGGCATCCAGCGGGTCCAGCTGCTTCTCCAAGATCAGACGATCCAGCTTGTTCAGCACCAGGACAGGCTTTAATTGCTCCTCGTAGATTTGCTTCAGGCAGGCGCGAGTTTGCGGACCCACACCTTCCACCACGTCCACCACGACAATGGCGCCATCACATAGCCGCACTGCGGTGGACACCTCGCTGGAGAAGTCCACATGGCCGGGAGAATCAATGAGATTGATGAGGAAATCCTGATTTCCATCAGTATTCTCCGCTTCCTGGTAATACAGAGAGATGCTGCTGCTCTTCATGGTGATTCCACGCTCCTGCTCATCCGCCCGATTGTCCAGGTAGCGCAGCTTACCCGCCATGCGCTGGGAAATGATGCCATTGCTGGCCACCAGTGAGTCGGCCAGAGTCGTCTTCCCATGATCCACATGCGCCAGAATGCAGATGTTGCGCACCTGTTGCTGGCGGCGCTGCAGCTGCACAAGATCCTTGCCCTCGATCACGGGCATCCTTGCTGGTTAAAATGCGTAATTTCTATCCAATTGTCGGTTCGATATTAACTGGGAATTTCGCCAGTTGGTCCAATTGTATTTATAAACAAAAACCGCACGCGGCAATTTCGCAATGTGTGTGACCAGCTGCGGGAACTTTAAAAATAACTGACTTCAAGTTACCGTAACAAAGTTTATACGAATTTATAAGTACATGAAATAAAATAAGCCATTAATGTTCAGAAATTGTACAAACATTGAATAAAAATAAACTGTTTTTACTACAAAATAGCTGTTGATTAAAAATAATAGACATTTTATTAAATTAAACTTATTTCATGAATTTCGCATAAACTATGAATGTGTTCCCACACCAAGTTGGCAGCTCCATCGCCAAAACAGCTGTTCACCACGCATGCAGTTGCGCTCTTCCTCTTCCCAGCAACAATTTCGTGATTTCGCACGAAACTTGCAATAAAAGTCCGGAAAAATGGTGGAATTAACGCCCGCGGAGAAGAAAGCTCTCATTACGCGCAATCTGCAGGAGACGCTTGGCGATGATAAGCTGACGAAGATCCTGGGCGAGCGCGATCTGAAGATCTACTGGGGCACGGCGACGACGGGAAAGCCACATGTTGCCTACTTCGTTCCCATGTCCAAAATTGCGGACTTTCTGAAGGCCGGCTGCGAGGTCACCATCCTCTTTGCCGATCTGCACGCCTATCTGGATAACATGAAGGCCCCGTGGTCCCTGCTGGAGCTTCGTACGCAGTACTACGAGCAGGTGATCAAAGCCATGCTAAGCTCCATTGGCGTTCCCCTGGAGAAGCTGAAGTTCGTCAAGGGCAGCGACTATCAGCTGTCCAAGGAGTACACCCTGGATGTGTACAAGCTAAGTTCGGTGGTCACGCAGCACGATGCGAAGAAGGCCGGCGCCGAGGTGGTCAAGCAGGTGGAGTACCCGCTGCTCTCCGGACTGCTTTACCCCGGCCTACAGGCCCTGGACGAGGAGTACCTCAAGGTGGACGCCCAGTTCGGTGGCGTGGATCAGCGCAAGATTTTCACCTTCTCGGAGAAGTACCTGCCGCAGTTGGGCTACGAGAAGCGCATCCATTTCATGAACCCCATGGGTGAGTCATCGCAATCTACCCTCCTAGCACCTCGTTCGTAATCGCCACACCCCTTTTTTTTCAGTTCCCGGTCTGGCTGGCGGCAAGATGTCCTCCTCCGAGGAAGACTCCAAGATCGATCTGCTCGACTCCCCGGCCAATGTGAAGAAGAAGCTGAAGAAGGCCTTCTGCGAGCCGGGAAACATTGCCGACAATGGACTCCTGTCCTTTGTAAAGCATGTCCTCTTCTCGCTCTTCAAGGAAGGAGAGGGATTCGAGGTTGTGAGAGAGGAGGAGCACGGTGGCAATATTACTTTCTTGAAGTACGACGAGCTGGAGAAGTACTATGCGGAGGACAAGCTGCATCCTGGTGACCTGAAGGCAACGGTGGAGAAGTACATCAACCGGCTGCTGGATCCTATTCGCAAGGCCTTCGAGAAGCCGGAGCTGCAGTAAGTTATATCTGGAATTCGATTTATCACGAATTTCTTACCCTTCACTTCACTCCCTTAGAAAACTCAGTGCCGCCGCTTATCCGCCACCGGCTAAGGTCAAGGCAGGAGCAGCTGCCCCAGCTGCAGGTGGGGATGAGGATGCGCCCCATCGCCTGGATATTCGCGTGGGCAAGGTCGTGGAAGTGGCACGTCATCCGGACGCTGACACCTTGTATGTGCTTAAAATAGACTTGGCTGAGGAGCAGCCCCGCACAATCATTAGTGGCCTGGTGAAGTTTGTCACCCAGGAGGAGCTGGAGCAGCGACTGGTGGCGGTTCTGTGCAACCTGAAGCCCTCCAAAATGCGTGGCATTCTGTCCGAGGGCATGGTCCTGTGCACCTCCAAGTAAGTGGCACCTAATAAATCATTCCTGAGATTTTATTTATGTATATTTTTCGAATAATCTCCTCCAGCGCTGACCACACGGTTGTGGAGCCAATTGTTGTGCCGGCGAATGCTGCTCCTGGCAGCCGTCTCGCCTTCGAGGGATACAGCGGCACGCCCGACGAACAGCTTAATCCCAAGAAGAAGGTGTGGGAGAAGCTGTCCGTGGACTTTAAGACCAACGGCGATGGCCTAGCCGTGTGGAAGGACAACTTCCTGTTGACGCCAGAGGGCGAGAAGCTGTCCAGCAAGCTGGCCAACTGCGCCATCAAGTAGGCTTTCGAATGCGCCAGTCAACCTGAGCCCGTGTAATACTTACCACTAAGCCGAATGTTCACAAATGGAAACTGATGCTAATTTATTGATTCCTTGTAAAGAAAATATATGCATTTTTTTAAATAAAGCGCTTAAAATTTGAAGCCTCATTTTATTAAAATTTATTTTTTAGTTTAGTTGAATATAAAGAGAAGCTTACGAAAGGGAAAAGCTTAAATAAATCATGCATTTGCATTTTATGAGTGATTATTTGATTCAAATTTCCCGCCATATTCTATAATCAAGTTGGCAGCTCTGCTTTGGAACAGCTGTTTGCAGTAAACAAACCCCGGCGAAGGAAGTTCGTTTATTTCTTCAAAGAAATGTTAAAGATTAATCAGCGTTTCCTGCTGCGGCACTTCCTGCGACACGCCCACAACCAGGTGCGCGTCCGCTTTGCCCCCAGTCCCACAGGATACCTGCATTTGGGCGGATTGCGCACTGCTCTGTATAACTTCCTGTACGCTCGCCATTTGGGTGGGAAATTCCTGCTCCGGATTGAGGATACGGACCAAACCCGACTTGTGCCGGGCGCCAGTGAACGCCTGGTGGAGGATCTGCGCTGGGCGGGCATTGAGATCGACGAAGGACCTGGTTTTGGAGGGGAAGTCGGGCCCTATGTGCAGAGCCACAGAAGAGAGATTTACAGGTGAGGTTGCGGGATGAAATTAATCCAATTCCATTAATGTATCTAAGACTCTTCGTATTCCTTTCCTAACCAGTAAAGCCATAGAGGAGCTACTGCAGAATGGCAACGCCTATCGGTGTTTTTGCACGGAGCGCCGCCTGGATTTGTTGCGTAAGGAGGCGCTGAGAACCCGTCAAGTTCCACGCTACGACAACAAGTGCCGACATCTAACAGCGACGGAAGTCGAAGCCCTGCTGTCCAAAGGAACACCTCACTGCATAAGGTTCAAGCTGACGGATCACGAGGAGCCACTAGATGATCTTATTTACGGGCATGTCCATCACAATGTCAGCGACACCGAAGGCGATCCGGTGGTCATGAAGAGCGATCAGTATCCCACATATCACTTTGCCAACGTCGTGGACGATCACCTGATGGGCATCACGCATGTCCTGCGCGGGGTCGAGTGGCAGATATCCACCACCAAGCATTTGCTGCTCTACAAGTGGGTTTTATTTTCAAGGATTCTCCTTTCTTAATTATTATGCACGTTTTTTTTTAAGGGCCTTTGGCTGGCAACCTCCTAAATTTGGTCACCTCCCGCTGCTGGTCAATGCCGATGGTACCAAGCTGAGTAAACGCCAGGGGGACATTGGTATTCAGCATTTCCGGCAACGCGGCTACTTCCCCTTGGCTCTGATCAATTATGTGGTGTCTGCGGGCGGAGGATTCGAGCATAGAGCCAGTGCCAAGCAGCAGCTGCTTAGCATGCAGGAGCTCGGCGAGCAGTTCCACATAGAGCGGGTTAATTCACATCCCAGCAGGTTGAATCCTGAACTTCTGGATGATTTGAATCGCCTGGAGATAGAACAGCGCTTGAGGGCAAAGGAAAGCCGCGGAGAGTTGGTGAAGCAAGTTCAGGCGCTGGTTAAGGAAGCCTATCCCAAGCAGTAAGCTTTCATTGAATATTAACTACAATTATAATAAGAAAGCATATTTAATAACAGCTCCAACTTGGATCTCGCGGAGGGTCACATACTGGATGTTCTAAGCTGGTCTTCGCAACGCTTGACCCTTCTGCAAGACCTCACCAGCAGCAAGTTGAGTTTCCTTTGGGTAAAACCCTCAGATTTTCACTTAAAAGATCTAACGCCAGAGCAATTAATTAATCTGCTAAGAGAACTCGACTCCCATCAAAACTTTACCAAGGATGAACTTAATGTTACACTGAAGAACTTTGCTCAAACCGAGAACCTAAAGTTCCCAAACATGATGAAGGCCTTGAGGGCGGCTTTAAGTGGCTTAAAAGAAGGTCCCGGTGTGGCTGAAATGATGGAAATCCTGGGCAAAGCTGTAACCCTGGAAAGACTCAAAGAGGCTATGCCCCAGAAAAAGAAAAGTGTTAACATGACACAAAAAGTATAAGTTTTGTTTTATATATTTTTTTGTATATCGATTACATATATATTTTATATTGATAACTGTTGCAAATTTGAGAATAAGATCAATGAGTAGACACCACACTAAGAATCAAGAATCTATCTGTATGTATGATTAATTCTCCGTCAGTTTCAGAAACTAATTTCTCGTCGCTCCATTTTTTGGCATTTTTCTCGCTTAAGCACCACTCCTAGATTAATTATTATTAATACGCTAAATAAGGTCGCTCGCTTAACTAAAGTCGCGATTGGTGAGTACAATGGGAGCGGCCAGACTCCAGCCGTAGATGAAGACGCCCAGCCAGCTGGAGATGATCTTGACCCACATGGAAGCCTCGTTGCCGTTGAAGAGCTCAATGTCAGAGTTGGGTCTGCGAGGGGGGGAGGGAATTTCCACTGTGAAAACTGCTGGATTTTAAAGCTGTGTGATACTCACTTGTACCAATTGGTCAGTGTCATCATCACGTAGAGCGAGGCGCAGACAAAGACCACATGAAACAGGGACCAGGAATAGGTGACGCCCTCGGTTTCGGTGTCGGTGCTGGGCTTTCCATTGGCTTCCTTGCCACCCGCCTCTGTGTCTGATAGAGCTTCTGTTAAAACTACATTAATTGGGAGTGCAAAAGAGGAGCCGCCGCCACATGGTGTTTCACACAGTTTCAAGTTTTCAAATTACCAAAGGGTTAGTTGGGTTAATCGGTAAATAAAATCAAGAGAAAAAACAAAGCGGCGAGGGCAAAACGAGTGTTAATAATCAGTATTAGCTTGGGGTTATTTTTTACAGCGAGCGAAAAATGAAAAGTGAGAGGCGTTTGAGCGAATGCGCGTGAATGGAAACAACTGTGGAAATGTGTGTGGGGTAATGGGGCATGGAAATGCGGTCGGGGAATAAACAGGAACTTACCACGCTTCTCGCTGTTGTCGTGGGTGATCTTGGACACTTCCACCGCCGAACTGATGCAGTTGTACAGGATGCACAGGAGCCAGACAACCAGCCCGATAATGTTCGTGGTGTCAAAAGTAACCTTGGAGTTGTGTGAGGGCGGCGCCACAGTTGTGGTGGCATTGCCAATGCCATCCATCAGACCGAACATGCCAGGATTGCATTCCTTCTCTGGAAATTTATAAAATAAACATACATTTTCTTCTAGTGTTTCCTCGTGGAATTCCTACCCGGATTATTGGCCACAGCGGACCAGGTCAGATAGATCGTGTAGAGGGTAACCAGGGAGCTCTGCAGCAGGCCGGAGTGTGGCAAACGCTCCTGCACAGCGGGCAAAATGGAGATTACGCTGATTACCAGGCAGAGTATGAGGTTGATGGAGATGAAGAACTTGTTAATGCCGCAGCCAGTACTCTGAAAAATATATAAATATTAAGTAGGAAACCAATAAGACCTCATATACCTCCACTCACAGTGGTGAAGTAGATATACAGCAGCGTAATCCCGGTCAGCGATAAGATATAGCCCAGCAGTGTGACCCCGGCCAGGGCATAATAATAACCACGACTGTTTTCAGCGCTCTCTGTAAGTTAATTAGTCGAGATGAATCACCTTGAAAATCCTCCCAAAAACCATGACTCACCTATCCAATTCTCCGCCAGCGAGTGTGCAAAGTCCACAATGATAACCAACTGGACAAGAATAAAGGCCAGGCCACCTATCAAGCCCACCCACATCATGGCCGGCCCAAAGGATCCATCCGGAATAAAGATAGCACCAATGGCCGCGCCAAAGCACATCAAGAACTTCAGCGGCCAAAAGTTGTTCTGAATGTGCGAGCGCGGATCCCGGGAGCTCTTCACGCCCAGCATAATTACAGACATCAGGGCAAAGAAGCAGGCCATTCCAAAGCAGATCCTATACACGGCCATGTAGCCAAGCGCATACTCGCAGTCCACCTGCAGAGATCCTCCCGAGAATGTATCGATAGCCTTGGAGCTGTACGAGGAAGTCGAATTGATGCAGAAGGGCAGCTTCTTCAGAGTGTCCTGCAGCCCGGGAGAGAGGGCAATGGCCCCGAGGACAGTGCCCACCAGCAGGATGAAGGCGTACATAAACCGCGACGAGGAGGCATTGGTGCAGCTGGGACAGGCCGAGCAGCACATACTAGCCGCAGTGCCGCCGCAGCACATAGCACACTGGAAAGGGAAAGAAGAAACTCATTAAATTACGCATTACTTTATTGCAAGAAACCTGCAAAGTATAATTCAAATACCTTTGATAACTTTAAGCTCTAATAATTAAATTAAATTAATGACAATAGCATATAAATCATAAATATAAAAACAATTAGAAAAGGTTTTGAGAAAGTCCCTCGCAACATATGTTATTGATTTGTTGCAAATGAGCAAAAGTTACATTGGTAAATTTGTCCACCTAGTTAGAGGCTTATTAGCAACTAATTTACTCACCTGAGCGGCTGAGCAAAGGCCCAAAACAGCTCCCATTTTGCGATAAAGTTATTTATTTGGTTGAATTGGAAAATTGCGTTTTTGTAAAACTAAACAAAAACCTTTTTGTTGTGAAAAATGTGACTGCAGTGTGGCATAAATACCGAAACAGTGGAACCATTGAGCTGCAAAGAAATTAATGGTTTTAGCGATACTATCGTAACCCCTTCTATTTTGCAACTATTTCTGAAATTTACCACTAAATAAATTAATAGCTATATGAAAGAAATGTATATATATTATATTATAATTTATTTAACATATTATAAGACATAAAAGTAATAAAAGTACCAAAAACATCAGAAAAATGGAAAATCTGAAATATTTTTGCAAGCAGTTGAAAAAGCAGTGCATATCCCAAGGTTGTGACAAAGCATTGGACTATTTCACCTCAATTAATTAATTAATTTTAATTAAATTTTGGCTTAGAAAATTATTGTTTTAACAGCAAACACAGATTTAATGTCGTTTTGACGACTATTATTATATTGTATGTACGATCAGCTATTGTTTACAATTCCTTTTTTTTTTTATCTACCATTACAATTTGTTGGTTTATTTTTCAAATGGTAGAACATTTTGGAAAAAAAGCTTTAAAAAATCTGTTTTTATATATACTTTTTTTATATTTATTTATAAGATATTAATTAATTCATCCAACTCGACTGGATCATATTTTCTTTCGTAGGATTTGCGCGGAAATAGCTAAATTCGCAACAATTGACCTCAAACTCATTCTCTTTGTGAGAAAAAAACAGTTTTTGACTCGAAATAAATAATAAAACAGCCGCAAATACTCAAAATAAAAAATAAATAAATAAAAAAAGAAAAAGGAAATAATGACGCGCAGCTTAATAGATTTAAAATTAATTACTCTTTTCTTACGCCGCAGCTTATTTTGTGGAGCTGGCTTACATAAGAAATTACGATATTTAGGCTTAAATGTTGTATTTTTTTTCTAAATTTTTAAAGTTTTATATTGATGGCGGTATAAATTCACTGACATTTAATCATCCTTTAATTATCCTGAATATTTTTTTTGGGTAAAACTCGCCATGTTAATATTAATATATGTACATATATACCACTGACAGATATACATTTCTGCTGTTAAATCTTTCTTCTTATCATTCATTTAACAAATATAAATCTTTTTCGTTATCTACAGAGTTTTTTAAATGAAAAATAAACGTTGGTAACTTGCGCATTGTTTATTATTATTTACTTTATATAGTTTCGATAAGTATTGATTTAAGGCAAATTAAAATAAAAAATATGTCTAACTTAGTGTTATTACTTTGTCAGAGCTCAGGCAGGGTCTTCGCATCAAAATGATGAAAATGATGAAAGGGGTCGTTTATTATTGGTTTATATAAAATAAATAAAATATTATTGTTTATAATAAAATTCACAAATGTAGAGTTTTCGTAATTGTTGCGAGCTTGGGTTGTAATCGATGTTATCGATGATGCTTTTTAATAAACAGGTTCGTTTCTGTATTGCATTTAAATTACAGCATTTTTGAAGAAATAAATAATGCCAATTACACAATGGCAGGCTAATGAAGAACTGTTAATTTCAGTTTTATTAAATAGGTAATCATTTTATTAATTAGTTAATACAAAATAATTTTTTTTTTACATTTCTTCTGATGTACATAATTGATTGTAATGCGTATTGCAATATTCTTTTCGCGTTCTCTGCGTATCTGACAGCTTTATGATATAACAATATATAAATCAATCCAGAATGCTTTTTCATATTGTTAATAAATGCGATTTGGAATAAATGAAAATGAAATGAAAACAATTACGTAACTATCGAGAACTGCATTAATCGATAAGCTTTCATAATTCCAGTTCCATAACTCCATTGCTTTCATTGCACGTGCTGAAAAATGGGTAAAAAATGCACTATTTTTATGTCCAAAGTGGACAAAGAATGGACCTCAAGGATCTATTTGAAGCATTCATTTCGTCAAAATGCTCTGAAGACGAGGACGAGTCCCTTAAGGTTTCCACACCTCCTTCCGCCCTTTCTCCAATTGTTAAATAAATAATTCAAAAATTAATTTTTATTCTGTCTTTTCCAGCGCCACTTTTATATTCTATAAGGAAATCTAATCAAAATGGAGGTACAGGAATAAGTAATTTTTTTATTGTTATAATAAAGAATTAAAAAATTAGTTTCAATTCTGTATTTTCCAGCGGCACTTTTCTCTACCTTAAGGGAATCTAATCACAATAATGGAACGAAAAGTGCAGAAAGAGGTAGTTTTTTAATTTTTATAATAAATAATTCAACAATACATTTCAATTCTGTCTTTTCCAGCTCCACTTTTCTCTACCTTAAGGGAATCGAATCAAAATAATGGAACGAAAAGTGCAAAAAGAGGTAGTTTTTTAATTTTTATAATAAATAATTCAACAATTCATTTCAATTATTTTTCTCAGTTAAAAACCAGCTCTTCTTTGACCTTTTGGAGTAAGCCGTCCGTGCCGATTGCTGGTGGATTCTTCATTATTTACTTTCTACTGATTATTTAAGCTAGCCACGTTTTTTCAAAACCGTGTATAATAACATTTTTGGCTTTGCCAAAGCGGTTGAGGCCGCAATTAAAGATAATTTAAAAATAAATTAAAATGTAACCTTGCTTTTCATTTAGGATAGTGGGGCTTTGCGGGAAAACAGGAAAATGATTTTGATTACATATATTTTATATTTACAGCCAAAAGCGAAGAATACCGGCGGAAGAGGCGGTAGGCTTAATAGGCTCTGCATTCATTTGCAATGTTAATCAAGGCAAAATAATTGCCAATTTGTTAGAAATAGCACTAAGCACTTGCAAAGAAGTTGGGCTCATAGTGCACGCTGTTGTATGCGACCAAAATTGCTGCAACATTGAAGCGTTAAAAATATCACACTTAAACAGATGTGATTTTAAAAATACATGCAGTACTCACGTATTTCATGATATTACACACTTGATTAAAAGTGTTCGTAGTAATTTACAAAAACATGATTTCCAAATTGACACTGAAATAGTGTCTTGGGATATCATAGAGGAGTTTTTTAAAGCGGATCAAGACCGCGTTGCTCCCATGGTCTCAAAAGTGTCCTACAACCACGTGTATCCAAGTACAATGGAACACAATATGAATGCAGAATTAGCATTCGAAATTTTTTCTGAATCATTGGCAACAGAAATTGAAATTACAATTAGTAGTTTCAGAAATGAAGACATTGCCAAAAATACTGCCTCGTTCTTAAAAAAAAATGAACGAAGGCATTATCTTGTTAAACAAGGGCATCTTTAATTATGCAGAAATAAGCTTAAAATTAAAAAGCTTTTCAGAATTTATTAATAAAATAAAAATTTTACCTAATAAAGAAACAGGTAACATTTCTCAAGCTATTTGCGTAAATGGCCTACGAAAAGCTTGTTTAAAAATAGATCTAATTGGAAACAATCTCTTCCAACAAGGCTTAAAAATAAAATTAAGCCGTTTCAATCAAAATACGATTGAAAATTATTTTGCGGACATTCGAAAATTTTTTGGAAATCTACTTCCAACAATGTCCCAATTAATAAAAAAAGAAAATAATGTAAGCATTAATTTATTTTCTAGCGCTCCAAACGAGCGACCATAACCGTTCATCGATCCTATCGAAAATGAAATCCCAGATGATATTGGGTTAAGAACTGCAGTTACGCTTAAATTGGGAAAAATAGATACATTGGGGATTGAATTAAAATTAGACTATAATGACAAAATTAAAAAAATAGTATGCAATCTTCGGATCCGAAGTCCGATGGTCAGGCGGCGACTTTCTCCACAACGGGGGTCTCGTTCTTTTGCTCAGCCACATCAGCCATTTCGATTTACTGTGTGACGATCTGTCATTGCTGATACAATAACAATTTCATTGAGTACCAGTGCTCTGTGACGCAGATCACTCTCGACTGTGATTAGTTAGTTACCACGCGGTTTACCCGAACTCCTTACCGCTGGTCCGTTCCATGAGTCCCGTTTAGGTGAACCCTTTGCCGATCCGGCCGAACTGAATGGGCTCCGAAGAGCTGTGGTGCGCCATATATATAGCGGTTTGGCGGAGGCTAGTGTGCTCGCATATCCCAACCGAATTTGGCGCCTTAGTGTGGCCGATCTATTTCGGGCCAGTGTGACCCGTCGCGCACGACCATTTGAGCGCGCGCGGATTTAATTCAAATCAAATTCTATTAAGTCTTCAATCGTTCCTATTCATTATTTTATGCTTAATATATTATATATATATAATTCCAACTCGCCTGGACACCTTCACAACGAATAATCTGTTGGCGCTGGACTACGATGTCAAAAAGTAGACTGGTTCAAGTCTTAACTATTGAAGGGAGTTTTCATCTATTCTTTATACAGTCGTGTCTAATTAAGCCTTTTAAACTCTTTTTTTTAAATAGTAAATATATTTAATTGAAATTGAAATAAAAAACAGTGAGGAAATGGAAGCGAAAAATGTAAATCTAAGACTTTTGGCTCTAATATTTTCCCTTAATTTGCACTTTTCCTGCATTTGGTTCAGGTTACCACTATCAATAACAGGGGATTTCCATAAACCTCATGCACAGTCGCTTCCCAATAAATCAGCAAAATTTTCAACTTTATTGATAAATATGTATTTTATATTATTTAAGTTTTAATTTAAACAAAAGCCGCAAATTGTTGCTTTATTTGCGTGACTTGCAGGTGTTAATTTCCATGTCGCCGTAAAATTACTCTATATTTGCTTAGCGTTTGAAAAAAGAGAGACTGTGTACCTTCGTACACAGCAATTAATATTTCATATGTATCAAGTATTTTAAACCTTATTTTATATTTATCATTTATAAAGTCTTTTCGGGCTCAAATTACAATGTTTCATGATTTTTCAGTCCCAATTTAATATTTTTTCTATTAAATCCGCTAGTAAATTAAGTAAATTAATTAATTATATTAAGGTTGTTTTTCATCCAAACTCATTTTTCTGTGTCCATTTTCTCTCTTCGCTTAACTAAACTCTCTTTCCAGCGCTCAATTCGCTCTTTTTTCTTGGGCTGTGGCTGGGGCTTGTTTGGCGGGCTTTGAGATTCAATAGTTGTTGGCGTGTCGTCGGTTTCAGAGCGTTTCGAAAACCCCAATTTCCGCTCCAAGTCGCAGTTGGAAAAAGCTGAATTGAAAATTTAGAAAAACTATTTACCTCGCGCGGAAAATACTTAAAAATTCAGTCTGTGCAACTTTAGTGTCGGGATAAATAACTCCAAAGCTAACCCCTTCAAACCATTAGCAGCACTTGTGTTCGCACCTCTCGCAATCTAAACGAATATATTCTGAATTTCTGAAAAATGTAATAAAACAGTAACCCAAATTTCAAAACAACAAAGATAAGAAAACTAAAACCAGTTTGTCATTTGCTCAGCAGTAACTAACTTTGTAGTAGAGTTGGAAATGCACCGAACCTCCGTCAAAGGGAATTAATCATCTTCAGTGTCGATCTGGAGATCTGCGGAGTCTGTGAGACCGCAGGGCCCCACCCAGAGCTAATTGTACAATAAACAGGGGACAAAAAAAACTATATACATCAGCAAGACGATCGCAGCACTGTTGTTGTTGTTCTTTTTGTTAGACATGCTAATTTTGCACAAATTACACAGACACTGGCTAACACACAAATTAGTTTGTTTAATGTGACTCACTGACAATTTTCTCACCGTCTATAGGGCCCCTCCCCTCAGGTGCGACTGCTTTAATTAGCTGACAAATAGTCGGGGCTAATGCAACAGATATATAGACATGTATAAATGATGATTGCATTGTAAATACGGCTTTAAAAAATTTTACAAAACATTAGAAATTTATTTAAAAGCTTAGGAAAAATTATCAGAAAAATATAAGAAAGCTCTTAATTGTTATATATTTTTATATTTTTGTTTCTAAATACGTATTATTAGTATTAGTTTAAGCTTTGAATTTCTCTTTACCAACGCAAAAATTTGTGCCATTTTCTCTGGCAGAAAGACTGCTAAAAATAAGAACATATTTTTGACTATGTATTTGAATTTATTTTTTGATATTTCAATAACCATAGAAATTATATATTTCACACAAAAATATTAGTTCGCTTAGCACTTAATTACAGGACCTAGACCCTTGGGAACTGAACCCTTTTCAATCCTATACCAAACCGCTTTATGGACACTGACCTTCAATGACACCCCCCAACGAACCCATGACACTAAGGTAACTGGCAAAAGCGAAACAAAACAATAAGTGACGAGTGACAATAACCCCAGTGTACCTGTTAGGGCCTGTAGTAAATCCCGACCAGCCTTGGCCAATTGCTTTGGCATTGAATTCGCCACTAACAACCCCCGAGAGAAACTCCCTCGCACAGGCAACCACCCCCAGGGACCCATACCCATTCCGCCCACATCGCAAATGTTGCATGTTAACAGCTAAAACAAAGCTCAAGTCGGTGGCCAAAGGCGGTGTGGGACTGAATGAGGTCAAAAGCAACAACAGTAGTAGTAGACCGCCTCACTATTAGCAAGAATATAATATGGAAAAACCATTGCAAAAAAGTGCAACGTGAGACTGCTAATTAGAGTATGACACTTTGAGATACCCTTTTTGAAGAAAGAATATGAAAATAATTTAAGGAAGAATATATAATTAAATAATAATATGCTTCAGTTAAATGTTAATATTAATTTAAAATCTAAAGAATAACAATGAATACATTTTTGATCTTTCTTATTTTTTCCATGAAAGCCACTATATAGTATTTTTAGTAAAAATGTTGAAACTCAGCGAAGGAATCATTTCCCGACCCTATAAATCATATATATTTTTAATCAGCATCAACAGCCGAGTCAAACTAGCTATGTTCGGTTAGAAAATAAATTTTCCATTTTTTTCAAAATTTTAAAAGGGGTATCATCATTAAATTTGTCAAAAATTGAAAAAAATTGTATATTAAAAAAAAAGGAAAATTTAGTATGCAGATTTATTAACCCATTAATAACTATAACAGAAAAGGTTTCCGATTCCAATTTTTTGACATTGTTTAAGCTTTGTTTAAGCTTTGATTTGTCAAAAGAAAAATGATATAAAATACGATGGAGGGAAACTGCAAGGGTATTCAAGATTCGGCTTCCCCAAGTATGCTACCTAACTTGTTTTTAGTTTCAAGAAGGCTCCATTCAGCCTGCTTAATAACTTTCTCAGCTAGAACTTTACTATCCCATAGATACACCCCTCAATCAATGAGTATTTTCCTTGTTTTGGAAAATGCAGCTGGAAAATCGCCAACTTCGAGTGCCCTTTCGATGGGAGAGAAAACTTGGGCGCTGGATGGATGACCAGAGCCCAAGTACAGTAGGCGCCTTACATGTGTACGTGTGCTTCTCGCGGCTCTGCAACCAGTTTTCCGTTGTGCATATCAATGCGAGTGTGAGCGTGTGAGGGGGAGGCAAACGCAGAAGGCGGGCTGGAAACGGGTTTTGTTGCATTTTTCAATTGCCCAAGTTGGCGGCGATTGAGCGCTGGGAAACACAGAGATATATATTCTTGGATCTCTCTGCTCGGCAGGAAATTGCAAATGAGGCTTAATTAAAATGAAAAGCTCCTCGAAGGGGGCCCCTCGAGAAGCCAGGAACCAAAACAAAACCGAGAGCCGAGCTGCTGGCCAAGTCATTGACCCAAAAGTCGGACGCAGACAGACCAGTTATAGGGCTGCTTTAGCTCGGAACAAAAGGAAAAACGAGAACAAGAGTTCCTTTCGAAACGAGGTTAATTCACAGTGGCGGCCAAAAAGTTGGGAACACCTTTTCCTTTCACAGCAAAATCCTCTCTGAGGGCGCGCACACTCAGTACAGGTGTGGCAGGTATTTGAGCCTCTCTGTGTTTCTCTCTTCGATCTTCTCTCTTAGCCAAGTTCTCTTTGGCTTCCCAAAAAACCTGTTCTTCTTGGCCAATACAAATTTGTTTACATTTTTTTTTCGTGCTTCGTGGCTTGTTGCGTGTGTTGTTTGTTTGGTTTCTGTTTTTTTTAGGCTTTCTTCTAAGCGCCGCCGTAAGAAACTTGTTTTTTTATTTTTCTCTGTTGGTTTTTTGGTTCAGGGGGGTGGTGGTGGCTTGAGTGTGGGCCAAAACGTGAAGCATTCGTTAGCAACAACACGACACACACATACCAGGTAACACGCAAGCAGCTAAGAGCTGGAATTCCAATCTTTGAGAGTCGCAAACCCCAAAATTAGTGAGGAGTTTCAGTTCGAGTTATTAAGGGGATGAAGTTATGGGAGTTTTTTGAGGTATTTTATAAAGTGGTAAAGTAATTTTTTCAGATATGTATATATTGACTATATACAAAAATATTAAATATATAATGGGTAAATTTTGAAATTTTTTAAAAAGTATTGACTTTAATTTTTGCTACAAGAGAAGACTCTTCCATTTTGTCTTAAAACATCTTCAAAAAAACACCGAAAATTAAAAGAAATATTTCTGATTTTGTATTAAATATATTTAAAAACCTTTTCCCTTAAATAAATACTTACTTAACATTTATCTTTACTACGAAAACTAGCAGTAGTCTTCGTAATCAATTATTGTTTACCTTTTGGCAACCAGAACCTAGACACTAAAATGTTTATTAACTTCCGAGCCCTCAGTTTATTGACAGGGAGTGTCTGCCTTTGGCCCATTTTTCCCTTCCCTTTCCCAATCTGTGGCTATATCTTTCGTTTTCCACATTTACTACCGACTTTTTACGCAGTGAAAGTTATGCGTGACCCTTTTTTAGGGTTTGAGTTTGTTGGTTTCCAGTTTCGTTTCAGGTTTGACTTTTTTTTCTGGTTTTCTGCTTGCATTTTAATTGTTGTTTATGGGGTTACACATCGCGGGGTTAACTAGCGCACAGAATTGTCCCCAACTCCGCAC
This sequence comes from Drosophila aff. chauvacae BK-2020, assembly GCA_018903765.1. Lineage (NCBI taxonomy): Eukaryota > Metazoa > Arthropoda > Insecta > Diptera > Drosophilidae > Drosophila > Drosophila aff. chauvacae BK-2020. The sequence continues at coordinate 10,747,481 of JAEIGO010000058.1, forward strand.
GTTTATGTACGTGCCTCTGGCTAATTTCTGGCTTTTTTATGTTTTGTTCTTTATGCGTTGCAATTAGCTTCAATCAATGAGGAGGACCGAGGGACGACCCAACCATGGAGTGATTCCATTGTTGGTTATGAAGTGCTTGGGTAACCAGTTCTCCCCTTATATGCACAGAGAAAATATTATTTTATTATTCTTTCCATAGGGTTTTGGGTATAAATATTATTTACTTATGATAATTTCTTATATGGGTAGTGTACAAAATGTATATACACTTTTTATTAAACAAAGAAATTTGATATCTCTTTTTATTGTTTCAAATATATTAATCATATAAAACTCCAACGTACATAATTTCAAGATATACACTTTATGCAATATCAATTTTTTATAACAATTTTTTATCAACATTTTTTATCAGAATTGTTACCACATCGCATAGAAATTAATTATCGTCAGCGTGATAAATTTAATTTCTGTGCGATTAGGTATAAACTTGTGATAAACAATTTGTATAAAAATTGAAATATTATATATAGGATTGTAGAAGATTTTTGATCGAGGTCGGAGCACATACATTAAATTTATAGAATTCATAAAGCAATTAGGAAAGCTTGCCGAAACCCTACATTTATGTACCAAAGAAGCGTTACGCATCTTATTATTATTATCTTAAAATGGTCTTTATAAATGCTGTGCTTAAGTAGGCAGAACGCCAGTCAAATCCTTCAAATTAAATAAATTTTATATAATGCAATTTAAAATCTATTAAAATATTAAAATTAAAATTGAAAAAATGTATTTACATTTCTCTGGTATAATTCTCTCTGTGTAAAATTAAACAACACATGTCCATCGGCCGGAAAAGGTGTTCAATAGAAACCAAAAGAGGTGACAATTGAGGTGTACTCTATGGTATCCATTGTGACTTGGCCCTTAATTAATAAATGAATTGTAATGGAATTATAGATTAAGTGTCGCAGGCCTGCAATCATAGGTGGTCTTAAATATTCATAAGTTGTTTGCTATAGGAAAAGCAAGTAGGTTGCTCGCATTCCCAGCTCGAATTTGGTATGCATCTCACCACCTCTATGGCATCGAGTGTACGATAGGATAGACCCCACCCAAAAATTCCCACACATCCGACCGATCTGATGAGATCATCGCTCATATATAGTATATGCCCTTAATCAGTTTGGGCTGCACTTCTCATGCCAGAAGTGGATCTACGTCTCTCTATGTGGGAGACCTTCGGCCATCAATTGACACAAATCCACAACAGAACGTAGCTTTATTTTGTTTTATTGCACGCTCCACCGAGCATCCAATAACACACATCCGATAACCCAGAGACGGCGGCCAAATAAGGTCATTCATTTAAGCCCGGACTCTAAAATTCCACAAAAAATAAATGTTCCAAAACTGAAGATGCCGTTTCCTTTGTAGGTTGAGAGCGTTTCCAACAGAAGACTCGGCGCACAAAAATGAGTTACTTGCGTTCGATAGGTACATAAAAACACAACAAATATCCGGGAGCAAATGCCAAAGTGGACCAAAATTCAATTGAATTAATTGTGTTATTTAATTAATTAATCAATTAATTGTTTAATAATTGTTTTGTGCAGAAATCTCACGAGTGGAAATGTCGCCGGCAGATGATAATTCCTTTGCCACAACGAATGGCAACAAGAAGGCCACCTACACGCTAATATGCATCAAAATTGTGGAATTGGTGAGGGTTGGATTACTTGGATTTCTTATAAGTAGATTACTTAATTTTAATTTATTTATAGTGCCTGCTGATATGCTGCCTGGGCTTGATCGACGAGCCGGCCACCAACTCGCACCTGCGGGTGTTCATCACCCCACGGGTGATGGCTCTCTGCTATGTGACCTTTGGTGCCTTGGTCATCTATACGGCAATCTATCTGATAATGGCACTCTTCGGTGACTTGTGAGTTCTTCCAAATATTTATTTAAACTTTGTATTAAAATAGATGAATATTTCCCTTACAGGACTCCCTGGCGCACGGCTACGTTGTGGTCCCTGGTGGGCTTCATTCTGTTTGTGGCCGTGACCGCTCTGCTGTTCCGGGACTGGAGCACCACCAAGGATCGCAACTACTGGCACCCGAACATGCATCGTCTGGATCTGGTGATGGCCTCTGCCTCGATTTCCTTGGTCACCTCGCTCGTCTTCTTGCTGGACATCCTCATCACCATTCGCTTTGGCGTGCATGGCGATCTGGAATGACAAGATGGACGGGCATGGTCAAGAGGAGCATGGCGTGGACTGTAATATTTATAGCTCCAGCTTAGTTGTAAGGACACACATTCCCCCAGTCTCCCAGCTAATTGTAATCCCACGAAAACAAAACGAAACAAGAAACATCTGAATTGCCATCATCGAATCGAAAAAAAATGTACAAAAAGACGACGTCCATGGAGAAGAGAGTTTAAAGTTTTCTACGCATCGCCTGCCCTGTTTTTCTTTTTGTTTTCTTTATTATTTAGCTTATAAAAAAGCATCACGAACGTTTTTTATCTAAACCAATTAATAGGTAAGAACCCAACACGAGTAAACTTTTCTACTGTCCAAAACGAAAATCAAACAGCAACTTGCATATATTTTCTAAATGTTTTATTGATAAATTACTTATTATTATATACAAAATTGAAACATTAACGATAAAAAAAAAGATTCTTTAACTGTTTTAACAAGGCGAAAAACACTCTTCGTTGTGTGTCAAAAAGTCACTTGGATTCTATGAAATATTTCTCAATATCCTGATCATTGTTGATCATCTGCAAGCCCTGAAAGGTCTCTTTGATGTATAATTTACCAGCATCGCCGTCACCTAGAATAATAGATTTGACTTAGCTTGCATTTTAAAGGGGATTATAGTTTATAACATACCTAAACTGCCATCGCAAATACGTTGAGTTAGCAATTTTGCCAGCGCCTTGAATAGCTCCTTGGTGGCTATCTTTCGTTTATAGTAGGGATTCAGCCACTGAACTACGTTTTTGCTCACATCGTTCTTAAGCTGATTCTTCTCTGGCTTTCTCTTTAAGTTGGATGAGTCCTTGGAATCTTTACTTTCCGAAGATGAGTCTTTCGAGGGTTTCTTTTCTAATGAAGAGTCTTTCGAAGCTTTCCCTTCTGACGAAGAGTCTTTCGAAGATTTTCTTTCTGACGAAGAATCTTTTGAAGATTTCCTTTCGGACGAAGAATCTTTCGAAGATTTTATTTCTGACGAAGAATCTTTCGAAGATTTTCTTTCTGACGAAGAGTCTTTCGAAGATTTTCTTTCTGCCGAAGAGTCTTTCGATGCTTTCCTTTCTGAGGATGATGAATCCTTGGCGGATGTCGCTTTCTCTGCTACCTCTTTTCCATCTTTTCTGCGGGATTCCAAATCCTTTGAATGCTTTTCTGATTCACAGGACTCCCTGTCCTTGTCTTTGCCAGATCTTGACTCTTTTTGGATACTCCTATCCCTGTCTACACCCCTTGCTTCTCTACTCTCTAATTTATTATCCTTAACTTCCTTTTTATCCAAACTTTCCTCCTTAAGTTTCTTATTGTCCAACATCTCTCGGGCTGAAATGAAACCCAAGGCTTCAGTTATGTTATTTGACTTTTCTCTCTTCTCGTCGTTCTTTAGTTTGTTTTTCTCCAACATTTCTCGGGCCGAAATGAAGCCTATAGTCTCGCGGGATTCCTTGCTTTTGTCTGCCTTCGAATTTTGTTTGCTTTCCGATTTTGCCTCTTGTTCAGCTAGCATTTGTCGAGCTGTTTTGAAACCAATCGAAGGCTGCTCCTGCTCCTCTTCGGATTCACTTTTGAAGGAACCGAAGAGATGCTGCATGCTGGTCTTGGCTTTTGTCGTGGGTTCGTGTTGATGGGACACTCTTTTCCGGCGATGAGTATCATAGCTGCCATCGCCATTCGGCATCAGTTTGTATTTTCTCTCGCCAATTATGCTGTCGGGCAGGGGATCGAGCTCGGAATCACGTTCAGGATCAGGTTCTTGGTCCATAGGTTCGTCTTTCACATGATCGGAGGGAAGGTCTTCGTCTTCAGGGGTTTTATTCCCTACATCCATCTCAGCCTCTTCAGGTTCCTCTTCATTCTCTGAATTTGATGTTGGTTCCTCTTTCACTTCTTTCTTGAAGAAGGAGGAAATGGATGTCTGCTTGCTGTTGCTACCGTCCTGCTTGAAACCCTTTCGCTCCTTCAAGGCTTTTGGCACTTCCTTGAGACTCTGCGGCTTCTGTTCCTCCAATTCCTTCAGTTTCCGCTCAAAGTAGGCCACACTGCCTCCGGTCCAGACGCCCTTTGCACTCGTTTCCGGCTTTGGGATATAATCAGCCAGCAGAGGCATCAGTTGCGTCTTTCCCGTGAGTTGTTTAACAATGGAAATCTGCTTGGTTAAGGCATGTCGGTACATATTGGCCACTTTCTGCTGGCGGAACACCTCGTACTCCATGTCCACAGCAATGGCTTCGTAGTCATTGTATTTCAGGACACTCTTCGGCTGCTGTTCTGGTTCATCCTTGCACGCGTCCACATTTGCCTTCAGGGCATCGATAATGGCCGTTAGGTACTTCTCCCTGTGAGTGGCCTGGAGGCCAGCTATTTTCTTCTCCGTGGCCTCCGCCTGCCGGATGCGAGTAAGTTGGGCGGCCGTGTTCTGTTCCAGCTGTCGCGCGGCGCTAATTTGCTTGCGCAACTTGAATTGTTGCTTTATGAAATCTTCCGTTTCCTTTTTGGCCTTCTTTGCCATGGAAGAGTGGGAGTCGGCGCCATCCGAATCAGAATCCCCAGCTGCATACGCCTGGGCAGCACGCTTCTGGCCAGGCCGTCCTCCTGAAATGATAGGTAATAAGTAAGCTGAAGAAAAAGCGCTTTAGAAATCATCCCACCTTCGTATAGATCCGCGCAATCCTGCAGCGAAATATGCGACTTGAAGGTGTCATCCATGCACAGACGGTGGAACATCTCCAGCGCCTTCTCCGCTTTCTTGGGACGCCGGCAGACATCACACTGACCGTTGCACTCGGGCGGCGGATCTCCAAAGAAGTCGGAAAAGAGTTTGTGTCGGCATGTTGTTCGCTCGCAGAATTCCGTGATTTTCTCAAACTGTTTAAGGGCCCGCGCCGTAAGTATTTCCTTATCGCTGCGACCCCGCGCCCTGTTCGCATCGTTCTGCAGCAGAAATCGTATACTCCGCACGTCTTCACGGCCGTAATATAATCTACAGAACGAGGGCAGGCCGTCGCGACCAGCGCGACCCGATTCCTGGTAATAGGCAGCCACATTCTGTGGCACATCCCAGTGGATGACGAAGCGCACACTCGCCTTATCCACGCCCATGCCAAAGCTGTTGGTGGCGCATATAATGGGCTGATCGCCGCGCATCCACGCCTCCTGCACCTCTGTGCGTTCCCCTGTCTTGAGGCCAGCATGATAGGCCACGGCTCCGATACCCTGCTTGGTAACGCCGACAGCCATGCGCTCCACTTGCTCGCGCGTGCGACAGTAGACAATGCCACAGCCCCGCTGGGCCTTCGGCTGCTCCTTGAACTCCTTGGGATCGCCCAGGCAATGCCTGGCAAAGTCCGCCAAGTGCTGGAAGTCATCCTCTATGGAATTCTTGTAGACAATGTCGTAGAAGAGGTTCTGCCGGAAGCTGGGCGTGCTGAATTGGGCCACCGGGTGGTGCAAATGCAACTGCTTGTATATGTCCTCCTTGACCTCCTTGGAGGCTGTGGCCGTTAATGCTAACCAGGTGATGTCCGGATATTTGGAACGTAGGTCGCCCAGCTTTAGATAATCCGGCCGGAAGTCGTGACCCCACTGGCTGACGCAATGGGCCTCGTCCACCGCAAAGTAGGCTAACTTCTTGTGCTTGTGCAGCGTTTGCAGCAGCTCCTGGAAGAACTTGGTGGCCGCCTGCTCCGGTGTGATGTAGAGGAACCTCAGTGTGGTCTTCACCGCCCGCAGATCCATAATGACACGATCACGCTCCTTGGTGGTCATCTTGGAGTTGAGCGAGTCAGCCGGCACTTTCAGCTTGGTCAAATGGTCAATCTGATCCTTGATTAGGGCGAGAAGCGGCGAAAAGACAATGGTTATCTGGTTCTCGGACATCAGGCCGGGCAGCTGGAAGCACAGCGATTTACCCGAGCCCGTCGGCATCGATACATAGACGTCCTGCTTTTCTGAAAGTCAAAATGTTCAGGGTTTATTATTATCTCGAGATATTGGGTAAGACTTCTTGGCCCATATTCACTTTTCACGGCACATCGCACGGCCCGCTCCTGCAGCTCGGACTTGAACTTCGAGTGGCCAAAATGCTTCTTCAGCGCCTCGTTCACCGCGCTCTCCTGCATCATTTTCTGTGTTGTTATTGCGTTGTATTTATTGCGTTGTTTATTTGAAAATAAACAAAAACTCGGCCAAAAACTCGTTGCCGCCAAAACAGCTGGTCGGGGGGTCGGCCAGTGTGGCCAGATGGCAGGTGTTGCGAAAATACCCCGTTGCGGCATAGTGTAACGCTGGTATTTTGAAGGAAAGCAACTGTTTTTTATTTGATGAATAAACTAAATTAATTAATTAAAACTAAATTAATAAAGATAACATTTTGATTTAATGCTTTCTTTCGTTTTTCAATTCATTTCTGTAGTTCGATAGTAACAAATTTCAACTGAAGGAATTAACAGAAATGATAGTAACATAACTGGCGGGAAAATAGCTAAAATGAGAGAGTAACAGAATGGGTAAATGTTATTTACAGAAATGAGAGTAACATAACTGGCGGGAAAATAGCTAAAATGAGAGAGTAACAGTGTTGCCAATATAGCTATTTCCCTGCCAGTTCTGGCGTTTTTGATTGCGAAAGGCGGGAAAAATTGCGATCTAGCGGCTAGCGGGAATAATGTCTATTTAAAAAATTAAAATTGCTTGTTCTTAACTTTTTTAAACATCCGGCAGAATCAATAAATATATGCTTACTAACTGCAAGGGTATTTAAACTTCGGCTTGCAATTATATTAATTTCAATAAAAACTAAAAAAATGTAATAAATTTGTTTGGATTTTTTCTAGCTATATACAATTTTTTTTATCGTTCCTTGGCTTGGAAAGTTGGCATCACTGCTCGTGTGGAAACCTATAAATACGGGTGCAAGATACAAATTCAAAAGTAATTTCGAAAAAATTTCTCCGCTTCTCTGCGTTTCGCGCTTCGCTTTCAATTCGCCTTTCGTCGCGGGGTGCGTGCGTGTGAGTGAGTGCGTGTGCGTGTGCCGCTATTTGTTTATAAAATCGCCCTCCGCGAAAGCCATGTTGCACTTTATTTGTTTCCAAGCTCAAAATGCACACTGAAAAAAAACAAGAGCAGCAATAATGCCGGCAAACAGCAGCACAGCGGCTTATTAGTGCGTGTTTGTGAGGGTGGCGAAAGTATTTACCGCAAAAAGCAACAAACATAACCAAAACAACAGCAACCAACAGCCGGCACAATCTTATCTTGCTCTCTCTTTCGCTCGCCTACAACAAGAGAATTTCCGCGGTTCCCAAAATGCAACAACAGATGCAACAGCAACGACGCCTGCCCTGCAGAAGAAAAGCGAGGAAAACACCAACAACAACAACAACAGCAACCGCCTGCCTTGTGATATGTAGCAGTTACCTGCTCCTCCTGCTCGCCACCCACTTACCGCCCAGCGTGCAAGCGGACGATGGCTCCCACTCCCCCCTGCCCTCTGTTGGCTATCTGGCCGCCCCCAATCCGGCGGGGGGCGGCGGAGGGGTGTCCTCCTCGATCATTGATCAATTCAGCCCGAACTGCAGTGCCGTTACGCATATTTTCCAGGCGCGAGGAATCGATGCGAGCGAAATACCACCAAAGCCCAGTAACGGTAAGTAAATAATACCAGGAATTCTAGATACAAGATAAATTTAAGGGGAGTATCGTACAAATTAATTAAATTGGAGTGGATACTAGCTCACTATTTTAATAATATTTCAAATAACAAGTTACCAAAGATTATTCTAATTAACTTGTATTTTTAAAGACTATCAGCTTATGTATTTTAAATCCATAAAATATTATGACAGGATTCTATAACTTAATCTCTCAACTATACATTTTCTTAAATACTCTTAAACATTAGGAAGTTTGCGTCTTTGTTTAACTAGCAATCTCTTTTTGCTGACTCTTATGGTTGTCTTTTTTATTGACACACATTTTAATTTAAACAGATAAGAAACGAGGTCTTTGCATTGATCAAAGTGCGAAAATGATTGAAGTAATTGTCACTCATGGGGAAAGAATGGAAAATCAAATCATGAATAAGGCGAAAGATAAGTTGAACATTTTAATTAAATCAGGAGACACTACAAATTCTAAAATGTGTTGAGCTTGGAAAATTAATTTTTTTCCGGAGAATATTCAATAATAAAAATGAATATATTATAAGATAATAATTAAATCAAGTTGTTTAATATCACATAATTCCCTAGATTCCAACATCCCAGTTTTAAAAATCAAATTCATTCATTTAAAATCCAATGTTAATTTGGTCTTCTGTCAAAATATACTTTTGAAATGTAAGATGATAATAAGAATTTGTATTCTCATAAGTTCCTAATATTTCATAACATTGCAAAATCTTCAGAGATAACAAACCCGTCTGAATCACGGCGGAACAAAAGGAACTCTGGCTCAGATCGGAAGATTCCGTGATTCATGCCGCTCCTTCGTCATGAACCCTTTTTTTTGTGTTTTTTGCCAACTGCCCTTTTACGCCTTACGCCCCTCGAAGGAAATAAAATTCCACGCAAATCAACTCGAAGAAGCGAATGAGAAGCAGCCCAAGGTAGGCTCTAAATAAAAGTCCATCGCCGAGAGCGTGTCCATCTTGGCGCATGCGTCTGTTGCTCATCCGAATCCCAGGCTCTGCCTCTGCCCCTTCTGTGTCCAGTTTGGTGCCGCTTCAAAGGGTTCCAGTTTCCAAGACCAGTCCAAAAGGCAGAAGCAGACGCAACGAAAAATCTCAAGACATTCCTTTTTGATGAACAAAAAAAGGAAATAAAACGAGAAGAGAGCAGCTATGCATACAGTTGAGCCTCGTTAACTGAAGAATTTTTGAAAAATTTAATAATACATTAAAAAAAGATGTAATTATATTTAATTTTTTATTTTCAAAAGTTTAGTTTTGGTATATTTTGACTACAGATATAGTGTCCAACTTTCTTATTTTTTTAAATATTAAATATTTTCAAGACATATTATTAAACATTAATTTGTTTTTTTGATGGCAAATGAAATCCTTTTAATTTAAAACTTTTGTAATTTAAACAAAGTTTATAATTTTTGACATTAAAAAGTTTTGTGAATAAATATCTTGAATGTTATGAGTTTATGTGGTATAAATATCTATAGTAGTTTGAGTTTTATAAAGGAGTTAACAATTGTAAATTTTAGCATGTTAGAATATAAATGTATTTATTTATTAGATCCGAAATAGCGTTTACTAAGTTTTTTAGCCTTTCGAACACTTTCTTAAATATTCCAAAAATATCTTTCAGATTCGAATATGTATTTTCTGAGAAGATATATTTTTCAATAGGGATAATACACTGTACAACACACTCACAGAAAGGCTCTTTTGGCTGGTGCAAGAGCAAAAATGTTGTCACACCGCTTTTACACATTGCTCTTCACAGGGACACAGGGGTGTGCGGTGGGCGGAGGGACCTAGCCTCGGCCTCGATCGGTCCACGGTTTTAGTTAATTTGTATAAATCCTGAATTAATCACGCTTAATTGCAATAAGTTGCTCGCTTGTTCCCTCTCTTGTGTGCCCTTCTGTCTCTCTGTTTATCGTGCTCCTCGTCGCCTCTCTTTGGCTCTTTGTTTGATTTGTTGCCAGGTAAACTGTTGTTGTTGTTGCAGCCTCTGCCTTTTGGCCGCTCCCCCTCTCCCTTGTCCCGTGGCCCTTTACCTGCGCCTTACCTTTGTTTATTTTTGGTTTTCAACGTTGCTTGATTGGTTTTCTTCTCTTTCGCTCTCACACATCTCCTTATGCTTTATCTTTAGATTTTTTTTTTGGGCAAATGCATTGCGCACTGCGTTTCGTTCATAATTTCATGGAAATGCAGGGGGGTGGGGGACAGAAGAGGTGAGGCACACACACACACACAGACAGGTAGAGTGGTCAGTTCTCGAGTTCTCTTTTGTGTTGTCTTTGATATTAATCAAGGTGTCATTGAAATCGTTTAAATTATGCAGTTCAGGATTTTTATTCTCTGTCGGCATTTTTATGTGAACCTTTAACTTCCCTATCCGAACCGATCCGATCCGATCCTCTATATTCACTCTCTCTCTTTCACACAGGAGGTGCACTTGAAATAATTATCTTAATCCTTGAATTATGAAGCGTAACTATATAATTATTATGAAGGAAGTTAGCTAGCTTTTATAAAGCAATAAAATAGTTAAAGAAATTATTTAATTATGCCTTAATAAAACTAAATTATTTTATGTATGTATTTATTAATGTAGGTATATAATAAATTAATATAATGTTAATTATATACCAGATCATTTATTTTTATTTAGGAGATACATTTCATACATTTTTGTTTAATCAGGAACTTTAAAATTTTGTTGTATATTTAAGAAAATATGTACAGGGTTTATTAGTTTTACAAATATTTTTTAAATACCAAAATTAACCAAAAAAGCCCTTGTTAAAAGATTTTCTCCAAGTGCCCAGACTCTTTCTTTTCTTTTTCGTTGTGTGAGTCATAAATTCTTCTGTTGCGCCCTCTCTTCTCATTCGCTTCTTCTCATTCTCATTCCCATTCCCATACCATTGCCTCTTCCTAAACCCAATTCCCCTGCCCATTTTGATTCCAATTCCCTTTCTCCTTTTCATTCACCTGACCCCCCGCCAGCCCGCCCCTGCCCCTTGCCACCTTGCCGCCTGATAAGCGCCAGCATTTAGATAAAGTATCCGACCTGTGTTCCTGTTCCCACACCGTTCGAATTGCTTAACCGGGAACTACCTCCCGGCGATAGGTGTTTATAGGGTTCTCTGTCGGTGCTTCGTCGGTGGTTATATGTAGGTTAGCCAACTGGTGAGGCTGTGCTGTCTGATAAAGCCCAACTATCAATTCCGATAAGTTGTACAAGAAAAAAAAAAGAAAAACTGACGTAAGCAAATAGAGAGCGAAAGAGTTGTCGATGATAACCAGACTTTTTGGGGCCCTCATATAGTATTGTCTAAGGGAAGTTATGAGACTTTACTTGGGTTGCATTTGTTGGAAGAAGAATTATTTTCGTTAAAGAAATTTACAAATTTAGATTTAAAAAAGATTTCAAACTATCACTGTGTCTATATTTTTTTTTGCATCTAGTCAAAGTGAAATTTCGTTCAGTCACGATAAAGTGTTTTCCCAGCACATTCATCTTCACATCTTTAGGCGAATTCCTTTCATTGAACCATGAAAAACGCCAAACATTGAACCCAAAATAAGAAAATAAAAAACAAAAGACAGCAGATACCTTCCGTGCTGCAACAGCAACTACAACAACAGCTGGCACTTAAACGCTTCATTAAAGTTGTTGCACTTCCTGTGCCACATCAAAAAGCACTGTGCGAAACCCATTTTAACCCCCCTCGACTTGACCATCATCGTCATCATCATCATCAACATCGTTGGTAGGCAGGCACTTAGCTGAAATTGTTTGCACAATTTAAACAGTTCACAAAACATTAAATCGTTAAAAATAATATCAGAGAGTCAGCCAAGAGAGACTCAATGGAAAAGCCAGTTTCGAATTCGATGATCGCAGGGTGAAATACTCTTACCAATCGATCGGAGATATCCAGACTTCTTATAAGGTTTTAATATAGAAAACAAGTTTTGTAAATCTTGTTTATTGGTGTCACAGTAGTTCCGTTTTTATTATGCCTTTAAATGATATTTGTATTTATATTTGATTAAAGCAGAGCATCTGCAGCATAAGTGTGTTAATCCTGAATTCGATGCAACCAACCAACCATTTCTCACACCGAAACGTTCAACATTGCTTCCTCTCATTCTCTATCTCCCTCGGTGAGGTTACCCATCTTTGTCTGCCTTTTGCCAAAAGAAATTTACAGCGGAGCTGATTTTTCATCGGCTGCTGTGGTTGCTGTTTCTGTGCACAGCCAGAAATTTGAGTATTTTAGGACAATTTTAAAGGAAAATAAAGATATCCCATTTTTGAAGAATAATAATTATTTAAAACTAATATAAAAAGTTTCTTTTCTTACTTTTTACATAAAGATACATTCTAAAAGTTAACTTCTGTATCTTATAGATACATTTCTATATATATTTGCTTTTATTTCTGTTCACTGCTGCTCTACTTTGTTGGCGTCTCCACTGGCGGCAGTGCATCCGCCTTTCCTGCCTCTGATTTCCTCTTGCCTTGGCCTGCAAGGCAACCACCGCATGACTATTAATCATTTTCCAGCAACCAAAACTAAATGGTTCCATCTCTCTTACTCTCAGTTGGCCCTTTTACTCGTTTTATTTTTATTATTTTTTTTTGCATTGTCGCATTCCTTGGCCGTGTAAAAAGAAGAAACGAGGCGATCGGTTTATATGGCACTATATCATCATCATCTTCATCGGCGTGTCGTCGGCGTGTGATCATGTGATATATACTTCTGCAATTGTTGACCATTGTACGGAGGCCGGGTTTTGGGTTTCGATTGGAATCCAGATTAGATGGGGAAGGTTGGGTATAAAAAACAAAACGAGTAGGAGTAGTTCGTTGCACTGAGTTTATGAGTTTATGAGGATGTAAATGTATAATTGATAGCCTCTTTTAGATGTAAGATATATCGTATATCATATCAAAATGGAGATAAATATAATTGAAATAAACTCCAATACTTATTTCTCTTCGCTTTCAAACATTTCTTTAAATGTATGAAGTGCCTTAGAATAAATTAACAGATTAACAGCCGTCTAGCACTTGGCCTAACCTAAGGCCCCACTTGAGACCCATGATCATGATCGATATCGAGCTATTTTACCATTAATGCGCCATAACAATTACTCGGTGACTTGGGGCTACTTTTAAAACCTATCAAGATCACCAGCGCTTGGCCAGCTATCTACGCACCAGCTGTGTGCTGCTATCTGATCCATGGATCGGCTCGAGCATCCCAGACATTTCGCCTACAAAGTCAACACTTGCCAAGATTTCTCGCACCAGCGGATCGAGCGGAGGAGATCTGGGCAATTTCGCGTAATTAGCTGACGATGCTGACAGAAGTGGGATCTCCCAGGCTGCGGCTGCTGTGACAACAAAGGCCGCGTTGTCAGCAAATTTTCTAAGAATGAATCCCCAGGAGTGTGGATGGATAGATACCAGGCGAGGGATGATGATGAAATGAAAACGAAACCGAAACCGAAGCGGAGGGAAGCCGAGCTGAGCAGACCTGAGCGATCCAATCCAACGACTTAATTGCCGGCAAGTGTCGGAGGAGGATACCAAAAATAGGTAGAGAAGAGAATCCCAGACTCTCGGCCAGACTCTCGGCCAGCATTCCCAGTCATCCCGAGAGCAGGTCAAACGTGGCCACTTTATGGACCGATATAACATTTAGCCTGTGTGGTCTCACCTCTGTCTCTGTCTCTCTTGTCGCTGTCTGTTGTCCCTGTCTCTGGATTTCAACTCCTTAAACAAGTTCTCGGCGCATGCATTCCGAATCCATTTCGTGGCTTCATTCCATCGGAACAGTTGAAGCAATGACTTTCATATATGGCCAGCGTTGGAATACCTTTTTCGGGAGTGCAGCCAACCAAGAAAGAGGAAAGAAAATCGTAAAAAAAGAATGAGATATACTTGCATTTTGTTGTTAATTTATTTTTGTGGTTTCCCCGGGCCAACTTTGCCTTGACACCTCAGTGTAAAGATGGACAAAACGGCTTTCAAGGATATTCCTTGGTCCGCAGATATTTCAAAAATCTTGTTACATTTTCTCACGCTCTGACTTCGGATTTGGCATAAAGTCATCTTTCGAAGAGATCAGTAATTAGGAGCTTTAAATATATATTTTATTTCACTTTTCTTGGGTTATTTTGTGAATATATACATATATTTATTTCTTTTCTAGATATATATTTGAAATTAACTTGTACACCACGTGTTCCCTTAAAATTTTGTATTTTACTTTCTCACGCTTTGATTTCGTTTTTAGAGCCAAAAAAAGCTAAGTAAATGCTTTGGTAATTACGCAAACCAAAAGCCCAATAATTAGAGACGCCCCGAAAACGGCAGCTCCGAATAACAATTACATTTAACATGTTTATTAATAAGCCAGAGGATGGATGGGAGGGGATGGGAGCCTCTCTTTACCCATTTGGCGGCTTCATTTGACCAAAAAAAGATAATTAAGCAGTTAACCAGCTAAGAGGCAGCGATGTGAAGCTGCGACCGTGTCTCAACTACCTTGTTTGGTACTTGAGTACGGGGGGGAAAACTCCCAGCTCCGGGTCTCGGCGTAAATCTCCAACCTTTTTAGCTTCACCCACTTTTGAGGCTCGAGCAAATGAAGCATTAAATCGTGCAAACAAACAAGCGAAACAAACTTACAACTACAACACAAAGTTATAAATGCCGACTCTAGATAATAATAGTAGGCAAAGTGCAGGAGAACCGGAGGGAGTGGCTGCAGGGAGGACCAGGCGGCGGAGCATTTACATAATGAGCATGTTGTGGGTTAAGACTCTTCCCCGAGCTCTCCAGTTTCTTAGTTCTCCGGTCTAGAAATGCCAAGAAAGCAAAGTTTGCGAAAGATTATGGCGCAGTGGAACTGGGAAAATTGGAGTCTGGAGGTTGGGAGCGGGGTTAAGGCAGTGGGCGGTTCTTGAAAAACTTTGCTTAGACATCTCAACTTGGGAAAAGTTAAAAACAGCAACCAGCAGACGTAAATTAAATGAGTGTAACAACGATTCTTGGGAAAATTTCTTGCAAACTAATAACCAGAGAAATGCAAGCAAAATGGGTTTAAGTACTTGAGATAATTATTAAAAATGTAGTTTACGTTTACGTCTAAACTTTATTGTATTATAAAATCATATGAGTATTATTCATATTTTTATGAGGGTTTTAAGAGCTGAGTTTATACCCGTATTATTAATTTTGCGTGCAGCTTGCTTAGATATTTATCTTTATGGACCTTTTAAAAAAGTCTCTAAATCTAATGATGTTGAAATAAATGTTTATATGAGTAATAACTCGGCGTATGTTTTTATTTGAAGACATATAATTAAATGAGTTTTTTCTTTTAATTTTTTTTATTTTATTTTATTTCTGTTCCTTTATATTTAGTTTAATTCAAGTTCCTCCGAGCTACAAAATTTTTTTTAGGAACTCCCTATCATATCTCCTGAATACCCTTTAAAACCCACTGATTTGGTTACCCTTGGCACTTGATCTAGAAAATAAACCCTTGAATTAGTTCTCTGTGGCAAATCACAGACTTCTCCTTCAGTGATCCTCATTACCCATTTCGATGCACCGACTCCCTCATCAACCTCCAGTTGGTCACAGACGGTCCTTGGCCTTAACTGCAGAACAGATGCCAAAGCTTCCCATGGACCAAGGCACTGTACAAAAATCTTGACATTTCTAAGCATTCGACAAAATGTATGTGAAATAATCATTTTAATATTATTAATAATTATTTGAATATTAATAGTTATCTTACTCATGTCCGTAATCTTAGTATCTTTTTATAAGAAAAGCTTAGCTAGGCTTCTACCAAATTATTTAATTAATATCTAATATCTTAGACCATTTATAAAAAATCCTTTAATATATAATATATACCACCCCTAACGCAATCTAACGTAAAATATTCTTCAAGTGCTTATAAAAAATATTTGTAAAAAATGTTTATTAAGTTTGAAAATATTTTTTCTGTGCATAACCATTATCCAGAGGAGTGCCTTCGGTTATTTTCATTGCCTGGCGAGCATGACGAATGCCAAATTGCCGGGGCCAGCGGCTGGCGGGAACCGAGAGCCCGGCTCGGGTTGATTTAATTGGGTCACATGAAAGATTTGTTAATTTGCGCCACCTACTTTGATGGCGCGTTTGCAGATAACACGGCCCCGGCAAATGGATGCGGATGCTACGCAGGGGAATGCCTGGCCTGGTGTATCAAGATCCGAACCCGAACTTCGACTCCGACACCGGCTTGGAGTCTGTAATTAATGCCAGGCCACTACGTGCGTGCCTAAAAGTTCATTAAAGACCTCGGGTCCGAGGAAGGGCTCTGCTGTGCTCTTATCCGCAGGCCCAAGACCCAATACCCAATACCCGAGACCCGAGACACAGAGAGACCTCGACTCCATCAAAGGTCGTTTCCCAGCTCTGTGATCTGCTTTTAGTGTTTCGCAATTACAATAAAATGCAATTGCCTGGCCTGGCTTCTGGCCAGCTTCTGCCCCGGCTTCTGCTTCGTTTTCAATTTCCTACAGTTCGTTAAGGGTTCCTCTGCATGCAAATCCGCTGCTCCTAACCTTGCCCATTTGTTATGCGTTGTCCTAATCTGGCAAATAATGGTATTCAATTAGTTTTGGTCCAGTTTCTGTTTATTCTTCTTCTTGTGCCCGGGCTCAAGTGGAGAGATGAATGTGTGCTGTGTGTATCGAGGGAAGATTACCCTGGATCAACTCGAGGAGATTGCTTTTGTCAAAGAGAAAGAGAAAATAAGTCTCCTTAAGCTGCTCTTCCCAGCTCTGCCTTCTTTTTCTCACACACTGCGGCACGCCATTAAATCTGTTGACAATTTCATTATGCCCCCAAGCCCACCTCCAAGCCAAACACATTAAACGGCCGTTAAAAAAAACCCAACACAAAAAAAAATTGAGAAAATTAATTTTTGTATATAAAATATTTTACAACGGACAAACCACCGGCGAGGGGTCGCACACAGCATTATTCAGAGGTCATAAATTTGTGGGTTTTATTGACCAAAAGCTACCGGAAACCCGTCCGTCGTCAGCGCCTCCTCTATCTCCCTCAACAAAAAAAAATGTATAGGTGCTGATAATAAAATGAAAACTAATTTTGACAAAGGCAAGGTAACAAATAGGTAAAAAAAATATTATAAAAAGGCAAAACCTCAAATAAAAATCAAAACATAAATGCGTAGAAGTCGAAAACGATGAGCGATAAATTTCAGAGACAACAACCCACATGAAGATGAGCCCCGAAAAAAAGCGAAGAAGACTCGAAATTCGAATCCGGCGGCGCTTGGAATTATAGTTTGAGTTGTTGAACTGAAACGGGTTTTGAAATTCATCCTACCCACGCATCTACGAAATGAATGCGGAGATTGTTTTTTATTTATCTCCTTCTGTGGCTGAGATTTTGCATGAGGAAGCCGTCAGGTAATAATCAAGTTATAAAAGTAAATATTTTAAATGGTTAAATGAGGTATTTGCTACCAGGGAAAACTTGTCCTGGGTTAAATTATGATATAGTACTGATAAATAGGAAAGGAAAATATATGACAAAGTTCAGAAAGTAAATTACTTTGTTGCTAAATAAATACTTTTAAAATTGTGTAAAACTACTTTTCATATCATTTTCCCAGTCAGTAGCTGACTATCCTTTTTTTGCAGCCCACAGTATCTACTTCTCTTAAAGGCTTTTAATAAACTTTCAATAGAGCTTGTTGGCTAACCAAAAGGAAATAATAAAGTAGGAACTAAATCCCATAAGCAGAATGACACATAAATTACACAAACGACTGCCAGCGGTCGTGGTATTGAATTCAAAGGCAAATAAAGACATTTCCGGCATCCTTGGAAGAGAAAGGAGGAAAGCGGAGATGGAGGATATTAACTATATGGAAAAGTTGCTGACAAATGGTTTACAATTACAGCGCAAACAAGAAGAGATTGTCCCTTTTTGTCCTATTGATTTTGGTATTAGGCAAACTAAAGTATCAGTTGTCCTGTGAGCAAGGCTCGTCCCTCTCTCGATTTCCATAGATACAAATTGCATTCTGTTTTTTTTATCAGCTATTTGTTTTGGCTGTTGCAACAGTTCATTGAAATCGAATGAAAGACCTGAAACGGAATCACAAAAATCTCTTCTTTCTCCTCGATGCAAACACAAAACCCAGGCTCGAACTCGAACTCAAACTCAACTCGAACGCGACTCGACTCGATTCCTTTTTGTAGTTTTACCGACGTCTGCTCGTATGTCCGCATCCTGTCCATCCCGTCCGCCCGTCCGCTTGTCCGTCCATCGCCCTCCTTCGGGTTACCTGTTTCACAGTTGAGTGGCCTTCCATAGTGTTGGATTCTTTATGGTCCCAGGGCCCAGAGATTTCAGCCAGAGAGAGGCATATCTTTTGTCGGCATCATCCATCGTTGTAACTCATTTCCATTCATTTTTGCCTTGTAAATTGCACAAAAAGGATAGCGACTCATAAAAGGATATTATTGTGCAGAGAAGAGGGAGAGGAATAAAGAGAGCTTTAATGTTTGTCTTCTTGATATTAAAGTGTTTGAGAGACATCGTGAAAACGAGTATGAATATCTATTATATGCTAGAAATAAAAATATTAAGGATACTTTTGAAAGAGTGTAGATTTAAATTATTAAAAATTTGTATTAATGGGTAATGATTTTCTCAGCTTACCATCTAAGACATTGTGTGCCTTCTTGGCTCCTTACATTCCACTGTAGACCCCCGAAAATCTGTTTAAATCTCTCCCCAACTTGGCTTTGATTGTTTGGTAATTCAGGCAGCCAAAATTGCGGTTAATAAGCGAGTGGGGGAAAAGCGTTCCAACGAAACTGAATGAAAACAATTCGAAGAGATATTTTTTAAGTAAACTGCTCACGCTCACGAGGCGATCGAAGAGCTGCAAGATATGGCATTAAAGGCCTTCCAGGGGCAAGAGGTGGCTCCCAAAGAGAGGTCCGGAGAATTGTTGTAATGGAGGCTCACCCAAGTCGAGTCTGAGGCGTTCGCCAGGAACTCAACCTGAATTTATGTGTTTCATTAAAACCGTTATAAGACGCGTGTTTTGCGGCCATTAAGGATCGCAGAGAGCGAGGTGAAATAAAAAAAGAAACAAGGAAAAAATGGAAGCGACATTACAATGTAATGATGTGGCTCCTCTTGTCGGTATTTTACAGATTTCCTTTGAGGTTTTGGCCATTGCTTAAATGCCGGCTCTTGGCCCAGTTTCACTTTGGGGGGGTTTCAATTATCCGAGATTGTTTTAAGTCGAGTTTTTGTTTAATATAAAGTATTTCTCTGATGAAAGCTTACTTACTACTAAAAGGTATATTTATTACACACAGGTGTAACTTCATCTCTCTTTTCCTAACCTTTGGGTATTCCCACACAATTTGTTATTCGATTTGCGGTCGCCTTCCCTGACTTCCTCTATTAGCAGTTCCTTTTCTTGATACCCCGACGGTTGTCGGCTTCTACAGAGAGAGAGAGAGAGAGAGAAAGGGCAAGGAGTTTAGTTTTTACCTTATTTTTTAGGGACAAACATTCATGTTAATTTCACACAAGACCCCGCGATGGCAGGAGTTCGGATTTTGAGAGTCAGACGGCAGCAGTCAATTGACGCTTTGTTTTATAACTTCCAAGACGTAAGACAATAAACAACAGTCAGTCTCTCAACGCTTACCGCAGAGCCACTCCCCCACCTGTGCAGCTCCTCTAGAGAAGGGTTCTCCATATATGTACATACATATATACAAAGATATACATACATATATCCCCTGTCTATATCTCGGTTATTTTCGGGCTGCTTAGGTAGTTTTCTGGAGAGACTTCTCTTCTCAGCAGGTTCACAGGGCGCCGACGACTGGAAACCACCAAAGGTGATGACTGCTGTAATTGTTGTTCTTGTTGTTGTTGTTTCTTGGTAAAAGGTGTTGTGCATACACACACTCACACACATCATAGCCACATGGCACTTGCATGGAATTGCTGTAAAACGCAACTCTCTGTGGGACTCTCGTCTGTGCATATTTCTTTTCCTCTGAACTTGGGTTTTTCGACTCTTCACGTCGATGCCCCTTCTTGGGCGAAATGAAAACGGAGAAAAATCAAGAAAAAACATGAAAAAATCAACCAGGAGACGCCGCCCCAGACCCGGCTAGACTTTTGAAGTTCTCTTAAGGGTTTTTTTACGCTCAAAGATTGGTTAGCCAGCGACTTTGAAGGGCAGTCAATTGTCGGAAAATAGATGGTTAGAGAACAGCTTTGTTAGGGTTTCAGCGAAATGAAAAGCTAAGATTCTGGGAAAATATTATGGAAATAAGAAATAGGTATTCAAATCCTTACAATTTTGACTCTAAATAGTATTACAAAAGAACAAGAAAAATATAAGGTTATAAAATCCACAAGATCCATTTAAATTACTTACCAAAAACACACAGCTTTCATCTTATTTCAAGAACTTCCCCTTGCATGATCTTTTGTACTTAAATCTAAACTCTTACAATTTCAACATCTAATCTAAAACAATTTTCCCTTGCTCTCTTTACAGGTAAGTTCCCAAGCTCCCAAGCTATCATCGTTACTTTCGATCCGATCCCAAGACAGTTTTAAGTAAGTCTACCATTTCCTGTGATCTATCAGCGGGCCAGAGACCCTCCGGCCCCGTTCATTAGCAAATCAAATAGGAAGGGAAAACATTTTTGGCCCGCGGTTGAGAGGCAGACTCATCAAGACTCGAGACTTCCCCGCTCATTTGGGGTTGGGGCTTTAAACCTCAACGCTGGCGGCGTCTGCAAATTAATAATAATCAAGCCCAAATTACACAATGACACGCACTTGATGATGTCTCATCTTGTCTCGTCTCTGAGGGGATCGGGGGAACGAACTCGTGCTCGACTATCAATTAGGCACATCTTTCAATCAACTGCGAGACACTCGACACTCGACGAGGGCTGGGATTTTGTGTTTTTTTTTTACACACAAAGAATTAGCGCTAATAATTCCCCAAGTATTTTTACCGCCAGCAATTACCACACGCCAACGCTTACCCTCGCTATATGTCCATCCATCCCTTCTTGTTTGGTCCGATGTCAAGTGCATAATAATCATAATTTGTATTTTTATCTTCACTGTGACAGGTGCGCGGGCTGCGCACTTTTATTCCTCACTTCTCTGTGCCCCCTAACTTTGTTGCGGTCCATAAAATTTTCGAGTTTTGCCCCTTCGGATATATCTGGAAATTTATGTTAATCTCGAGCTTGTTGCATGTCATGCCGGCAAATGTCGCTTAATTATGAGGATCGCTGTGTCTTGGTCCCTCTAATCATAATCAGTTTTTCAGTTCTCTCTTTTTTTGTGTCAGTTCTTCCTCTCTGGGTTCCCCCTGTTGGTGTTTATTATTTATGGGTTCCTTGATATTGTTGCTATTGTGGAATGTGGAAAATGTTAATTAAATAGTAATTTATGGGGGTCTGGAAGTAGGGTAAGAGTAGACCTAAAATAAAAGGAAATTAGCGAATGGGTAAATTGTTGGGACAGGTTGAAAGTGAGGAGAGGATGTTGCTGAAATGTATTGTTAAGTTCCTTACCTCAAGAATCTTAGTTTTAGCTCCATTTAAATTATGTTTTTTAATTACTAAAGTAATTATATTTATTTATTATATTTATTTATTTGATATTTCCCCTCTCACTTCTTTATCTGAAATGAATCAGATTTTATTTGCTCCGCACAATAAATCATCTGATATTAGGTTACCAACCGGCAAACCAGCAAAGAAACGCGATAAGATAAACTTTGTCAAGTAGAATTTTTAGTGCATCATCTTTGGCTATATGGTTATATATTTTTCCCTTCGACAACTTCCAGTCACATTCCACTCTCACGCACTCCACTCGCCAGCGATTTCAAAGCTAATTTGTCATTTGCCATGAAGCGTGTCTCAAGACCAAAAAAAAGAAGAAATAAAAAGCGTCCCTGCTCATTAACAAATTATGCAATAAATGCAGGATCCCGAAGCTAACGATGTGCCAATAAAACCAGTTCAGTTCTACCCATTCTGAACCCTTTTTCCCCTTTCATTTTTCTCGCCGCCACTCGCACTTAATTAAGAACTTCATTTAGCACCTTTCGAGCAGGATCCGGTTTTTCGGTCCCGATGCTAAGGAATTTAATCGCGCTTTGCATATCGCGCTGCCCCGGTGCTCCTGCAGAACTCTCCCAAGTCCCCCAGAATCAATATTTTGCTTTCTCACGCTATTTTTTTTTGGACCCACAACTCGCAGCATACTCTATACTCCCATGCAAGGGGGAGAAGAAGAAGTCGAGCAGGCTCTGTCTCGGGCCGGCTCTCTGGAATGCAGAGCACAGTTGGCAACAATTTCGCCTGATTGCAGCCGGACCAGGGCCACATGGTCCACGGTTGCCATGGAAGACCACGTTCCGAGCACAGCAGAGAAGGCCAAGTCAGTCCCCCAGGTTTAAATGGTATCACATGTCGACGACGTCGCTGGTTTTTGCTTCTCAAGTGCATTTGCATGGCAGCTATGCCATTGATACTCTGCTTTTTAGGGCAGGGGTACTGTGAGTTTTTCTAGTGACTCGACTCGGAATGCGTCTAAGCCTAAGGCATAAATAATTTAATAACTTATTGTCAAGTATTTTATACATATATTTAAAAATGATATAATATTTATTTACTGAACAGTTTTGCTGAACTGATTTCGCTTTATTGCGCTTAAAGTCTCAAGAGATACTTACAATATGTTTTTTAATTTTTCTACATAAGTGAAATTGTATTCAGTAAAATAAATATATTATTATTTAGCTCAAATGTAAGGGCATTCAGGGATCTCTTTACTTCAAATTTCCCTTGCCTTTTAAGCAGCTGTCCCCATCCTTCTTTCCTTCTTACCTTGCCGACTCCTGTACTCCATCTTTCGCTGCTGCATTTGATGATAAATAGGCGCAAAGGTAAAAAGCCAAAACGTGAATGCGAATTTCGTAAGTCTCGACTCATGTTCAAGGGGCAAATAGAAGAAGGAAGCCGACAGGGAGGAGAGGGTTCTCAGATCCGGGCAGGTGGGGCATATACTATATATGCCGGCAGTCGCCTTTTTTCAAGTGCAACCCGGAGCACAAATGGAGGCGAGAAAGGCAGTCGAGGAGGCGGCGATTCAAGTGCTTCTCATCCTGACTTTGACTCCTTTCCGAGCTGCTGTTGCTACATTTTCACTAAGAAAAATATCAGAGACTCTTGGAAATGTAAAATTTTCAAAGAGATTAAATGTTTGTGATAATACAAAGTTAATTAGGGTTGAAGATCTTTTGATTAACTTGTGAAAACTGACTTAAATAAAATCAAACAACTTGAATTAGGTAATATTTTTAAAAGGATAAATATTTTTGATAAATATAATTTTCTCTCTGCATTCTTTGGCTGTTTCTGCGGGCTGTTTTTGTTTTATGCGCTGGCATGTTTGTTTGTCAACCTACACCAACAACACATCCCGACGGCAGCAGCAGCAGCAGCAGCTGTTGCCGGCAAACATTTGCAATTCCACGGGGCAGGAGACGGGCACAGGTGGGTTAACCAGGGGCGGTGCCAAGGAGGAGAAGTGGGGGAGATTGGGAGCCACATAGGTAGTCAGTCAGGAGGCGCAGGCGCTGGCACATGGCAATATTTCATTACCCACGGGCAACTTCTATCCCCAGGATCGGAGGGAAGCCAGCGATGTCGCTGCGTCGTGTCGTAGCTGCCTCCGCTTTTTATACGCTTTGTGCCGGCATTTGTGGCCCTTCCACAGTCCCAGTCCCAGTCCCCCTTCTGCCCCCTCTTATTTGTGTTATCTGTTAACTTGGCTATGAAGATGCAACGCTTACGCACACGGGCAGGGGTTTCCTCCTTTTGTTGCAGTGGGAAGTTGCAATCGGGGATTGTCAATGTCGCCAGGGCCCACGACTTCAAAATGTGTGTGTGGAGTCGAGGAAGTCGAGGAATGCCAAGGGATTGTGTCAATGGCTGCGTTGATAGCGAATTTATGGTTTGTTAGGTGGAAACAGATGCAAGAGATAATCATGGCAATAACAAGAATTTACCTTAAAGGATTGTAAAAATGCTATATTGATGGGGGTTTATGCAAAAAGAAATAGAAAAGCGTAGTATTTATTTAAGTCTTCATCATTATAAGATTTACTGAGGCACCAATTATTCTTGAAGTATTTGTTGTCTTTACCATTGTTTTAAAATAGTTCTTGTTTATTTTCTAATAAATATATTTAATATTCAAAAAGAAACGTACCACAACTCTCTGCTATACTTTCCATTAACTTCTTACTGTAATGTTGAATAAACTATTATTAATAAGAAATGTTTAATGTTACTTTGCTAATTTCCCCATTTATGGTTTTCATCGTTCTTAAACTTTATAGATATCCACAGTCAAGCTGCAAAGCCTCTTTAAGTTTTCCCTTCACTTCTCTCTCTTAATCTGGAAATTTCTCAGTTTAATGTTCCCCATTGCTTAGCTTTATTGATATCCGTCTGATTGCCGCCTCTCTCTGCGCTTCTCATCCATTCAACTTGGCTGCATTCCAGGCTCTTTGCACCTGTCGCAGAGACAGGTGGTCGTCTCCTCTCGGGCTTCCATCTCCCCAACACCACTACATACTATGTACCATATTGCCACGCCCCGTCTGATGGCATGACGGCTGGCATAACTTTTGCCACTTGCGAATAATTTCCATACCGTATCCATGAGGCGGCGACAATAAAAACAAAACGAGACAGAGCGAACCAACGAACAGATGCAAAGTTTTTCTTCACTCAACTTCCCCACCACAGGCCCTGTTCTCTGTTTTTTACGCGCATCTGCAAATTAAAAACGCATTTTATTTTATGTGTGGCAACAGCGGCAGCAGAATAAAAAAAAGAAACAGAAACCGAGGACCAGGGACTTTGACAATAAGCAAGGTGGCTACATTGGGAAGCAAGATGTTGTGGCATAGTGAAGATAAAATCTAGAACTTGAGATAATATTAAAACGTTACTAGGAATTCATTAAGCACATCTATTATTTAAGTATTTATATTTTATTTGAATCATTGAAACTATCTAGATCTTGTATATCTTTATATCCTGATGGTTTTAGTAACCTCTAAAAATTAATTGGGATTTAATAATCCTTGTTTAAATTTACATTTCTCTTTAAGTTACTATACAACCCCTGCTTCCTAAATGTTGCATAAATTCGCTGCTTTCTTTCCTTGCAACACGCTTCCTTTTTTCGTGTGCCCGCGAGTGTACAAGAGGAGAGGCTTAATTGTTAGGTTGTGTGTAGGATACACGACACAACAACACTCGACAACAATGAGGATGGGACTGAAGGGCCACCAGGGGCGGGAGACGAGATGGGGGAAGCCCTGTTGAAATCAAAGCTTTGTGATGCCGACACGATGTGTGGATGATGATGACAGGTAGCCGAGTGTTTAATTTATGTCTTTTTAAGCACTTTACTTGCTCGCCTCGGAGACAGATACTCGGATGCCTCAGCTTGGATACCGAGCAACCTACCGACAGAATCCATAAGTTTTTGCCTCTGCAGTTTCAAGTTGCATCTATCTGGGTGGGTAGATGATAAAAAAACACACAGCTGAAGCTGAAGCTGAAACTTTGCTTCTGCGAGTGGGTATTTTTCTATTAATCAAAGACGCTGGAGGCCGAGATACAGTTGTATCTTTTGGCAGTCGAACGATAGACGCGGCACAGATACTGATTAATGGTAATTAGTTTGACGTTGAGTCCTCAAATATGCAGCGTTGATGGACAGTTATCGCGTTTATTGGTGTTTAAAACTCAAGGTTTATAGTTGAAAGATCTCTGACTAAGATTTATAGTTAAAAGCTTTATAATTTTTATCATTCTGTACATATACCTACTTATTTATGTATATTTTGTGACCATAAATCCTCTGCCAATCTAAGAAGCATTTATTATATTTTATCCTGACCACTAAAAGCATTATTCTCTCCCAAAAAGAAGAGGGAAAATATAAATTTCTGCCTTTACTTCCGCTGGATAAATGTTACGACTCCTTCACCATAACCACCGCTGAATATTTCAGTTATCCTGGGGCCATTATTAGGCGCGTACTCAATGTTCGGGTCGGGATTATGAGGCCTAATCATGCAATGTTCCAAAAGGAACCAAGGGTCGACGGGGCGAAAGGTGTGCTAGCGCTACGAATCTGTAACAAAAAGCGGGGGTTTGGTTACCAGGAAGAGGCGTTACCCAGAGCCCAACAATAATGGCAGTTGAAAGGGATAATGCGTAACGCAGAATAGAGAGCAGAATGAATGGAAACCGAGCGTTTAATGCGCTCATTATGGGAATCATTATGAAATCGGACAGCCGCAGGAGCAGCAGCAGCCCCCGCACACATTTCATCCGGAAAAAACACAGAGAAAATCCAACTCAATGCGGCGCAACGAATCCACTCGAGTTGACACTTTTCCAACTTTTCCAACTGCCACTGACAGCCCAGAGGAAAATGTGTCAATTTGCAGCAATCTAATCTGTGTGTGCGGTCCTCTTCGCCTCCTTCCCTTGCCAACCCGAATTCCATTGAATTACGAGTAGTTTTCTTTCAGTTCGATAATGTGGCGTTTCGGTTTTAATCAATTATTATATATTACATTGTTATCTTTTTGGCATTTTGTTTGTACAAATCGATCAAGTGAAATGAAAGTGGCACACATAGAAAATAGGGAACTACAAAATAAGGGGCAGCGAGCTGAGTTTACTTACAAAATCCTCAATTAGTTGTACACATAAATCACCTCACGGTTTTCAACAAGTTCCTGTGTAGCTTTTTCTATATATTTTTGATTTGGGTTAAAGATTTGTTGTCAGTAAATAAAACGACAAGGAGGAATGGTTGGGGTTAATACTGATAGCCTGAAGAGTATTACAATTGGGAATAAAGTATAGAATTTGATTGGTTAAATATTATTTTTATAAGTAGCTCAAGATCTCTCACACAATTTCCCCTTAGCTTTATTACAAGATTATTGCAATTTCCTGTTCCATTGAGTGTACACACATCCAAGTGCTCTTCTATATGCATAAATACGTTTGTAAATATCACATCCATGTGCCAGAAAAGATTAGATCATGGCTGCCCGGCGATGACAGCTAAATATTTCCTATAAACGCTTAACACAAACGCTGAAATTGGCAAGAAAGTGCGAGTGTTACTTGTGGATTTCTGTTTATTTGAATTACCTTAGATCACCGCCATTATAAATGTAGATATTTAGATACAAACAGCTGCGGCCAATCGATTCCCTTTTTCGATTTGTTTATGCCCAAGATTTCCCAAGACCCGAACTACCGATGAAATATATAAAATGTGCTAATGGATTAATTAATTACCTGTCCGAGGGAAATGGATTTCAAACCCCAAATTCCAGTTCTACTCCGGCCTGTTTACATTTCCCCAAACTTCTCCAGCAGCATCATCTCTGGGATGGGCACCGGGGCAACAAATATTATTTGATTTTTTAATTGTCGACATAAAATTGCCTGAGCGAGGCGGCAGAATGTGTTAATGGTTATAATCGGATCCGAAAGATCTCAACGAGTCTCCGACTTCGACTCGGTCTCGACCCGGTCTCCCTGGTTCCTATAATGCACGCAATTTGCCAAGTCATATCCTAAAGCGTCGGAGAGCCATCATTGCCTGTTATTAGTTGGCAAGGCGATGATCTTATCATTCCTGAACAGACTCTGGTCTGGTTTTCTTCGTTTCGGGTTCGGGATGGTGGTCGGGCTCGACGACTACAACTTAATTTCTGTTTGGTCTGTGGTCTGTGGGAGCATCTCTCCCTGAATAGCTTCATTGATTGCGATTGTTTGATTGTTCAGCTCAGATCGAAATAGTTGTATATCATCCAATCACGTCCGGTATTTCTGTCCAACCAGTTTTTAGTTTTATTTTTGGGTCTTTCTTGCCGAGCAACCTGCAAATTAGACTGGTTCTTAATGGCTTTTCAATTGAGGCATTAAATGATTATTATTACTGCTGTCGGTTTATTAGATGGATTTTCGGTTTGTTTGACATCTTTATGGCGTGAGAGAGTTGAGGGCATGACGGCATGAGGGTCCCTTTGAAAAGGTTGTAATATATGGGAAGTAAATTCCTTATTTTAAAACCTAATGATAAGTAAAACCTATTAGGATAACGTCATTTTATTTTGCCTTCTAAGTCCATCTAGTATTTATGGATTTCTAAATTATGCTACTCTTCAAGAGAGTTTCACTTCAATCACGTCTAGTTTTCGAGATTTAACTGCCTCCAGACTTGAACTCACACTTTCTGCTGCCAGCTCCATTCCATTCGCCCTGCAATTTCGCCTTGGCATATTTGAGGCCATTAAAATCCCACTTTAGTCTTAATAAACTAACACCCAGACAGATCAAAAGGCAGACGGATCGGCAGGGAGTTGCACCAAGCTAATTATCCTGCCAGCACGTAAAGCACACACAGAGGCAGTGGGCTTGGGATCCGGATCGGGATCGGGGATCAGGAACTGCAAGGCGATGGCGATGGCGATCTATTGCCCCCACATGCATGTCCAGCAACGCCCCAAATGCTGTCATAATTGCCCCCAGAGAACCAGCTGGGCCTAGAGAGACAGAGAGAGAGAGAGAGAGATCCTACTGATCATTTTATAATACCAACACGTACAAACGTCAATTAAATAAATACAAGATACCAAAAGCGTTGTAAACGCCCCGAAACGCCGGCCAGATCGTGGGCCATGGCCCAGACAGACACCCAAGAAAAAGCGATTCATTCTCAAACCGGCAAGCGATTCATAAATTTATACACTGAGTGTAAAAAGTACAAGATCACACACAACTATGTATAGTATATCAAATAAATTACTTTTAATTTAATAAAAACCTCTCCTTGAATGCTAAATAAATTGGATTTTTAGTACTTAAATACGTTAAAATCAAGATAACATTGTGATAAATTATAATAACTATTAAAGCAATTATTTAACTAATAAATAATATTTATTTCTAGATATATAGGCCATCTGGAAACCAAATCTTATGACAATTAAGATCTCCCACTTATAATAACAGGTTACCCCCATTAAACCCAACAAAGTGCTCTTCTTAACCCATTAAAATCCCTTTGTTTCCAGTGTAATTTTCCCAGTTCTGTGACTGGCTGAGGAATGTGCTCCGGCTGGAGTTCTGCTGCTGGTCCCCTTCTGGCCCCCCCCTCAGTTATTTTTGGTCTAGAACTGGTTTTCGTTGGATGCGCGGCTCCCCGTGGCGAGATGTGTTGCATCTTGTTCGGGACTTCGGACTCGTATCTTGCAGTGGCAACTTCCTGTGGACGAGTTCTGAGCAACTGGAGAGCCGCAATCCGCAATCTGCAATCCGCAATCCACGACTGGGAGGAATTGTCATTTGGCAAATTTAATCAAAGTGCTTTGGGGTCAGGAGGAGAGTGGCCAGTGGCCACTCGAGGCTTTTCATCATTTATTTGCCCACTCAATTAGGCCGATGGTACCTCTCCGGCAAGCATCCTCCAGTTGGCTTTGTTCTCCACCAGTGTTTATTTGGTTTATCTCTCCACAAGTATCGGGGGGAAGAAGCCCCATCTTGGAGGGCCTTCTGGTTAAGATCCCAAATGGCAAGAAATAAGTATTTTTGCATTTTCCCTCCAACGAAATGATAAATGGTGGTTCAACTCTAGCACACAGAACGCCCCATTGATTATTCGTTTCGAATCGATTTGATTATTCGATCTTCGATGTCTCTTAATTGTCTTGATTCGCTTCCTAATGAATTTTTAATCATTTTTCATCCAACCATCCCCCCGAATCCACCGCTTATGCAAATTAATTTGACACAATTCATATATTATCTCTGCGGTCAGAGAGCGGTTGGGATTGCTCAGATTTGTTCCGCTTGCGTCATGCGAAATCGATATGGGTTCAATATATGTATTGGAAATTATTCTACAGAACTCTATGGGTTCAATATATGTATTGGAAATTATTCTACAGAACTCTATGCTGGAAAGAATATGTAAAATTGGTTAAGAAATCATAAGAAGATAAGATAAGAAATATAAAGAAAATATTAACAGATTTATAGTATAGAACATTTCTAGTACTCACAGTATCGTATATACTTTTCCTGAGGCGCAAACTTCTCTTCTATTCAAAATAAATATTTCAAATATTCCATAATATTCTTTCATCAGATTTTTAAGAACTCTCGGGGTCTCTGGCTTTTGCCCCGCAGTGCAACCACCTCGAATCTCTCAGCTCCACTCGCCGTTATGGAGTGCAACACCATTCAATTCCGATCAATTGCCATTGATTGATATCAAGAAGCCAGAGAGTGGATGTTGCAGCTGTTGGTGCCTCGATTCGAGGCCTGCTGGACTTCCCTGCTGGCTGCTAATTAAAACAGCTACAATTTGCGCCCCAAAGACTGTGGGCATTTCATAATAATACATAGTGTGGACCCCACGGAACAATTGTTCAACACCCAGCCTCCCCCGGCGGGTGCTGCTGGTCTCTGCTCTCTTGAATGGTGCTAAATTATACAACAATTTATGTGCAATAAATTTTGCCTTAATGCTCGCACACAGAGAGGCCATCATCGACTCGCTGTCTTTCGGAGTTTCAATAAAGAAAACTGCAGGCAAATTCATCTAACACGGAGGAGTGCAAACAATGTAGTTACTCCATGAGGCAGACCTCTTTTGTATAACTTCTTTGTTGCATTTCAATTTAAATAAATGTCTTTGGTCTGCATTCGAGTGGAAGCTTTATGAAGAGGCGTCCCAACAACAGGAACACAAATGATGATGACGATGCGGAGAATGCCATTTCTCTTCATTTGCATCTTGTCAGCAGCAGCAGTAGCAGTAGCAGTTCCTTTCTGTTGAAATCCGAGAAGTGGGAGCATAATAGGAGCGGCTTTAGTTAGCTTAAGAAGCTCAGTAAATAAGATGAAGGATTGAATTGTAAGAGAAAATAATACTTTAAGCCACTTAAGCTCAGAGATAAAGAGTGCCAAAATGCTTGCTAAGTTGGGTTTATATATTTAAACTCATTGTTAGAGAAGTTATCTTTCAAACCCCTGAAACTTCTGAGTAAGAAAACCATAAATTAACAGCTTCCTAACCTATAAAATTGAATCTTTAAACGGTAGCTATCAAATATTTAAAAAATTGTAATAAATTTGTTACAAATTTGCTCGCTTGTCGCCAAGTGTCGCGATCCATCACCATCGTAATCCCAGTTCCCCTCCTGTAAAATCTCCCCACACACATGATCCCTGGTCTGGCATATCCATAAATCGTTTAAACTATTTTCTTGAGAATTTACAGGCAGGGCTGAGAGGGGGAGACGGACAACGCCCACTTGTGGGCCAAAGGAGAATTACGTTATTAAGTCGGCAACAATTTATTTAGTTTAGTGCACTTGTCATTAAAGATAATTTATAAGTGGTGGCAGACACAGACACGGACGGAGCAGCAGCAGCAGCAGCAGAGTCTGTACATATAATCATAAGAGTATCTCGAGGGAGCGTGGGCGTTGCAGCAACCCAAAGCGTTGTCTAAATATAATTGGGGTTTCGGTTTCGAATGGGGGGCAAAGATACAAGAATAAGAACCACGACGATGTCAAGTATTTGTGGTTTCTGTTGCAACTCTCCCAGTTCAAACGAGCCTCAAGTGATATCTTTATTTGATGGGCTTTTAAGTGCTATAAAAAGTCGTCGTCGTCGGTCGGCGGTCGTCTGCGACATTTGACTTTTGCTTCGGTTGGCCAAGAAGCTCTCCAATTTGCCCATGTTAATTTATTCCCCCCTCTCTGGAAAAGCCCGAATTTCTCCTCTCAACATTAAATGGCCATAAACTGTCAAATAAAGCCCGGTTATTAGTTGTTCGAAGCTCATTAAGTATGCGCCGGCCGGGCCAAAAAGACAAACAGAAATGTGTATGATTAATAATCATCATCGTCATCGGGTCATCGGGGGCTCATCAGCAGTGGACCTTAAGACAAAGTAGGGCCAAGCCCACAAATTATGTTGTCACATGCGAACCTCTCCGAAGCGGCGTTCCTCACTTTGGCATTCTCGTTCACGCGTCTCTAACAGGATTATGTGGCATGCAACATTAGCATTTTCGGGTGTCGTCTGTGTTATATACCATATATAGATATATTATATTTATATACCATATACCGACCCATCCTCTCCCTACTTTTCCACTACCTGCTCAAACATTGACTAATTTTGTGTTGTTCCCGACCTTTTCACCGCTTTGTTGCCACTCACAGCTTGACTCTTTGGGTTGCTTTCCTCTCATTTTCCCTCTTTTTTTTCTGTGTTTTGGGGAATTTATGCTCGATTATGTCCACATGGATTTTATAGAATTTATTTCTGGACTCCTCTGGCCCAGCCATCGATTATTGATTTAATTAATTATTAACGCTCCGTGTGTGTCTCTCGCCCAGTTGTTGTTGCTCTAATAAATATTAATAAATTCCATTTAAGATTTTTCTTTATTGAAAATGGCTCTATATGGCATTGGGAACCCCTCGAAGAGGGTCTTAAATGGTTTCTCAAGAGCGAATCAATTGTCCGGCGAGAAGTTACACAATCCAAATCGAAGTTCACCTGTTTTCTTTTTGCTTCGAAGAAATTAATAGTTTTCCCCTGTGTTCTAGTTCACTGAAATGAGATCACTTATGTATTACTTGTGAGTGTGATTGTGTGTGGCTTTATGACTCATTTGTGAGATACATTTCCTATCGTAAAGATGCCATATCTCTTACCAAAACCACAAGACAATAGTAGGGCCTTGTCCGGGCTTAGCTTTCATTTGAGCGTTATTGAGTGCAACTCTTTCCCAGATTCATTACAAAAAAAAAAAAAAAAAGAATGAGGGAGAGGAGAATGAGGCTAAAAAGATCGTGGCTCCAACAAAATTAAATCATTTATGGGTTTTAAAATTTAGGCAATTTATTTCGCTTCCCCGACACTAAATTGTTTTGTGGTCAACAGCAATTTTGACCAGGGGTGGATTTGGTTATTATATTTTTACCTCAGCTCTTTTTTGTACGCTGTAGGTATATAGAAGAAGTCTCAGAAATCTCAGCTTTTATGGATTTTGCGGTTGGGAGAGCTCTTGTGGTTTTGCCAAAGGTTGGCTGCCGGCTTAAATGCTCTTTTATGGCTTAAGCGCAGGCTGCCAATTGATTCGATGACTCGTCATTGTTAACATTTTTAATTGGCACACAAAATATGCTGCTCGTGTTGGCTTGAACACCGAGAAAAAAAGGAAAAATCACTCACCGCCTGACAGCGACACGTAGTCAATGTCTTCGGCATTGCAAAAATAAAAAAAGAGAAATAATAATACAAAAAGTAAAGCCACAGCAAAACTGAACCGCAGGAACGTGCTTTGAATAAAACACACACAAACTGGACGCTGGCTGCATTCGGTAAATCTCTGTCTTTTCTCACCGTCTCCCCGCGATTCGCTGGGTTTTTATCTCGTGTCCAAAATCGAATTTAAATCCAGTCAAACCATCAACCAGGCCATAACGTGTCTGAATTTGGCTTTGCGGCACTTTTGACCATGGCCTAAGCTGTTTCTCCCAAACCCAAACAATCTCCTCTATCTCCTTTGCTTTTCTCCCAAAATTTAAATTGTGCAAGAATGTGAATTGAATAAAATTGAAATTAATGCTTATTGAAACACTGTGCAAATGGGGCTATACAAATAAAAGGTTATATGAATTTAGAATGGGCAAGGAGACATCCGTTGCTACAATTTGCAATGAATTTAGTTACAGATTTTATAGGTATTCGAAAAACATGTTATTCAGGAGGTTTGAAACCTTTAAAGTCACAAAATCTCACCTAATGTGATCCAATCCAATCAAATGTGATTCCATTCTATAATTCGATTAATAAAACCCACAAAACAACAGACAAGCGGCGACCATGACAAATCATCGGCTGACAAACAGAAAGAGCGATGAATAAATTGCAAATAAATGCGAGAAGAGGAAGGCAACCAAATACGACAAAAAAATATAATAATTGTCATATGGCGGAGGTAAACAAAGGCAGAATTTCGAACCTGGGCCAAGTTGAGCGGTTGGTTTCCTTTGAAATCGAACGAATTGAATGCCATTTCTCAGCTATTTCTGGCTGATTTGTTTGTTTTGGCCGCTAACCCACCGCCACCGCCACCTCATCACCTCCTCCTCCACCTCATTGCCCCTCCAGGGGAGTTCGGTTCATTCAAGCGAAATTAATTAAACAATAAAATTTGATTAATGGCATTGTTGGGAGCGTGTGTATGTTTTGGTCTCTGGAAAGCCTCTGTTTAACCTGTTTGCCGCTGTTGGCCCCAAAAATTGTACAACGAGGCGTATGAGCAATGTTCACAGAGCCAAAAAATGTCGCCTGTAATTAGAGCAAAGCAAATTTAGTGGAAACTTGTGGATAAAGTTCAGCAGGGAACTAAAAAAAAAAAGGGAAATATGTTGCTATACCCTAGAGAGAAAGCGAGTATTAAAGGAGGCTTGGGAAAATATGCGATGCTATGCTTTCTTAAGGCATAAATTTCAATTCTTTTCGCCACATGTTCTATGCGTTAGGTTCTTCGTGTTCGTAGAACTTTTCTGCTTGGCTTGTAGTTTTAATTCTCCCAACTCCGCCCTTTTTGTTTCCCAATTAACAGATGTTTCAGCCGCCTAATTACGCCCAGGGAAAAATGTTTGTTTTGCTTTGCAGCTATTTCTGTGCGCGTTCTCTCGCCGCGCTCGTGATGAAAAATCTTTGCACATTTCAAAATTGTCACTCAGTTGTGATGGTGATGGAGATGGCGAGGTGAGTGCTGAAAGATGCAACTTGGCCGCAGACATCTTGGCAGCCAAACAAATGGCTGAAACATGTGCAAAACTTTGCAAGTCCCGTCCGACGGGGCGTCGTCACTTCATCAGGCAAAAAGCCTCACGACGACCTCCAACCCCATCGACCAGGAAGACTTCTAGAATCATTTTTCTAATACCCTGTAGTCGTAATAAGTGTGGGTATATTTTTGAAATTAATGATATAATAGTTTATATACAATTTAATTGAATTTAAAATTAATTTTAATTTGTGGGTAACTCAACGTAAATATTAAGCAACAAATACTTATAGAAATATCGATATTAATTGCTTGTTCTTCGTTTTTTATATATTTTATAAATACATTTGTAAAACTTTACATATATAAAAAGTTCGCTTTGGTTATTCAGACTCCTTGTATTAAATATTTATTTGGGTTCTAAAGGATATATATCCTCCTTAAGTATCCATATTTCCAGGGTATGTCCTAGTCGGGGCAATCGTTCTCTATTTTTATATTCTCTGTCTCCCTCCCTTTCCCCCTGTTTACATGAAACGTGTTTGCAACATAAACATTCCGTATTCCGTACTCCTATGCCCCGCCCCTTGGAGTAATTTTAATTACGCCTAAAAGAGCCGCCTAGCTGCACGTGAAGAAAGCTGAGAAAGAGCGAAAAGCCGGCTGCGAAGAAAGGAAAAATCTCCCATGCAACATTTTAGCCTACGTTTTGTGTAATTACACATCGTCGAGGCTATGGTGGAAAATGCGAAGAGGGGCATATTAGGGGGAATGTGCTGTTTTGCAGGCCACATGAAAAGGTGGAGCTGGGCTAAATGCTGCACTTGCACCCGGCGGATACAGAATTAACAGTCGACGCCTCCACACGGTTCATTATTCATCTGAATGTTGCAAAATGAACGGTTTTCACAAAAACTTTTCAAACGGCAAATAGTCCACAGAGGAGACACATTATGTCTAGGTGGAGATAATAAATGAAGGAGATTTATAAATGGAGATGTGGAGATATTTTCACTATGCTGAAGGTTGTAATTAAGCCAGGGGAAAAGCATTTTATTTATTTTTTAGATGATAATACAATACTCTTTTAAGAACTGCTTATGACATATAGCTTACTATTGTAGTAGCGATAATATTTATCTGACGTCTTCCCTTTCATGGGGAAAGCCCTTCAAACTCTTCAGTTTAAATTCATAACTGCCCCTGGAGGCAGACGGGTGGTCGTGATACCATTGCCAACCCAAATCCGATTTCCCAATCCCAAATCCCAGTCCCACAACGCCGAAACTCTGTTAAATTAATTAAGTGCGAGGCGATGAGGCGATGGGGCGAAGTGTGCCAGAGGAAGTAAACCCAATATCCATCGCAGTGGACCAATATTTGTACAAATTTCTGCCTCGCTCCGCGTTTTTCTTTCTTATTTCTTGTTGTATTTTTTTTTTGGGTATATCTCTATTTGCTTCGATCTTGGGTTCGCGGCGGGTGGCGGCGATTGAGTTATATGTGTTGAAAGTGCAGTCCACATGGAGTCTGCGGGGAGAGTTGTCCGGTTCCGCAGTGAAAAAGTGTATGGACTTCCTCCGCCTCCATTTGTTTGTTTCTATTTTCGTTGCTTGTAAGAGTGCAGTGAAAGAGCTATAAAAAATAAAATAGGAAACCGAAAAAAGCAAGCGTGTTCTCTTTAAAACAATTGAGATTTAATTGCATTTGGCTGACCTGAAAAGAAAAATAAAATAAACGCAAGTTGGTACTACTAAAGGGAGAAACTGCTGCTGTAATGGGAGAAACCTTGCTGTGTTGACCCAATAAATTACACCTCCCCCTCGGGCTCATTAGACGACTTTCCGCCAGATGTTGCTGCTGGAATTTGAATAATATCCTAGCAGGCAAAACATACAGCAACAAACAAAAAAAAATCATTTTCAATTTACGTGCGAATTAAAAACAGAAACTTTGGCTGCCGCTTAAAGAGCCACGACCATGGGTGGAAGGAAAAGCCCAGTGGGTGGTGGGTGGTTCTCGACTGAAATGGTGGTGGTTGTGATTCCTTTTTGCCCTTTTTGCCTGCTCTCGCTTGCTGGGCGCCTAATTAAAACTCATTACCATAAGCATAAAACTTGAGCAAGCAAATTTCCATCATCAAAACTGCTGGGCTAAAAAAATGGGCAGCAAAACAAAGGGCAAACGATAAAGAAGAAGCTAACTCTAGCTGGGAAAAGCACTAAAAAAAAATGTTGAGACCCTTTACGAAGAAAAATTATTTTTTCAATTTGGTTTTATATGATACAACATTTATAGTATCAATGAAAAAATAAAATGGACAAGCTCTTAATTACTACAAGAATGCATTTAACTATTGTGTGCATAACTATTGTGTGAAATATTTTTTTGTGGAATATAAATTACTTTAAAAATTAATTCTCGTGTCCCTGGAATCAATAAACTACTAAATGATTTAATAGTTATAAAATATAAGCTGAAAATATATATTTTTAATATTTTTTTATACTCAAAAGCTGTAAAGAAGAAACAGTACAAAATATATAAATAAAACTAGTGCTAAAAAAGGAAATAAATTCAGAGAAAATATTTTTATTTATAAATTTAATTATATTAATAATTTATTTCATTATTACATTACCTACTATTTTATATATATTATAAATTTGTCTGTACATCCAAATATGTCTCGTTTATCCTAATTTCACTTAACATTTTCCTTTTTAAAACCAAATAAATAGCAGACAGGAAATTTAAGTTGAAAAGCGAAATAGAAAAGCCAACTGGCCGGCAGGACTCACAGGTTGTTTAACCTTTTCTTTGGCTAATGCAATTTCCTTGCCAGACGGCGACAAATTTTTGTTGTTTCCTTTTTATGTTGTCCTTTTTTTGTGTTTTTTTTTTTTTGAGGGTGACTCTGCCGAACTATCCCCCGGCTGGCTCCTGCCACCCACCCCGTGTCCTGGCGGAAAGTGAAAGCTACATGCGTGCAACGACCCCTTTCGCAGGCTCTTCTCTGCGCTCTCTCTCTCTAGTTCTCACTCTCTCTCTCTGTCTCTCCGGCTGTCTGGCTATTCATTCTCCCTTTTTGCCGCACATTTACGAGCACATTTTTCTTGGCTGAAAAGTTTTGCCGCACGTGTGTGCAACAGTTTTGAAATCGTCCTGCTGAGGACTCCTGAGAGCCTGGTCGCGTTGCCGGCTCGCATTTTTGTGCCTCGTCAAAAAGGACGAAGCGATGAGTGAGAATAGAATCTCTCTCTCTCTCCGCCAACGCTCTCCTCTCCTCTTCTGTAGTGGCCATTGAAACTCGACTCAAAAGTAAAGTTTTCCCTGCATTTTCCGACCATTGATAAGGCCCAGAGATAAAAGGTGAAAGAGGGGTGGCCGCCGGGTGGTTGAGTTTTAGTTTTTGGCGTCTGCCTTTGTCCTGTCTGCAACTGTTGTGTTTTTTG
Source organism: Drosophila aff. chauvacae BK-2020 (assembly GCA_018903765.1). Lineage (NCBI taxonomy): Eukaryota > Metazoa > Arthropoda > Insecta > Diptera > Drosophilidae > Drosophila > Drosophila aff. chauvacae BK-2020. The sequence continues at coordinate 10,785,958 of JAEIGO010000058.1, forward strand.
GTTGCCTTTTTGCCGGTTTTGGTTTTGGTTTTTGGTTTTCCACTCGCCCAACAACAGTTTCAAGTGTGTGTTTTTGTTGTTTTACGCTTTTCATCTCCAAGTGGAGCATAAAGAGTAGATAGAGACAGAGAGGAGAGAGAGAGAGAGGGAAAGGAAAGAGAGTGGGAGAGTGGGGTGGAAAAACGTTGAATGCACAAGTGTGCGGGCCTGGGAAATGGAAGTGGGACATTTCCGGCAGGAATTGTGCAGCGGAAAATGCGTATATATAATACATATGCAGCATAAATGCATTAATGATAACTACATATGTACATATTTTATTGTATATTTAAAATAAAGTTTAGGGAGAATTTAAAGTGTATATTTATGAAGTAACTCAATATTTTTAGAGAGTATTTAAGTTCTTGACTTATATATAAGGAATGATATAATTTAATTTAAAACTCTTAAAAATGGTTTGAAATCAAGTTATTATTTCTTTAAATTTTTTCTTTAAATTCAATTAATTTAAATGTTAAATTAAACAGAAAAAGAATAGTTCTTGCGCATTGCGCTTACTATACTTCCGCAATTAAAATTCTGTTTGTTGCCACAAAAAATCTCACACACACCCATGGTAACGAACACGGCATCAGTTTCGGTTTCTTTGTTTACGAAAAACTACGACGAGGGTGCAGTTTGCCAGCCGGGTTTCCGTGTCAAGCATCCTGTTGAGCATCCCGGTGAGGGACAACTTTTCGCACTCTTAAAGAGTCCTCCGACTGAGGGATAAGCTTAAAGTTAACCTTGGGGAAAATGCTCGCCTGCTGCGGCATTCTGAGCTCCCGTTCCCCACTCACCCCGAACTTATCGCTGCTGGATATTCGGGATATATGCTGCATATTGACTGCGATACGCCTGCTAAACTTTCGCACCCTTTTAAGCGACGCCCTCGGGGGTTGACTCGTCGTCCTCGTCCTCGTCGTTTGTCTGGGGCAAGCCCGGCGTTTGTTGATCGTTACAGTAAATCATTTGAAATGAAATTTCACTTCCACTTGATGGGTAGTCCTGCACAAGGAGAAAAAAGGTCGAAAAATGTATGCTACACATTCCCTGGAAATTATCTATAAACGGTTTTCTTAAACTCATTTTCTCTAAACAAAATATTACGTTCTTAAACATTTTTCTAACCCAAAAACTTGATAATAGCGTAACCTTCTCAATAACAAAAATACAAATTTGTATTTTTAAAAAAAATATATTAGGGGGGTTAGATGCCTTCAAAGCTTAAATATTATTTATATCGCTGTTTTTCTAAATTTCCACTTAATTTTCTAAATTAAACAAAGCTCTTTACCTTAGGATTCAGTCCAAGTATTCCCTGCCTCTTCCATTTTATTTTTTTAGCTTAATTATCACATTTTTCCTCAGTGTTCAATCGCAGTTTTTCGTGTCCCGTTGCCACCCTCCTGGTAACTAAGTGGATTGCGCGTGGAAATGGGAAAACATGTGACCAGCTCTCCCACTGGGAATGGGTGGTGTTTGTTGCTCCCAAAACCTTACGCTTTTCCTGGGTGGGTTTTTTTTTTCTTTGGCCAGCCAAAGTTTTCTATTAGACAACGGGGTGATTTCCACTGCGTCAGCTAGAATAAAAAGGGAAACTGGCTCTGTGTGGCGGCATATCGGTAAGTTGAGGTCATTTATTATGCTCATGACACCTTCCATCCTTCTCCGTTCCGGCTTCCTTTTGGGTGATTCCCCCTGCCGTCGCCTCTGCCGCCTGGCAACATTTGTTATCTGGGATCCCCCGCCGCTGTTGCTTTACTTTTTCTCCCCATTTTCCATTGCCATTGTTGTCTGGGCAAAATTATGCAGCAATTCATAAAAATGGCTGGCAGAAGAATCCCCATTGCCGTTACTTTAATGTCGTTATGTTATTTTAACATAGATTTAGCTACGGTCTATCGATTAGATCCAGGAACCGTCGAGAAGGGGTGACCAAAGCAATCCAAATCGAGCTCCAAGCCAGCGATGTGTGTGGTTTTTTGTTTATGGCTGTCATTTTGCGTGGAATTTTAATGGATTTTTTGGCAAGGGGGAAGGTGTAGGAATTATGATCCTGTAGGGTTTTAGGGGGGACATTTTATGGACTGATTATGGCCTGATTGAAAAGGGAAAAATGGTTATTTTATGGGTACTTGTAGATATTTATTACATAGGTAAAAACAATTTATTTATCAATTTAAAGAACCTCATTGATAAATAAATTAATAACCTATATGTATACATATAAAAAATAACCTTATTTAGAATTAAGGCTTTGAACTTAAGGATAAAAATATAAAACAAATAAATCTTTGAAGCTGTAAATAGGATTTTAAGGAACTTTGAGATATGCTTCCTTTTGATAATTGATAATTTTCTCAACAAAATCCTCATGATATAAACCCATTTCCCACTATAATCTCTACCTATTTATTTCATATTTCAATTATCTTCTCAGTGTGATCTTTATCCCTTGTCCCCATCAAATCTTAAGCCGTTTTATCTGCCACAATTTCAATTAACTCAAATGGTCTTCAGACCGACAAATCCGAGCCAAACCGTTGTCATGCCAGTCACATAGTCCCCGCCAGACAATTAAAAAGGGAAACCACACAGACTGTGGGCCAATTTAGATAAGCCCCAGGATCTGGGGAAGCAGGACTCGCAGGACAGCGACTCCCCGCTCGAAGCTCTATCTGTGCGCCACACTCAATTCATATCTTGTGCAACATAACAATTAGTAGAGGCCATAAAGCGGAGCAGTCGAGCACAGACAATAAAAGGAGGAAGTTGGGGAAAATGTGCGGGGCCTGGCAATGGGGAAGTAAACTCTGTTTACATTCGCCCGTCGAAAAAATGTGCACTAAAGTATCTAAATTTATAAGGGAAATAAACAAACCAGGCAACACTCCATATACTGCCCGGTATCTCTGTGTGTGCACAGCAGATGATGCATTTAACTGGGCAGCGGCAATTTATGAGCGCACAAAAAACGAACAGAATATAAATACAGAATTCGGATTTAGATTCGAAACGAACTGAACAGAAACCAAAAAAAAAAAAGAACTTCCAACTTGTTTGCTTTCAATTAGTGCCGAACTTTCGGATCGTCGATCCGGCCCCGAGAATTATCTAAATAAACACGGAACGGGGCAGAGCTATAAAAAACCTCACATAAAGCTGAGGGGGAAAATAGAGGTAGTAGTCGCGTTGCAGGGAACTAATGCATATTTTCCTCTAATTTTCTCTCCAAAAATGTGTTAAATGTTTGCGTAAATAAAATGGGAGAATGGGAACTCTCCAGCCTCTTCTCCTCCTGCTACTGCCACGCCCGTATCCCCTGAGTTTGAGTTTGGTTTCAGGTTCTGTTTCGGGTTACTTGCATTCGCCGGTAGCCGCGCTTCGTTTGTTTTTTTGTATATTTTTCCAACGAATCGCTGTTAGCTGGTTAGGCTTTGGTTTTCACTGTTTGGTATTCAGAATTTGGTATTTGGTTACCATGTCAAGTGGCAAGTTGCACTCCTGAGCCGCACAGTGTGCGAGTTCCCGGAATGTGGAAGTGGAAAGAGATGTTGCATCGTTAGACCTGCTCTGGAAAATCGGTCTAAAGTTGAGGCAAACAAATTTTTGTTGGGAGAAATAGTTCATACATTTTTGTACCTGGAGGAAATTATTAAATAGATGTTAAGTTTAAGAACAGTGACAGAGCTGAAGTGTAAATTAAAAAATTAGCGTGAAGTATTAGCGTTCAAGGAAGAAAAAAGTCACAGAATAAGGAAAATTAACTATAAATGGTATGGAAATAGATAGATTTTTTTATAATTAAATACCTATATTTTTAGATTTTTTATCAAGCTAAAAGTTAGTGTATTAAAAATTAGAATAACATTACAAGAAAGAAGATCTTTACTTAACTTTAACTTACTCTTTTTGTATTTTTATTTTTACAGAACGCGTCCTCCGTTACTGTGAGTCATCCACGGTGGGCACCTGCTGCACCTACGGCATGGAGACCCGAATGGCCATGCAGTCCCGCCAGCAGCTCGAGAGTCACACCAAGGACCACATCTCTAGGATGTCGGGCATCTTGGGAAGCAAGGCGACCAAGTTCAAAGGTAGGTTACGTCAAGGAACCACTCGAAGATGTCACAGAAGCCAACGATTTGGGATTTTTAGGGGATTTTTGTGGAGTGTCAAGTGGTTCTGCCCGCCAGTTTTGATCTATGGATTCCAGATCAAGATACACAGATGACAATGATGATGATGATGCGGGCCTCGAGTTACAGGCAATGTCAAGTGGCAATGTCTGCCACGACAATGCGGATGTGGCAATGAGTTTGTTGAGTATTTTTGCCATTGCCAGCGGATGCAGGCCAGAAATAAAATCAAACTCTAAACAAACTCCAATCGAGGCGGATGTCCCTCCTACCCTGTGTAAATTCCCCACTAATTTGTGCCTTCCTCTCCCCCTTTGCAGAAATCTTCACCGCTCTGCTAAAAGAGTCCAGGACGCAGTTCAACAGCATGTTCATCCGTACCTACGGCGTGATCTACGAGCGAAATTCGTATGTCTTCTCCGATCTGTTCAAGGAGCTGGAGACGTACTTTGCCAACGGGCGAGTGGATCTGCTGGAGGTCATGGATAAGTTCTTCAACACGCTCTACCAGAAGATGTTCACCGTGCTGAACACGCAATACACCTTTGACGAGAAGTGAGTAACATAATCTAGCCCGTAATCGAGACCGAAACTCCCAAGCGAATCCGATTTTAGAGGTCTGCAGATAAAGAGGCCTAAAGACAAAACGTGTGAAACCGCAAAGTGTCTCTGCTGGGTCTGTCTCGAACTGACTGGCTGACTTGGCTGGCGGTCGAAACTTTGACACGGCCGGTGTGCGATTTCAGTTAACGATTCCGATATACGAGTACCTAACATATATCCTATTGAGAGCTCTAAAGCTGCTCTTGCTAGATTTTTTGATTGCGGTTGAAACGCTTAAAGAAAAGAGAAAATAAGGAAGTTAAGGGGAAGTTGTAGGGGACTTGGGGAATACTCTAAAGAGTATAGAGTATAGAGAAGATGAACCAATATTCAGAAACTAAAAAGCGAATTTGTTTTTTATGATAGATTTTTTTTTGGTTCTGAATAATTTATATACAATTAAAATAACTGAAGGTATAAAATCTTTACCTTCATCTTCTACAAATATATACCTACATATATTTAAAAAAATATGTGTAGGCTTATGTTTTATATATTTTCAAAGCTCTTTCTATAATTACAAATCCCTATCATGATCTTTTGTAGAAACCTATCTAAGCATCTTCATGAAATATCATCTCAGTCTCAAAATCTTCATTAAGATAACCTTTAATCTCTTCACAACCTACTAATATTATACACTTCCTACCACACTTTGTTCTCGCCAACGATTTATTCATTCCAATCCTAGTCAACCCACCACCACCTATGCCACTCCATGGTGACTTCCCTTTCCAAGCCAATCCAATCTCATAACGCAGCCAAAACCAAAAACCGCACTTTATGCCAGTTCCTGTGTCAGCTGCTCGCATTTCCGCACAAAAATGGATGGCATGGGTGGAGCGAAAATTGCGCCCACTTGGCTCATTGCCCTGGAACGGGAGGTCTCCGGTAACCGGCAACGACGACGACGCCGACGACGACTTGGCCAAATGACTTTTGGTCGTTCGCCCGTCCTCGGCTGTTCTCCTGGCCCTTCTTCTGGTGCCTCCCCTCCTTTGGGCTGGGCTCGTGTTACCCACGCGCTTTCCTCCAATTGATGCCCCGCTGCTGACTGGGCTCCGTCTCCTTCTCCGACTTCAACTCCAGCGATTCGCTTTTATTGTCATCGTTTTAGTTTGTCGTACGTGCTTTGGCACGTCGTCCGTTTATTGCCATTGGACAGCGGCGGCAGCAACGACAACAACGATGTCGCGTAATTGCTGCCACTTGCCCGGCTCCCCGCCTCCCTTTACACTCGCAGAAAATAGTGTATAAAGTCGAGAATACTATGCAAAAGTAAAGTGAACTTTGGGCATAAAACTACATAATTTTTAGGAATTTTAAGAATAAATTCCTTGGTTAATATCATAAAGAGCTAAAGGCACCACCCTTGATATAAGATATATTATTTCTTCCCTTAATGTTAATTAAATTTGAATTAGAAATCATTTTCTTCTGGAAAATACCTTTAAATACCTCGTTTTTACGAGTGTAAACCCCCTCATATTTGTTTGTGGCTGATGTTTGCTCTGTGCGGTTGGTCGGTCGCTTGAACGGCGCTGGTTTTGCCCTCAGAATGGATCACATGCCCCCATGGCAGAACCCCTTGTCCCACCTAGACCTGGAGGAGCTGAGGGGCTCTCCGCTGCTCACTTAATGAGGGGGTAGCTCAAGCAGTTAGTTTTCCGTGGGGGGAAAACTATGGGAAATCAACGGGTGTCTTTGTTTGGGCATAACTTTGATATGCGATATGGCCAAAATATGAAGCGACAAATGGAATGGCACATAAAGGAACCGATATCGTGCCGAGGGGATATACATATAAAGGAGCTCCTGTAGGAAGCTAAGAAGGGTGTTTACTTAACATGAATTACTTTAATATTATTGTTCAATGCTTTTATTACAAATATAAAGACCAGGATTGTATTGCCTTTAAAAAAGTAATGCAAACTGAAATGTTTGTTGACAGATTAATTTGGCAAATGAAATACTTTATTTAAATCTTGTTTAAATACGTATAAAAAGATACATCAAAACAGAAAGATATTAAAATATCCTAGAGTCATTACCATTTTTATAGCTCATTGCAAACTCCTCAAACCGCCCTCCCATCAAGGAGCTGCAGCTGCTGTTGGCTGCCGCTTCACTGATCTGTCACCTCGGCGAATGCAACTTGCAGTAATTTCTAAATTGTTTAGCCTAAGTAGAGGGGGCCGACTGCCAACTGCCAACAACAGAGGCAACAACTGCTGCTGGTGGTGGTGGCTGGAGCCGGCGACTTCTTGACCATAAGGCCGAGGGCAGCCGTACAAGTGCAATGACTGTCATGCCTGATGGCCAAGTCGGAGCCCACGGAGCACTCTGCCACAGAGGTGCTCTGGGGAACTGCAACTCCAGCTGGAGCAGCAACTATTTTTATGACTTTTCCGCATAAAAATTGTATTCTATGCTCGGCACAGCAAGGAGAATGTAAAGGCAAGGCATAGCGAAGGCGTTGAGCCGTGCCATTTACAAGCGGAGATTTCCGCTGCCGCCGCACAGTCGATGAAAAATTAATGAAAATATTTTCCCTAAAACATTCCGTACTTATTTTCTCTTTCCAGCTACATGCGATGCGTCAGCGAACACATGAAGGAGCTGAAGCCCTTTGGGGATGTGCCCGACAAGCTCTCCGTCCAGATCAAGCGCTCCTTTGTGGCCACGAGGACCTATGGCCAGGCCCTGGCCACGGCCTCTGAGGTGGCCAAGAAGGTGCTGAATGTGAGTAGCAGAGCATTTAAATTCCTTGAAGCTCTTACTAATTCTTAATTCAATTCCAGGTGCGTTTAAATGCCGACTGCACGGGTGCCTTGACCAAAATGCAGCACTGCGGCGCCTGCAAGGGCTACACGGAAAAGCCCTGCACCAACTACTGTGTGAATGTGATCAAGGGATGCCTCCATTTCCAGCACGAGTTCGATTCCGAGTGGGAGAACTTTGCTCTGGCCATGGACAAGGTGGCCGAGCGTCTCCTCGGGTCCTTCAACATTGTGATGGTGGTGGAGCCCCTCAACATCAAGATCTCCGAGGCCATCATGAACTTCCAGGTGAGATCTGGGGGAATATTTAAACTTTATAAATTATATCATTACCATTAGCATAAACCAATAGCAATTTGTAACTCGTTTTTGGGGGCCCAGAAGCAGCTGGATGGAACCCCTAAGTTATGTGCGCATAAAACTGTCAGTGCGTGCGAGTGGTTTATAAGCGTGTTGGCTCTTTAATTCGCATACATTTTAAACGAGTCTCAGCGAGAAAGAGTAATAGTTGGGGAAACCCGCTCAGAGATGGTGGCAATTGATAGGAGGAGTCGGTGACGGTTGAGGGTATAAATTTATGGAGCTCCAGAGCTTGAGAATTAAAGAATTATTCCATGAGAAGGAGTTTGAAATGGATGAGAGCTTCAAAATATCCTCCTAAAGTATGGATTCATTATCTTCTTATCCCAGAAACATATCAATCTTCTGATTCACTCCCTGTTACATCGCTAAAAATAAAACTAAAACCCCTCAATCATGTAAATTTCCTGCCAAAAAGAACACAAATATGTGTGCTTGACATATTTACACAGAGAGAGCAAAAGAATAATTTACACTCGGATGGCCATAACTTATTGAATTTTGATTACTGCAATATTTTAAAACCCTTGCTGGCCTTTTCCCCTCTCCGAGTTCGCTGGAACTATCGCCTGACTTTTGTTTCGTTTGCCATTTTTACGATTTATTTGCACAACATTTGGCTCGCATATGAATTTAATTTATATTTCCATTTAAAATTTATACATTTCTTTCTTCAACCGCTGCTGCTTCTGCTGTTTGTCTGTTTGTATCTACACATATCTATTGTTGTTGTTTGTGCTTCGCCGATGTTGTTGTGCGGCATTTGGCTTTTAATGTGTTTACTTTTTGCCCCTGCTGACGGCCCCATAAAAAAGGCCAACAACAAACCAAATGCAAAATGCGAAATGCGAAATAGTATTCAATTTTAATTCTGATTAGCTTCTTGAACCGACGACCGCTTTTGATGATTGCCATCAACTCGCGCACAGGGTCGACAGTTATGATGAGCTGAAGAAGGCAACCCATTCCTCACTCGCCCTGACCCGAACCTCGTAATTAGAGGAACTGTAAACGGTGGGGAACTGACACGGGAGAGATATGGGTGAGCTGATAAGGAGAGGTGACTCCTCTCCGAGCCGCAGAGGTCTCTGCTCGCTCGAGTGGCCACCGATGGATGGGCCATAATGGGTAGCCGCTCGAAATCAATTCTTATCTGCGGAATGGGTCAATAAAAAGCAGCTATAAATAGCCATTGAGGAGCCACACACTCGGCGGGGTGTGAATGGAATTGCTGTTGAGTGGGGCGCAACTGGTTTCGAGATCTCGAATTAAAAGCAAGCTTTCTAATTTCTACACTAATTAAAAGATAATATTAAATGTCGATGGCTTTCACATTTTCTAAAATTAAACTTTGATATTCCCAAGCAGGATTCTGGCCAGGACATCACCAGTCGCGTGTTCCAGGGCTGCGGCAGACCCAAGCTGAAGAAAATGAAGCGTTCCATTAGCCCCAAGCTGCAGGGCGTCCAGGTGCTCAACGCCAAGAGTCCCGTGGAGGCGGACACCCTGGACATCGATGCCACACTGGATGAGGCCATTGTGCTGAGGGAGCGCCGGGCAGCTGAGCCAGGTTCGCAGGAGAGCGCGGGTCAGCAGTCGCAGGAACAGGGGGGAGCAGGCAAGGGTGGAAATGGAGGAGGAAGCAATGGCAATGGCGGCGGAAACGCTGGCAATGGAGGCGGCAACGGAGGCAACAACCGGCGTCAGCAGCAGCGCCGCAAGCAGCAGCAACAGCGACGAAAGCAACAGAACAATCGCGACGACAACGATGACGATGATAACGAAGGAGGCGGTGGACGCGAACCGATCCTGGACAGGATCGTGAGGGACATACGCCAGCGAGTGAAGGACTACAAGAAGTTCTGGTCCAACTTGCCGCACTCGGTCTGCAGCAATGAGGATATTGCCTCCAGCTCCGATGTGGATGGCATGTGCTGGAATGGTCACACCATCGACAGGTGAGAATGGATAAATGGATAAATATATAGAGAGAGCTTTATGTAAACCCGATTTCTCCTTGCAGATACATGCACTCGATCACCACCGAGCATGGCTCCAATCCCGAGTTCAGCGGCAACCCCGCCAGCACCAAGCAAACCGCTCAGATGTCCTCGCAGCTGGCCCATCTAAAGAATGCCATCAGTCACCTGCGCAATGCCTACAATGGTCAGGATGTGGAGTGGACTGAGTTGGGTAAGAATTCCCAAAAAAAAAACAGTCTTGGAACCTCTTTACTTACACTACATTTTCTCCCTGCAGAAGAACCCTATGCGGGCAGTGGCGCTGGCTCTGGCTCTGGCTCCGAAGACGATGAGGACGACGACGACGGCTCTGGCCTGGGTCCGTTTGAGCCCAGCCACAAGCCTGACATAGATCGTCCCACGGTGGATGCGGATAACGATGACGACGAGGACGGAGCCCGGCCGCAGGTGCCCACGCACACCTCACGGCCCACGGGCGGTGTGGATGACAAGAATCCATTGATTCACACCACCCACTTTGACCAGGACCACAACACGATCGAGGAGGATCATGGTCAGCGCGGCGGCGACGGCGATGGCGACGATGAGGATTCGGATGAGGGCCATAGCGACGTCGACGATCATCGCTCGTCCAGCGCCCCCGAGAAGATGACGCTGCGTCGCGCTCTGGTTGTCTACCTACTGCCGCTGTATATGGCGTGGTTCGGCGGCGTCTGCGCCGATTTGCTGTGATTACCCAACGTGCGAAGTGCATCCCCAGCACCTACACCACCACCCACACCTCTCAGTCATTCATCCGTGAAGCAAAATGTTATTAGCAGAACTCCAAGCATACGAAACACACAACCCCTACATATATACGAAATGCGAGTCCAAAATTTTATAAAAACTTTTGAAAGAAGCAATCAAAACGCGAAACGAGAAACGAGAAAGGTAAACCAGGCTTTCGAGCTCTTTACAGTCGCTGCAGGAACCAAAAAAGCCAGCATCTTGATCATGATCCTGATGATGAAATCTAGAAATTGGAAATTCTTGGCGACCCGAAAGAAGGTTTGATTTAGAGCGTAGAGTAGAGAAGTTTTTGAGGAGAGAGAATACGTAACGAGCCCATATTCTAGTTTAGTACGACCCGAAGAGCCCCTGTGTTCCCCGCCCCCATTGCCCCCTAGCTGTAAGTGCGAAATTGTAATTTGTAAGTCGGAGAGCGAGTGAGTGAAGTGAGTCGAGTGCGTGAATGAATGAGTGAGTGCCACGGAGTGAGTGCCTGTTCAATGTGATCGTTTAGCAAAAATTAACTATAAATAAACACTTTAGCCCCTAGAATTGACACATGAATACAATATTTAATTTGTATTATATTTATACATAAAGAAGAATACGCGAAAACCAATTAGCGCCCGAACACGAACAGCAATAACTAATGTCTAACTCTAACTGATAACGCCTAAGCCTAAAATTAATATACGAGTATTTACGTTCAACTTTTGGCCATAGAAAAGCGTCCGAGCCACAGCTCTTGTTCTTTGTAATTTTGTATCTTTCGTAGACAACACAAGTATGACGTACGTAGCCCAGACCTTTGCCAGCCATTTGTAAGCGCATTTCAAACTGAAAACAAGAAAAACAAACAAAACACACACAGTTTAAGCCTAAATGCATTTTATTTATTTTTGATTTTTTATCAGTTTTTATATTGTATGTATTAAAACGAAATGGAAAAAGAAAGAAATACAAAAAAATAACAATCAAATTATGATGGTGTTTTATTTGAAAGAATACATTTTTAATTTGTATTTTTTTTAATTTTTAAAAAGAAGTTGGGCAGTGATGGCGTTGCCACCTGGGCTTGTGTATTTCTAAACTGCAGGGAAAGCAGTGCTTCTGTAACAAGCAGTGTTTTAGCTTGGACATAAACCTTACAAAATCGTTATTTAGAAATAAATTTGAACAAATGAATGCATTTTATTCTTATAATTGGGGACATTCAAACTGCAAACTATATTTCACAAATTTATTAACAAGTTCATTTACATATACAAATTTTGTAATATACATTTATCCATTTATACATTTTAACCATTTACATATAAACAAGTACAAGTTTTTAATCTTTCGGATTTAGTTTAGGTTTAGAAACATTGCCAACTATCTCTCCAAGAGGGTATTATGCCCAGAAGCTAAGATACAAACTTAATTAAATATAAAAATATACATATATGTATATAAAAAAAATATATATATGCTCACCATGATCAGGCTTGGCTTCAAGGCATTCCATTTCTGCGCCAGCTATCTTACTAATCTTCAGTATTAACATCTAAAATATAAGATTCAGTTAGCCAACATCTTGAACTCGTTTTATTTGTCTCCATGCTTACGTTCATCATACAAGACCTTTAAATCTAAGAGTAAATCCCCAAATTCCATAACGTCTTTTTGAATTGAATTTAGTTTTTGGACCTCAAACATCTGTTCTTCCTCCGAATATATTTTATGCAATTCTTCGAGTAATTTCATTAGTTCGAAAAACTTATCAATTAGGTCCTTAAAGGTTTTAATTATTTCGCCGTCCCCTTCTTGCGGGGCCCCAATAAAAATCGACATATTTTTAAATCTTAAAAATGTTTATCAGTTTGGAAGCTCAATTTCGGACTTTATTCGAAACCTTATTTAAGAGAAATGAGAAATAATAGAAATGTTATATGCTACGTTAAAGGCACTGACTACTTTGACTCATCATTTAATATTTTCTTTACGCAGAATTTGTGTCTTTTAAGTTCCGCTTGGAGCAGAGCTAACATTTCAGAAATCCCATTTAGTGACCAATTTAGTGGCCGTAGTTTTTCTCTATGCACCAAAAATGAAACAAAAAATTCATTCATGCCGGCGACCGGCGAGTTGGTGAGCAAAGAAAACTCCGAGATCGCGGAGAAACAAAACAATCTCGAGATCTTGGCCGCTCTGTTCCCTCCGTTGCACAATGGACGGAAAGATTCAGATACTATACAAAAATCAACTTTTTGATGACAATGGATCGTAAAATTTGTTATTGCATTCGACAGGTAATAGTTCAAAAGGGTTGAATCCAAAAAATTCTTCAAATCGATTCTGTATCAAAAAAGTTACACGTGTTCAAAGTTGGGTTGCAAAAAAAGCATGTCGTTTTTTAGAAAAATTCTGACTTTGCGGTCGATTTTTAGGTAAAATATGTAACCGACCGGCATGGTTATGGTCTCTATCGAAAGGGTCATCCAATCTCGGTAAAACCAAGGTAGAATAAAATGATAATATTTTTTTGCACGTGAAGGCATACCTGTTTTACCGAAGTACTAATTTTTTTACCTATTTTTCAACTTTGATGGAAAATAAAAAATAGAACTTATGCCGACTGATGTGTTTGGCGTATGAGGTGTTGTTCCTGAATATGTTATTTATCATATTCAAAAAAGATCGGGTCCACCGAAGTCCCACCCCGAATTTCCCAAGCAAAAGATACTTTCAATTCAGCGTAAAAAACGCGCGGCTTCATACAAATTCTGGTACAAACACAGTCGCTGCGCTGTACGAAATTGAATGGGGGCATACATTTTTTCCTGTATTGGCGGCTTGTTTTTCAATTCTTGATTTGAAATGAATGTATAATGATTAAATATTCTTCAAAAATATTAAACTATGTGAAATTGAATGATTATTTTGAACAAAAAGTGCATAAATATTAGAAAATTTGTCAAAAAGAAAAATTTTGGAAAAAAAAAAATTTGTTTCTTTTTAATTTATCTATTTTGTTTTTAAAATATTAAATATGCACCATATTAGTATTTTCAGAGAAAGCAAATGAAAAGTATTTTTCAAAATTGGATAAAAATTGAGAAAACTGCCTCAAAAATTATTAATTTTCGATTATAAAATCTACTATTTATCACACCATATAGTATGACCACTTAATCAAAAGGTACTAAAATTTAAAAAAAAATTATGAAAATATCTCAACTGGTTCAAGAGTTATGATTTTTGTAACCCTAAAGTATCTAAACTGCCGCTGTGCGTTGGTATCTCGTACCAGATGCTCTCCGCACTTCTTTGGGTGCGCGGGGAGCTTCGTGGCGGCTTTTTCAGTGAGCGGCCGAGCGGCGAACGGTAAACAACAACTGCTAGACACCTGCAAAGAAAATTTCGAAACGAAGGCAAAACCTGGAGACCCAGCCCGCCCCCTGTTGCTTGCACACGAAAATGTATCTATGAGATGCGCGAATCTCAAGCCAATGCAAAAATATATCAAATTTGAATAATTACGCAAGGCGCGGCACACGTCGTGAGTTCGTTCGGTAGATTAATGGCAGTGAAATGAAAAGTGGAAATTGAAGCGAAAGTGGAAATTGAAGTGGAATCTCTGCTGTGATCATCATCACCTTGATGAGTAACCAATTCGTGCGAGTGAAAGACGAAGCTAGATAAGAATATCAGCAATCGTTCAACCGCAATTCCGGGTAAGTTTCATTAGGCAAAACATTTAAATTTCATAAACAAATATTTGAACTTTTATTCGGTGCTCCACCGGTGCTGTTCCACTGGCCAAGTTAACGTTTGACTTTTAAGACCCCATCACCATCTCCACCTCCACCTCCATCACCATCACCATCTCCATTCTCCTCAACGCCGTTCATCTTGTATTTACAGCTGTTCGATGGAAACCAGTTTGCGGCCGACTGACTAGCTAGCTAGTGTTTCTAATGATATTTGCTTTTTGGGCCGCATCAAACCGCTGAAAGTCTCTTGTCTTCTAACTGCAGTAAGACTCGCACTCGTACTCGTTGCGGTTGAAGGTTGTTGCTTCACATGCCCATTGTCTGGGCCTCAAAATTGATTTGGCTGTGCCTCGTTACCCGCGCAATTATCAGACAAACGAACAACAGTTGTCAGCTGTATCTTCTCTTAAAAAATAAATTACTGTCATTTAAAATAACTGGTGAGAGAAATAAAGCAAGAGCTTCAAAACAAGATGGAAGCGGCGTAAACATTTCTTAGACATTTTAAAAAATTTTAAATTTACCAGAACAAATTGATTTACCTTAAAAAGGGCTTTATTATTATTTAGTTTACAAAAGAAAAACTTAAAAAATAAATAAAAATATCCGCAGAACACCACGAATCTACAACATAGCAGAGCAAGGTTTCGATCCTCGGACCTCTGGGTTATGGGCCCAGCACGCTTCCACTGCGCCACTCTGCTTGTTGTTAACGCTGTGTCAAAAAATGTCTATACTACTCAGGGTTGATAATATCCGAGCTACTAAAAATTGTGTACTTTCCTTTCCAGTACCTTTTAATAAGATAATCAAAATTAACAATTTGCCTTAAACATCAGATAGCAATGTTTTTCCTTAAAAAATATAGCTATCAGATTGCGATAAAAAGTTGAGATAAAGTTTGATTTTCAGCACGTCAAAGCAAAGCAAATAGCGACTGACACACCTAAAGAGAAAAAACCCATTAACAGAATATAAAAGCATGGTAAAACTGCTTGCAAGCAGTTTACATAAAATGTTAATGTACATCATGACTGTTAATTTGTCCACTGTCGATGAGCTGTTGTGCTTAACCAGCTTTAGACATGACGCCCATAACAAGCAGAGTGGCGCAGTGGAAGCGTGCTGGGCCCATAACCCAGAGGTCCGAGGATCGAAACCTTGCTCTGCTATGAAGTAATTTCGCGTTGTGTGATTTTTTTTAATTCTTTTTTTATTTTCTATTTATAAGAAAATAACTAAACTGCAAATATTAAAACCCAAATTATAATATTAAATCGTTGTTATTGCAAAAATGCACTTGTTGTTATGTAAGCAAATATAAAGACATCAATCTTAACATCTGCGCCTCAGCTATTCTCCGCCCTCCTACTCCCTGTTCGCAAAGAGGAAAATTGTAAAGCTGCCAAAGGAAATGCTGCTTTTGGGATATCTAACCTACTGCATTGTTTAACTTTATTCAGTTGTTTTAGTATAAAAGTACAAAATATGAGCTAAACTAAAGGGTTTTACTAACAACTAAGGCGAAGAATTTTCCACCGCTCCGAGAGCGCTCAGTAGTCCTCGTCGCAGAAGCAGCCGTCCCGCGAATTCTCCACGATCCAGTCCAGGTATTTCGTCACCCGCGTATACACGCCCGGGTAATTGGGCCTGGCGCAGCCATTGCCCCAGGACACGATTCCGATCTGCTCGAAGCGCTTGTCGTCGGGCCGTAGGCGCACCAGCGGACCTCCGGAGTCACCCTGGCAGCTGTCCCGCCCCCCAACTCCCGGATAGCCCGAGCACATCATGTTCTTGGTGATCATCTTCTGGGTGTAGTTCGTCTGGGCCACGCACTCGTCGTTGTCCAGCACCGGGACCTCAACTTCCTGCAGCAGGCATGACGGTTTGCCATCCTCCTTGAGGGTACCCCAGCCAGTGGCAATGGCCTTGGTGCCCACGAAAAGATCCTGGCGCTGCTCCACCCTGGGCAGGCAGATTGGCCGTATGAAGCTGGTGATGGGCACGCGGTCATTCAGACGCAGCAGGGCAATGTCGTTATCAAAGTTGGAGAAACTAAACTTCTGGCTGAAGGCACGCAACACGAATCGCGTCTCCGGGCGCTCCTTGTCATTGCAGCGATCGTGTTCCCCGAAGGTGACCTTGATCATGAACCACATGAAGCCCTTGACGCAGTGAGCCGCCGTCAGCACGTAGCGATCATTGATCAGAGTTCCGCCGCAGTAGAACCTATTGAAGTAGCTCAGCCGGGCCATCCAGGGGTATTCACTCACTCCCGTTGTCGTTCCGCCCACAATCCGAGACTCGTCATTGCGTTCGCCGCACCTGAAAGGAAATATCGGAGGAATGAGGGTTTAGTATATACTTTTATCGTATGTGATTTGCATTTATAATTTATAAGGGTATAGTTCTATGTCACGTCTTAAGAATACTATTGATAAGTATCTTAGTTTAAAAAATATATAAATATTTTTAGGACAGTTTATTTGTTTATAAAGCTAAGCTGAATTTTATACATATAACCATTTATAAATTATGAACAGAAATAAACAGAAATTACCTATTATTCATCTATTTATGCCACCTCATTAGCAAGTTCATAAAAGATAAATGGATTGGGTCAAGGGTGCCTTTCGCGATCTCTCTCCCGATTGGCAAGTTCAGAGTTCAGCAACCCCGTTCACAAAGAAAGTGTTGGAAGTGTTTTATGGACAGACATAAAACAAATGAGCGATTTTTGCAGATTTTATGGTTGTCCCACAGCGACTACAACGCTTTACATTAAACAGGTTTTTAATTACCCCCTGACACCACATGCAGCCGAAAAAAAATTAAAAATTCTTCCACTGGCTGGCAAAGGAAGCGCATCAAGTTCTCTCTCTCTCTCTGTGTTTATTTTGGCCACATAATCAATCGATCCGGTCGCAACAAGTATTTGGGATTCAGATTTTGTGTGTGTTTAATCGTGTCATTGCCCCAAAATGGTGGCCAGGCCAGTCGAGAGGCGTCCCGAAACAAAGAAGCAAAATGTGCGACGCCGACCCACTTAGGAGACGGAGCCGGAGACGGCTTGGCCAAGACCGCCGCCTTGGCCAAAAGCCGAAGCCAAAGTCGAAGCCAGAGACGACGGCCACAACGGCATTCCCCTGCCTCCCGCACACACATAAATATGACATGACGCATTGAGCGTACACCTTCCACAGTATCTGCCCAGTACGATATATACTACATACATATATCTATAGCTGTATCTGTATCTCCTGTATAAACACACGCACGCCCTCTGAAAGACAAACAGAGACTGTTATCAAATCGTATGCAAATCAGTTTCTTTCTTTCGTTCTTTCATATGCAAAAAAAGGAAAAACAAATAAGAAAAGAGTACATATTATATATAGAAATAAAACGGGTTTTAGGCCTTCATTAACAAATCGAAGAATTGGCCGCGACTACATAAAGTTCCACTAATTTTACGGCTGGATTTTGATTCATGGGGGGAAGTTTTCAGATATTCTTAAGAAATATATAACTAATTGGGAATACATTTAATTAAATTAATTTTAGTTTAACAAAGGAAACAAGATTATTTTATGGAAATGTTTATTTTATAGATTTAATAAATAAAATGTGTAAAACATTATAATCAACTTCTAGTCCTTTTAGCTCTTGAGTATTTTCAACTCTTATTTTATTCTGCTCACCAAGTATTGAGCTCTTTCTTCCGCTTCCTTTTGATTTCAATTTTTACTTACGACTTAAATACCCAATAGAACGAGCCTAGGTCGAGAGCCGCAAGCCAAAGTTCAATTCCCAATTGGCAATGCAATTTGTTTAATGGCCACACAAGAATGCCTTTCGAGTGCAATTCTTCAGAGAGAACCTGACTTTTGGGGTCACGCGGAGAATTGGTATTTGAAAACGGGTAACAAATGGGCAAATAATACTTTGGGACCAAGGAGGCTTTAAATCATTAACTTTCAAAGACCTTCAACACTAACTTTTACTTTAATGATTTAAGATAAGCTGTTTTTGTTTCAAACCTTTAAAAAAATAACAGCTTCAATTGTTCATAAATTAAGGAAGTCGTTTCAAACAGAGTGGAAAGATGATTTAGTTTGATAAAAGCCATGGGCAAGTGATTCTTTAGAAAGTTGAAATGCGATTCAGTCTGAGGGTATTATTATGGCTATGATAATTCAGACTTTTGGGAAGCTCTCTGTATTTAAGATATAATTAAGTAGCTGCTTTAAAAGATTAGTTAAACTATTAACTTTAGGGATCCTTCTACAGGAAACCTAACTCTTCTATTGGTTCTCTATTCGTTTCAAAGATTTTCCCATTGACAGCTTCCTATAATTAACTTTGAGGAGTGCTAGAATTTCTCTTCAGATATATCCCGTCGATGGCGTGCTCTCCTCGCAGGCACTCGAATCTATCTGTAACTTTAACTGTTTGTGCCATTTGTATGCCGTGACAATGACAACGCCAGAGTGGTTTATCACCTACCCGGCCGTCTAACTGGAAGTTGTCATCATGACCATGACAGCTTTCGTGCATCTCTGGATCTGTGGATCTCTGGATCTTAAGATCTTTGCATTTGTAGGTATGAGCACACACACATGGCATATGCGAGAATGTGTCTCTGGGGGATGGGAGATGGGGACTGGGACTGGGACTGGGGCTGGCACTGGGACTCACCTGCAGGAACATGTCGGCGACGTTTGGTTCTGAGCTGCCGGCGAATTATTGCGATTGAAGGCACCGAACCAATTCTTGATCGGATTTTGCCGGAATACAGGTTTGTTGCCATTGCCATCCAAAGAGGTTGAAGAGGAGGAGGACGAGGTTGAGGTGGCAGATGAGGCGGAGGAGGAGGCAGCTCCGATTTTCAGCTTCTTTGGCTGGTGATGGGCTGCACCCAAGGCCTGATATTTGCCCGGAATGGAGGATAACGATGATGTTGTTGTCGTCGTCGCTGATGCTGCTGCTGCTGCTGCTGCTGAGCAGGAAGCAATGGCCAGCACGAGTGGCCAGTGACGTAAGTGGAGCATCATCTTCTCTTCTGGTTATGCAATCCGCTGCATGTAAACTTAATGAGTCTTCGCCACGAGCAGTTCCGTTATAGGAATATATTTCGATATTCTCGCTCGGCTCGTTCTTCGTTCTTCTGGCTTCTCGAAATCTCCCTTCGCACTCCACTTGTTAATTATGTAAATCAAGCACGGTTTCTTTCTGTCTTCTTGTTGTTGCACTAATTGAACCACTTCACATGACTGCAAACTGTCAACAAGTCGCGCCCTGATCCCAGCGAATTTCTCGATCTGTTTGTTTGCGATTCTCGAATCTCGGCTCGGTTCCACTAATTCTCAGTCCCTATGATCCACTCCAAATCGTGGCTATAAGCTAGTTCGCACCGCCGCACACGCGAAAGTCTGCAAGCCGACTGATACGGCGCCGAAGAGCGACGGTGCCAAGAGCCAAAGCCAAAGCCAAAGCCACATGCTTTCAGCCAAAAGCCATTTCCATTGCCAAGGCCCGAACCGAAGCAGCGCCGTCAACGCAGGCGCAGCAGCAGCAGCAGACGCCGACGCAGACGCAGGCGCTCGTTGAGCAAAGAAAGTTGCGCATGCGCAGCGCCTGCGTGCGTTGGCAGTGACGCGGGCAGAACAGAACGCAGAGCGCCGGCAGAACTGAAAAAAGCACTGCAAGAAATATATGTTATAATACTAAAAACAATAAAATATTGTTATTAATATTATTTTAAATATTGTCACTGAGCAAATAATTTAAATAGTAAAAATATATACAAGAAACTAAATATTTAATTATAGAAAACATACAGAAACAGTATAAAAAATATAGGTATACATATGTTTAAGAAAAAGATACTTTAAGCTACATAAAACAGGCTAGATTTAGACACAAAGCTAGAATGTGATACCTCTGGTACCGAGCCAAAAATCCTTGCCAAAACCACATTACCACAATTAATTTCTCTAGTCGGTCCTGATGTCACTGATGCACATTTAAATGTTATTAAATTCGTATTCAATTCTTTATTACAATAACTAATTATTCAGATGAATAAAAAAGATTATTTTAGAGTTCTTTAACTTTAAATTTCCTTCGCACTAATAATAAACATTTTATTGCGCTTTCCTAGAATGAAGATGCTTTCCCTCAGTGCAGAGAGTGGGCCAAGCCAGAACGTTGAGGGCAGGCGTATTTTTGTAGGCTCCCCTGAGTTCCTAATATGCTAATGTGACAGTTTGCTTTGGCTGGGCTTGTTTCTTTCATTTTTTGTTGTATTTTTTCGTTACCAATGGAGTGTGTGCGTTGGGGAGTTCTTCTCGATTCTGCCTCTTTTCTTCTGTCGCCGACATCGTCTGTTTAACGTTTGTTTATTATGCTCGCAACGTCAATACACCGTAAAAATTACAATCAATGATGGGAATTGATTTAGGCAGTTGCCACACAGATAACCTGTTTAATCGCCGATCAAGAAAGCTGAAATGGAGGAACTTAAAATGGGTGGCTAATTAATAAAGCAAATAACTGTTGGGAAGTGTTTAAGATTATATTTTGTAACAGAATATTTTATGTTAACATTACCAAATTGAGTAATATAAAATAAGTTTTAAACTAAGCCTGAGAAGGCTTAAAAAACATAATATAATACTGCTTGAAACTAAAGAAGGGCTTATAAATTATTGACTTAGTGAGGTATTTAAGTAACTAGCTAAAATGATATTCCTCTCAGTGCAATGCGAACAAATATTTTTCTAATGGCTCAATAGCTTACAAACTGGAAGTGGAAACCAGAGTTCACTCCCAACAGCCAACACAAACATCCTTTAGGATCGGCAAATATGAACTTCAAATGTTAAGTGGGCGAAAGAGAGATTTAAATTATATATTTCTGATCGGAATGATGTGCAGCTATAGGCCCACACACACACTCACACTCAGTGGTAGGCTCGTGGTATTTCACTTTAGTTTTTCATCATTGCCACCCTTTCATCTCTTCCGACGTCTTTTCACTTGCCCAGAGGAAAGAAAGAGAGAGGGAAACCCAAGTTTTTCGCGATTTCATGTTCATTTGCCGCTGCATGAATTAACAAAAAAAAAAAATATTAAAAAAACGGAGAGAATCAGATAATTAATGTTTTTGCATTTGTACATCGCTTGAAGTTTAATTTAAATTACTTTAAACGTGCAGCCACTGAACTCGACCACAGATGATGTGATGACCCAATTAAGTTAAATGAAAATTCATTAAAAATGTCGCTCCGTCAAATCATTTAAACATATTACGAGATTTGGTAATGTATCGAGTGTCGCCTGACACTCATTTCATTTCTGAATATGAATCGCTTAATTGTCATTAAATCGATTAATGTCTGTTTAAATGAATGTAATGTGTGAAATGGAAATGCACTTTCAGCTAAGTGGCGTGGAAAATGTGTAAAATTATGATTACAAAGATATCAGTTGACATGAATTATGGAGTTTATGCTTATTAAAAGTGAAATGTGTACCGTTTTTTAAGGGGCTTCTAATATTAATTTTGAATGTATAACTTTATATACTCACCCAGCTAGGAATTCCATTTAAAATTCCTGAATGCACCCAAGCAATCTTCCTTGAATAACAATTTTCCAAACCATTTCGACACACCTTATCCCTTTGCCTCCCCACATCTGCCACACCAAACTCGTAGTGCAATTTTCTTCATTTACATATGGGAAAATCGCTCACTCACTCACTCACTCACTCTTATAATCTAAAGTCAACAATCCGTGCCCGAAAAAAAGTGAAGGAAAACTTTGCTTTTGACTGAAGGGGTTTTCCTTATTAATTGAAAGCATGCAAATTTGCCTCTTCTAATTTTCTAATTTGAAACTCTGATTGTTTCTTTTCGGGGCGGCAGGTAGACACCACCACCGGCACTCGTAATTGTTAATTGGAGGGAAGCGAACTGAGACACCACCGGCGGAGGTGGTGGGGCGAAAGGTTAGGCACCAGAACCAGGGGACCAGAAAGCGATCCACCTGACATGAGAGGCAGCACTTTGATTCCGTGACGACAATCATTGCATCACCGAGATTAGCGTGCATTACCGGGAGTAGCCAAGCAAGGATGAGTGCCGCCGGCTGGCTGGACATGAATGCAGCTCTCCAGAGTCTCAACGAGAACCCAGAACCCAACGTGAGGCCCGGAACTCGGCAGAAGCGACGTAGCAGCTATGCCGGACGCAGTGCCACCACTGCGGGTGTCCATGGTCGGGGCAGCATTGGCAGCGTCAGTGCGGGCCTTTACAAGGCATTTCGAGAGCGTTTCCTCAGCAGCGACGATTCCTCGGGGAACTATCGCAAGCTGCGGCAACGAGACGCGGAACTCGGACGTAATGCCTCCAGTTCCACGGACAGCTCTGGCGAGGATGGAGAGCAGAGCAGCAGCAGCAGTGTGGAGGACTTGTTCGCCAGCGAGGCAGACCGACGCAAGTGGCAGCGGAAAACATCGGAACAGAGACGTCGGGCTGCAAGGAAAAAGGTAAGTGGTTTTTTAAATAATTTAAAATTTCTTTTTAGGAATATATGCCTTATTTAATTTACTTAAAATGTATATAGAACATTTTCTATTTTAAATATACCATTTTAATATCAATTTACACTAATTTTCTAAAGAGCTCTCAATGAGTTCCACTAAGTTGCCTTTAAGTCAAACTCATTTTTTTACAAGTTTCTGCTCAACTTTCATGTATTCAAGTATTCAACATTTACATCCTTAAGTGTAATTGTTTAATACACGCCATAGTATTTTAATTTTTAAAGAATATTACGATAACAATTTAAGTGAAATTAGAAAGTTCATTCTGTGTAAAAGTGTGGACTTATCAATTCGGTAAGTAACCTCATTTTTTTATTCCCATAATTTTAATAATTTAAAAAATATTAAACAATACATATTCTATATTTTACAGTCTTCTAGATGGATTTTATTTAAGATTTAGATTTAGCAGATAATGTAACAGCTTCAAACTTCCTCCATTTTAATTACCAATAAATGTACACACTTTCTTGATATGCATAAATCGTAGGAATTCATGACCTCCGCACATTTCTATATTTATTTAAAGAGCTTTCATCTTTCGAGCAGTTGCAGTAAAAGGTTTAAATTACCTGCTTTCCATTTTGATTTTCGCTCTAAGTTGATTTTTAAAATTCCCCTCAGGTCTTCCCCAAAACTACAGTTACGTGTGCCAGGTTATCAGGCATTGATTTGGCTCCGAAATTGGTTCACTCTCAGCACGAACTGTCTCGTGAAAAACGATAAACTCTGAACATTCCATTTTCAGTTTCATTTTGTTTCGTTTCGTTTACTGGCCCGGCTAATTTGCATTAAATTCCATATACATAGTTTCCTCGGTATATTAGATAATTGCATTAATCGCTTTGCTGTGGCCAGGCTGGGTGATGGGGAGCAGTGTTTTTTTTTTATAAATACCTAATGAGGAATCATTTTACAATGGGGTTACTGGACGCCATGCTCTGTTTCTGGGGCATATGGTTTCACTTTCGTTTGTCTGTTAAACCAATTAATTTGTGTGGGTTTTATACTCATTGTATTATTTACATTTTTAATTTAGTTTTATGATGTGTAATAACATTACAAATTTAATGGAAATTGTAAAACTTTAATTATACTAAACAAAGAATTAAATCCAAATCAATTAAATATTTATTTATATTTTCTTATAGTCACTAAATTAAAAGATTATATAATATTTTTCTTTGTATTTTTTACTATATGTAATTATTTTGTAGTAATACATTTTTAACTGTGTTGGTTATAAAATATATATAAAAAATACCACAAAAACGTTTTCCGAAATATAATTAATGAATTTTTCACTTAGTTTTGCATTATTTTAACTTTGATTTGTCTCATATAAAAAATAGTTAAATCTCGGTTTAAAGAATTTGAATATTTGAGGTCTTCTAAAGGGCATAAGATGCCGGAAAAGCCAGTGATTGACAAAAATCATATTTGTATATTTTGATTTTCCAATAAAATGTTAACAGAAATAATGATTTTATTTTTGAACGACTTTCAAGTTAGCTTACATTTTGTAGATTCTCGATTTATCCCACTGTGCGTTTCATGCCGCCGAACAGCTGTTGGGAAAGCTTTCACTTTGTTTACAAACAGCCGGCGAAAAGCTGCCCCATTCTCTCCCTCTGTCTCGCTCTTTCGGAGTCTCTAATTCTCAATTGATAGTCTCAGGGCTCTCTTGAGTGCTTCTCTCAGGTGACTTTCAGTTCCACTCAAAATCTCAGCATCGGCCTCCTCTAAGCGACTTAAATCTCGGCGCTGGTCCAGTTTTAGTCTTCCGAGGATTTTGGCTTAACTCCGTTAAGCTGCGTTCTTCTGGGATATTCTATATATATTCTTTTTTGTATTGTTACGTTGCTTGGCTACCATTTCGTGGTCCAGTGGACTTTAAAGTAGCCACCGCTTAAAGTAGAGCGCCTTTTCTTGGTTGGTTGTTTGTTTGTTTGTTGTCATTGCTTAGCCGCACCGTATGCCATGTTAGTTTTATTTTTACGCCGCTGCTCCTGTCTCGCTTGACTGCACATCCTGTTCATCCTGTTTTCCCATTTTGGCTCTGTGGCCATGCTCCTTTTTCGTTTTTATTTTTGCGAATTATTCAGCTAGGCGCATTCTTTTTAAGGATACACAAGGAGAAAGGCGAAAGAAAGGTTTACGATATATTCATTTTCATAACTGACATTTTCTATATGAAAATGAAGATATGGTTTATAATTTACTCCGTTAAAGTAAAGCTAAATTAAAAATGTTGTAAATTTTTAAATTGTATATAATAGAAAAAACCATCAAAAGAACCTCTCGTTACTACTACTTTTTCGCAGTGCATCTCTATAAGCATTTTGCAGCTGTGTTCACCAAAATAAAATGAGCGAAAAAATGGAATATATAAATAAATGGCCAAAATTGTGCGCCGCAGTGTCGCCAGAGGAAGTAAAAAAGGCGAATGCAATCAGTAGACCCAGATCTATGACGGGAACTTGGCCCCGTGCTCGCTCCTTCCAACCAACAGACTCCTTTCTTCCATCTCTCTCCAAGCGGCATCCCCTTACGTAACTTCAGTTTTAGGTTCTCTAGAACCCAGACCAGACCACTAACCATCCTCGAACCCCCGCCTCGAACACCGCGCCAGGTGGTGCCTGGCCCGTCCACACATGTGGCCCAATGATTTATGCACGCTACTTAATGCCTTCTTAATTACATTTTATGTTACAACCGAAAAATAATAATATCTTGCTGAAAAACAGTAGACAAGGGAGCGAGCAGGGATGGCCAGGATGTGGGGCCAGAGGCTGGCACACAAATCACATTCCTTTTCGAGGGGGAAGGACACGTCCCAGCTGCCAACACAATGCGGAAAACGCTTTCACTTTCACTTTTTCGGTGCAGCTGCTGTCCCGCTTTTCCCACCCCGTCACACTCTCTCTCCCTCCCTTATAGCCATCATATGCGACTGAAACAAAAATCTATTTGGCAATGGCCTTGGGCTTAGGGATAAAAGGGGGGTTTGGGTGTCCTTGTGGAGGGTGGCGGGTGGAGGGGCTCCTGGAGCGTCCGGGGGACAGACGTTCGTTCTTGTGTATTCAGTCAACACAAATTTGCGTGGCTTTTTTTTCGGATAGGGCTCCCGACATTTTTTCCCCTTGCAGTTCATTGAAATGTGTGCGACAGGCGAAATACAATTACACCATGGATTCATGTTCATTGTCTGGATGCGTGACGTCAGCTGGGGAGGGGCAGGACTCGTGTCCTGGGATGCATTCCAATGCGCCCCAATACCCCCTGTTGACAGCGATAGTTGGATTGCATGGCGGGCCCAAGGTGAAAGTTCAGTTACGTGATGTTTGCCTTGCTTTCGATGACAACAGATTTCATTTGGACTTTGGTTTTGTGAGAGGATTTAAATTAAAAATTGTTTTTTTTGGGTAAATTTATGATAAAAAGAATTGGGAATGTGTATTAAATGTAGCAGTCCTAAATTTAATTTTAACAGAGAAGCTAGTTTACTTATATTTACACTCAGACATAAAATAAATAATCACCATAAAAAGGTGTACAAAATTAAAATAAAACTAAAAAAATACAAAAACAAACAAATTTACCCTACATTTCTAATCTTAAAAATGTCCTTTCATTCTATAAGTATGAGCAAGTAGGAACATTTTTATGGGTTTTAAATATTGTAGTAAATCAAAAGCGAGAATAGCTATCCTTAAATTTTTAAAGCTAGAATAGCTTATTCATTAAACATATGAAATTACTTTTCCTTAAATTACTTTATAAAGTACGAAGTAGCACATAGTTTTTGACTATTCATAGTACAACATTCCATATGAAATTTCTACAAATTTTGCTTATGTTTAGAAATATGTGCAGATTTAGTTTAAAGAGCTTAAAGCTTAAACAGTTTGCTTGAATAAATATACCTTTTCACACACGTATTATATATATTTTTTTGAAAAGTTAAACCTCAAGTTCACCCAAGCTGCAATTGACAAAGCCAGGATCCGTGGACCATAGACCTGGGTCGCTTTAAGCCCTGTCAAGTGCTTGCCATTGAGCCGGAACAAGTCGAGAAATTCTTTTTCGAATGAAAAACTGGGCTTATTTTCTTTTTGTGTGCCGACAGTTCGTGTTTCACAAATTAAACACGTAGCCAGGCCGGCCGCCAGTGAACACCGAAAACTGGAAGCTGCAAATCCTTTCTGTCGAATGCCAAACTGGGACCCCGCTGTGGTCGTGGTCGTGGCCATTGTAACTGAGCCACGACTTTGCCCGGCCAGAACTGTGTTGTTAACTCGGCCCTCCCCGCTCCAGATTTTGCCAGAAAGTCAAATTAGCGCTTCCCCAGCCTTCTCTTTCGCGTGAAAAATGCAAATTTTCTGTACTTTTGGCTGTTCATAATTCGCACTGGCCCTGACCGAAACGGAAGGTCAAGCCTAGAACAATAATTACACAATTTATAATTCACAAAACAATTGTTTCTGACAACTGAAATATTTCTGTTCGAGCCCTGTTCTCGCTTTCGGGCAAAAAGTTTCCCACTAAATGGGTTGGTAGTTCGGCCCAGCGCGCCCAAGTTTTTAATTGAAATGCCTAAAGTGGGGCCTCATAGTTTTCATGCCAGTGGAAAGTGAATTGTCGCCAAAGGCGGGGAAATGTTGTTGAATAGGGTAAAGGTAACAGGGGAATGGGGACACCCCTGATGCTTCTAGAACCCCCCAAAACCCCTTAAACCCACTCAACCCTTCGGTTACCTCATATTGTACAGAAAAGAGCAGCTCTCTAGAATTTTCCATGTTGCCCGGGAAATGTAGAGCCAAGTTTCCAGGGCAACAAAATAAACAATCAACTACACTGAGCAAACTAATCAATTATGGAATCCTTAAGGTGGCAACATTTATATTTGGTCAAAAATTAAATAACTTGAAACTTTTATGGTTTGTAGAGCTCGTGAGTCTTGGCTTATATTCTTAAAGTAAGCTAATGAAATGCATAACTTTTAGACTTTGCATTAAAAATCCGAAATAACATTTTTACTACCATAGTTTTTGTGTGTAGAGTAGGCTATGGAATAGTCAATATATTAATCTAGTAGTCTGTGAAATCGAATCGCCGGCTGTCAGCTTTGTGTACCAGACGTTGTGTTACACAATCCTCATTCAGTCTCAGCGAGTCGAGCTAGCAGCAGCACAAGCTCCAATAAATAAAATTTACTTTTCCAAATCTAAAAAAAAAAAACTAGTGAGAAAAAGTGTATATAGTATTGCGATTTATAATTTATAAGTTCATTTAAACCCGCGTCGAAAAACATGTCGGTATTCGACAACCCCGAGCAGCTTCGGCAGCTGCAGAGCCTCTTAAATCCCAACCAAAGGAGACCCGGGGTCGAGTACGGCAGCAGTAGTGAGGATGAAGACGAATCCATGGTGGCCCCCAAGCTGAGTGAGTAAACAAAATCTTTTCTAGTCGGGGAATTATTAAATATTTAATTGTTGGTTATTCGCTCTCAGCACCTGCTGGCATTGGGCCTTCCCAGACCCCAGGTTCCTCCGGCAAGCCAAAGAGTAAAAAGAAACCAAATCCTTTGGCCACACCTTTGGTGGAGGATGAAAAAAAACAGCCGGAGAGCCTGGAGGAGTGGCAGGTGCAGCAGGAGAAGGAGGACAGTGATATCCTCGAATCCAGGAAGACGCCGGAGTACACGTTAACCTATAGACAGGCAGTGGGAACGGAAGACGTGTTCCTCCAGGTGAAATTTCCTCACCTTAATTTATGTAAAGTATTCCCCAAACTGATTAGTAACATCCCCTGCAGATGGGCAATAGGACAGGCGCATCGGCAAGCTGTGAGGACCTAATCCTAGAGATCTCCTTGCCTGATGAAGACATGGCCGCCGAGAAAATGTCTCTCAGTCTTCAAGAAACGGAATTGGATCTGGGCACCTGTCTCTACCGTCTGCGGTTGCCACTGCCCCATCCTGTGGATGTCGATAGGAGTAAGGCCAAATATGACAGCGAGCAGCGGAAATTAAGACTCTCTTTGCGACTAAAAAGGGAGCTGGATTTTGTTAATTTTTAGCTCCACACTTACACGGTCGAGAACCATTTTAAATATCTACAACAAACTCACAAACACAAACCAAATCGCCACCAACGCCACACCTGCTTTACAAAATCCCTCAAATCCAGACCTCCGAGAGCCTCGCTTCCAGATGCCATTTTTTTTTACAAAACACCCATACCCACATACCCGGATTCAATATCATCCATCAGTGGCCTGTTACATTATCAGAATCTATCTGTGACCCGTCACAATAATCGGATCAAAACGAGGCATTTGCAGCAACTCTACATAAGCAGTATATTACATCCACAGTTCCTGGCAGTCAGATCCATAGCATAAGTAAGAAGCATCTTTAAAAATATTTCAGTAAGTTTAGTAACTAAATTACCATTTTGATTTGAAAATTAGAAATACAGCAATCGCGGCAGATCCAAGATCAGCATATATCCGGGGCCAGTCACCATCATCATCCATCTGTGGCATCTGAACTAAACACATTGAAGTTATCCCAGCAATCCTACATAAACATGGCAACAAATTAGAATTTAAAGCCTAAACAAAGCCTACGTGAAAGCCTCCCTCAGTACGTCGACATACGCAGCACATAATCATCATCGGAAGAAAAGTTAAACCAGCAACCCCCATAAGCAGCACCCCAAGCAGCAAACCCAAGATCAGCTTATATCCCTGCCCACTTAGCTACCAGCAGCTATCTGTGGTTTCTTAACTGAACTCATTAAAGTTAAACCAGAAACCCCACATAAACAAGGCTACAAACTACGCCTACGTGAGAGCCCCCACAAATCCAGAACTCTGAGATCCTCGTTTCCGTGAAAACCCCATCACCCCCGATCCCCAGCGCCCCAAACAGCGCACTCAGAATCGGCATATATCCATGGCCAGTTATCCCAGCAAGTCTACATAAACAAGGCAACTAGAATTTAACGCTTAAACCACGCCTAGCTCTTTTAAATAGCCCGACAGACTACACAAGCCCACAAGTCCAAGAAACAAGGCAACAAAACTAGAATTTAAAGCATAAACCACGACTACGTGAAAGCCCTATCAGTACGTTGTCATAAGCAAGCACCCCTTAAGAATATGATCATCATCATCAGACGAAGAAAAGTTAAACCAGAAACCCTACATAAACAAGGTATCAAACTGGAATTTAAAGCATAAACCACGCCTACGTGAGAGCCCCCACAAATCTAGACCTCCGATATCCTCGCTTCCAGAAAATCAAGCCTAACAGATGCCATTTTTTAGTTTACAAAACACCCAATTTAAAGCACAAACAACGCGTACGTGAAAACCATCACCCCCGATCCTCAGCGCCCCAAACAGCACTCAGGATCAGCATATATCCATGGCCAGTTACCTATCATCAGTGGCATCTCAACTATACACATTGAAGTTATCACGGCAATCCTACATAAACAAGAAAACAAATTGGAATTTAATGCTTAAACCACGACTGTGTACGTTGTCATAAGCAAGCACACCTGAAGAACATCACCAGAATAAACCAATCAACTAGTCATATAATGCGGCAGTTCCTTTCCAGAACTATAGTTACAAAAGCTCCATCACAAGTAGTACTATTTTGAATACTAATCAATAAAATAACAATCTCCTTCAAATAGGCCAACAGACTATACAAACCACAGTAAACCACAATTGTAAACATACTAGTGTAAAGTATTGTAAAAGTTTTGGAATAAATGTATAAAAATTTTCAGTGAAATTTGCAAAAGTTGTTTTATTCAATAAATTATAGATTTTATATATATTATTTAAGAAAATATCGTTCAAATGTAAGGTACTATAAGAATGTAGTAAGGAACTTGGATCTTAATACTTGCAACAGAATATTCAAGCACCCATCAAATGTGAATCGTTCTGCGTTCTGTCTCAATTTAATGTGTTCAAAATTGATTTAATTCACTGACCCCAAGCTCAGCTAGACGCATATCCTGAGCAAATATTTTGACGCTAGATTATTACTCGAATTTGGCCGCAATTCCAATTCAATTGTCGGCACTTTGACTTGTTTTGCTACCAAATTGCGCATACGCCGCATGGTCCTTGCTGCCGGGTCAATCGCAAATTACGCTCAAACGAAGCATGAAGTATTCCTTGGGCGCTCGGGCAGCCTTTATTACGGCGCTGTCAAAAATCACTTTGGCTAAATATTTGTCAAGCGCAGACAAACCAAAGTCAAATACAACACAACCCGAGGGGAAAAGTTGAAAATCGAGATTTTAGGTTGTTTTTTTTTTTGGTCCTCATCGAGCCCTAATAGGCCACGATTGTGGGATGTATTGGAGGAGGATTGAGAGGCGGGTGGAGGAGAGTTGAATTTCTGTTGTCGTTGGATTCAGGGCACACAATTACGTCTCGCCGGGTCTGCGGCTGCGTTTTGCCTCATTTACCCTGACTGACGCTGGCACATTTCAATTTGGGCGCTCCGGGCAAGCTGGGCCCACTTTTCGGCACCCGGGCCCGGTCACCGGCAGAGACATGATAAAGTGTCGTCCTGCTCACCAAAGAATAAAAAATATATCCATATATATATATATATAAGTTAAAGTTCAGGCAGGCACACAGAAAAGTCGCAAGAGGGAAAGATGAAAACTCACAAGTTTTGGGCAGTTTTCGGAAAGTGCGTGCCTGGCCTGGCGAGCGAGTGGGTGGACCTTCCCGTCCTCCTCGTCCTCCTCATATTTTCCTAATGAAAGTTTTGCCCAGGACTATGATGATAAATCATCAGACAAGGACTCGGCGGCTGTCAACGGAAAACTTTCAATTCAATTTAAATGTCCGAGCCCCGTGAGCAGCCGGCCGTAAAGGGAAAGTGAATTATTTTCCTGCAAATTAGGTGCGGGTGGATTTTCAAAGAACAAATTATTATAATACCAGGGCTTACTCTCGGTTAAATAAAAGAAAAGAGGCGGCTAAAGCACGCTCTTATTCAGCTTCGAGGATGTATATTCCAACCACAAGAAACCCATTTCTCAGCTAAAGAAGGCAAGGTAAACAATCCGAAATTGTATCAGCATTTCCCGAATACTCCTTTTCGGCGTTCGATGACATTCAACAGGGAAAACAAACAGGAAAGTGGAAATAACGAAAAAAAAAACAAATTACCATGTGTTGATGTTAGACTTTCCAAACAAACAAAAGGGAAACATCCGCAACCTACAAAAACTACGCAAAAACCAACAGAGAAAAAGGCTGACAAAAAACGGAACCCACATTTTTTTTCAGCTCATTTACACAAACGCACGTTCCAGCATCCGTGATGATCATCCCGGCCAGAACCACACCCTTTTTATCATCTCTTAGAAAAGTTTCCATCAACACAAATACATGGAAATGGGAACACACACAAAATTCAAATGCAAATTGAGCGCATTTTCCCATGTGCAATGCGGCCAAGTTTTGTGAGGGGTTTCCACCAGCCACCTCGGGGGCAGGAAAATTGCCAACTTTTTAATATGTGTAAAATGCCGTGTGCGAAATACTTTAAACCCCAATATATTTATAACCGAACCGGAGTACGCTTGTCCTTGGCTGTGTTTTTCTGTTTTTTTTTTTTGGTTTTTCTGGTTGGCAATAAATAATTGTTGCACTTGGCCACACTTGAAAAATGCAATAAGCCAAAGGCCACACTTTTTTCTCCAACGATTCACGAGTACTTCGACGGCGCCAAGGTTGAAAGTCACGATTCTGATGAAAATTTAAAGCGCTCTGCTTGACAGCTTTCTCCCCTTTAAGCTACGCTTTTCCACTTTCGATGTCATCCTGCTGGCTCCTCTCCCTGCTAATTGCCATCTGATTAAAGTTAACTCGGCTTACAGCTTACAGCTTTTCCGGCAACAAGTCACCCGGCTGAATGCGACTCGCAGGATCGGACGAATGTCGTTGTTCTGTACTCGACCATGTTGGTCACTGAAAGGTTTTCTCTTGTTTTTTGTTTCTTCCGTTCCACATAAATCTGCAGGTTTTATTTTTAATTACCAGTAAAACCATTTCCATGTCGACACAGTTAAAAGTTAAGCCACAAATAAATTTCAATGAAAAAATAAATGATAAACGAAGGGGATATTTTTTTGGGGAAAAAGGCCTTTAAGTTGCTGTCCATGTAAGTAATAATTGGAGAGGGTTTAACAGAAATTATGGGAATATTAATTTAAAGAATAAATTAAAGAAATGTTTAAAACACTTCCCTTACTATTAAATTTAAAGATTTGAGGATATTGTAATTTCCAATGACTTTAAAACTTATTTGGGAATTATCATAATTATTTTTTCACAACTCACAAAAAATTTAAAAAAAAACACACACACAAATCGGCTAACACCTTCAGCAAGATGTCCTTCGTCGGTTGTGCACAGTCCTATGTTCCGGCAGCTTCAGGCAAACGCACAAAGTAAATCTCCTGGGCTACTGCCTCCTGGGATACTGTCTTCTGACCGACAAACAGATCAAGCATTTCTACTGGAGACGTCTCATATCGGACGAGGAGCTGGCAGAAGCAGAATCGTCACATGATAGCAATAAATAAATAACTAAATAAATTAATAAATAAATAAATATTTAAAAAAAAAAAATAAATAGGTTTTCAAATAAATTTTGAATGGATTTTCAAAAAAAAAAAAATAAATTTCTCACACAATTTGAATCAATTTGATAAATTTCACATTGTACATTTTGAATGGCTGTTTCCCGAAAAATGAAACTACTTTCTCACACAGTTAGCTTCAACTGACACAATTTACCAATTTCAACACGATACACTTTTCACAGCTCACTAGGTCTGCCACATTAAATGGGGGATAACAGGAAAAACACAGAAACTTGGAAGTCAGGCGATGCGCTGCAAGCGTTTAAAGGAAATAGCAGGCGAATATCACACATACGCCATGTGGTGCGCTGGGTTCCGGCATCTTTGGCAATCTTAGTTAGGCAAGAAGATGCCTTGTTGCTACATGGCGAAATAACAAAATCATTGTGGAATTTAATTAAGTTGCCTTGGTCGGGAGCCGCAGTTGGTGTGTACAGAACAGAGCCCATTAACACATTTTTCAAGTTTAATTCAACGTAATAACAAATTTTCCTAGGCAGGAGGAAGAGGAGTGTGCTGCGGCACTCAAGCAGCCATATAAATTACAGACAGACATGAGCAGCATATACGAGGACTCCGAGGATGCGAAAGTGTTGCCATTAAGTCGCACACGTGTTCCCCCAAACAGCACCGGAGAAAGTGGATAGAGAGAGAAGAGCCGCAGGGAAAGACAGGAGAAAGTCAGACAAGTCAGTGCCAAGTGCCAGCGGCAGCTGATGGCCCTTCAAGCACATTTCTTCAAGTGGCTTCTATCCCGGAGACCAGAGGCCCGGAGACTCCTCCCCCTAATTAAGACAAATGTAAAAACTAAAAACAAAAAACCTACCAAAAAGCCAGAAAGGAAAGTGAACAAGTGAACACAAATGCAGGGAGAGAAATATGAGAGCTATAAATGTATAAACATCATGAAAATGTTTTAAAAGAAATTAGGATACAGGAAGAGCCTTAAATTAACCGCAATGAAATAAAAACATGTATTATTATTTTTGCTAATAAATCATCCCAATATTTAAACATTTTAATATGATTTTTATAGTATATCCTCAAGAAATTCCATCAATTTCTAGGTATTTTTAATAACAATTTCATGAAATATAATATAATATATTTTATATATTTTTTTAAGCAAATGTATCTTTTATACTTTTTTAGTTATTGCTCATTTTTCAACTATTATTTCCCACTGTGCACCTGTCAGAACCTCTCCCGAAAGTTGATAAAAAGACATTTTCACTTTAGTTCTTTTTGCGACCTGCATGTTGACACACGGCATTTATGTTCGCCCCGACATTGTCACGTGTCTCATCTGGCGCGTCGTCCTGCGGCAGCAACAACAACAAACAAAAGTGAAGCAGCAGGACAGGAACAAAAACAAAGGAAAATGACAAACGGATGGAAAAGGAGGAAAGCAAAAGGCAACGACAACGGAAGGGAAAGTAAAGGAAAAGCCAACAGCAACAGCAAATGTCAATGTCTCAGCAAAGTGAATGGCTTTCACCTCCTCTGAGGAGCTGGGCGTGACCTTTTCGCATTAATCTCCAGCATGATGGCATTTTAATGCAGGAAACTCAACTATAACTATATGGTTATTTATTGTGATGGCTCTGACAGATGCTCCGCCAGCTACGGGATATGGGTTCATGAGATATGTGCGTACGAACAGGAACCGGAAGAGCACTGTGAAATGGTCTCGGAACATTCAATTAGATCATCAATTAGTTGTCTGCGTTGGCGGCGGAGCAACATGTTGCCAAGTGATTTGGACAGCGGATTAGGCACCAGCTCGGGCTCCGCGTGGCATAAGAAATGAGTGGAGATTAAAGAGGGTTATTCCCTGGTAATACGCCATCGCTCTAATTTAGATTGATCGAAGGGTGTTACGCTTAATGTGGAGTGTGGGTAAACTTCTTGAAATATTATGTTCCTTCATTCCTTTTCATTAAAGATATTTACTATAGCAATTTTATATATTTAAAACAAAAAACTAATTTTATTTAAATCTTCTAAAAATGGCCATTTGGTTTTAAAAAATGTTGTTGTACTGAGAAAGTTAAATATTTCCAAACAATATTTAGAATATATTTTATTTCTATAGATGTTAGGTTTCTAGTGTTGTTTATATAAACTCAACTTCTAAACTTGAAACTCTTAATATGATGTCGGCTCTGTGTTCTGACAAAGTCACACCAGCGCTGCCGCCAGAGCTCGTCCTGCAGAGTCCTGCAGAGTTTCGGGACTCAGTTCCCCGATATCAAGCTCGACAGAAGTGCGAAATCAAGTTGCCGCGATCGGTCTCGCGGGTGAATTACGTGTTCCCGGCGCAAGGACTTCATCGCAAGGATCGCTGCCAGGATCGGTGCCGCGCCTGGAGTGAGGCTTTTGGTTCGGGTGAGCATGACAGCCGGCCATAATTATATTTAGAAACGGGGCGAAGGTTCCCCAATTAGGAGTGTGGAAAATGATGGCCGCTGGCATAGCATATAAAGCAAAAAAATTCTTCCAGGCCCGTCTCAGGGGGGTTAAGCGCCGCCCCTCGCTCGTCCCAAAAATTATTGACCCTTTATGTCCCGGCCTTTAAGTTGCTGTCTATGTAAGTAATAATTGGAGAGCGTTTAAGAGAAATTATGGGAATATTAATTTTCAAAAAATAAATTAATGAAATGAAATTCCCTTACTATCAAACTAAAGATTTGAGGATATTGTGGTCAAAGGTCTCCTCTTTGTAATTTCCCAGATTTTACAACTTATTTGGGAATTATCATTATTTTATCTTCAGTCGAGTTTCTCATTCAGCACTGGATAGTCACAACTCTTTTGTGTTATAGTGGAAGTCACAAAAATTAAAAATTAAGTCCTACGTTCCGGCAGCTTCAGGCAAACGCACAGAGTGAATCTCCTGGGATACTGTCTTCTGACCGACAAACAGATCAAGCATTTCTACTGGCAATTATTGTCTTCAGTCGAATTTCTCATTCAGCGCAGGATAGACACAACTCTTTTGTGTTGTAGTGGAACAGTCACAAAAAAAAAAAAATAAAAAATAAAACACAGAAATCGGCTATCACCTTCAGGCAAACGCATAGAGTGCATCTCCTGGGCTACTGCCTGTTGACTGACAAACAGATTTGCCGTCTCATATCGGACGAGGAGCTGGCAGAGGAGGGTTTTACAGTGATCGGTGATCGATGAGAGCAGGTCCCTCATCAAAATCGTAATAGGAATAAATAAAAAAAATAAAATAAATAAATAATTAAATAAATAAAATATTTTCACATACATTTGGAACGGATTTTCCACAAAAAAAAAATAATAATTTCTCACACAATTTGATCATTTTCACATTGTAAATTTTGAATGGTTTTTTCCCGAAAAATGAAACTACTTTCTCACACAGTTAGCTTCAACTGACACAATTTACCGATTTCAACACGATACACTTTTCACAGCCCACTAGGTCTGCCACATTAAATGGGGGATAACAGGAAAAACAGAAAGTTGGAAGCGTTTAAAGGAAATAGCAGGCGAATATCACACATACGCCATGTATGTCGGGTTCCGGCATCTTTGGCTATCTTAGTTAGGCAAGAAGATGCCTTGTTGCTACATGGCGAAATAACAAAATCATTGTGGAATTTAATTAAGTTGCCTTGGTCGCCCGTTAACACATTAACACATTTTTCAAGTTTAATTCAACATAATAACAAATTTTTCTAGGCAGGAAGAGGAGGGCGCTGCGGCACTCAAGCAGCCATATAAATAATAATTTACAAGTCCATTGCCTATTGTTTTTCCACTACCAAGGACAGATATTCCAGTCAGATAAATCCCACTCTTCGTGTAATTTCCCCATTAGTTTCTTCCCTCCTCAAAATTCAATTTATTTCAAGCTCAAACTCTGCCAAAAAGCGAGGCAAACAAATAAACAAGGCCCGGCTGAAAAATGCTGCCTACTTAGCAGCGCAACGGGTTTTCAATAGCAAAAGCCACAAAGTGAAAGACGCGTCGCAAAAGTCAAAGCCCGGCCACAAGGCAAATGCCAAATGGCATTATCAATAGTGGATTCAGCGAATCCCAGAAGAAATAGGAAGTCTGGAGTGTGCTGTGGCTCTGGGTGCAGCCATAGACATGCAAGCGCAGAGGCAAACATATAGGAACGAGTATATGCCAGCGATATATATAGAGACATGCCATTTATTCCATTGAACAAAAAGTCATTTGTAAGTGTTTTTGTGCGTAAAGGAATTTATTATAAAGGAGGAGCCGTTCCGCAGCAAAATTTATTGCTTTATTACGATGGGGGATCATGGGGGTATGAGAATGGCAATGGCAATGGCAATGCCATCGGGTATGGGTATGGGAATCGGAATCGGAATCCAGCTTGGCGACAAAGGCCAGAGCAAAAGTAAAGAAATGGCACTGGCAAATATTTAGCACATGAAATGGCGAAAAACAGGCTGCAAGAGTGATGGGACAGCGGGGAGTTCAACGCTCAAGGAAGGGGAGGGGAAAAATGGCGAGAGAATGAATGCTGCATTTCCGTCTTTTTCGGCTTTTGTCTTGGTCCTTTTTTCTACGTTCTGCTTTCCTAGTGGGCGGTGTTGGGTGCTGGGTGGGCCTTGAGGGCGTGCCACATCGTCGACATCGTCATCAGCATCATTCTCATTGCAGTCGTTAAGTTATAGACTTTGATTTCGTTTGCTCGAGTCACAGGACTGTGCGACAACTTGCCATCCTCCAAGGAGAGAAAGAGAGACTCGTTTCAGAGATTTATTTGTCTTGTGCCCCGGCCTCGACTGTCGACGACATCCATATCCTTGCTCCGTCTCGCCCTCTTAAATGGCTTTAATTGATTTCTGATTTTATGACCCTGCCGGACACATTTCACACTCGATTACATGCCCATTGGGAGGCGATGTCTTGAGAGATTTTGCATTTTCTTCAGACTTTCTTAAAATCCTTAAATTTGTGGGATATTTTCTTGAGAAAATACTAGAAAGAATTAAGTATATTTCAATTAAATGTAGTAGCCTTTGCCTTTGTATTCAGTCTCCAAACTTCAATCTCTCCCCGAATCGTATTCGTTTTCATTCCGTTTTAGCCTTGCAAGTTGCAACTGAGCAAAATTAAAAAAGAACAAAAAATCCTATATTATTTTTCTAAAATGTCTGACGACGAATTCGAAGAAGCCCTTAGCTGGGAGCACGCGGATGTGAGCCAGCCCAGTGGCGATGCTTCTGTGTTGCCTTTGGATCCCTCCGAGGATGCCCAGTTCTCGGAGCAGCAGTACACCAATATCCAGGATCGTCTGACTCGCATCAACAGACGTATTATCATGGCCAACACTGCAATAGCCCAGCTGCAGGAAAAAATCCGGAACAGAAACTCGCAGGCTCCAGTACTGCCAGCAGCGGCGGATCACTTTGCCGGCGGCGATAACCCATTCCGAGGTGATGAGACCGGCGATGAGAGCACCGACTAATGATTTAAATACAAATTGTTAAATTCAAAAATATACAAACTCGTTTCCCATATTTATTTGCCTTGTGTCCCGGACACATTTCACACTCGATTCCATGCCAAGTAAAGGGCGATAACATAAGAGCAAACTTTGAAAAATTTTCGTGCTTTGGAGCATAAATTTATTGTTTATTAGTGAATACAACAAAATTTTTTTTTTCAATATTCAAAATGGCGGCTTCAAAATGGCGGATCTCGCAAGCCTCTGCGGGAAAAAGAACGTCACCTTTTGTCAAGGCTAGGGCTTTTCGTGGTTAACTGAAGTGAGAAATCGTTTTAAATTATTAAAGTACAGGAAATTTCCTATGACATGAACCTAATTTGAATGAAATTTAATAAAAAAAAATACATAATTTCATGGAAATAAAAAAAAAAAACGTCAAATTTTTTCGCTTTGATCTTCATTAAAAAATTATAAATAAACAATTTTTTATTCCTAAGATAGGTTCATGTCATAAAAAAAAGTATATAACAAAAAATTCTCAAAGTTTTGCTTTTATTTCAGCCAATTTCAAAAGAACCTCCCCTTAAGACGTTTGGCATTTTCTTTAGACTGTTAAAATCCTCAAATTTATCGGATTTTTTCTTGAGAAAATACTAGAAATATTTAAATATATTTCAATTAAAATATATAAAAATATAAAATTTACAAAAAATATATAAGATATAAAATATATTTTCAATTAATATGTAGTAGGCTTTGCCTTTGTAGTCTGTCTCCAAACTACATACAATCCCCGAATCGTATTCGTTTTCATTCCGTTTTAGCTTCGTAACTGAGGAACATCAAAATAGGAAAAATTCTTTATTATTTTTCTAAAATGTCTGACGACGAATTCGATGGAGCCATTAGCTGGCAGCACAGTGAAGAGAGCCAGTCCAGTGGCTATGCTTCTATGGCTCAGCAGTTAATCGACATCAACAATCGACTGACTCGCATCAAACGACGTATTGCCACGGTCCACAACGCATTTTCCCATCTGCTGGAACAACTCGTGGCAACCAGGAACCAGCAGGATCACTTTGCCGGCGACGATAACCAATTCCGAGGGGATGAGACCGGCTATGGGCGCAACAACTAATGATTTAATCAAATTGTTAAATTGCACACAACAAAAATTGATGACTTTTGTATGATTGATTTATGGCTGATTAAAATTTGTCAAGGAGCTGCATTGAAAGATTTTTTTTGTTATGTTTAATAAAAGACTAAACACCCTTCAGTTACAGGCTAAAAATGCTCCCCTACTTTCCACGGTGTTAAGTGTGCGTAATTGATAAAGTAAACCCAGTAAATGATGCCCAACTTAGGCCAACCTAATCACACCCTCAACTTATGTGAACACTCCCAAAAAAAAGGGATAGCAAAATATTTCGCTCGCATGCGCCCTTTTTCCCCCTTTTCAGGACGCTTGCCAGCGTTATTCTGAATTTATTTGGGGCTTTCCCACACAATTGCCAAAAGGAACTTCCGCCATGACTTCTTTTCGGGGCACAATAAACTTTTCATTGACCGCCCTTCACAAAATGGCAACCCCCGAGCGATTCCGTGGCAGCTGCACTTTGTCAAAGGCTCCTTTGTTTTCGGCCAAGAAACTTTAGCTATGAGAGAACCCAAATGAAAGACAAAGTCGGAAAATTTGAGACGGAAAATTTGCATTTGCGCACACACACACTCACCAAAGACAGATTGCCTTGGGGCCAAACAAATATGTTAAAAGCAATAAATAAGGAAGGACATTCTTCAAGTTCGTCGGCTGCCGCTCGACTTATTGCCAAAAAGATGTGACAAAAAAGCTAAAGAGTCAAAAGCAGAAACTGAAAATGAAGCTAAGAGCAGAAACTGAAAATGAAGCTAAAAAGCTATAACTGAACATGAAACTGAAGCTGAGGACTAAACTGTAGACGAAGCCAAATATAATTCGCCATAAAAACGGCGACGCAGCAGCAGCGTTAAATTAAATGAAATATTTTTATTGTTAACTTGCAAAAATGTCAGAAGCATTTTGTCAGCTGGCAAATCTCGGCGGCGGCGGCGGCGGTGGCAGCAGCAATTGTGCAGCGCGTTTATCACTCCAGCTGGTGCAACTGTGGCATGTTGCAGCTGCTCCTCGGATCCTGCGGCAGTTTGTCATAGTCGGGGAAATGTACTCCCGAGTCCCTCAGTCCTTAGTCGCTCGGAGGCGCTTGGAGTCGCATTTTGTCACAAACTCTCAGCTTCATGCTCAAGTAAACTTGGCCTCAATGTTGTGACTACGCATTGTGTGTGCGATAAGCGAGTTGACTGAGTGAACTCACCCGGCTGACTCTGAATGACTCTGTACGAGTGCCAGGATAAATTCCAAACTTGTACGCGGAGTTAGAAGGCAAATATCGCAGATAGAGATATTATAAAATGAAGAGATTTCTCACTTTGTTCTTTAACAACAATGTCCTGGAAATGTAACACTTTTCAATGGGTTTAAGATAAGAAAATAAGATTACTTGTTATTTTACTAAGAAAATAATAATTGATAATTAGGTGTTTAATATACTAACTTTATTGGTTCAACAAATCCATAAAAGTCTCCTAAGATCTTTGTAATAATATTGCATATATCTCTTGTAAAATAATATTTCAAAAAATAACTGAAGCAGTAGGCTAACATATTTCACCCATTTTAAGTTCTTTATTAATTTGTTGTAATTGTAAATTAATAACAATAACTAGAGAATTTCATTTACCCAAAAATACATTTAAAAACTAGGTGAAATCGTCCTATTTATTTTCTACTTATACTAGGGCAATAAATGTGGATTTATTTCAATAAAATGTCAAAATTTTAACAAAACAAAGCCAAAATACAATTTGGGTTCTTGTATTAACAAAAAATATTTTTGTGGTACCGACGCTCCAAGTACCCTTGAATATACAATAATTAATAATTCTCATGGCTAAGACGATTTCCAGACAAATAACATAATCTGCTGGCAATAAGTACATGCTTACTTAAGTACACTTAAGTACATTTCAACAAAAAAAATTAAATCCTTCATAAAATCATATTATCCTCTGAATAATCTATCAATAAGACGAAGGCAACAATTTAATTAAGAAACTAATACCAGCTAAATGCATAAATTTCAGCTTTTAATTTCCGATTTTAAGCTTTGAAGTCTGGCCAGGCCTGCCCCTCGCCTCACGTCATCGATTCATTTATTTTTCAATATGAGCATCGAACGAAATTCAATTACAAAATGCCACAAAATCCGAAGCCAGCTCCACGCACTCTCGTCACCCTTTAGAATATGGGAAAGCATCGGGAAAATAAGCCAGGGAAAATCGCAAGTTCAATGTAACCCTGTGTATAACCTGTCACTGACAGCGCAGACAAACTAATAATGTTGCCCGGCGATAATCGCAGCTGGGAAAACTGTTTTGGGGAAAACGAGTGGCATTCAAAGCAAATCAATCGCACTGAAAATGAAAACGAAATTGAAACTGAAGCTAAAGCAGAGGCAAAGGCTCCTGCGGCTGATGGGTTTCGACTGAGAAGTGTCCTGTCATTTGGCCAGGAGGTTGCCTCACTCAACAGATATTTCAATACTGACGATAATGCTGATGCTGATGATGATGACGATGACTAAGTCGCGGGGCAACGAAGTCCCCAATGACTGGACATCTTTTTATAGGGACCCGAGTCGAGTCGAGTTGAGTTGAGTTGAGTTGAGTATTCTTTTTCGTTGGTAATCTGTGGAAATTAGCATTTCAATCAAATCTACTTTTATGTGTCTGACTTGTTTTATGCCTCAACGACAGCTACAAAAGCCGTCATCATCATCATCATCATCGTCATCCATTGGGGCAAATGAAATTGTATCCATTCTGTTTATGCATTTGACGAGCCCCGAAAACGAGAACGAAAATTGTCGAAATTGATTGATTAAATATTTATTCATACGGAAGTGCTTAGCATGTTTTCTTCCCTTTTTCTCTCTCATCTGGAGGGGATTCCTACATATTTATGAACTGCGGCCTTTTTTCTTGGCAAATTTCGCCTTGTTTGTTGTCTACTTTTGGCATTTTTTCCCTCTGGTTTGTGTCATTAATTCAGTTAACATGGAATCCCTTTTTGGTGCCAGGGCTCAGATGTTAGGATAGTTTTATTCCTTCAGCAAATAAGGATTTACTGAGGCTTTAATCAAGTCAAGTGGAAAATAATCAGGAGAATATTTTGTAATAATTATTAGGTAAATGGGGAAACTAAATTACTTTTGAGTTCAATGGAATCATAAGCTTGCCCATTAAAGGAGTGTGTTTCACTTAAATTGGTCTGGCAAATATTTATTCATTCATTCCCCCCACCCGACTGAACCACTCGGCATTCCCGCATTCTCATCGTTGACTTGCGGATGAAATTTCCCCAGGCGGAGCAGAGAGCCCACCCCGGGGGTGTCTGGGACGTGGCTCATTAATTCGGTTAGGTTCCCGGCACTTAAAGTCAATCAACTGGCCCGCAGGAAATCTTAATTAAACAAACTTGTTTGGCAAATCTTTTATAAATGGCCGCCGCCCCCACAACCACAGCTGGGGCAGCCTGGCAGCTCTTCAGCTCAAATGCCAATGGCCATGCTCCGGATACACTTAGCCAGAGCTCGACTTGGCCGGAAGTGGGCATCCACACAAAAAAACACACATAGCCTATACACACACACCCCATTCAAGCCGTTTTGCGGCCAAGCAATTTGACGTTTTAGCACATTTTCGACTTTGATTTTTGGCCGCTGTTTTTAGTTTGCAGTTCGCTCTGAAAACCAGACACAATGGATGTGTGTAGGCGGCAGCCAGGGGTCCTTCACAAATTGCTAGAGGGTCTGGCCTTCGAGACACTCACGGCTGCACTCGGAATGGCCTGGTGCTCCTGGGAGCATTCCACATTCTGCGATAGGTCTGCTCAGGCTGCTGCTGCTGCTGCTGCTACTTGCTGAGGCTGGAGGCCATTAAAGCGCTAATAAATTCTCATACTCATATCAATCGATGGCCGTGCGGAGACGTAGGCCCCATAAAGCGCTGTTTAATGGGCGAATGTTTGCTCCCGGCTTCCATTGGGCACAGGAGCACGAGCAGTGTATAAATAACCAGTGGGAACTATAGATATAGTGTGGTGCATCGAATGTGGAATACTTGTGGATAGAACCATTTTAATACGGTGGGGGAATAACTTATCTTATTTTTTATGTTCCGGTTTTATAATTTAGAACTAAAAAGAGTTTACAAATCACCAAAGAAATTTAAAACATAGAAAATGTATATTGATATCTTGACCAAATTTGTAAATTTCATATTATTGGGCTCATTTTTAACTACTTTAAAACATTTGAATTACTTAAATTATAATAAAAAGCGTATTAAACTGCTTAAAATATAGCATACCTTCTGTAACCTGCAAATACCTAGCACAAAAACGTAAACTCAGGCGAATCGTCGTCATGTACGACGAGGCAGAGCTGCAGGAAATGGTGCTAGTCAAAATTTATGTGGCGAATGCACCGGAGAGTCATTGAAATAATGAACCGATTTAGGGCAGAGACTTTATTAAAAGCAAACCAAATTAAGTTCAACTAATTCCGGGATCAAGCTGCAGCTTTTTCTATCCCTATCAACTTTGCCCTTTGCCCCGCCTTGGGA
The DNA here is from genome assembly GCA_018903765.1 of Drosophila aff. chauvacae BK-2020. Taxonomy (NCBI): domain Eukaryota; kingdom Metazoa; phylum Arthropoda; class Insecta; order Diptera; family Drosophilidae; genus Drosophila; species Drosophila aff. chauvacae BK-2020. The sequence continues at coordinate 10,830,882 of JAEIGO010000058.1, forward strand.
GTGACCGCAGCAGCAGCATTCACTCAATGAACACCTTTTGAACCCAAGCCGCGGGCTCTTGATGATGATGCCTTTATTCAATGGTCCACATCGTCCCTTCGCTGCTCCCCTCCCCCCCTGGGGTAATAAAGCACAGAAAAGAAAAACAACAAAAATAATAATAATGAAAAAGAAAAGTTTGTTTTCCCCTTGATATTACTTTAAATATGCAAAACTTCACTGTTTTATGTCCTTGCAGCTGTCCAGTTTGGCCGGCCACGAGGTCCTTGTTTCTTGTTTCTCTCTAACGAAGTGCCGGGGATTCCCCTTTTCGGAGAGGTAGCAACAAAATGCTCACAAATATTATGTTACACAAACGAAAAGAAAAACAGAATAAAGTTGGAAAAGCAGCGTTATGGAAAAGTTGCGTCTGGTCCTGGGCCACTTTTGCATTACATTATCTCAAGTTTTGCCCTGGCAATTTCTCATGTTTTCCCCCCGTCATACTTATGCTTCTCTCTCGCATGTCCGTATTTGTATTTACCCATTGTCGTGCACATAAACATGCAGCTGACTTGTTACTGTCCTATCACCATCATCGTGCTCAACGTCAGGAAAAACTTGTGTCGCGGAGACAAGAAGAGAAAGTAAAAAAGAAAGATGTATACGGTTGAGGGGACAGACTCAGGGATACCTGGTGATCGGATGGGTGAATGAAAACTAAATGAAAATTGAACTTAAAAGGGATTTTTCAACACCTTTACTGCCATTTTTACCTTTAATATATGTAGATATTTAATATTTAGGCAATATGTTTCTTTATCATAGATTTCTTTCAATAATCTGTATATCTAGAAGTTCTTAAGATACTTCTATATGGAAATTTCTCCCCAAGCTTCTCAGGATATATATTATTATACCTTAAATCGTAAAGATCTTCGCTCTCTATTTTCTTTCTGTGTCTTACCTATTTATGCACTCGTGCAACATGCCCTTGTATATTTCAACAAGCACTGGCGGTATAAAAACCGAGACTCTGATAAAAACTTTGCCTCATTTTCATGTCAGGCCAAATGAGTTTTGGAAAGTTGCCCTCTCGCCAAGCTCCTCTCCATCCTCTCCTGCCCAGTCCTGCCTGGAAAGTTCTCGGTGCCAGTCGGCTAATGGTGACAGTAATTTTTAATAAAAGCTGCCAAGTGTCGACACAATTTGCAATTTGTGCACGCTCTCGGACTTTGACGGAATAGTTGTCAGGCATTATGATTTGCGTTCGCACTTGTATTTGTATGTTCTAAAACTTAATATATTATATATTTAGTGTCTGCAGAGAATTTTCTTGCGCTTCTTGGAGCTCTCCAGCATGAAATGGACTACACGCTCCTGACGCTCGGCGGTGTCTGCCACACGCTGGCAATGTGTTAGGGCGCCCTCCATCACCATTTTCAACTTGATGAACTTATAGCGCACATCCACATAGGACTCATCCAGCTCCTGGGCACTACGAGCTCCATATAGCTGGGTGAGAATCTTCTGATCGCCGGAATGCAAGGACGAACTATCAGTACCCATGTAGGGCACAATATAGTCTTCGTTGAAGGGCTCCATGGAAATCACATATCGTCCGGGGGAATTGTACTTCAGGTTCATGCGCTCCACAACGCCCAAACAATCCTCCAGATCGTCCTCAATGGATTGGCAGATGTTCAGGGCATCGTCGATCTTCGGGGACTCGGTCTGAGGCATCGGGATTGCAATCCATGTGGGTTTCATTGTAGAATTGAATGCTAACAGATTATCTCTGTCTGACTTAGCAATCTGACATGTGTGTCAGGGACAACTGGAACCTATTGAGGCTCCTAAACTCATTTAAAGAAAAATCTGACAGAGTAAAACAATTATTACACTTGAATTCCATGTAATATTTAATACAGCATTTAATAATTATTAAAAATATAAATTGATGTCATTAATCCCTTACCTTTTTAGTAGGTTTCGGTATCTTCGATCGCATTCTGGTAGTTAATCCACAATTGGGGATGCAATTTGAGTGGGTATACTCCGGGACCTGACCTTGGTTAAAGGGGACTCCACCCCGGTAATTGCTGATAAGAGAAGGAGTGGCAGTAGTGACATCATCGCAGCCGTGACCTCTGCATGATAGCTTTGTTAAATGAAACTAAGGCATATGGGCATGACTCCCCAAAACCTGAACTCACCTTAGATTTCATTTTCATCACGTTTGCTGCGGTCAAAGTACATTAATCGCCGGTCTGCCAAGTTGAACTAACTGGGCCAAGACGAGAGCAATATTGGTCATCTTTGGAGTCAAGTGGGGGGACATTAATCGATTTGCATGCTGCGCCTATTAAATGTGAAGGGTAGATTTATAAGTTATGAGGAAATAAAGGAAGAAGAGCCTATATAACATACTTTGTTAATGAATTTCTATACTAAATGCTTTAAATGTAAATGTAATTTATAAAACTCTAAAAATTAATATGGAAGAAAATAAAGCGAAGCAAAGCTTAAGGTTTTTATAGAACTTTCTCTTCCGTCCTTTACGTTAAATATATCCTTTAAAGAAATATAACAGTATTTTAAGCCTAAAGAACAAAATTTACGTAATATCTGCCTACTAACCATTATTTACGATATCCGTCGCTGTCCCCAAAACTCATTCCAACTCTTAAACATCCCCGAATGAAGCAGCATAAATTTGTGGGAAACCCAATGCAATTCGCAATGCCCTGAGCAGCATTTACTCGTTATCATCGCACAGGTTGTGGCTACAGTGCCACTTGAAATGGGATACCCAACAGGGAGCCGCAGTGGCGACTCCCAGCTCCTAGGAAGCTTTCAGCTTCCAGCTCCCGCCTTACGGTCCCCGCGGGCGGGCGGAAAACCTGAAATGGAAAACAATTTCAGCTACGCAAACACGGCGGGAAAGCCAACAAAAAAAAATGAAGAAGAGAAAGAAATAAGAGAAAGGGAAGCACAAAAATTAAACTGCTAAGCGAAAAAGCCGGGAAAAAAATAAGGGGAACCGAAACTGAAATCACAGCAAAAGTTGAACCGCAGAAATAAAGTGAAATATATATGTATATGCACAGGGCTCCCGCAGGATGTTGGGGGATTTTCGAATAATTTCAGCTCAAGGTGTGTTTGCCCAGCCATCGAGGCAAGCGAGGAGATTAGTTTAATTAGTCAACGTGGCGTATGCGTGATGCGGTGGCAAAGCCACCAAGAAACGTGCCACATACGCCGGAAAGACGGACGCGACCCCACCAAAAATGCAATCGAACTTTTCGCGGTCGCACGGGAAAAGTCAGTCGGGGGAAAATGGCAGGAGGAGCCAGTGGAAACCAGAGCAAACCAGGGGACAAGATGCAAATGATAGGTGTTATGGCCTCGGGGAAAAGCGCAGAGCGACAAACTTTCGCAAGTAGCTGGCATAGTTGGGGCAGCTAGCAGCTCCGGAAAATTGGCAAGTGGCGCTCCCAAGCCTGTCTAACGTCAGTTAATAGTCAGAATAATGAGAAAAAGTTCAAGGCATTCGTAAAGATATCGAACGCATACTTTAATTTATTACCTCAAGAAAATCTTCTGCATACGAAAAATTAATGGAAAATATTCAGTCAAGTGTAAAATTCTCCACCAGAAAATATTGAGCAGCTAAGCTCTTTTATTTGGAATTCTTATATTAAAAGCACTTAGCTACTGAAGCTAAATGGTAAATGTTATAAAATTTTATTAAAATCAAGGGAAAGAAAAGAAAACATTGAAATGAACTTTGAAATATATAAAATGTTAATTTATGTACCTACTGATTGACTTTTTAATTTTTCTTTATTTTCAGGTGAGTGCTTGGTCAATGTATGCTGATACACTTAGGGGAGACTAAAGTGAGTAATAAAAGGTTTATTAATCAAGTAAAATAAATATTTAAGTAACATATATATTTAGTAATGTAAGCACTACGAATAGTAAGATTAAAGAAGGTATTTTTTAAGCATTTTAGTTTAAATTTTAAGTAATTCTTTCTCCTTTAAATATTTTAAGATTTGAGTTCGCTTTTCAACACACATATACTACTCAATTTCTGTATCACTTTGTTGTCTATGATTTATTTCTATTGATTTTATTTCAATTAAGTTTTCTATATGCTGTCATTTTTACTATTGACCCATCTCAACATTATTTATTTATTACTTATTTTTTTGTGACCTTTAACATTTAGTTCTCGTCATCAATTATGCTGGAAATACTGAAAAAGGTCGCCTTGATTGAATTTCAACATAAAATTCAACAAAATGTATATGTCGCATAATGAAAGCCCAGCCGAAACTTGATAAGCAAACAGGCAGACAGAGAAATAGGGAGTCCCTTGCCCTTCTCCATCCCGCAATAAATCACCTGCTCAGCCGCACATCAATTTCCAGAGGTTTTCGGAGAGTAAAGTGGGGCCTGATGGTGCTGGAACCTTAGTTAACTGCCGTATTCCGGCCAATCAATCAAGCTCCTGCTTTCAATTATTTTTTATTTCATCTCAAAAATATCGTTTTTACTGCAAATATGTGTGCAGTATGGCTTGAACTTTAACTTGGCTTGAATAAAGAATCTAAAGCCCTGTTCTGTGTTTATTCAGGATTAAAGTCACTGTCAATTAAGGGCTTTATTGTGTTAAATATGCTTTTAATTTTCCGTTTTCAGTAGGTCTTTCAAATATGCAAAGGCAATAAAGACAACACAATTTACTCAATACCCTGTGAAATTGGTATTTTATTCACAAAATATTCTTTAAAAATTTATAAAAACATGAAATTATTTTTAATAAATTTAAAGAAAAATTTAAATTTAATTTTATAGTAAAAAATCGTAAACCTTTTGTTATAATCCCAACTAGAGATAGACTTATTTCCTGGTATAGAAAAAAAGTATAGTTTTCCTGATACAATCATTCATTTATATTCACATGAGTTCAATGTTGAAGCTAAGGCAAAAAGTTGGGGAAAATTGACAAAGCTTTTTCCTTTTGGTGATAAGACCGCTCTGCATGTGTGTGTGCTCTGAGTGTTCGTGTTGGCCATTAGTGTGGCAGTGTGAGTGCCTGCACTCATGCATAGGAATAAGCCGATAAAACCCTGACAATTGTGTCATGGAGCTGCGTTTTAGTTTCGGGATCGGACTTAATGCCTCTTGACTTCAATTTGCATAGTCGGCTTAGCAGCGCAGCGTCAGTGGAAATGATTGAATGGCAAATTGATAGAATTCGGATTCGGCATTTACTATTTGACAGATGAGGAAAAGGCAGGAAAATTAAACTAGAAGGCAAGCGATTTAATGATGATTTTGGTTTGGCCTGGCCTGTGTTTGCTCTTGTTTTAATTATCAAAGTAGTTATGAGTTGCGGTGTGTATGTTGAAACCAATTCCTTGGCTTATCGGCTAAAATAACATTCGATTTTGATTGATTTTGTGGCAAAGGGTAATTAATATTTGTTAAAGCAAAGTTATAGAATGCTTTTATGTAAAATATTATTTATAGAAGCGAAATGGTAAAAGGAATTTAAAATGTATATACAATATAGAGCTCTTATAATATTGGAAAAATAAGTAAAAACCCACTTCTACTCCTTAGATTTTCTGTTTATTTTTCTTTTCCTCTTTCGACCACAAAGCTATCTACAAATCTGACCTTTAACCCGCTGACAATGCAAAGGCTCACCGAGTAATGTGACTCTGACCCAGACCGCAAGTAGCTCGGTGCCCGCAGCAGCATTGACAATTAATCCAATTAGGAGAAGGCGTATTTGCTTCTCATTAAAAATGGAGGAACTTTGGACTTTGACCAATTACCAAGCATTTTTTCAGACACTTTGGCACATTTAAAAATCAAACAGAAGAAATGAGGACAAAGAGCAGTTAAAGAGATTGCAAAAGCGGCTTGGAATTAGGAATCCCTTTGCCAGCAAACTCAAACGAGCATTAAGCCATCTGCCTTCATTTAGCTTAAGTGCTTATCCGGCAAATGGACCCTGCCGACGGACACGTTTGCCCACAGGACAATCAATTATGAATGCAACACCGAGCAGCAGCCCTGAGAAAAGCAAAAGATTCTAACCATAAAACTGTGTGTGTGAGGAGAGGCTGCCGCTTTTATGGGGATAATGACGATAATTATATGTTTCCTGTGACATTGATTTGTCGCCCCTAAGTTGGGGGGCGGCGGAAAATTCTCATAATGTTTAATTCATTAGCCACCTAATCGGCTTATTCTGATAATTATTATAATTGATGTCAATCATCTAATTATGGCAGCACCCCAGCAGGCCTTGACTCTCGCTTCCCCTTTCAGAGTCGGCTTAAAATCTCTCAGTACAGACTCCAGTCTGTAACGAAACAGCTATACAAATATTAACTCCAAGAATATATATATTTTCTACTTTCAAAATGAAGATGAACTCAAACCCCGCCTACCGTTCGGTAGTTTTTGACTGTCTCCGTGAGAACGCGTGCAATCTGAGACAGGAGCACCAGGATCTGGCAAATCGCATTAACATTGCATTGGAACATTCCCGAGCCAATCTGCTCAATGTGGAGAAACTCAACCTGGATCTGCAGAAAATGAAGGTAACTGTCGGCGATGCCATGCTGAATATTTGCAGCATCAAGGAACCTGAATATACGAAAGTCGTTTGCCAAAATCTTGTAAGCAATTTAATCAGTGCGGCTGTCCAGGGTCGTGGGACAATGGGTTCTGTACCAATTATCCCGATCACGGAGTCTGATATCAAGGAAACTCTATCAAATGTATTAGGAAAAGCTGCAGCCATTGAAGAGGTTTCCTTAGAAGACGCTTTAGATTCTAGTAAATCTTTTAAGGAGGCAAACTAGCAAGTACTTATTTCAAACTTTGAATTGAAAAATCCAAAATTAAAATTTAAATTTAAAAATAGCTCCCCAACACTGTTCAAGAGTTTGAAGACCTTGTGTATTTGTTGACAAATGTTACATACGAACATGACTTAAGGATGATTAAAAAAAGCTTTAAAACAATGAAAACAAAGAGTTTATATGTTATTAATGTAAGCGAAAGTCAGAAATACCTTAAAAAAAAGGGCAATGCCTCCCAAGACTTAAATTAGCTTGTTCATAAAACTGTTTAAGCATTTGTTAACGTTAGCTCAAGGACAAACTTTAAATCAACTTATAATTTAAGACTTCTTAACTCATTAACTGGAGATGTGATATATTTATTTATTTATATCTTATTACTCAAAGAATGTGTTAAAATAAATAAAATACCTTTCTAAAAAATTTATATGTATTTTCCCAGACAAAATTATGTTCTTTTCACTGAGAAGTGTAATGCTGTGTTAACCCCTTGAACCAAATACCCGGGCATTTCCATAAAAACATCTGAATTATGGCCAAACTTGGTGCTCGGCACGCACACTCGTGCAAATTGCTTGGCCACAGGAAAGCCAAAGGCGAGAAAATTGCGTATACGCAGGCAGAACGAGAAGAAGAAACAAACCCAACAAACCAACTGGTAATCCAAGTCACAGCCTCTCCGTATCCATAGTTACTAAACAATTTGTCGGCGATTTGCCACCACACGCACACATCGCACGCACACACCCGCACACACAAGCTCTGCGTGAGCCGCATTACACATACGCCCCGTGTGACCCACAGAGGAGAGCTAACGAGGTTAAATGACCAGCAGGCGAGCCAACCTGTTGCGCTCGCTCTCTCTCTCTCTCTTTCTCTTCTGCTCTATCACTCAGTTTGCTCGGTTTGTTTTGCTCTGCTCTTTCGCCGGCAACAAGCAACTGGCCCCCATGCCACTCGAAGCTCTGCCCACTTTGAGTGCTTTTGGCTCTGCGAGGCTTCTCCAGCCGCAGTTGAGTTCAGTTGCCGCTTCTCAGTCGCCACGTGCGGTTCGGTTGAAACAAAACGTAGCGCTTACGTTTAGTTGGCAGTTGCCGTCGCGCCCAAAATCCAGTTTACGTCGCATTCCGTACGTGGGAGTCAGTCAGCAGCGTAAGTGGCGTTCGCGTGCCTCGCGTCAGTTCCGATGGGGAGACGGATAGAGATACATTCCGATAGAGATATATTTTGCAGAAGATTTATTTTGAGCCAAGTTTGTTTATGGCTATTGGAATTTTAACGCCTGAAAAGGCTGCCTTAGGGATAAATATGAAATTATTAAGGAGTAGATTTATTTTTTGAAGTTTGTAGTTAAAAATCGTTGGTATTTTTGTTAAAGAATAAATTAAATATACATTTTATAAATACATTGTTAAGTGCTATCTAAAGTACAGAGAACAAATTTAAATTAAATAGAATTTCAGTCGTAAAATAAAGTAGTCGTAAAACAAGTAGCTTTTACTACTTGTAAAGGAAATAATTTTTTAAAATTACCTAAAAAAGCAAATTTTGTGCTAGAAATATAAAATTAAATTTATTTTGGTTTACCACAAGACCCCCATCTGTGTTTTATCTAAAAAAAAAAAAAAAGTTTTAAGATTATTTTTCAATGTTAACAATATTTTAAACAGGAAACAAAATATATTTGATCAAGTTTGAAATATATTTCCTCTCGTAAATATATGAATATCCATCTCCCCAGAACGGCATTTATTTTTATTGCGCCATCCGCCCTTTCGGTTTCCATTCAAATTAACTAGTTCTGCAATTCTCATTTTGACTTCTGACATCGAAAGTAATCAAATTTTGCCGTTCATTTACAACTTGTTATAATTCCGTTGCCGTTCGCAACCGGAAACGTGCTCGCCGCCGTTTTGTCTACGCCACAAAATAGGAAAAGCCAACTGAGGCGAAGTGAACACAAAAAAAATAAAAGCAACTGAAACAAAAACAAAAAAATCCAAAACAAAACGAAACAAAAGAAAAATAAACTTTGCCAGCGAAATATTTCTTGGGCATTTTTCTTGCAGCATTTTCTTGTTTACAAAAAAAAAGAATAATAATAATAAAAGCAAAAAAAGCATGACCGGAAAATAAGGAAAACCAATGCATGTGAAGACATTTTTGTCCGCAGTGTTATGAAGTGGTTAGAATCTTGGCTTGCACTTGTCTAAACAAAATGCCACATCCTCGCTTCTGTATATACATATATAATATATGCTGTGCATTTATGAATATAATATGTGCAGGAGGATCCTTGGCTGGCTGCCGAAATGACAAAATGATGCATTAAACTAATTGGAAAAACTTTTTGGGGTATTTGTGCAGAGCTGAAGAGAAGCCAAGTGGAGTGCATGAAGTGTAAGGAATTTACACAGTAGATGTAATAGATTTTCCGGTTAAAGTAATTGTAAATTTACTTAAATAAAGTAAAAAAATAAGTTTCATGGCAGTGGCTTTAATTTACCCTACAAAAAAATGAATAAAAAACGAACGTAACTATAATATATAAAAAAAAAAAAAAAAACTGACAGTAACGGAAACAATTTAAAAACGTAAACCTATAAAGTAAATGCAACTTTAACTATTACAATAATAATAAACATAAATAAACTGTGTCAAAACCTTGCACAGAATTCCACAAGAAACTAATAGTAATTGAAGATAAATTATTATTTTCCACAGATAAATACGTAAGCAATTACAGCCCCAATGTGGCATGGCAAAGCCACTTGTTTTCCCATCAATTTTCCGTATAATTATGGTCCATGTTAATTTCTCACTAGCCTTGGCCTATGGTTTTTGCACATATATTTACACAAGAGTGTCAAAATCTGTCGGCTAGAGTCAACAGCAGGGCGAGAAATAAATATTTGAGCAGAAATTAAAGCAATCAACAGGCCTGCGAGATATCCGCAAAAACTCCGTGAGAAAATGGGCAGTTCTCCATGGCAATTGATTGTACAAATAAAAAGGTCAAGAGACCTAAACAAGCACTGAGTAGTAAGCAATGCGGGTTGAGTGCAAATTAAGAGCAGAGCCGAGATAAGGCAGCTGTGTTGATAATGTTTTTCGAGGCGGGAAATTCTCAGAGGTGAGATTGGTGCGGGGGAAAATTGCGTGTGCACACAGATACTCGTAATTGAAAAATAGATTTCTCTATACTCGACTGAGAATTTGTGAATGTGAAAAGCAGCCAGCTGCTGTCCAAGAAAACTAGGCCGTATAAATTGCTCCACGTTCTGAACGGTCTACAAATAAATATATATCCCATGGCTATATTTTTAGACTTGCTCTATATGTACTTCACGTCGTATGAGTAATGTTCCAAAACTGATTGGTTGATGATGGGGTGATGAAGCCTTCTTTTAATTTTATTTTTTTTACCAATTTTTGAGTTAATCTAAGCTGCTGGCTTATGAAAGAAAAAAATCCCCTGGCAACAACAGAGTGTAAACAAATAAAACTAAAAATTCCCTCGGCGGCAGAAAGTCATGAAACGGCAAAATAAAATAAAGTACAAACAAATATGCACACACATAGGAATGTTTTTAATGCATGCACATATACGCTCTTCTCGCAGCTTATCAAAACAAAACCAAAAAAAAGAGAAACTCAGATTTGCTGTCGCACGCAAAGTTAAATCTTTTCTCTGGGCTTTGCTTTTATTTTTTTGAATAAATAATTTCTGTCTTTGTATGTTTTTTTTGTTATTAAATCAGTATCAATGGCTTTGAATGAATTTAAAATAATCACATAAAAACCGAACAATTGAAAATATAAACACATAACTAGGCATTATATTAAGTCACTGTTTATATTATTCAATTAATTAAACGCGTGTTTTTTATTTAATGCACTTATATCAATGCAATTAAGTAATTTATGGAGCGTGAGTAATTATTATGATTATTTCTAAAGCTAATTTGTTACGTTTTTTGTTAAGTTGCTAGGGGCAAGGCAATAATTAATTCAAGGTTTTAGTTTACTGTTAAAGAAAAGAGAGTAAAAACCACCATTTAACTATTTGTATTTAATTCAATAAATTTCTGTAATCAAATTTCTTCATTACTATATAAAAAAAAGGAAAACAACGTGTGGCAATTGAATTTCATATGCAAATTAATAAGTGTCGGACATAATAATAATAAAAAGGTAGAAAAAAAATATTAATGGGAGAAATTAATTGATTTAATTTAATGAGATGGCCAGAAAAGCCAACAGCACTCGACACAAAGTTGCAGAACGAGCGGAAAACCGAGCGGAAAATGTGAAAATCCGACACAAAAAAATAAGGGAGAGAGGGAAAAATTATAAAAATAATTAAGCCGCCAGCAGCTAAAACAACAGCCAACGAGGGCCGAGGGCTTGACAAAAACTTAACAACTTTATGCTGCCGGTCCTGTCGTTCTGTAAGCTTAATTAACACTAGGATTGCGGTTGGTTGGGGCATTTCCGTGGGCGGGCTGCCTGCCGGCCCTGCTAAATGTCAACAATAAGCTCGAGTGCGGCACTGTTGCACTTTCCCCCATTTTCCGGCCATTTCCCTACCATTTCCCGCCCCCGCCCTCCACCAGTTAACGCCCCACCGCTTTCGTTCGCTTGAATTGTGTGAATTTTGAGCAGCTTTCGGCTGCAGAGACTCTGTGGCAACAAATCTCGCAGCGATAGTCGCGGAAATCGCTTAAATTGTGCAACAAAAAATGGAGATATATATATTTTGCGTTGAATTTATGCAAAATAATAAAAACTTTGCTGCGCTCTGTCCTTTGAATCCTTGTTGCTTTTTGACTCCGCTTCGTGAGCATCATTTCGCATTCAAGTGGCCCCGTTTTGCCAAATGAAAATAAAACCAAAAACTTGGACACACACCACGGTGCGGCGCAGTCCATGCCCAATTGAGTTTGGTTCGGTTTCGTTTCGGTTTTAGGTCTGGGATATTGCCCCCGATTTTTTCTCTTTTGATTTGACAAAAGTACTGCATTGGTTTTATTTTTATTTTTTTTCTGTCAAGGACTCGATCCGCGCCTGACTGGCATAGTTTTCATTACCTTTCGCTGGGAAAACACACAAATTTCATTGCCTAATTTGAGGCGTCGAAATTGCGTATGCATCGCGTGTGGCGAGCGTAAAATAAAAACACGCCAAGCGCGTCCCATTAAAAGGCAAATAAACAAGTCTGAGACACCCAAGCCACATTGACAGGGAAAAAAATGAAGAGCAGGAGTGCAAAAGGTTCTTTTGGCAACAATTTTTTTTCTCTTCCTTTTTTGTTGAGTTGCTTCTTTACACGAAACCACATAAAAGTAAAAAGGACACACAAGGGCGAGTAGGAGAATGGGAGTTACTCTATGTCGGGGACTTAAAAGGAGACTTGTCTTATTATTTAATAAATATATTTTATGCTCAATTGTTCAATTTTAAAAACTATATTATGCTGTAACAGATTGAGTTCCTGTAATTCCTTCTTGAAAAAAAGATCTAAATAGTATTTAAACATTTCAAATGTCTCTAATGGTTGTCCCAAGTACTTAAATATTTTAAAAAATAAATAACAATACCATATTTATTTTGCAATTATGCATTCTAAAACTAGACGATCACCTTTTGAAAATGTGTAAAAATAATACTACATTTATTTTTCTGCTAATTCTACTTTAATTGACTTAAATGTAAAACATTCATACTATATATTGTATGAGTATTCCTTCAGAGTCACCCCTTCATATATTTACTTGAGCCTTCCAAAAGAGCAAACCAAAAAGGGAACTCGACCGGTAATCAAGCCTCGCATTCCGCTTGAAATGAGCTAATTAAAGGACCATTTCGAATGGCCAACAAATTTTCGGTGCGCTCGAAACCCTCTCTGCGAATCTCCGCTCTTTGCTGAGTGATTAATTTTCATATTTATAATAAAACGCTGAAAAGGTTGGGCAAGCCAACAAACGAACAAACACAAAAACATGCACCAAAAAAAAAGAGCGAATAAGAAAACACAGCCGAAAGGACAAAACGAGCAGGAAAAATAACAAAATGGCCTACACAAATGCCAGCAAATGGCTTTACAAGAGCCCTGGCATATGTGGGAAATCTGTTGAAAACATGCTCACTTTTATATGGTTTATATGCTCCATGGATCCCATATGAGCTGCATAATGAGTGGCATTGGGAGTGGTGGCAAAAAAAAAAGGAAAAACAGAGACGAGCATGATGAGGCTGGGCCCAACAAGTATAATTAACATTGAAAGCCGTCCTGCCGGGAGGGGCGGAAATGTGCAAACAAGTGCGGTTCGGGGGGACGATATATGTTTTAGGGGTTGGGTTGGAGGATATATCACCATTCACTCAAACACCCTTGCTCAATGGCCTTTCACGCACACACACCTTTTGGCATTTAAATTAAAATGGCACACGCTCGGTGTCCTTCGAGCCTGATAGCCTGATTAAAGTAGTTATTTTCATGGTGCAACTATATTGGCCTACTGAACAATAGAGCCACTCTACACATTTTTTTCCCCTTCTGCCAAATTGTGCGTAAAATCCTAAATCACATTAAAGCAAACGACCTATGTTTATATGTATATATAAATACATATATTTGCCACTGCAGCTACTGCAGGCTTTTCCATTTTTGGGGTTTTTGCGGGCTGCGGTCGTTGGTGATAGATTAGTTATTTACAGTCCGACCGAATTTTCCCACCATTTATCGGCTTGCCCGAGAATAGTTAATCACATTTGCATATTTGCGGTGTTTTGTGTGAAATTTTCAATTACCTTGTATTTATATTAACTTGATTAAAATGTTAATTAAATGTGCACTAGATTATTACTTGATAAGCGCGCTTTTATGGAATGTAAACATTTGATTTGATTTATTTATTAATTATCCAGGCGCTATAAGTATAAAACTTTTAAATTCTAGCAAACATTTTACTAAGTTCATGTTAGAAACAATTTTTATTTTTTAATTAAGTCCTTTTGTAGTATAGATTTACTAGTAGTTTTTCGTTATTAACTGTGAGAAAATATGACCTAAGGGTTAAAGGAAAACAAATGATTTGTGTTAAACTAAACTTAAATTTATTTCAAAATTGTAATAAATCATTATAAATATATAACATAGTGTGTAATACTTTCTAAAGCTTCTCCCAGCTCAGCCACAGCTTGGGAGTTTGTTTAGTGGATTATATAAGATATTCCAGCTGAGGAAAATGCATTTAAACTGAAACAAAAACCGCGAAGGGCTCTAATGTAATGCCATTTGGCCATTCCCCTCACTTTTTGCCACTTTAAAAAGCCAACCCAAACAGTTAGTGTTGCATCACAGCCGAGCAGCTCCTCCACAAGATTAAATACAATATATATAATGCTCTAACTCAAGCTCTGGACAATCTGTGGCAGCTTAAAATCCCAAAGTAAATACCAAAAACTAAAAACAATATCTGAGGCAGCGGGCGCGAGCCAAAAACTTTTTATTAAGCGCTTAGTGGCACATCCGACAATTGAGGGACAGACAGAGACGGACGATGGGGCACGAAAAGAGACAGATAGATGCCAGAGGTGGGAGAGAGGGAGATGCTCCATTCTCAATGGGTTGGATTTGGTTGCATGTACGCAAGTGGCACTCCAATTAAAATGATTGTCTTAATGCCGCGCAGAGCGTCAGTGGCTATTACAACGCGTCGAGTTGATTCATTCAGTCTAGTCTTTCTTTTTTTGAGAGTGCTCCATCCGGTACCTAATTTACCCCTTCATCCATTCATTCCTTCATTCACTCACCCAGTCGCACAAAACAAAACTGAAATCATCACTTAATGCGCTGAAAATAACGCACTTGCACGTACTCGACTAATTTATTTGATTGCCTTTACAATTACGACGGATTCTACTTTTGTTTTTTGTTTTTAAGGAGTTCTCTCGAGAAATTCCGGAGGTGTTGAGTGGGTTGCCCCTTTGTCTAATTTATTTTTTACAGACTCTGTCGAGTTTCCTTTTTCTCTCTTGGCTCTAATCGGATTGTCAAGTTTATGGCCAAGTGCGGGGCAATTGTTCGGGAATTATCTAATCGTTGTATAAGACGTATCCCACATAAAATGTTGCCAACTCGGTTCAGTAATGTGTGAGGGTCATAATTTTAGAACGCTGCCGATAAGTGGAAACTTATTTATGGTTCTTGGTTTTGGGTTCAGTTTAGCCTGCAAATTGTTTGAGAGTTTTAGGAAATGCTTTTAACTCAATTTTTTAAGGGTTTAAGTAAGTAATTAATAAATTAACTTTTGTTTTTGAATGTTTCAATGTTCAGAAAACTGAAAGAGCCTTTTTTAAGTGCCGACGCCAAAGAAAATAAATGAATAAAATACAATTTTGTTAAGGCCTAAAGTAGGCAGTCTAAATATTAAATATTAATATTAATATTATATGGCATTTTTAAGTTATTTTTTTTCGCAGTGGTTTTTTAAAACGGGTTTTCAAGAATTGTTCAAGTTTGGGTTAACTTTCACAAACGAAATAATTTAAATAAATACTTTGAAAAATAATCAAGTTAAAAAAAATCAAATAAACCTTAGGAAAAATAATATGGCAGTTTTATAAAGATTAGTTTATTTTTAAAAATTCTCCGAAAGCATTTTCTAGCCCAGCCTTTACTTCAAGTATTTAATTCCTCGTAGGAATTCTTTTCTAATTATTTTCATAAAACCCCCCCTGGACAATATAACTTTTCCCCACCAGCTTCTTTATTAGATCCCTTTCTTCTTTCAAATTACACTCATTATGCCACACTTGTCTGTCAAAGTTGCAGTAATTCGCCCCGCCCTCCTAGCACTCGTCAGAAGTTGGCAACTTAATTAACTCATTGCCCAACTATCCGCTTCCCTTCCTGCCTGCCTCCTGTTACCCCTTTTCCCGTTCAGCCATTTGAATAATGTAGCTAATTTTGGCACATAAAACGAATTAACTAATGAAATTGCACAAGGTTTTTACGCTGAAAAGTTGGAACAAATGAGTGGGCAGAATAAAGAGCGGCGCATTGCTAATACCCATCAAGCTGGCCATATAAATCACATGTCTTGGCCAATCATCAACGATAGCGCCAACCAAGACCAACTTGAGTCCATCGATACGAAGGGGAGTGTGATTATCGGCAACGGTCTGCAGCACTTGCTTATGGAGTGTTTGCGGTTGGATTATCTAATCAAATGTAGGAACCATAAATTAATACATTTGGAGCCCTAGTTTGTGCTTTACTATTTCCCAGAAATGCAGACACTTGCACACAGGCATTGACTTCAAAGGGGATTTCCCTGCCGCCCTGCTCTCGTCTAATGCCGATTAACTAGATGGACAAAGCAGCACAAATGTATCTTGCTGCTACTTATTTGCATTTGGAAATTTCCATTTGAAATTTTCATTAGGCACGCAAATTATGCTCGAAATGCCGGAGCTAAGGCGCGGGGAAATGGAAATGGAAATAACTTGGGTGCGAGCAAACAGAAGTATCTCGAACATGTTTGCCAATGGCCGAGAGACAAAAGCACACAGCCTTATTTGATGACCTATCCCACATTTTTTTTCTCTCTTTCTACTCCTGAATCTCCTTCTCTTTCTCCATTTCAGTCTCAGCTTTCTTCAGAGTCTTGAGTCTGAGTTGTAAATATTTGCTCAAAGCGAAACTGGATGCGACCCAGTGAGCGGGCCCAAAATCAATATTTAAATTGCAGGCAACTATTTTTGGAGGCTCTTGTAGAGCCTGTAGATTGTATTGGCTATTCAATGTGCACTCAAATAAATTTTAAATCGATATATGCATGAATTTATTTATCTAATTTATCTGTATTTAATTAAACTCTTTATTTACACTACTTCAATTGAACATTTACAAATATTGTGTCTAATCATACAACTTATTAATAATCTAAAGACTTAATTTTTTTTAATTTTTTTATTTTTAATCTTTATAATATTTATCTGTCAATCGATATTTATCGAACCATAAGGCTCTCTACAGGTATTACTGTATCAAATATTACATAAATATATAATTTAATATTGAAATATTGTGTCTAATCATTGACCACATTTCTAACCTTAACATAAAACATTCAAAACATAAATACTATCGATTACTGGCTTTTTTTTTTTTTCATCTTTTATATATTGTTTAATTATTCTCTGTGCATTCCTGGTTGGCCAAACCATTATGGATATGTAGGTTTGTGTTTGCCAAGAACAAAAGGGACTTTGCAGCAAAACCTTGTAACAGTTTGTTGTGCGAAAGAGACCCACAGACCCAGGGCGAAAAAGAGGGAGAGAGAGAGGGGAACGTCTCTAACGACTGTTGCTAATTTGTTGTTCGGGCTTTCGTGGTTTGTTTTGATTTGGTTTGCTTTTATTTGTATTCCCCCGTAGTATGTTTTTTTCTTTTTGCATTTTTCTGTTTCCATATTAATTAATAGTTCTGTTTTTTCTGGTCTTCCATTGTCATTTTTTGGCAATGAGCTTCGGGCTCTTTGCCATGATTAGCCCGGGAAATGAATATCAAGGATTTAGATAGGATTTCATTCCATTTGCCAGAGCTCTTTCAATGTTTTCCCTCTGGCTTAAGGTATCTTTCAATTAATCTTGCAATTTAATTTGATTGAAAATTCTCAAGTTTATAATCCTTTCCGGCAAACTTATAATCTGCCAAGTTTTACCAAAAGTTTGTCATGGATGCCCTGGGACGAGTGCTTGGAAAAAAAATATGCTCACTAGGCAAACGTAATTCAGCAAAAACTTTCTTTCTGCCCGGGAGAAACCTGTGAAAAAAATGTTTATTCAAAAGTAATAAAGTTTCGAGAGCAGCATTAGGCCCATTAGTTGGAGGGTCCCGACTCGGTGGGTGTCATTCTTTTTTCATTTGATTAAATTGTGGCCGTGATCTCTGGGCCAAGTTCCATTATTACTCATTCGCTTATTATTATCGTAATTATCAACTTGTCAGTGTCGAGTGGTCTTTTCGTCCAGTTGGGGGAAACTTTTTGGCTCCGTTCTATTGAAAATCTTTTTGTTTTTGTCAATTTGTTGACAGCCCCGAAAGATAAACTCAGAGTGCCGGGGGTGATGGTGCAGAGCCATAAATTGGCCAAGTGACTTGTTGGCAAGCTTAATTATGGCTTTATCGGTCAGGCCATATGACTTGGAAGAAAACTGAATAAATTATAAATCATAAAACTTGCGAGCAAGTAAATAAAGTCGACCTAATTTGACTTTATCGGATCCGTCGTGAACAAAATACCAGCTGGAGCTGGTATATCTCCTTTGAAATGGTATACATATTTCCACACATAGGGGAAATCTTGTATTCTCTTTTATTTTATTTTAATGTGTAAACTCATTTATTATGTTTTTGCAGTTATTTCCTTTCAATTGGAAATTTGATATCCCGTAATTTGTTTCTCTCACATTTCCCCCCCTCAGTGGCCCACTCGATTCGTTTCCTTTAATCTCCCGGAGAATCCCCAAAAGGACATTTAACCTGAGGTGGAGCTCATCTTGGATGTTGTTTTTCCTCTCGCTTACATCCTTATCTCAACAAGGACACTGGCACAATTTTCCAGCTTTCCGCTTCAATTATATGAATACAGTAAATATTTGATTTTATTGGCGGTGTTTCTTCAGCTGGCTTAGGGATTTAAGTTCGGGTTTTGGACGTTCTTTTGCATTTCCCGCTCCTTCAATTTCTTGCCACAAACATAGTTCTGTAAGCCGAAAAGTGGCAAGTACCTTGCATACTTCCTTACGGCCGGCTCATGCCGGCTTAGTTTTTGGCATTAAAACTAGTTTAACTACTCCTCTAGAACATGGCGGGATTAATTTTTTCATTTCGCCGTGCCCAACTTGACCCAAAGTTTGCCACTTTTTTATTACCCCTCGGCGTGGTTATTAAATGCAATATCCTTTATGTGTAGGCGACATTAATAAGCTGAAAGTGTGTGTGCATGAAGCTTGAATCAGAGATGGCAAATGCATTGATATATTAATATTGATATTAATTTAACTATTATAAATGTATCGATTTGTGAGGTTGATGAACAACTTAAATTGTCATTCGATCAATTTATGAAATGGAAACTATTTCTGTCACGTCAAAAATGAAATAAAAGTATAATTCTTTTATACAATTTTGGAATATAATTTTAACTGTTAAAGTTTATAGTTTAGAGCTAATTAGGTGCCGATATTCCGATATATCATAAAAAGAAAAACATAAATGAAATTAGAATTTCAAATGTTTTTGATAAGAATGCCACATTTTTTCTGTTGATATATTATATCGGACTTTTCCTTTTATATCGTTTTTATCCCTACGATATAGTATATAAAAATAATCGAAATGCTTTTTTAAATTGCTGCATGACAACCTTAAATTTAAATCGATAAACTTCGATATTTTTTCCATCTCCCATGCACATCCCTGACGCGTATTTTTATTTACCTCCACACACACACAGACCCACACACTTGTACACTTGTGTGTGCGTGTGCAGCAAAGGACATTGTTAAAGTTGACAGCACGCCTAGATCCCTGCTGCCTTACATTAAATTAAATTTATATGCTTATTTATGAACTTGCAACAATGAAATATTTTTGCGACAAATAAAACTTGAGCCCAACGAGGTGGAAGAAGTGGCGAAGAGCAAAAGGAGCGTCAGCTGCGCACACAAAAAGGAAGGTAGCGTCAGAGCGACGGAGAGAGAGAAGGGATCCTTGGTAGTTTTGATGTGTTTGGTGAATGGCGTCGAGAAAAAAAAAGAATATATATATAAAGCAGGGAAAGGGAAAGTTGGGTGGCCTTCATGGGCAGCTGTATGCCTCGTAAGTGTGCTTTTGATGGCTATTTAAGTATTTTGTATTATTGCTTTTTCCCGAAATGAGTCTTTGACGGACTCCTGTCAACGCAATGAAACTCCGATATGAGACGGAATACGATCATATTTATGTGCTCATGTAATAAACGGAAGCAGGCAGCCATTAAAGGTGATGTGGGTTAAGTAAAGTGTGTTAAGAAAACACAGTAAACTCGGCTTTATGGTTTCAATTATCCCTCGAAAGCATGCTTAAATTTTGAAAGCACCATTATATTTTACTAGGGGTTTTCTATAAGCTGATGAGGTTGTTAAAATATATATGTATATTATTTATATGCTGTCAGTAAAGAATGGCTTAAATTTTTATTTATATTTCTCACATAACACTTTCGATTTTTAGGCTAACAAAAATATGTCAAAAAAAGTACTCTCTTAAAAACCCTTCCCCCATTTAAACTCCTTAAAACCCCAGACAGGAATTTATCCCCATTCGATTTGCATGCCAAATAAATGGTTATTCCTTATTGATTTTCAACCAGCTTTACAGTGGATCCACCTTGAAATTTAATTAGATTTCACACTTCTGCAGCATGAAATGGTCACGGCCTTTTAACCCCTTCTCGCCACACACACACACATAACTCAATACCACAAATGCCGGAGTGGAGCCTAATTGAGCCATTTAATTGTCATATAAATCTCAAATTTTATCGCCCTGAGACAGCCGAAGGAGCAACCGCAGGGCCGCAGAAGGTCACCCCAGGGAGGGAGGATAGCGACTCTATAGCCATAACAGCTTTCATTTGACTCCAGTCAACTCGAATCTGGCCATAAGAAGTGACTTCTTGTATATCGTAAACATTTACGATATTCAATAAACTTTTATTCCCAACTGTGGCAGGACATTTTAAAGTTTTTATTTTGGTCCGCCGCCTCTGGACAAACTGGCGCTGGTAAAACAGTTAATTGAAGTGCGTACTTGAGAGCAGGAAAATGGCTCAGACGGGGGGGGGCAGTAGAGAAAGAAAAAGGGGTGTAACAGACAGGGAAAGGAGTGGAAAATCCTTGAAAAAAAATGGTTTTTGGGGAGAGGAACAGGAAAAGCTTTATGGACTCATGGTCAGTAGTTGGCTTCCCCAATTTCGGTTGTGTTTTTTCGTTGCCCAGTTGGTTCCTCTAAGCCGTTTCTCTGCTCCCCTTGATGCCTCTGTTTGTCCCCTTTTCTTTTTTCTGAGCCCACTAAGCTGCAACTCATGAGCGGACAATTTGCAGCCGTCGAGCCAGACTCCCACATTTAAAAATATTTTTTTTTTGTTCTAGCCCGTTTCTGCTCGCCTGCTTTACTTACAAATCCCCAAAGCTGTAAATGGAATTCGTTGCAGTTTTTATACTCTCATTAGAGGTATTTTTCTTTTGAATAGGATTGTGATGCATTTAAGAGGACTTTTTTACATTTCGAAAGCCTCGAAAGGACCTTTAAATACCCCGAAATTCTAGAGGTTTGCGAGAGAGTCAAGTTGAAAATCTCCAGTATTTCCCTCATCGAAAATACAACTCCCTATTCCATTTTCAGAAATATTTTTAAGGCCTTCAAGGGTATCACTTACTCCTCTCTTTTCAGTCTAGGCTTTCTTAGATTTTCTTGTTTGTTTTTCCTGCTGCTGCTGGAAATCATTTCTTTCTTGTGCAAAAGTCGAACTCAAGTTTAGCAATTTCGACTATGATTCCATTTACTGCTCCCCGACGACAATTTCCATGGATTGTGGTTGTAATTGCTGTACGTTTTTGCATTAGCCTCATTTGGCTCTAAGGCTCCTTCGGCTCTACCTCCCATATGAAACGTGTTCCAGCGCCCAAAAGTCGCCTGCAATTTCCAGCCTCTCTGCGCCTTGACATGTTTGGTCTCCTTTTAGCAACTTTCTATCTACTTCTCTCTCTTACTCCCTCTCTATCCCTGCCTCTGTCTGTGTCGGCAATGTCCTGGCAAACATTTTAAACTCTTGGCAGGCAAACAGAAGCCCGAGGAAAAGAAGGAGGCGTATGACAAGGGGGCACGGCAGAACCAATTCCAATGCTCATTGCAAGGCTGTTGACATTTTAATAAAAATTATTCGTCGCATTGCAGGGGCAGTGGTTCGAGGGGGGAAGAAAGATTGCATTCATGGGCGGACTGAGTCGCGATGAGATAGGGGTTCGCATTAGTGCAAATAAATGGGAGCTGGACTGAGCGGGGGATAAATGATTTCAAAGCGCATTCATTGCCAACAAAATGTGTGTGCGAAAATTAATGCGAGAAAGCAAACCATTCAAAGAATTTAAAATGAAAAACCGATAGACATTAGCGATGCTGAATTCCAAGCGAATGAGCACAATAAAGACCATTTGCCAAAGCCTGCAAATTGAAAAATTTGTAACTGAAAACAGAGTTTAAAAATTCAATTGAAGGCCTAAAAATAGCTATATATTAAAATTACTGCATTTTTTTATTCGAAATACATTTTCTTTTAAATGTTAAACTCAATATTTTGACTTCTTAACCTAATATAATGCAGCAAAAATAAGCGCTGCGATTTTAAATTATATGCATATTTTGGACTTAGTTATGATTAATAAAATTACAAATATTCAAGATATATCACTTTATAGAAAGTTAAAAGTCCCAAAGTTAACACACTTCTTGTTCTAAAGTAAATTCAAAACATTTTTAATTACAACAAAAAATTGTAAACCCTTAATTACAACTTCTGACACTCAAGCCTTGAAATAATTAGTTTCTGCCAGTTAATTTTACAATTTAAGCCTTACAATCCCACAAAAACTCACCGTTTTCTACCAGACCCCCAGTGAAATATAGTTTTTATTTATGAACCAATTAAAAACCATCTTCCCTTCTCCAGAATTTGTTACACTTTCCGTGGCGTCGACTAATTTACGAGATAATTAAAATACAACTGTCACTGGCAGCCAATATTTATCCATGTTAATATTGACAACTGGCGACAGTAAAAAATACAAATGGCGGAAGGCAAAGTCACACACTTAAAATATTATTAAAATATATATATATATATACGAGTATGTGGGAGAACGAACACTGAGACTCGTAAATTTTTGCACAAACAGCGCAAAACACATTGAACTCCAATAAAAAGAACATTTTCCCCCATTAAATGGCAGCAAGAAAAAAGCTTTGGCCGAAAGGCAAATATTCCAAATGCAAATGAAAGAAATAGAAAGAGTGAGGGTGAGAGAGAGCGGCTGAGAAGACAAGAAAAAATAAGATGTACGCAAATAAATTGCATTATCGTTGATTTGCCCCAAAAATTTATTGCATATAAACAAATTGCCAAGGCAGCAAATCTATTGTTTGGATTTTTGTGTCTGCCGACGACGAAAATTGCGAAAGCGACTACAACGAAATCAAAAGGCAATCAAATCCTCAAATAACCCCAAAAGCTGGAATTTCGTATAATATAATTCACTTTTACTATAGGGTCGTCCTCAGGCATAAAAAAGTCATGAAAAGTTGCAGGAAGGAAGGACCCGCTGGCATTTCTGCATGAAATATTGGCAATGTTGGGCTTGAAAGGCTTGAAATTAGTTTTCCTTTCTATTTGTCATGGAAAAAGGTGAAATGAAAAGTGTTTTTCGAAAAAAAATTGTACGAAATTGAATTTAAAAATAGGTATTTTCTTTACATTTCTTTGTTTTTTTTTTTAGAATTCGAATTCCAAAAAAGTCTTTGTTTTCTTTGCGAAAAATTAACATTATTATCTATTAAAAGTCATTTTACATACCGGTTTTCAGTCCTGATATGTCTAGTCTGATATGTCAACTATAATATAAATTTATATACATCTATCGCACATTAAAAATATCGTTGTATATGTATTTATTAACTTTCTTTTAAAATATCGATACAATATCTATATTTTCTGACATCTAACAGAGTCATATTCAAATCTTCCTAATATTTGTATCCCAGCTAACATTAATTAAAGTTAATAATGTGTAGCTTAAAATAATAATATAAAGATTACAAAGAAAAATAACAAAAAATATCCCAAAATTACTGGCTTTGATCCATTTCAAAGTTTTTTTATAACCCAAAAATTTGTTGATGGCCACAGTTTAAACAGCACAATTTTGCTTTTACAACTGATAATTGAAATTGTCGCGTCATATCGCCTCGTACTGTATATCAGCCATAAAGATTGTGGACCCGATAGAATCGCTACAACAGCTCCCTATCGGGAACCCAACTTGAGGTAATCTACGCCAGACCGAAGCGTGTTCCGAGTAGATTGCGTGGCCCGGCAAGCACCTCCAATTATCGCAAACAGCACTGGAAAGCCGTGAACAAACGAGAGCCGGAGAGCTCTCCAGTCCTTAAATATTTCCGCACAGTTTGCTTTTGCAGTACTTGCACTTTTCGATGCCCCCGGGTCCTCCGTGTAGCCTCTAACTAATTTTTGCTTTTACCCCTTTTTTTTTTGGGGATACGATGGGTTCTAAGGGGGGTTAGGCCGACCAAACATAAATTCTGTTGGGTCAAGCACGCACCGAAATTAACAAAAAAGAAAAAAAGGAGAAAAATTAAGTGAAAAGAATGGTGGAAGTTGAAAAATTGTTTGGGTTCCGTAACAGAATTTAAGGGTTCTCAAGGACCTCCTGCTTCTGCTCGATGCCGCCTTAACCTTGCCGCGCACAACTAATGGGTTAAGGTGAAGCCCCTGCTTGGCAACGGATTCGTTCATTCGGATTCAGGCAGCATCCGCGAAGAATTCTCGTTAGGCGGGCTACCAATTGACACTGAATTTAATTCCGCTTGAAGTGTTTTGCCATTGCCATTGCCTGACATTTGAATTGGTAATTCCTGCCACCGCGACTTGGGAGGCATTCAAGCCTCTTAGGCCCCCTCCCCCAGTTACACCCGTCCATTTACCCCCTTTTTTGCTCTCCCACACCACACAACGGAAATTGCCTTTTTTGCGCGACTTCCCATCAACGGAGTTTTGCCAACCAACAGGGTAACCAGCGATACTTCAGTAAGTGACAGCTTGCCATTGCCTCATCATTGAGCCGCTACAGCTTCTACACTTGGCAAAAGTGTGGAGGAAATTGTTCAGAAGAGTGCGATACATTTTGGAGAATTAATAATTGACAAAAAACATTTGTGAATACTTCAAAACCTATAAAGTTTCTTTTGATTATACAAGCATTTTAAATTTGATTTATATCTTTACGATATTCTGAAAATATTTTCAAAAATTTATTTTCAATATTTGATAATTTTTGTAAATGTATTTTTGCTCCTTTTGCGTGCTCCTGGCGGAGTCCTAGTTACAGCGACACTTGGCATGCCACGCATAAAGCTGTCAATGTCAATGTAACGTGTTAATTTCAAAGTGGTTTAGTTTGTTGACGCAGCTTGTTAGGCAGCTTCAGGCAGCTACTCAGGAAAGGGGAAAGAACCAGGACCAGAAGCAGAACCGGGACCAGAACCAGAACCGGGACCAAGACCAGGACAAGGGCAAACCATTTGGGAAAAAGAGCTACTCCTTCTGCCATCTGGGGGATAAAATGTTAAGGCACATGTGGTTTTTATGCCACTCGTGAGCTCTGTCGGGAGCTACTCAACAGCCTTTATCCTTTTCGCCTTCTGCTTTTTGGTTACAGCCTGCTGCTGCTGATGATTTCTATCGTGGCATTTGATTGATTGAAACTTTAGCCAAGTTAAACGGGTTGAGATGGGGCAGGAAAGCTGCTTGGGGAGACCCCAGCCTGCTCGCCTGGTTGCCTGGTTGTGGCATTTAGTTTATTGAGGCGTTTTGCAAAGCTGTCGGCTAAGCATTGGCAAAATATTTGCATTTTAAAGTGATTAATTATGAGGGTAACTGTGGCCCCACAAGAGCAGAGCGATCTGCGTCACGTACAGTCATGGGGGAAGTCGATTTCGATGGCTAATAATTGAAATTCTATTCTATAATTGTGGGAGGAGATGTAGATTGTGCTTAAAAATACTATAGAGAAGTCCTAGAAAAGACAGGATATGTTTAGGGTAAAGAATAAAATCCTTTAAACTACTCTTTAACAAATTTGTAAGTAAGAAACAATTAAAAAATAAACAATGGAAAGGCGTGTTTAAATTCTATAACTTCTAGAAGGTAAATTGATTAAAGCAAATAACAAACCGAATATAATATTCCTTACAAAAACCATTAGCTCAATTAGCAAAAATTAAGCTAAAATAAATCAAGATTAAAGGAAGACCAAGTACAGTACACACCCATCTTTGTTAGCTTGCTAAGTACAACATCAAGTCAGCGACAGAATGAAGCAATTCCAATAAGGTGCAGGCCCTCCAATTTGCTGATTCTCGGCAAAGCCAGGACATAAAAGGACTACTTCTGCCGCCTGCCAAATTCAACAGCAGGCGAATGCAAATCCCATTCACACGGGGCACCCACATTAGCAGCTTGTAAAAACTGTGGTGCTGGGCGTGTGTTTGGTAGTCCTGTTTATGCGCCAACGCCTCCTGTTTGTCCTCCTCCGGCCCTCCTTCCACACGCCCAAGCTCATTACAAGGCTCAGCACCGCCAAATGCCAACTGTCATGTGGTTAGGGGTGAGCCCGAGGAATATACCAGGACCAGGACCAAAAACCAGCATCAGGAACACTGCGAACAGAAGCTGACAAGAGCTCGCTGGAGCTGAACGAACGCCTGGGAAATGGGGAAAATCTCTTGCTTCGGTTCGAGCATCAAAATTTTTGGCAGCAAATAAAATTTGCTTGTGTTTTTGGAGAGATTTTCGTTGCCGTTGACAAAAGGCAAGCGTGGCAGGGTGAAATGGCAGCCATATTGTGTGTGTTCTCAGCAGCCAAATGAATGTGCATTGGCAAACAGAGAAGAAATTCGTTCTTAATTCGAGAACAAAAGGCTTTCGTGGGCGCCAGAAAATTTTTTATTTTTAATTTGGATTAATTGGGGAAAAGGTCTTTGAAAGTATTCTCTGAATAAAAGAAAAAAAAAAACCCTTTTTATAAACTCTATAAATGTAGCTTCCGAAGAATTACCCTTGCTGTTATTTTGTTAATTTGTTTAGAGCTCCTTTTCATAATTCTTAATTCAGCTTCTTAACTATTTTTTGCTCAGTGTCTCAAGTCAGGAAACGGAAATGAGCGGAAAGACAGGAAGTACGGGGCCTCGGGCCTAATGTATTGTACAACGCACTCAAAAATCCAAATGCACGAGACTTTCATTGTCGTCCCGAACGGAGCTCATAAACTTGTTAACTGAAATTGCCGTTTTGGTGTTGGAATTTGGCACTCCTCCTGCGTCCTGTGTCCTGCGTCTTCTGTCTTGGTGTTTTGTGTTTTGTGTTCTGGATTGTTCATCATTTTGTCAGCCGGCATCTGGCATCGACATGCTTAAACGTGCTGCTGCTGCTGCCGTTGTTTTTCGACAAAACAAAAGCCAATTATGTGGCCTGGAAGGCAGAACAAAACCATCTGCTGACCTGAAGGACTGAAAGCTAAAATGCAGAAAGTCGCCGTGCCAGTTCCAAATAGCATACTTTAGCTGGCCCAAGAATGTGAGGCGGCGGCTTTATCTAAAAACTTAACACTATGACGGACAAATTTCCGGGATTTTCTGGCGGTTTTATGGCCACAAGGACGCGAGCCAACTACTAACCATCAACATCAAAATTGTTTGCACTAAATCGAGGAGGAAATCCCACACGGACGGATGCCTGATCTTGGTTGGGTAAATGGATATGGTTGCGTCTAGAAATTTGATTTCTGACAGAAGTGACAATAATCTTAGCCCCACCATTTCGACCCCATTTTGTAGTGACCGCAATACACACAGACATATCTATGTATGTATGTACATATATGTACATTTATTTCGCATGCCAGCCACATGGCGTATGCGCAATAAAAATAACTGTCTAACCGCATAACTGACTGGCCCGAGGAAAGCCAAGTGAGAGTGTTCCACTTGCACTTGAAGCAATTTGTCTTGCCAGCTACGTGACTTATTCCACTCGCCTCAGCACTCCATCAAAACCACGGATAACCGAATGGCGGTCCAAAAGATATTTTCGCTAGATGCTAGAGGTTACTATGTACAATATATATGATACATGTATAAATGTACGTAAATTCCCATGCCCGCCCGCCTGTTTCCATTACCTTTAGCATGCGTTACGAGGTCAGTCATCATCGTGACAGTCGCTGCAAACGAAAATCCTACGCGACGACCGGATGTTGAACTGATTGCGCAACAGCACTGCACCTTGTATGTGTACGTGTACATGTGGCAGCCATTTCCGTTTCATTTCCATTTCGTTTCGCGGCCATTGCCAAGCGCTAAGCAAAGCGACGCTCATTAAGTTATGCAAGGTGAGCAGGGAGATAAGGTGTGAATAGGTAGAAAAAAAAGCAAAAGGAACAGGAAGAAAAATATACATTATAAAATATATATGATATAATAAAATAATCCTTAAAATATTCCTTACCAGATAAATCAAAAATTACGCCACAAAACATATCTAAAACTCACTCTTGTACTTTTCCCAGTACTTTCCCCCTCCCGTAAACTACCAGATTCCTTGGATTATCAATGACTACCCAGTGGGACTTTGCCACATGCGATCTATGTGCTTTTCCCACCGAACAACTCATGGGGTAGGCCCGCCCGTTCATGTAAAAGGCTCATTCGCTTTTATTAGGGCATGAGCGGGGTAATTCATGATGCCACCGTCGCTGCTCGGCTCACCATGAAATTCACAGTGAGCGCTCTGTAGGGTAATTCATGATGCCACCGTCGCTGCTCGGCTCACTATGAAATTCATCCTTACCGGTATGGATAAAGTTCAGAAAACCAATTCCATAAAAAAAATAAAAAAAATGAAATCCAAATGTTTAATGTGTTTTTTCTTTTTTTTTTTCTTTAGTTTATTTTTTTTTTTTGTTATACTATGTTATTGTAAATTCGTTTTTAATTTATATTGAAAAACCATACTGACAATTTTTGTTGAATACAAAGGATCTGCCTGGGATTGAACCCGGGTCTCAGGGTTTAACAGACCGACAGCTTACACATTGGACCACGCTCGCGTATTAGTTTGCGTCGCCGAAATACAAATACATATAAAAATATAAATCCCTAAAGGGAAATTTTCCCTGAGCAAAACCACAGCATTTTATCATGAACGGAGCAGCGGTCGATTCATGTACATGAGTCGCCCGCTTGCTGCTTTGCTGAACTAGGGATCATACGAAAAGCCATCCCCATTCGACAAAGATTTCTAGGCAGAATCGTTCAGGGCATGAAGCAAAGTCCGACTGGGTATCTCAATGTCAAGTGGCAAGGGCTTAAACAAGCCCAGTTGACAGAATTTTAAAATCAACCCAGAGATACACTTGATGCCAGCTTAGACCGCAAAGCAGCCACGTGAACTGAAATCCCCACACAGAGAGCGAGGGGAAAAATACTAGAACAAAAGGAAAAGAAAAGCTAGAAGACAGTGGGAAAAAGGCTTAGGTAAACACACTCAAGAGATAACAGACGCCCGCATTGTGGCTGGCAAACACACGCCACACAAAATGGAGGGCGTGCTGCGAGGTGGGCGTGGCAGCAAGCTTAAACACACTCAAGATACTGCGCTGCATTTGTCTTAATTTGTGACAAATGCAAGACAAGACAAACAAGGCAGCCAACACTATGAAAAATGGCATGAAAGGGTGATAAAGCTTAGATACCCTATATTTTCTACAGACTTTTGAGAATTCTATTAAAATTTTAAAAATTCTTCTCAAATCTGTGATATTTGCAGATATAATAATAGGTTTTTTTTTGGTACTTTAAATATTATAAATTATCTCCGGATATCTTAAGATATTGGTGCTAAAAATAGCAAAAGGTGAACGCTTTTACTTAGGTCAAATTTATAAAGGTTTATAATTCCAAAAAAGGAACAATATAAACGATGTAAATAATTATAAATATAACTAGAACCTTTAAGTCCATAAATCATTTAAATATATATTGCTCTCAAAGCTAAGGTAGTAAATTGCCTATCTTATATTTATTACCCACCCTACCACATCCCACGTTGGGGTATCTGAATGGAAAGCACTTTCCTGAAAAGTGCAACCAAAGCTTGGCCTAAGTAGAAAAACCCAAAACAAAAAGGCTGACAAAAAGTGCGATACGTGTGTAAACGCCCACGAAGAACTGAGCAAGAAACAAAGACACCTCCATTACCACAGGATAAAAGGCCACATGCCCTTTGATTCGCAACCAGCTAAGAACCTATTGTCACTTCAACGCCCCCTTAGAAAACATTACAGTAACAAACAAAAATATATAAAATCAAGAAAAAAAACTTCAAAATTTTTCGTTGGGATACAAATTGTTGGAGGTGATGGCTGCGGCGCAGAAGAAGGTTATAGTTATTAACTCGAAAGCCGAATTTACCAAAATTCTAGAGACAGCGGGTACCAAGCACATACTCGTCGAATTCTATGCCTCATGGTGTGGTCCTTGTGCCATGATCGGGCCTCGACTGGAGCAACTTGCCACCGAATATGCCACTCGCTTGATTATCCTCAAGATCGATGTGGACGAGAACGAGGAATTGGCCGTTCAGTATGATGTCAGCAGCATGCCCACCTTTGTGATCATCAAGAACAGTGTGACCCTCTTGCAGTTCGTGGGCAGCAATCCGGAGAAAATCGTCAGCGTTGTGGAGAAGTATGTGGGCAAGGTGGAGGAGACCCAGCCACCAAGACCACCGTCCACCACCGCGGGTTCGGCGCCAGCGTAAACTGTTACCCAAGTCCTCGCAGTAAATTCAATTTTCAATATAAATGTGTGTATTTTTAACTAAATACTAAAGACTTGGCCTGTGGCATTGACCTAAACCTCTGCCTCGCACTTAAAGTGGCGCTCGTTAACGAGATTCCCAATTAAGTTGATTCCCAGCATGGGTGTGCACTTCAAGACCTCCCCGCATCTCTGCATCTCACGCCAAGGACAAAGAACCTTTTGTGCTTCTCCAGCATTTGTCCCCCGTTGTCCCCGCTGCAATCTGGGATCTCCTTCGAGCAGATCAGGCTTTGTCCTAAGCCATTGTTAGTGCCGTAAGCCGGTCGGCCATATGTGTGACTCTCGCCTGTCGCTGGCATTATTTCAATTAGATTAATTAAGGCCTGGCCAGTGTGGGCGATAGGGGGGTGTCATTTGTACAGTGATGGCAGGAAACTATTTTTAAAAGGCAATAAGAGGCGCATAGAAATAATGTAATTAAATTGAAAGCTATATAAAAGCAGGGCTATGTGCTGGCTGAATTAAATCAGATTTAATTATGTTAGTGAATTGGGAGAAGTATCCCAAAAAATCTAATAATAATAGTACTTCCGGTGGGTTATAAAACAATTTCTAAAGGCTTAAGTATACTATTTAATACCATGAGTAAGCTATAAAATTCTATATTAAAATTGCACAAAATTGTTTCCAACTAGGAAATCCTTTATTTTGAATAATAATCCCATTTAATTCCTTTAATTTCACACAATAAATTCCAAAATCCTTTTCTAAATCCCCCAAAATTGTCAGCTCTGGAGTGCAACGCCAACTGGTGGCAAATAAACAACCGGACCGGAAAGAGCGAGACGGAAAGAGTGTGGTAGTGAAGAGAGTGTGCAGGACAGGGAATGAGTGCGAATGAGAGGAGGCTTATGTCTCTCGGGGACTGACAGCTGTAAACTGACACTTTGTTTCACTCAACCTTCAGGCTGGAGAGCAATCCTCTATTTTTCTCGTTCCTTTTAACATTCTTAAGGACCTTATTGAAAACTTATTTGTCTTTTGCCGATTTTTTGCGCTTTTCTTTTCGTATTTCCACGTTCCTTGCCTTGCCTGCAGTCTTGCTTGCAATTTTCGAGTGCTTTTGTTTTCGTAATACCGTAAAATCGAAAAGTTTGCACTGGCGTTTAATATGAGCCAAAAGGAAGCAGGATCAAAAGGAGCGGAAAAGAGAAGGCTAAAGCGATAACAGAAAGAGACAGGTCTAGCGATGGCAAGCTTGACTTTCCTCAGCCGGAGACATTTGCATTTTTATTAAAATGAGAAATTGCAACAGTTGCAGTTGACTGAAAAGCGCGCTCTCCCCCTGGTCCTCTGCCAGGCGCCACAAGGATGGACAGCGAAGTAAAATGGGGTTTATAGGGGTTAAAGGGGGGTTAATGTGGGGGAAGTTCCCTTAAAGAGGAGGACACGAACTGTTAAACATCTGACAATAGAAAATTTTATTTGACAGCATAACAAGTAAAAACCAATAAGCTGGAATTCCTATTTTCTTTCTTATGGCTATAACAAGTAAATATTGCAAATAAAGGACACTTGAGCTGATATTGGAAAATTAATATGTTATTTATGGCAAGTTCTATGGAAGCTAAAATTAAGTCTAGGTTACTATTTCAGCAAATTTATTTAGTAGAATTATTAGAACCTTTTTTGTTCTATAATTGATCATAGAAAATTGAATTATAATAAATAAGGGATTCAAATTGATTACTACTCTTAAAGCTGGTTAAATAAATACTTTCAAGAAATACCATAAAGATAGCAAGATCCGATATACAATCTACCTGGTCTTAGACCAAATCTTTCATTTAAATGTAGTACGATTTATAAACTTAATACCTACTTACAAATATACTACTTTACACATTCCATAAATAATTTTAATCCAAAATATATCCAAGAATACAAATCATACAAATTATCTACAAAACATTCTCCCACCGCAATTTGCCATAAAAAAACTGCACTTTTAAATAGCGAAAGTTGGCAGGCGCAACCTCAGATAAACAATGGAAGGCAATACCGAAACCATATGCTGGATCTTGGTGGGCAGAAGGGTGTGAGCTATAAATTTGGAACTCGACCAATGCCGAGTTGTAATTTATATGCCAAGCTCTGGCCGGGTCCAGGCTGCAAGCTGCACATACCCCCACATACCAGCTCCCATCTCCTTTGTTATGCAAGTTAATCCTTTTTATAGCTATTGTTCAGCGCATCAACACGCCCCCTCTTGAAGAGTGGGAGAGATGGAAAGGAGCACACGCAGCCGCCCACGTCCTGTGTGTGTGGATTTGTTTTTGTTTCGAGGGAGGTTCCGAGATGCTTTACAGGGGCGGGGAAAAAAAGAAGTCCAGAGGGGTTCAGTGGGTTGCAAGGGGCTCGCGGGGGTAAGCAGCAGCTGTGGCACATGTCAGTGCATTTTTCAACGGCTCCAAGAGGCGACACTGCCAAGCCAACATATTAGCTGCCACACATGCCGCACACTGGGTTAAAGAATGAGCGAGTGAGGAGGAAAAGAGATTACACTGAAAATCAATTTGAAATTAATTTGAAATTAATCTACAAAATATTTAAAATTTTTTTCTAATCTATTTTCCTTTGAATCATTTTGTGGCATGGCCGAACTCCTTGTTTCAAAGCCGGAGCAAGGACTACCTTGAGAATCATCACTCAAAAACTTCCCTTTCCCTTTCGAGGTGTATTTTTACAAGCTCTTAAAGGCATTACTTAAAGTAATTTACTTACCCAAGCTCTCTAGGAACGATCAGGTTAGGTTTGAAGAGATAGATACCCAGGACAGTCTCAAAAGTAACTCATAGATTTATTTCTCCGTGTGGGATTGGACTCCGGCTGTGGAGCTGATGCATGTGCAGCTACTGCTGATATCCGGGGCTAAAATCTGGCGCATGTTGCGGCCGCAGCAAGTGTTTGTGTGGCATGCCGCAAATTCATTATTATTTTCAACCTTCTCCTCCCTCTCAGCTGCATATAAACACTTGCCCGTATGAAGTGGCAGCAGCCGCTGCTGCTGCTGCTGTTGGGAAAACTAGGGAAAACAAAGATGAAAAGAAGAAAAAGTCCGCCCCATTTCCCAGATGAAAAGGACCTTAAAGACTTTTCAACAAGTTGCCAGGGCAAGAGAGTTCCTCTGAGTTGTTAACCATTTTTATGGGACCTACGATCTTTGTTGAACTTTTGTGGTAATTGTGAAGAAAAAACAAGGCGAGAGTGTGTTTTATATATACATAGATTTTCAGATTTCAGTAAACAAGAATCAATAGGTCAATTTACATATATAATTTTTAAAAGGTTAATTTAATTCAGTTTTGGTGAAATATTTTGTGGTATAATTGAAATCCATTTAGATTTAATATAGACACAGCTTTCTTTTCTCTCCCCTTGTCCAAAAAATATATAGTCTAAATAGTATATATAATTTTTAAATATCAAACGGATTGAAATTTAATGATTCTTTAACTAATTAGTGGGTCCTGGGTATGACCACTCCACCAGATGGGTGGGAATTATGGGACCGGCGATGCTATCCTCCTCCGCGCTGCTGCATTGGCTGCAATCGCTGATGCTGTTGCCGCGCCGCATAACCTCGGCGTAGGCACTCGGTGGCACTCGCTCCGCCTCACGGTCGTTCTCCTCGAAATGGACACTCCTGCGACGACGATTATTTCGAAGGCGGCGACGCTCACTGACAGAGGGCATGCTATCCTGCAGATCCTGGATCATGGTGTTCAGCATTTGCAGGCGCCTGGCCCTGGCTCTGGAGTAGGGGGAGGATGGCGAGGAGGAGCGACTCATCGGGCGGGTGCGACGAGCCGCCTGAGGGGTGGTCAAGTCAGTGCTGGCCGGCACTGTTCTCAGGGCCGAGCGGATGCTCTCCAGGGATTGGGCAACGTCGGCGACCGCAATGGCCAGTTCGAGTTCATTTCGTATATTGAATCCCGGCGGCAATGGCGGCGGCCTGTTCGAGTTCACTTCGAGCTCCGAATCGGAATAGGATTCCTCCTGGCTGCCACCATCCATTGAGGTGATCGAGGAGGAGAAGAGCGGCACATAGTCGCCTATTTGAAGATTCGGATTGGGACTCACTGGCCCCCGAACGGGAATGCGTCCACTGGCCATGCGCTCATCCTCTTCCTCCTCCTCCTCCCCCATAAAGGAATCCATTTCGTTGTCCGACATCGTGGGCTTGCTCTTTACAACTTTTCTAGGAAGTTAACTTGGGATTTGTGAGGAAAAGTCTCTGAAAATGTTGAGCGGGGGCTTACTAACCTTTTTTCCTGGACAGTTGTTGTTATGTGATTTGACATTAAAAGTCAGAGAGATAGTGATGGTTTCTAGTTTGAATTATAAATGAACTATCGGTAGAGTTTCCCAACTTTTTTTTTTTAAGTTAATTACATTCTGGATCTAACCCCGATTAAATGTTAGTTTCAACCATAGTTTTCTGGCGGAAACAGAAATTCAAATGAATTGGAGGAGTAAGAAGGGGATTCCTGGTTCCCTCTTCTAGGATATTCGCTCTCTTCCTGTGACTGACTGCCCTGCCCTGGCTTTTCAAGTTAAGTGGATTGTGTAAAATTGATGAAACTTCTGTTGGTTTCCTCCGCTTTTCCCCTTTCGCTCGCTGAGTATCATTCATTCCGCCCTTCCCCCAATGCTTGTTTTGTTTGTCCATCGCCGCCTGTCGGTTGCCACTTGCAATTCCTTGTTCTCGCACTTGACAAATGCACAAATGAAAAATCAAACAGTCCTGCATCTGTTGGATTAGCGGACAAGCCAGCCAACCATTAGGAGGGGTTCCTCTTTCCTTAACCCCCCATTTATCCTGGCTTCTATATTAATAACCCGGCGATTTGTCGGTTAAGCCTGACTCTTATCCAGCAAATGTTATAATCCCTCATTCGGGGACAACAAATTACTTGCCGCTTTTAAACTCATTAATATTTAATGCATTTCGGCAGCCGGGACAGATGGGACCGCCAACGGCGCTAAAGGACATCAAATTCCAAGCTCAACCGCAAGTTAAGGAACTCAAATAGGACTTTGGGTTGGTCAGTTGTAAAGTTACTTAATGGATAGTGTGTCGTTAGGGCTTAAAGTCAGGGAAATTTATTTGCTGAAAAGGCCAGAGACAAGCGTTTTTTGTCCAGACAGGAGAATTAAATTGCCGAGAAATAAGATTTGTCAAGGATCTCACGGTAAAACAAAAAGCTTTTAAAGCAATTGCAGGCAGAGTTTCAGCATCGGCGAGGTTACTTAATTGAAATAAAAGCGAATCTTACTATTTTTCTGCTCTTTAAGGATGATGAAATTAAATAACTACAAAGTTTGACTGCTGAAATAGTTATTCCATTGATTTTTGCTACAGAATAAATTCTATATTTCAATTGTTAAATAAATATTATTAAAAAGTTGTTAAACACCTATTGAACACCCTATTTAACTCCTTTAAATTTTTCTTCTTTCTGTTAATTTTCCCTTAAAAACCCCCTTCTAAGTATTTCTTTTTAAGTAATAAACCCAGGTATATTTTTTTATATTTCAAGAAATCGAAACACACTTTATCTAGAGTCGCAAAGGCAAACTCATTGGCAGCGCAGATTTGTCAAGAATCTCAGGGCGAAGCCGTTAAGGCGAGGGAAGCCAGGATTCGATGACAGGGCTTTCGGCATCTGCTCCGAATCCGAATTGAAATCAGATAATCGAAATACAAGCGCATCTTTTATGCTGACCTCTTTCGCCAGCTTTAAAAGTTCTCTTTTTTTTGCCCATTTGACAATTTAGTAAATATATTTTATGCACATTACCACAAAGGGCAGCCCCGTCGCATTTATCACATTTGTTGTGCTGTGTTTTTGTTGATTTTTGTGTCTTGTTTTGACTCCATTCCCCTTTGGGGACGCTGTGCTTTTATCTGCTGTTCCAGTTGGCTTTGCTCCACTCACCTACGTTTGGCTGTCTCTTTATAGTCGGCTACGCAATTCAATTTATTTGGTATTTCTTATTTATTTTACGTTTTACTTTTGTACTTTTTGCCGCCCCTTTTCGGCTCTTGGGCTCTGGGCTTTTGGCACTGACAATTGAAAACCACAGCCAGGCAGGCAAACCAACCAACCGACAGAGAGACAGACAAACAAACAAACTGGCAAACAAACGTTTTATAAACGCGGCCATTCTCGTTGTACAACGGGGCGTATGAGTTACGAGTTATGTGCAATGCGCACTCAGTGCCTCCTGTGTGAGTGTCTGTGTGTGTCTTGGCCACAAAAACTTGTTCTTAGGTCTTCTTTTCTTTCTTCTTTTCCTGCCTGAATTTCGGATTTTCTTGGTCTGTTTGTTTGCTCATTTAAATTGTTTAATTTGCATTAAGTGACAGGCAGCAGTTATTTTCTTTGGATAAATTACCCGGGATACCATGTGGCATCAAAAGAATGCAAAAACATTATAAAATTATATTCAACGAGGCTTTAACTCGTAAAACTTAATTAAAAATAGCTTGGCAAAAGTTCATAGCAGAAATAAGCCACAAAAACATTCCAATCAGGACAACTTGTGGGGATCAGTTTTATTTCAATAAATCCACGCATCAATTAGAATGCAAATAAAAACGTTTTGAAACAGACGAGAACAATTTTGAAAAGTGTGTGAAGTGCAAATAAAATGTGTGTGTGCCATAAATCATGGCTTAAATGTCAGAATAAATACGGAAAAATGCCGAAGAAATGTACGCGGATTGCAACACAAAAAAAAAAAAAACAGTGAATAAAGAGAATTGCCGAACTGGAAATTGAATGGAATATAAATATAAATCATTTCTATATAAATCAAACAAACATTTTATTATTTCTCTTCAATGCAGCTCTTGAAAAGTTGAGCTTAATGCAAAGTTAGAAGCGGAAAAGCGATTAATTGAAATCAGATACAATGTCTGGTAATGATGTTTCGGTGACTGAAACAGCACAGAGCGATCAGGTATGTGTCTGCATATAAACCTATATTAAATATTTGCTATATTTATGTATTCATTTCACCAACACAAACCAAACGAAAATAGTACTCAGCACGCATTTAAAGCTTCCACAACTATGAATAGTGTAATGAAACCCTTTGATCCCACCCAATTTAAGTATCAATTTTTATTTACATATTCAATGTTTGATTGCTGGCATGAGATACCACTATATGCTGTACTCATATTTGCTATGATTTTCGCAAACCGATTTTTGGTTTGCATTTTGATCCATATATTTACCCAAAACAATTGTTTGTGCTGCATATTTTATGGTTGCCGTTGCCCTTTTCCAGGGAATATATGAGGAGTGGCTAGTGTTGCCTGTTATTCTCATCCTTTTCATTTTTTGAATATTCATGTGTGTTTGTGTGGGGTTTTTCTATTTTTTTTTTATTTCTTTTGCATAAATTATGAGCATATTTAAGGCATTTCTGGGCGTAATTCACGTAGCACTTAAAACATATTTATGCATTTGGTTATTTTGTTGGAATTTTATTGCCTACATTTAGGTGTTGGCCACACGCACGCTCTCACCCATACAGACGTGTCTAGAATGTGTGTCAAAAATATAATTTATTACGGCCACGCATTCTAATTTTTGTGTGTGGAAATGGAAATGTATTCAAAAGAGTGAAATGTTTCCTAAGGGAGCCAGGCCAGCGAAGAGGATTAAACAAGGTTTATGGAGCAGTTATTGAGTCGACATGAAGGGTATCTTACTTGTATACCTATAAGCAGAAATCCTTTTATAATTATAAATATTTATTATAGTTTTCTTTATAGTGATGACCTTTTCGATTACGTATCAGTTATGACAACACTTTTGGCTCTGCTTTACCTCAATTAAGTTGACTCGTTACAATCGTTCTTCCTCCTCCTTTGGAATCCTTCAGTTCGGCTGCCAAAAATCAAGCAAACGTTGCCCACTTTTTGGCGCACTGATCAAGCACTAATCAAATAAGGCCTCAAAGCAAGCAGACACAGCCTGCCAGCCCTCTCATGGCAAATTGTTTGGTATTTACATATCATTTGTGTGTGGAGGACCAACCCTTTCTCTTCGCCGGAGCACTGAGAGACTGCTCATTACGCCAGACGACGACATTGGCGGCTTCGACAACGACATAAAGGATAATGGAGGGCAAGATTGTGGGGTAGCGTAGCGTAGGTCGGGAAACTGGAAAGCCCAGAGACTCGGAGAGCTGGAGAAAGGAGCCGTGACACAGTTAAAGGGCGAGAGTGCACAAATTTTTGCTGGTGCCCTGCCAAGTGGGCTAACGATTTTGTGACCGTTTTGTTTGTGTCTATGAAGGGATGCACTGAGAGATAAGGCATTGAAGCTTTGTCTAAACAAAACTCAGAGAAACTATTTTACATATCAATTTTTGTAGAAATATTTAGAATTTTTTTGGCTATGACTAAAGAAAGAATAATTAACTAAAGCAACCCTAAATAAGTTTACGATGAAAACGAGTCTGTGCCTAATTTACCATCATATCCATTTTATTTGCCTGTTAGAAGATATGTTTAGAGATAATTTTTTGGTAATTTATTTGTTATCACCACATTTTTGTGAATTTCTTCCATCACTACAAATATTCGTACGATTTTGTTAAATTATAAAATAGAAATGAAAAGGTTTTGAAATCGAGCTTAAATATAGTTAAACTCAATACGAATTTGAGCTCAATATTTGTATTTCATCACATCAAGTTTTTTTACCTGTACAAGAATATATTTTATAGTCCTTTGGCTTAGCACGCTTGTTACTTGGCTTACTGATTTTTCCATCATAAACCATTATCCATCCCCACAAACATTCGTACGATTTTTTATTTATGATAATAAAGGCTTGAAAAACAAGAAAAATATTAACAAACTCAAGCTGAACACAAATCTAAGCCTGAATTATCCATTATGTCAAGTATTTTATGTTGTGGTACAAGTGATTTGTCTGTAAGAGGATAACTTAATGTCTGCTCTTGTCAAAACACAATTAAATGCTGAATTTGCCATTCGCATTATAAAAAAAAAAAACTTAAAATAGTATCAATAATTTCCCCTACATTTCAGTTTATAATTTGGCTTATTCATATTTTTTTCGAGTATTTCTAGTATCTTCAGATTTTTTTGCAGCACAATTCCTCAGTGTGTTTGAGAGCAAGTCGACATTTGGTCGTTATTTGATCATCATTAGCGATACGAATCGGTAAGGGTCCGTCCGTTCGTACTACGTAGCTGCATAGCTACGTAAGTATCGGTGAAAAGGGTGGCCTGCATGTGGGCGCCACCTCGTTGTCCCCTGACCTGCTGTACCCTGGGTACTTCCCGGCACCTAGCTCCATTGGCAGGGTTCAGAGGTCGCGCCTCGATTTGCTTGGCTGCACCGAAAAGTTGCAACAAAAGTTTCGTTCTCTCCCTCTCTCTCTTTGTGTGCCGTGCTTGACTTGGCTGGCTCTTTGATTAAACCCCAAAATCCGGGGGAGTTGGGTGAGAAAATCCAGGGATCAAGGGGAGTGCACACACACAGTGGCAGAGTGTAATTAAATAATTGCGGTGAGCACGGCACTCGCCAAAACCCAAATCGAGCTAATGTATTTGGGTCTATTTTCCCCTTAGTTCCTACTATTTCGTTTTATTTGGTTTTCGTTTTCTTTTTTTGGCATAGTTTTTGGCTCGCTTCAAGTTTGATTTTGTTATTTACTTTGCCCGCGACTTTGGCGCAAATTTCATTTCATAACTTAGTTTTGCCTTCATGGGGAATTACGGTGCTGTTGTTGCCTGTTTAAGCAAGACTTGATCTAATTTGTTGAGGTGGAAATGTTGAGTGGAGTTAAGTAGTTGGCAAAACTTTCTGTGTGCCAGTTAAACGTTGTTAACGAAATTGTTTAAGTGTTTATTTTATTGCGAATAAGTTTTTAGCATTATACAATTTTGTGTTATTATTTAGAGGTTCAAAACTAGCTTTAAGGGCTATACAATTGTTGTTTTAAGAATTACTTTAGTGCACTTTGTTCTAGCATGATTTTAATTAAATTTGTTTAAAATTATATAAGCTTTGTTAAGTAACTTTTAAGTAATATTAATTACATTTTAATTAGCTCAAAAGTTTTTTTCATAAAGGCGCAATTACAACCTAAATTCCAAGTTCTTTAAAAATAACCTATTAAATGTAAACGATTCTTTGGGTGATTTGAAAGATTTTTTCCTAGTTCCTAGCTCCTAGTTTCTTGAAAAAGTTCTTTTTATTTATTGAATTTGGAAAACATATATTGAGAATACTTTTCTCAATTCTTAATTATCTCTTTTCTGTAGCTGTTTAAAAATAATAAATATTTGCAAAATGAATATTAAATTAAAATAGGATGTTATGATTACTTATTCCTTGAAATAAATGCTGTACTTTTTATTGTTTTCGTCATAATTTTTTTAATTAAAAATAAACATTCATTGGATTTATTTCGTTTGCCAAATAAACCTTTCAAATTCCCCCAAGAATCGTACCTTAAACCTCTATTGAATATTATTTTCAACCCGAAAACTGGTTGCAGAATAATTGATTGCCTTTTGTGTTGCCTTACGTCTTGTAGTTAAAGCTTACCCCCTTGTTGCTGCCTCAATTTGTGTTTGCCGTTCGATGTCCTTTTGCTTTGAGACCTCCCCACGCACACTTACACACAACGGCACAACAAGAGCACACACACAAACCCCTGTGGGGTTTTTACACACAGAAAAAAATATTTGTGTGAAGTGAGCAGGAATTTGTAAGATTTTTAAATCACATTTTAAAGAAAACTTAATAAAATTTAAAGAAAATATAAATAATTAAGATTTTAAAGGAATTTAAAGAAATCTAGATAAATTTTAAGAAATA
The DNA here is from genome assembly GCA_018903765.1 of Drosophila aff. chauvacae BK-2020. Lineage (NCBI taxonomy): Eukaryota > Metazoa > Arthropoda > Insecta > Diptera > Drosophilidae > Drosophila > Drosophila aff. chauvacae BK-2020. The sequence goes on from JAEIGO010000058.1 coordinate 10,872,422, forward strand.
TATATACATTTTTAAAATTTATAGAAATGTTTAGAAATTTATAGAAAATACTAGATATTTCAAGAAAATTAAATGTATTTAAACAAATTAAATAAAATTTTAACAAATTTATAGAAATGTTAAAAAATTTAAGGACTTTAAAACTAAAGTGATCCAAAAATAACTTATTCCTTTTGAGGATATAAATGCAATCTATCCAAAAATTACATTTTTATCTAAATAAATGTAGTTTGTTAATTCAAATTAAATACATAATTTTTCTATTTAATAAAAAACAATTGACTTGCTCCTTTATAATATTTTTTCTGTGTGCTTGGTAAAAAAAAAAAAAGCGATTCACCAGGAAGCTGTCCACAAACCAATTTTATGTGTGTTCCCTCTCTTTTTCCGTCGACAATAAAAAACAACAAGTATCATCTGCCAACCACTGCCAATGCAGCTGCACATCATCAATATTATCGCTACCACAAGCAACAGCAGCAGCAACAGCAACAGCAGCAACAACAGAGCTGCCTGCGACAGCAACAAAGGCAATTGCAGTGGGAGCAGCAGCAGCAGCAGCAGCATCAACAACATCAGCAGCAACAGCTGCAGCATCAACTCACCAATAGCTCCAGCGAGTTCGACGAGTTCCACTGGCCCAGCAAGCAGACGGGCGGCGAGAGCCTGGGCGGGAAAATCTATATAACACCCGCAGACATACCGCCACCACCTCAGCCGCCCCACCATGTCATCGGCGGCGGCGGCGGCGGCAACAGTCATCACAGCAATGGAGGCAAGAAACATCAGCAACAACATCCCCACCTGCATCCACACATCCACTCACATCCGCATCCGCACCACCAGCACGGCCACCGGACGCCGCCGCATCGCTGCAAATGTGAGCATCCCAGCATCGAGCTGATGGGCTACGAGGACGCGGCCATTGCCACTGCCACCGCCAGCAATACCGCTGCCAATGTGGGCGGTGGCTCCAGTGGGGGAGTAGCACTCGGAGGAGGAGGAGGAGGAGGCATTGTGGGCATTGGTCGCCACCAGCATCCGCCGTACTACTACAAGGCGGCGGTGGGACGCAGGCCGAGCGCCAAACACCACGAGTCCATGCTGGGCGGCGGAAGCAGTCTGGAGGACGACGATGTCGTGAGTGCTGGTAGCTTCGGGGAGGGAATGTCGCGGTTTAAGGTAAGCCATGGGATACAGTGATGAGCAGGGTTTTCAGGAACAGGAGAACAGCTAGGAAATTATTAAGGATGTGTGGAAATTAAGAGTATTTTCTGATTATATGATTTTAATAATTTAATCCGTGCTATGAATCAATTATTCGAGAAAATCATGACCTCTGAAGTGAAGTTGAAATAAGTTAAATATTATTTAATTAAAATGTATGAAAGACCTTTGATTAAACTTGTATTAAAACCTAGTTGTGTAAGTTCAAGTTTTGTTTACAAATTATCTAAAAATCCGTACAAATTTGTGCCTCAAAGAAGTACCTTTTATATAAAACTAAGTGCTTTACAAAAGCGTTTAAAGCACCTAGAATAATACACCAAATTGACCATAATTTCCCCTAATTTTCACCTACCAAAACCTTAAATTAAGAAATTCCCTCCTTAGTTTTTACAGCTAAATTGTCACCCCTACAAAACCCCTATATAAACACAAGCTTATAGTGTTTCGACTCGAAACAACGGCGTACATTTCGCTTTGTGCTCGGTGGTCTTGGATGTGCTCTGTAATTAAATTGATTTGTTCATGAGTGCGAAAATGAGCCTCTGATTGACCACAATGGCCCAGCCCGATAAACACAAGATGAATGGGGGAGATGAGCGGCTAATATATCAATCGAATATGTGGCCATGTTCTGTGGTTTAATGGAAGCTGTGGGCTCATCCTCTTCATCGTTCGGTGGTTTCAGATCCACAGGTGGCTGACAAAGAGCAGTGCTGATTGCAGAAATTACCACAATGTGCGAGTGTTGGGTTAATGGGATTAATGAATTATGTGTTGGGTTTAATAAAGGGGAAAAATCAGAACTAAATTCTTACTGACTTGGTTTTTATTTGAATTAATATTTATATTACTAATAGTTCACTTATAATATCTGAAGAGTCCCTACTTTTGAGATAATAAATCAAAAGTGTCATTATTTAACATTGTTTAAAATTGTTAAACACCATTTTTCTAATACAAAAATACCCCAAAATAAGGAAACTTTAGTCTTCTGCCATCTCTTTAGTATTTTATTTGCCCAAATAAATCATCTTTTAACAGCCTTAAGCTTACAATTCTCCACTCCCTGAGTGATTGACTCCACCCAGATTAGAAATTCCCCGAGACATGAACTAATTATGTCTAACCCCGAGCTCAACTTACGTTTATGCATGTGTAGCTCATTAGTTAAACACGATAAAATGTGTGTACAATTAGCAGAGTAAAAAACAGGAGTGGAAGCCGGAGCTAGAGCCCCCTTAGGAGCTTAACACACCCAGGACAAAGCAAATTAATTAATTTTAGGACTGTTTAATGAAAAACCAAGCGACAAATGAACAAGCTGCTGCTGGCGGAAAAAAAAGAAACCTAGTAGTCTTGCCCCCCTCAGGCAGGAAAGCAAGCAAAGGCCATCACGAAAAGTCATCAATTTTTTGTCATATTTTTGTTGCTTGTGTGGAGCTCAAAATAGTTGTTAAAGCCCACCCCTCACGTCGCAACGATTATGTCCTAGCAGCAAGGAGCAGAAGAGACTCAACAAAAACAAGTATACGACATGTGTACAAGTGCAAAATTCTATTCAACTCGGGGCGGTAAAAACTCCAACTAATTGCCGGAAGTCCTGCCCAGCAAACGAATCCCGTTCCTGTGCTGAGGGATCTGGCCAAAAGCAGCAGAGTGCTCTCAATAACCTTTCAGTTTCATATTTATTAAATGAATCGATGACTGGTGGTGGTGGCCAGAGGTGAGTACAGATACAGGCTGACTAATTGCGCCACATTGTTCAGCGATTTCAATGGGAAATCCCAAAACAATCAAGGTAGAGAAAAAAAAATATATATATATTTGGGGGGAATATGAAAAGCCTGAATGGACATTGATATGATTGAAGTTGGTCAAGCATTGGCCATTGAGGGCCAAAAATGGCCAAGTATAAACGGATAAGTGTAACCATAGTTTATTTATGTGGAAATGGAAATGCTCTTACGGGTTTATGGTCACCAAGAGTGGGTTTAGAGTGACTTCAATTCCATATTTTAGGTAATGGAAGTCGGGATTGTATTCTAAAATGATTTATCTTTATTATTTTAAGTATATTTTGTAATGTTTATAATTTATTATATTTTCGTATAGTATTTATTATTTGTATTACTCAAAATACATTTAAAATAATGCAATATTTTAAGCAGAAAAAGTGATTTTTATACATTAATGTGATTATTTTAATGGGTAGTAAGTAATATTTAATTTAGAATAATTTTATTGGTTATTATATGTGCTATAATTTCTTTAAATTAATCAATTGTAAGCTGAAAATCCATCCTATATAGATTTTTATATATATTTAAAATTTACCTGACATTTCTAATAAATAAAGTTCATTTTTTTATTGGCTTCCCAACTGTTTAAACTCCCCAAATTCCTAATCTCTTATAATTACAGCTTAACCTGTAACCTGCCCTTTAATGTGCACATAAAATATAATTAAAGAAATTACAAGTCATACAAGTTTTATAATTTGAATAAAATCCCCCTGGCTTTATGCTTTCACCGACTCAAAATCCCTCAGGGCCCTTGGAAATCCAAGAGGATTCATAAATTTCGTGGCAAAGTTGTAACTAACATGTCTTCGACGCTGTGCCAGTTGTGCCTCCATAGGGCTATATTTTATCCCAGAGATTTGCGGAACACGGGCTCTCTCTCTACGTGGTCACTGGGGAATCCCCCATACACACGTGTTCCTCTTGTTGGACTCGTAACAAATCCGATTTTGGCTCTTTCCCTTCGACAGTTTGATTCTAGTTCCGGCGTGGGGATTTCTGTGCAAAGCTTCAGTAAAACGCGAGTATTAAGTGTATGCACTAGGTATATATATAAAAATCTATATAGGTATATGAAAATGTGCTAATGCCAAAAGGTGCAGTGGAGTTGAGTGTGTCCGGAACTGGTTTTTCCAGAATGCTTGGTCGCCGCTCAATAATAATATTTCTTAAATTGCTGGGCTTAACTTGCTGTTTTTATTGTGCTTCTGTGGAGAACACTGAAGTGGTGGGAACATACAAATTATGACTAGGGAAAGAGCTTTAACTAAGACTATATACAATAGCATTATATATTTTTCTTTCTCTAAGATAAAGGAAAAACTTTGTATTTTAAATTTTAGTTCAGTGAACCATTTTATTTTGGGTAATATATATTTAAGCAGCTGTTTAAATTAAATGAACATAAATATTCATTAACTCTTTACCAGAATTACCAGCCACATCTGCTTCATTGGTTAATAATAAACCTATAAAATGTATATAACCATTAAATTCCTGCAAAAATAAAAAGCTGCACACAAAAGGCTCGACCCACAACAATTGATCTCAAACCATAACCTTGAGCTCTAACAAATAAATCCCATTAAATAATCACAAAAAACTGTCACGCTTCGTCAAAAATTCATTGGAGCAAACAGAAAGCAAAATAGAAATAAAATAAACAGGCCGCTGAGCACAGAAATAAATACAAAATAAAGTGCAAAAGCTGTTTCGTTTAATGATAGATTTCAACAGCTCAATTAACACATCGAAGTTGTGTTAAACAAAAAAAAGTGATTACAAAGAAGTGAAAAGGCTAAACAAAAGCCCCAAATTTCCTTGTCTTACCCAGGCGTGGACAACTTCAATTATTTGTGTCGCGTAATGTTAAATTATGTAAAAGAAACAGCTCACAAACTTGGCAAAAATACGAAAACCCCAGACACCAGACAGGTCCCAAATAAACACTCGATACGTAAACAGCAATTTCTGATTTTATTTTGCTTGCGTCATGCGGCAACTGAGACCCCTGCGAACCCCTTTTTGCCCCTTTCTACCTGAATATATATAGATTATATACATATATGGCATATACACCTCTGGTCAGTAGCATAAACCAGTTGTCGGCGACCCAGTCTTAACAAAAAACTACTTTCATTTTCGCTCTCATCCACCTTTTGGGCTCACACTGCTAGTAGCCCCTCCAGGCCGAATCTTTTTTTGAGTGGAACGCGTTGAGTGAATGGCAGATGCGAGGGAAAGAGAAAAAAGAAATAGTCATTGCGCATGCGCAACGCCACTTTCCATATAAACCCCGACATACAGACACACAGACGTGCCTGGCTTATCCGATTAGGCAGAAAGATCGTATCCAAATTGGCCCGAATGTGCGCAATATAATTTGGCCTGGCCAACTTGCACTTTTTTGGTCAGCCCAGAAAGGTGCCCGATTCGTGAAATGTGAATGGAAATGGAAATTGAGGAAATGAAAGACCATTTTCCCTGCATGGAAAATAGGGAGGTTAATGAACTCCACGGGTTTCGAAAGTAAATTCGAATTTAAAAATGTTACTTTCCTAAATTAAGTTGAGTTAAGAGGATTTAATCTACATGATTTTGTGAAGATTAAAGCATTAAAAAAACAAACCCTCATTTATATAAGAAGATTATTTAGTAAATACATTTTCCTAAGAGAGAAATTTAAATTATATAATATAATATAAACAACGAACAATTCTTAGTACTCTTTTATGTGTACTTATTTATGCGCCATAGAAGGATTATACTATTTTAAGTGTATTTTAAAATCCTAAAGCATTAAAACCCTAACTAGGTATTTATAGTATTTTAAAATGTACCTTAAATTTCTATTTCCTAGCAAACACTTTAATTTTCCTTCTAATTATATCATAATTTCATTTTCTCCCAACCCAAAACCAGAATCTAATGCATTCCAAGGAGAAAAAGCGCCGTGTGCGCATCATCCTGAGCGTTGTGACAGCCGTCATTGCCTTGGCTCTGCTGGCCACTGCCTTGGTCTTTATCCTCCGGACAGATGAAAATGATAATTCTGATGATTCGGATAATAACAATAATAACAATAATAACAATAATGCCATCGATCTGGAGGATGTGCTGAGTGGTCAACTATATGCCAAGCGTTTCAACGGCAGCTGGAGCAATGGCGATAGTCTGATATACAAGGAGAATGCGGCAAGTCAAGCAACTTATTTTTTATAATATAAAATAATATAATATAAATATAGATAAAGGCTTCAACTGACTTAGTTTTTCTTCTATAATTTCCTATAAATTATTCCATTTTCATCCCACAGTCCATCATGGAGTTCGATGCCAAGACTGGATCACGCAGCTCCCTGCTCGATGGTGCCTCCCACTATGTTCTGTATGAGAAGTCCGCCGATGGGCAGTATCTCCTGCTGGCTAAGAACTACAAGAAGAACTTCCGGTATAGCTTTCTGGCGGAGTACGACCTGTACAATCTGAACACAAAGACATTCACTCCACTGACCATCGAGGGCCAGCAGCTCTACCTGAGCATGGTGCAGTGGTCGCCCGTGGGCAATGCTCTGGTGATCAACTTCAATCGCAATCTGTACTACAAGGAGAGTGCCACGGCTACGGAGATTGCCATCACCAGCGATTCGGAGCAGTCGGGCGTACTCAACGGCATTCCCGACTGGGTGTACGAGGAGGAGGTGTTCAGCTCCAATGTGGCTACGTGGTTCAGTCCCAAGGGCACCCAGCTGGCCTTCATCAAGTTCGATGACTCCACCACACATCAGATTAACTTCCCCTACTACGGCGATGCTGGGGACCTGCGCTATCAGTATCCCCTTCACCAGGTGATTTCCTATCCCAAGGCTGGTTCCTCGAATCCGCGCGTGGAACTGGTAATGGTTGACCTAAAGAGAGCCGTGGCTGGTGGAGATTTTATTACGGTGATGCCTGTCCCGGCGGCTTTGAATACGGAGACGGATTACATAGTCACCGTGGTCGATTGGGTGGACGATGCCAATGTCCTGTCCATCTGGATGAACCGCATACAGAATGCCGCCTATGTGGTAACCTTCGATGGACTCAATAGGCGGGTGGTAAGTTATCCCAGTAGAATATACATGAAGATGTCCCGTGGTTATGATTCCTCTCGTCCCAACAGATCTACAGCACCGAATCAAAGACCGGCTGGGTGGACCTCTATACCGCTCCCTTCCGGAACACGAACGGCTCGCGTCTGGCCTTCGTCCTGCCGCACAACAACTACAAGCACTTGCAGCTCCTCAGCTCCACCGTGACCAGTGCGGAGCTGCAGGTTCTGGAACCCCTGACCGAGGGCAAATATGTGGTGGATAGCATCCTGCACTGGGATGGCTCCACCGATGTCATCTTCTACACGGCCAACACGGAGGATCATCCGGAGCAGCTGCATCTGTACGCGATACGAGCTCTGGCCAAGCAGAGTCCCAAGTGCCTCACTTGCAACCTGATCAAGTCCGGGGATGTGCAGCAGACCTACTTCTCGGCGACATTCAATGACAATAACCACATTGTGATCACCTCTCTGGGACCGGGAATACCCACAACACACATCTACGAGTGGAAATATGAGAATTGTAAGTTTTGGAATAATTTAAATAATTAGATAGTAAATCATGTTAATCTTCCTCCTCAGCCCAAGTTGTCATCTCAAATGTTTTGGATTGGGAGACCAACGAGAGCCTGCGTGGCAAGCTCAAGGGTGTGGCCCTGCCCTCTCACAAGATCCTGACATTCAACATTGATGGTGGCTTCCAGGCCAAGGTTCTGCTCCAGCTGCCCCCTAATCTGGATACCAGTGGCAATACCAAATATCCCATGCTGGTGGATGTCTACGGCGGACCGGATTCCTACTCTGTAAGCTAATCTTATGCAGGAACTAATATACAAATTATAATATAAATTGATTGTTTAGGTAACCAACAAATGGATGCTGGACTGGGGTACATATCTGACCTCAAATCAGTCTGTGATCTATGCCAAGATCGATGGTCGTGGCTCGGGATTACGTGGCGAGAATCTTTTACATGCCATTTACCTCCAGCTGGGAACTGTGGAGATTACCGATCAGATCAAGGTTACGCAGTAAGTATTATTTTAGATCTGCTTTCCTTAATCATTTTCTCTTTAATTTTAATTACTAACACATTTTAAATTCTTCTTTATTTATAGAAACCTCACTCAAATGTTCAACTATATAGATAAGGATCATGTGGGCATTTGGGGCTGGTCATATGGTGGCTATGCCGCTGCCATGGCTCTGGCCAATGACGACAGCCAGGTGTTCAAGTGTGCCGCCTCGATAGCTCCGGTCACAGACTGGGCCTACTATGGTGAGGCGAACACACTACTTTCCATAAATCAAGTTACAAGAAAATTAATTAAATATTTTCCCCATTAGATTCCATTTACACGGAGCGCTACATGGGCCTGCCCAATACGAACGAGGTGGGCTATTCCAACTCCAGACTGAGCACACAGGCACAAAAGCTGAGGGGCAAGAAGTATCTGCTGGTCCATGGCACACTCGATGACAATGTACACTATCAGCAGGCCATGATCTTGGCCAAGAATCTGGAGCGACACGATATTCTGTTCAAGCAGATTGTAAGTTTAACGCAAAGCTTTTCTTATAATTAATAATTTAAAACAATTTAAAACTCTCCTGCAGAGCTATGCCGATGAGGATCATGGACTGTCCAATGTGCGTCCGCACTTGTATCATTCGTTGGATCGCTTCTTTGGCGAATGCTTTGCCAGCAGCCGCCTCATGAAAAGTGCCAAGTAGATGGTGGGGCCCATAAACCAATAATAAATACATAATAATAATAATACAAATAATAATAAAAGGCAACATTTTACAGCTGCAACTAGTAAAGGAATAAATTAAATACAATTGGTACTTAAAAAGTTAAAATAGATCGCCAAATTAAACGAAAAACTTTAAACAAAACTAAATAATCCGACAATTTAAATTGATATATAATGTTGAAAACGCTTAAAGAATCAAACTAAACGAAAAATACATATAAATCAACATAAATGCAGGTCCAAAAGTGTTATATAAGATCAACTTGGAACAATAATCTTTTCAATTTGCATTTTAAAACATTTTAAAATTATATAGAAAGCGAAATTAGTTGAGATAGCTGTGCAATTGAGCTAGCTAGTGCCTGATTATATAAAGTGTATTGTAGATATATTGCAATTCAATTACAAAACCTATATAATCCACACTTTTGCAAGCGCTCCTCCAATTTAAGCTTATTTCCGAACTCCCCTATAGGTCCGAGAAATTTAATTTGTAACGAACCTTCCTGTAAATTTAATAATAACGAAAACAAAAACCTATAGTAGTATGTAATATTTTTTAGCAGTTTAGTTTTGCTAAAAACGAAAAAAACCTGTAAATATATAACAAAAACAAAAAACATAGTTGTTAAATGGCTTTTTGTAAATTAGAGAAGACAACCATTGTGTATAGGCAACAGTTAAAAAGGCAAACCAACAATAAATAATTAAATTAAAGAAACTGTGCTCGTTCTTTTCGGGGGATAAATAATAACACATTTTACTTGTTTCACTTTCAGTACACAAAAACCGGCTCGCTTTTATTGCCTTGGCCCCAAAAATACTGGGTTTACATACTTGACAAATATACGTTTTCCTACAGATAGATGATATATCCATCTCATTGATAATTCTAAGGGCCCTTTCTTCCGCTTTCTTCAACAGTTTTTTAAACAATCCGAATTGAATACGTTTTATGTGCGAAAATTCTTGTTGTTTCTAATTTGAAGTCAAGATTTATATTACAATTTATGATTAGGTTTTTTGATCTGCAAACTGACAATAACCACTAGTAATAACGACTACTGTCAGTGATTAATTATTTAAATATGTATGTGCAGTTATTTTCTCAACTAGATATTTTGATATCCGTATATTATCGGTTTTAATTGTGTATAGTACAAAAATAATCTGTTTTAAACACTAATTAATTGAATTCGCCTTCAATATCAATATGTAAATATTGTTAGATTAATATTTTCAATGGAAAATATGTACTGTATACCGAAAGAACTATGTACAGATTGGTAAGGTTTCAAATACAAATTTGGATTTATGTACAGTATTTGAGTTTGGTAATTTCCAAAATGTGTGCGCAGTTTAGAACTAAAGATTGCTGTTTATTTAAATATATGTTTAAAAAGCTATGCTAAAATATGCTATGTTTCAATTTGGTTTACAATATTTTTAAGCATATTTTTGGTAGGCTTTTTTAAAGGAGATTTCAAACCCACAGCCGTTTCTGTGGCAACCCAGTTTATACAAAATTCTTAAAGGAAAATAACTGTTAAAAGATACAAATTGGTTGAAATTTATGAAAAAATTACATTTTACAGCTAATATTCTGAAATGAATCATCACACACTTTGGATTTCACCAAAAATATGGCTTATTAAATGGCTAAAACTTATCCTAGTGCTAACTCTCGGATCGGATCTGTCTCTCTTTACTGGAGATAAACCTCTTGGACAACGTCATGATGTTGTTGCTGCTGCTCCTCCTCCTCCTCTTGCAGCTGCAACTGATGATGATGCTGCTCCTCGATCGCTCCGCCATCATCGACGTACTCGATCAACTGGTCATCCTCCGTCTGCTGCTGATGATGATCTATGATTATGTGCTCCTGTTCCAGCTGATGGTGTTGGTGGTGGTACTCATGTTGGTGCTGCTGCTGCTGCTGTTGGCTCTGTTGATGATGATGATGATGATGTGGATGATGGGTGAAGACTAGGGGCGGCGGCGATGTTGACGTTGCTATATGCTCATGTATCGCAGTCGTTCCTGTCCCGCTCGAAGTCGATGCTGTCGTGGCTGTGGTTGTGGTCTGGTGATGATACGCGTTGGCTTGTTGCTGGTTCCTTACAATATGACCGGCGGCTGTGACACTGCTCACGCTGGCGCGCTGATTGCTGCGCGTCAGGGTGACGGTCACCTCGGAGCCCAGGCCGGCAAACGAGACAGCTGGCGGGGAGCAAGAGGTCGTTCCTCCTCCTCCTCCTACGCCAGATGATGATGTTGATGCTGCTGCTGCCGCTGCTGCTGCTGCCGAGGCTCTGGCCTGGAGAATCTTACGGGTGGTGGGCAATTGAGTTGATGTGCTCTGGGTGGCTATGGATGCGGATCCGGAAGCTGTTGCTGCTCCCGATCCCGCTCCCGTGCCCGACTGCGGCACATAGTTGATGAGCAGGACACGCTCGCCGCTGGTGGTCTGCGCCGCATGGCCGCGCAGAATGCGACGCTGGAGCGTGGATGTGGCGCCTCCTCCAGTTCCAGTTGATGATGTTGATGTGGCTGGCGTGTTGCTCCTACTATTACCGCTGCTGCTGCTTACGGTTGCCGCTGCCGAGACACCATTGTTGCTGCCGCTGCTGCTGCTCGTGTTGCTATGCTGCTGCTGCTGCTGCTGCTGATGCTGATGCCCGCTCCCGCCTCCTCCTCCTCCAGGGCCGCTGGTCATATCGTTGGCTCATCATTACGTATTATTACCGCCTTTCAAAATGAAAACCTTCTTTACCAAAATGTTCTTATTGTTGCCCTTCAAGTTCGGTATTTGCATTAATGTTTGCATGATTGATTGATTGATTCGAGATGCATTATGAACACATTTACATATATTGAATTTTTGATTGGTTAAAATGGTGATTTTATTATTTTGCGTGGCAGCGAGAAAGAGAGAAGAAGACAAGATAAAACGATTTGTTAATGGTTTAGTTAATGTGCCTCAAGAAAAATGGGTTCAAGTGTAACAATGAGGTGAGACAATGCAACGGGTTGTTTGTAATTTTTTAAGTGGTTAAAGTGACATCTGTGGAGTGCAGCTTAGTCACAAGGTGATGCATTTTTCACAGGTCAGTCCAAAGTCTCTGTTTTAATTGTTCGTTTAATTAACTTACAACATATTTTACAGCAATAATAAAGCACATGCACAACTTTGATTTATAAATAACAGAAAAGGCTTTAAAACTCTTTAAATTAATTTATATAAAAGTGTTTCAACCCAAATCATAAACTTAAAATAGTAAAATCATGATTTTCCATCACCAAAGCAAGCGTTAAAAATAAAAATAAAATACTTTTGGCCACTTTTTTATGTAAACAGTTTTCGGTTTATTATTCTTCCTTATTTTAATAATTTTTTTTTGTTTTGTTTTATTTTAAATAAAATTAAATTTTATTTAAGTATATTTAAGAAAAGACTAATAATAAGTGTCACATCTTCAGATATATGGAATATATTCCCCTTGCTTTCTAATTTACACAATTAAATCATAATTTCTACGAGGCAATGAGTATTCCATTTATCTGAGAACGAGCACAAAAGTTTGATTTCTATAAAATTATGAAAAATTTGCAACTATTAAAATTAAGAAATATACATACAATATATCAAATTAAATTATTTGATTAGAAAATGTACATTAGAACAAACTAAAACCAAAGAAGGAAAGGGTGTTGAGCGAGCTCTCTTATTTGATCAGTTCAACTCTTCTTTTTGAGCTGTTTTTTTTTTTTCTTTAAGTAAATCTTTATTTTCTTGTGGGATTTTCGGATTAATCTAAGTGTGTATTTAACGTATTTATAGTATATTTAACTAAACACATCAAGGTGCCATCGCTCAGGGCCAACTCAGCTGGCAAAACGAGAGCAAGAGCATCTTTCTCTAATCACGACACACTAGAGAACCTCTGGGGGCGTTGGGACTTGGGGTTTTTAAAATATACAAAACAGAGCTAGTAAATAAGAGTTTAACGAATTAATATCCTAAGGTAACAACTCTTTCCACGTAAGAACTTTTGAAGAGCGATTCATATTTGAGCCAGTCTTCGGACAACCTTTAACGTTCCACTCTTATTTGCGAGCTCTGTTACCAAACAACTATATTTAGTTGTATAAAAATATATATGATAAGATTATAAAATATGCATGTGAATTCCAATAACCGTGGCGCACCTACACAACATTAAACTCTAGCAACAAAACTAAATATAAATGTATAGAGAAAATATATTGTAGGAGGAAGAACAACATATAAAAAGTCAATAAAATTGTACAACTAAAATGGGTGGTCCCATCAAGAAATCAGAGGATTCAAGGCTCCTCCTTTGTTTCCTTCAAGGGATTTTAGTATCTTCAATTAATTTGAAGAATTAATTTAGAATTGGTCTACGCATTACTTAAAGCGTTTGGTTTGGCAAATCCAAAAATAATAATAGTACATAATGGGATCTAACTACGTTTTTCCGTCCAATCAAAGCGTCTGTTGTGGTTGTTGTGTTTGCTGTTGTTGTTGCTGCTGCTGCTGCTGTTGCTGCTGCTGCTGCTGTTGTTGTTGTTGTTGCTGCTGGAAATCAGTTATATTCACCTGATTAATATTGCCTATGATCTGATGACCCTGCAGCGTCTGCACCTGGGCAATGGACAGCGGTGTTCCGCCACTCTCACTGCCATCGCCGGACTGCGCCACAAGCTGCTGTTGCTGCTGACCGGCGGCTGCCTGTTGCTGTTGTGCTGCCGCCGCCGCCGCCGCTTGGGCGCTTGTCGTTGCCGTGGTTATGTTGCCGGAGGAGTCAATGATTTGGTGATGCTGTAGCTGCTGTTGCTGGACTTGCACCTGCTGCACTTGCTGCTGCTGCTGTTGTTGCACTTGTCCACCCGCCGAGCCACTCACTGTCATTGCCTGTTGTTGCTGCTGTTGTTGTTGCTGCTGTTGTTGCTGCTGTTGTTGTTGGGCATCGGGATCCTTCTTAACCTGCACACCCTGCAACGTGTGCAGGGATTGTACTGCCTGGACCTGGGGTACCCCACCGCTGGAGCTCAGGGTACCGCCACCACCACCACCCGATCCCGAGCCGCTGGATCCATTGCCTGACTTCTTGCCGCTGGGTGCTGCAAGGAAGGAAGGAAGGATTGCTGGTGAGAAGAGAGTGGCGGCAGGAAGAGCCAAAACTAAGCCAAGGTATAGAGTATAGATAATACAAAGAGAGGCACCGATAGGGCGACACTACTTCAGCAACGTTGCAGGGGCCCAAAAACTAGAGAAACTTGGCGACCTTCAAGGAGACTACAACAAGTGAATGTGAAAGTTGTGTGTGGAGGAGGGAGGAGATGTGAGCATGAGAAAGTGTGTGAAATACACAAAAGACAAAACAATTGTTAAATCAAATTTAAAAAGAAAAAGAAAAACAAAACTAAAGGAAACTTTTTTTTTAAATAAATTGTTAGACAAAAACAAAAGATTAAAGTTAAGTTATGGAATTATTCCGAAACATAACAATTTTAACTCTCGCAAGATTCGTTCGCTTGAAGAATTAACAACACATTCAGGATGCAACTTCCTCGAAGAAGAAGAAATGTCAGTAGCAAGTTAGTAGCTTAGGAAATCAATCCACCAACAACAACAACAGTATTTTCTTGCAACAAAGAGAAACGGATAAACGATAAACGAGAACGAGAACAGCCAATTTTGCAATAAATTATAGAGTTCGTGCCACAGGCAGAGATTAATTTGGGTTTTTTGGTTTGTTTTTTCGGTTATATAAAAAAATATATAATATTTTATTAATTAAACAATTTGTAATATAATATTTAAAATAGAGAAACTTAAACTGATTGCGATCCTCTCGATTGTAAATTGTACAATTATTAATTTTTACAACAATTATTTGCGACACTAATTCGATTATTAAGTAAATTATTAGTCGAGTATTTATTTACGTGATACGAGATATTATTTTTACGATCTTTTCTTACGGGGGGGGATTCTCTTTTTCTGTCTCTTTCTATGCAAGAAAATACTGCATAAGAAAATTAGATGTCATTTGTTATTTTTATGTGAAAAAAAGCATCTACTATGGGTATCTTTTTGCAAATTAAAAACAAACTTACGCAGCAATTAAGTATGTGGAAAGAATTAAAAATGATACGGAGGGAAATGAACACAAATCATTCGGATCAGATCACGGGGAATTTTGTTTGTTATTTACAAATCGTTTCAGTGTGTGTGTGTGTGTGTGTGGTGTTTGTTGTTATGCGTATGTGCGTGTGTGGTGGTGTGTTGGAAATGCGAATGATGGTGTCGTTGTTGGTGCGTTGGAATGATTGAAGGCTCGGGCAGGAGGCGCTGTTGCTGTTGTTGCTTCTGCTGCTGATGCTGCTGCTGCTGCTGCTGCTACTGCTACTGCTGCTACTGCTACTGCTGTTGCTGTGGAAAGACCACCTGATCGCCGACAATGTGTATGACGTTCTGCATTCCCTGCTGCTGCTGTGCCTGTTGCCCAGCACCGCCTCCGCCGCCGCCTTCGTGCTTGATGTATGTCTGGCCGCCACCCGCTAACGTTGCCGTGGTCATGTGCTGCTGCTGCTGGTGCTGTTGTTGCAGTTGCTGCTGCTGCTGCTGTTGCTGGGGCAGGACCTGCTGTTGGAGTGTCTGCGTTGCTGATATCACTCTCGTTGGCGTTGTACCAGACGATGCTCCGCCAACTGATCCCGCTCCACCAGCTCCTCCTCCTCCTTCACTGCCCACCGTAGTGTCGCCCTCCTCCGCTGTGGTGTTTAGCTCCATGCTGGTGTCTAAGGTGGTATCATTACCGGACTTACTTTTCTTTTCCTTTTTAACGCCCGGCTTGGCAAAGTGACGCAGCTCAAGATGTCGTCGCAAGTTCCTAGATTGCCGAATGACGGCATAGCAAATGGGGCAAGTAGCTGGTTGTTCCGATTGTGATCGCGACCGTGGTTCTAGGAGGGGAAATAACCAAGGGATTCCATAAAGGAAAAATGTATACAAAGTGCATTTGCAAAATACTCACTTTCCGTTCCAGGCGGATGTTTAGTACGTTTTGCCTTCGGCGTGGATGTGCTGCCGCTGGTGTTGCCACCGCCAGATGAGCTTGTCGTTCCTTGAGCCGTTGTTATCTCGCCCGTGGCCGCATTGGCTGACGTTACCGGTATCATATTATTGGGGTCCATGGTCACAATTGTCTCCACCTTTTGTCCTTCGCTCTTGATGATCGGTGTCGATGTCAGTAGTTGGCCTTCGGCTCCATTTTCGCCTAGAACCTGTTGTACTGATCCCTGTGCCGAGCCGTGCGATGAGGTCGGTGTGCCCATAATCGTATCCATTCCGTCAACTTTGCTGATTTTCGGAGCCGTGGCTATAGATTAGAAATTAATTAGTGTAATCCCTATATTAAATGTTGCTTTCTCTTATTTTAAACTTACGTGACATTTTCTTAACACGTGGCTTCCGCTTTCGTGCCGGGAGGAATGCCTGAATCACTGCCTGGTCATGCTTAGCCGCGTCCGTTGTCACAATCGTTTGCTGTTGTCCTGCTGCATTGGTCTGGGTCGTTGCCTGTAGAATCTGTCCCTGGTGATGGATATCCTCCACCACTTGGGCATGTACCGTTTGTTGGGGAGCGGTGGCAATCGTGGCAATCAGTTGGTCCTGGTCATGGTGTTGCGGTATCATGTGCTGGAGTTGTATCGAGTGCGTGGTGTAGTCATCCTTGGTCACTGTCTGCGGCGCCAGTCCCTGGATATTGAGGCACTGGGCGGCCTGCAGAAGCGACGGCAGCTGGGCATGGTCAACGCTCACCTCGCCGCGATAGACAAACTCCAGCAATGCCTCCAAATCGTTGGCATTCACGCCGGCCAACATCACAACTGGGTGCTTGCATGGTGTATTCTGAAATTAAAATTAAGGGGGAAATAAATTAATAACAAAATACTTAAATTAATGAATTAAATTAAATAACGGCATCTTTCCCTCTTGTTTTAAATCTAAGCTATTTCTCTCCTCAACTTACATCTCAATCCTAGAGTGATTCTTGTTTGGGTGACTCTCCAAATTTGGCGGAATGAGACTCGAAGTATAGCAAACAAAACAAAAAATAAAAACAAAACTGCGGAGAGGCGGGCCTCCGTCCACCAAACCAAATAAAAACAAAAACAAACCGAGTCCGGAGATGGAGACAGAGATGGAAATGGAAACTCACCGCCGCTCACGCACACAAGTGCCAAGCGGCAGCGACCGGCTTTTACTTTTCGCGCTCTGCACATTCTGCAGCAGGATTGGCGGAGATTTCGAGGAGAGATGCTCAAAAAAGAAAACAGAGCACAGCTCAAGAAAGAAAGAGCACTCACACACATCTACCTCCACTAGTACCGCTCAGCCAGTTCTCCCGCTCCCGCTCCCACTCTCACTCCCTCTCCCTCTCTGGCCATTTAATTAGTAAGCGCTGCTCAGAGTTGAAGAACAACAAACCAAGCAACCACCCTCTTCCTCTTCCTCTTAATAAAGACCAATGCCAATCTCTTCAAATGTCATCTACCACTCCTCCCCTTTTTCCTGCTCCTCTTACTGCGCTCTTTGAACTCTATCGCTCACACTCCCTTCACTGTCTCGCTCATCGATTTTTCTGTGAGTTGCATTCTGAGTCTCGTGCCAGTGTGTGCGTGGGGGAGATGGATTGGGGGTGGGGCTGGAGGAAGCGGAAGAGGGAGCGGGAGCAACCAAGAGCGACCGCCATGTGTTTTGCGTGCGTGTGTGAGTGTAACGAGATCAGTACATCTTGTACATTTCGGACTCTTGCAGAGTTCACAGCCGCCTTTTTTCTTTTCTGTTTTTGACATTTTCCCCACCGTCGACTCTGAGCGGCGTTTTTAAAAATTACGCTCTGTTTACTTTTTTCAGCACCAGAGAGGAGAGGAGAGGAGAGGACAGGAGAGCTAGAGAAGAGAAGAACCGCGTCGCCGGCGTCACATCAGGTGTTTTTATTTCGCTGGCCGCGCTCTGTTTTGGTCATCATTTCGATAAAATCCACGCAATAGGAACGGTGTATATAATGTCCGAATCGGATAGATATTCGGTCTGGATGAATTTTGCACGCATACATTACAAACGCGAAAACAAAGTGCAAATGCAAATGAAAGCTGAATAAAAACCAAATAAAAAAGTACAGTATCGCAAATGTGCTACGGGTATATGGGAAAATAAAAAGAAAATAGCAAGCTCCACCGAAAATTTGTGCCTTCCCGATGATATGCAATACTTCAAATACAAGTACAGGGTGGAACCTATAACAAGCACAAATTTCCTTTTCACCCCTCTTTTTATAAATTATAAAAGTTCATCTGTGGATCAGTACATTTAAAACATGTTACTTTTAAAAATATTTTTCTAATTTTACACAGCTGTAATGAGCTCCCAAGTGTTGGAAATTCCCTATACCCAGTTTCAACTGTACAGTTCTGCCAGCGAAAAGAGGTCGCGCTCGTGTGCACCCAGAAGCAACAACAGCAAGAACGGAAAGCGAGGCAAAAGCTCCAACAAAGCAGCAACAACTACTACAACAACGGTCTCCGCGCTGCTTTTATAGCGCTCTCGTTTGCGCTCGCTCTAACACATGCCAGCGGAAAGTTGGCGCTGCGCAGCTTTTGCTTCTCACCCTCCTTTCCCCCCAGCCACCCACCAACCCACCACTGCCTCTGTCTGAACCAACTGGTTCTCTCGCTCTCTCACTCTCCATCTGCGCTCTGCTGATATGCTCTGCTCCACCTCTCACTCTCCGTCTCTCTCTCTCGTTCTCCCTCTCGCCAGCCACTTTTGTGAAACTTTACAAGAACAAAAAAGCAGTACTTTTGATAAGAGGTGGCAAGAAGAAGAGGGGGAGATGGTGCCAACTCATTCAGCTCAATTGACAGTGGAAAACTTGTACGGAAATCTCTAGACAACTTTTGGAGCGGAGCGTAAATCTCCGAGATATTCGAATGCTAGTTTGTGTGTGTGTGCAAGTTTCTCTGCGCTCCACACATTAACCTATTTCTGCGATTGGATTTCTCTGTTTACAAACTGTACAGTGTACGCCACGTTTTAGGTTATGCACGGCAGAGCCACTCTCTTTTTTCACCTTTTTGCACGATGCATTTCTTACACTCACCTTGAGCAAGTCCAGGAGGAAGGGGGAGGCGGCACAGAGGACTATCTTGTGGGCGGGAAAACTCCGCCCGCCGGCGGCCAGCGTGCAATCGACGAGGTCGCCATGGCAGCGCAACAATTGGATGGCCGACACGAGACTGGTGCCGTAATCGCCCCAGGTGAGCGAATACAGCGAGTTCATTGGCAGCGACATTAGGGCCGTCGCGTCCAAGTCCAACAATTGTTGTTCCTCTCCAGCGTTGCTAGCGTATTCGTTGCTATTTGTCTCCAACACGACGACGTTTATTTATACGGGTCTGGGGATAAATTCTCTCTTCCAAGTCGGGATTTTGCACAAATCCCGTCTGCTCCTCCTCCTGCTGCTGATTCTGCTTTTGCTCCTGCTGCTTCTTCCTGCTTCGCGCGCTGCTTTCTCGAAACTGAAATGGTGTGCAAAAGAGAACAAGAGTTAGCTGGCTCGTACTCGTGTGCTCTCGCTCTCTCGCCTGTTCTCCCGCGCTCTCCCCCTCTCGGTTGGGGTCAGAGCGAGACAACACTGCTGCTACTGCTTACAGGAATTTTGTTGTTGGGGGGGCAGCAGCTAAAAAACTTTTTGTTTCAAAATTTGTTGCTGGGAAAATCACACAAAAATAGCGCGCCAACTGAAATACATTTAAAAACGCGACAGGCAGACACACACAAGCACATAGGGCACGCACACAGCCGCAGTCACATATTTAATACACAATTGTACAGTCAAGCCATGAGACACGCATTTCGTTTTTTTCTCCTTTTTTTGTCCCCTCGCTCAGTTCTTGATTGTTTTATAATCTCGGCCCTCTTGGTGGCGCTTTTTATTTTGTTATTGTTTTCCCGCTCGCGGAGCGCACTTTTTGTGTGATTTTGGTGTGTGAAATTATCTTCTCACCGGAGCGCAAAAGAAAATTTTACTGCTGTGGGTGATTTCCCTTCTCTTTCTCTTGGTGCTCGCTAACTCGCTCGCTGGTTTCTCCTGCTGTCCGCTCGCCAACGTTGAAAAACTCGAACTGAGACCCAGCCAGAGCTCTTGTGAGAAAATCGCTTCGATCAAATTACGCTGCCTCTGCTTCTGCCAGCGCGGCGGGTTTTCGTTTCGTCTCTATACGGGGGAGAAAATATTTCTGGTCATGCGCTCAGCCCAACACACGCACGCCTGGTGGTGTGTCGCCGTGTCGGTGTGGTGGTTGCTTTGCCTTTGCCGTATTTGTGTATCTGTGAGAGAAGTGGGCTGGCAACGCTCTTTGAAGTACAGTTGTCAAAAGGCATTGCCAGATGGAGCGGATTTAAGTGAGACGGTGTTCGTGGAAGAAGAGTATTTTCGGGCAGGCAGAGGGAGAGGGAGAGGAGAGAAAGACAAGCAAGATAGATAGTAAACAAAACTATAAAAGGTGGTAAATATTGAATAATGGAAATATTCTGGTCCGAAAACACAAGCCCAAAACACATGTGGCCATCGCAGCAGCGCACTGAACAAAGTGCTTCTGGTTGAATGCGGCGATAAGAAAGGTCCATGGGGTCTGGGTCCAAAACTATTCGGATTCGGGTGCAAAATACTTTGAACTACAATATCTTCATCCAAATGTAATTTTGTATACATTTTTGGGACCAGAAGAATAAGGTGTTTTTTGTCACAGACAGCTCCTGATATTCGTCAAAAACTTAAATAATTTGGCAAGATAATTCTCAATACATTAAAAATGAAATACTTCAAGAACTGGCAACAAACTTTACGAAGCTTGGGGATTCTTCAAAACCATTTTGAGCAATAATAATATGTAATTGCCTGAAAAGTTTATGAAAATCATCGAAGTCTAATTAGTCAAATAATTTCACAAAATTCGATGAAGGGGATAAACCGGTTAAATTCACAAAGTCATTCGAGTATCAATAAATGTGCAAATTGGACTACCGTGCCATGCTGGATAGTTAGAGTAAACGCGCCACCTTAGGGTTATGGAAACCAAATGAAATAGAGAAAATTATCCAATCCGCGAGTTGGACCTGCTCTTTCTCCGCTCTTCGGTTTTGATATCAACAGATCCTGTAAACAATAACAACTGGGAGAAAAGCCGGCTCGCTCTTGGACCCTCTACTCCCGCTCTACATGCTCTTTTCTCCGCTCCTCTCTCCTTGCCAATCCATCCAATCACCTGTTACTTTTGACACATCTCAGAGACAAGAGACTCTGACCCTATTCTCGCATTCCCATACGGCGTATGCAGATCAAGTCCCGCTTAAGAGCGGAGACCACAGACTGCTCCGGAGGCCCGTGACAGGGGAGAGTGGATAGGAGTTCAGAAGAGGAGCGGAGAGGAGAGAGTTCTATCCAACGCTCAGAGTGGCAAGGTAAAATAAGTGAGCGGCATGCATGTGAGTGTCCAAAAAACACAACAACGCCAATTCAAGATTACAATTTTCTCTGTTTTGATGCTGGGACCATAAGAAATGCCGTTCTTTAAAGTTCCAATCAGCATTAAAGCAGTGAGCGTATTTCGCAGCTGGCAATGCCGGCCAATGGAGCATGGCTGCCAGTGGCAGGGAGAAGGAGAGCATGAGCACGAGGCGGAGCGGAGGGTGGTGGAGCAAGATATGGGTGCGAGAGGGAAGGGAATAGCAAGAGACAGAGGCATGAGCGCGAACAGAGCACAGTGGGGTAGAAAGCAGAATAAATAAAACAATTGCTAAATTAAAAAATGCAAGTCTAAAACTTGTAATGCTAATAATTTTATGTTAAACAGCAAGAGATTATCATATTAATGGAAAAACCCCACAAATATATTTATAATTATACACGAACAAAGGTCATTTGCCCCACTGTACGGACTGAAATTCGAACGGCATGGCACGACTTTTGCCTGGCCTTCCCCACCGCGCCTTATCGCAGTTGTTGCTTCTATTTAAATAAAATAAAAGCAAAAACAACAACGAAAAAACTGAATATACTTGAAACGAACGCAAAACATGAAGAATTCAGCACAAATTTGTTGAAAACAAATGAGTGCGTCATTTTGCCTATCGTTTTTGTAGTTTGCCCGCTGGTTCTGTGTGCATGTGGCTGTGGTGGGGCCATAAAATTATAACCTCATTTTGTATCACTAATTAATTGAACAGAAACTCTATTATTACGCCCCGGAACTCAGAATTGGAACTATGGAACCAAACAACTCATGTTGGATGTCGTGGTCGAAATAAACCGATTTTAGCATGTGTACTGGCCACAATTTCTGAGTGGGAGAAATTGTTTTTGCTGCTCCCCGGCTCTGCTCTGAGCGAGCCAGAGAAACGCGGAGAGGAGAGAAGTGGATAAGAGAAGAGATGGTGGAAAGTGGGTGCCAAATGGCGCTGTGTCTCTGTTATTGTATCCAATTTCATAAGAAAAAAGCACGCTTCAAAACCAAAAACAAAAGTCATGCTCACACTCTCTTTAGTTAACTTCTTATAAAAAAAATTATTAAAAAAAAAATCGGAGAAATATGTAGATATACAAATTATTAGGTTTAGGCAAACAAATCCCAAACTAAATTAGTTTTCCTTGGCTGAATCATAATTTTTTTTATTAAACAGGTATTTCCTGTGGAAATTAAACAGGTAATCAAGTTAAGTCACCTGATTTAAATACTTTTCAAGAGCTTTTGAGGCGTTAAAAAAGTTTATTCAGATACCGATGCAGTGCTTATAGTAAACTAATAATAATATTAGAAGAAAAAACACTGTTAACTAGCATTTAATTTTTCGATTAAAATTTTTCGAATTTGTAATGTTTTTTTAACCGTTGTAGGCACTATTTCGAAATATAAAAACCCTTAGACTACTTAACTCACTCACTAAGACCCTTGTCAATTTTATACTTACCATTGTATTATTCCTCACTTGCTGGGATTGCACCAGGACACCCTTTGGTATTGAATTTCCTTGCTATCTTCGCTCTCAAATGCGAAGACGCAGCTTTTGTTAACAATCACAGACAAGCGCACCTTCGCCACCAGTTCCAGGGGCTTAATTACAGGTGTATCCTGCACAATTACAATGTGCGAGGCATGATAGATTAGGGGGTCCCCGGGATAGACCAGAAAGTCAGCTCCAAAAGCATCACCAGAGGTCACAAACTTTTCTCGCTTCCAAAGATCTTTAAAAATTCGATATTTAAGAGAATTGGTGTCCACCAGGGATCTGGAGATAATTTTCCCAGCTGTAAGTGAGATTAAAAACGTATTCAACGTATAATTAAGGGATTTCGAATGATTATATATACAATGCTCTCTTAAATGTTCGCAGGGAATCTCCAGCAAGGCATTTTGGCGATTAAACTTGAAGTTATCCGACATTTCTTTCAGTACATCTTCAGCGGTTAATGAAGCAGCTAGAAAATAAACATTGTGATAAAAGCTTTTGTTTATAAATGGGAACAATTAGCTCACCTCCTTCGTTGTTTCCTTGTTTCAACAACTTGTTGCGTTTCCCTGTCAGTATTTTATCCATATATCGCTCTGTTTCCCGCAGCTTTTCCCTCTTGAGACTTGCCTCCTGTGCCACCAAACGCGACTCAAAGTCTGCCAGATACTTTTGCTGTTGTTCTTGAGTGGGTGGAGCCTTCAAAGCCATAGATTTATCCACCAATTGGGCTATGTGCTCATCCAAAAGCAGTTGCGTCTCGAATTTGGTCAGTTCCACAGGAAGAGCTAAAAGATACGCCTTTATAACTTTCTATATAGATAATTGAGCATTCATAGAGCTTTTCTTTCTGTATTAGGGAAAGAATTCTGCTTAGAAAACACAAAACTCACTCGACTGATTGGGACTCCAGCCCTTGGTGTTCGCCGTGCCCACAGGAGCACCCATTATTCGGTGTTTGCTACGCAGTTCCATGTAATCTAACCATCATATATTTATTTAGTTGAATTTTCATTACTCTTAGTAGTAAACAAGCTCACCATCTACATTAAAAACGAAGCCGGTACCATTTAGTAGAGTTAAAATCATTTTTTTCGCAAAATATCTTTTGTTGTTTTAATGCGGCCGCTGCAGGAGTGGGACCAGACTTTTATATAAAAATACCAGTTCTATAAACGATAAATATTATTATATTTAAAAATTAAGAAAGCTACTTTCGGGGTTTATTGTAAATATTTAACTTAAGCAAGTAGTAACGTCTTTTACAAAAATATATGATTTTTTATTGATTAACTTATATTAGAGATGGAATATTTAAAAACTATCGAAATTAAGACTGAAATCTGCCCCGCCCAACGCAATAATCTTTTAATAAAAATAAATGCAATATTAAAGTTTTTAATTTGGACAATTTTATAAACAAATGTTTCAGTCAAAATCACATTTATGCAGTTTTTTTTTGGTTTTTAAAGGCAAAACAGTGTTTTTTGAGCGTCACTGCTTTATCGGATGTTACGTTTTATTATCATCCGATTACGTTAAGTAAAGTTTCCCACCGTAATCGACTGCATCGATAGCAACATCGATGACTTCGGTCAGCCTGTTGTTGTTTTTGCTCGGTGCGTTTAAACTATTTCCCCTCCCGTCGCTGTACATAAAAAATTAAACAATCGCGAGGCTGTTGCAATAATTTACACCGCCTTTACATAACGCGAAAAGATGTAACAAGAGCAAGTTGTGGAGAAAACCGTGTGCGAAACGTATGGCGAAAAACCGTGGCAGCAGCAGCACGAAAACGGGGCGAAAACGACCACCAACAAAACGGCGTACAAAATCCATAAATGGATAAATAACCGACAACGACGACGACGGGTCTACGTTCAATCTGTGTTCCTATTTAGTGCTTATTAATTTTGCAATTTCCGAGCTGCTATTAAGTGTGAGTTACGTTGTGTCCGTGTGCGTATTGGCTTCCCTTCCCCCCTCCCCAGCCCTCTTGTAGTGTGCGTGCTTGTGGGTGTGCGTGGGTGCGAACTTTTGGGTGTTGTTGTTTATTTACCTATTTAGCTTTTGCTACATTAATTGTTTACTTTCGCCCCGCGTTTGCTAAACGGAGTGTCAAGATTGAGATCCCAGCCCAATGGCATTGTTAGGGTTCGCACATATTAAACAGAAATTGATCGCTGATCTCGAATAGCTGATACCGCGGATGAAAAGGGAGAAGAGTCCAGTGTTCGAAAAGGTCAATGCTGGATAGTGGAATAACGGAAAATTTAAATATACACTGAGCGTCAGAATTAAAAAGCTTTGTGGAAATTTATTATTGTTTTGATTTCTTTTGTGTGAACTGATTTTAAAACGGAAAATATGAAAACGAATTTGTAGATTACTAAAAAAAATTAAATTAATTTTATTATTATAATTTAATACAACTTTTCTCCTTTTATTATTATTTTCCCCCTTTTTTAACTCTAAAGATTATTGTATTAAAATAATGTGTAGGTAAAGTAAAAGCATTTCATAATAAATTAAAAATAAATAGAAATAGGCTCCTAAGAAAATGTATAAATAGGTAATAAATTACACATTTTATACTAAATAAAATTTGCTATAATATTTGTAGTAAATTGACCTTGAAAGCTCTTTATATACATATATATTAGTTGATCCATTAAAACCTTAGTTTTCCCATTAAAAAGGTTGTTTTTCCCACCACGGCTCTAGTTTTCCCATTAAATATGGTAGCTAATTAATTTACATATTCCCTTAATGGCTTTAGAGTTTAGCACGATCCCTTTGGGATTCTTTACAGTCACAGCCCTAATCATAGCTGGGGGAATTCAGCATGACTAACACCCCCCTTGGTTTAGGATTTCCCTAAAAGTGCTGCTTTCTCCTCAATTTTCCAGAGTCCCACCGATCGAACGCAGGCGGCGGCAGCGGCAGCGGCAGGAGAAGGAGAACAAAGGCTTCCTGGGAGGCTCTTGGCCATGTAAGTCGTCTCTAAGTCAACTACTACGGCCTGCCATCATCATCGTCTTGAGTGCACAGTATATAACAATTATTATTATACCATCCAATCCATCCCCACGGCCAGGTCATGTGGCGAGAACTGCGACAGCTGCTGCCACCACCACCGACCACCGACGACGTCGACGTTGCTAATCCAACTCGGGTAAGGCAGGGCGACACAAAGAGACCGTTAAACGGTGCGACCTTCAGTGCGAGTCGTCCCACCCTGCAACACTTGAAAGAAAAGTACATTTTTCAATCAAAATCAGAGCTCATTATAGCTTAATTTGTAAACATTTCGCATTAAGTGCCTTCTGCTTTGCTTAATAATTAAAAAAGTCTGCGAAAAGTTGTGTTTCTTTTCTTTCAAGCATTTGTATATTTTTCCATGTGTATAAACTATACAAATTGATTGTTTCTCTGTTATTGCAGCGCCTGCATTAGTCATAGGAGGAATGAGGATGACAGCCGGCCCAAGGGAACGGCGCCAGCAGAACAACAACGAACCACCACCAGAGACCGAAGCAGAAGCGGAAGTTAAGCAGTTAGCTTAATTAAATAGAAAATATCCAGAGAAGAGCGGCGGCGGAGATAAACCATGTTCAAGATTAGGCAGCGCAACTGCATGCTCATTGTGACAGCTTTGGTGCTGGCGCCCTGCATAGTGATCCTGATGGTGATGGGACCGGAGCTATCCACCGAACAATCGCTGACACAGCGCCTGGCCGAATGCCATATGCGGCTGCAGTATCTAGAGTCCATGTACCGTGCCAGGCAGGAGGATGTGGCGCTGCTCTCCCAGTACCTGGGACAGTTTCAAATCGTTAATGGGAGTGCACCGTCGTCGCCACCACCACCACCGCCTCTGCCTGTGATCAATCTCCTCGATGGCCTGAGTCCTGAGGCAAGGCAGCTGCTGAAGAATGCCTCGCACATCGGTAGAGGTGGCGGCGGCGGCGGAGCGAATGGTTCACTGATGGTTCGCGGCCAGAACATACGTCTGCCCAATGCCTATCACTTTCTGCCACATTTGCTGGACGATGCCGGCTCCCTGCGACCGGCTTACCTGCAAAGTAAAGGCCGCTCGGACGTGAGCATCGTGCTGGGTGTGCCCACGGTGAGGAGGGAGAAGCAATCGTATCTCCTTGGAACCCTGCACAATCTCATCGAGAACATGAACGACGAGGAGCAGAACGAGACGCTGATCATTGTCTATATCGGGGAGACGGATCTCGAAGCCGTGCAGCTGATAGCCCGGCAAATCGAGGCCAGTTTCGAGCAGTATTTGGACAATGGACTGATTGACATCATTGCGCCGGCACCCAGTTACTATCCGAACTTTGAGCGGCTTCGCATCACCCTGAACGATCCGCTGGAGCGGGTGAAGTGGCGCAGCAAGCAGAATCTGGACTTTGCCTACCTAATGGCCTATGCCCACTCGAAGGGCACCTTCTACGTGCAGCTGGAGGATGACATACTGACCAAGCGGCAGTTTATCACCACAATGAAGAAATTCGCGTTGATCAAGAGCGCTCTCACGAAGCCCGATCAGCCGGCTTGGTTTGTCCTGGACTTTTGCCAGCTTGGCTTCATCGGGAAGATGTTCAAGAGTGCGGAGCTGCCCTATTTGATCACCTACTTCCAGATGTTCTACAACGATAAGCCCGTCGACTGGCTGCTCACCTACTTTATCGAGTCGAAGGTGTGTCGCACGGACAAGGATCAGAAGCATTGCAATCAGGAGAAGGCCAAGTATTGGCAGCACTTTCGCAAGTCCCTGTTCCAGCACATCGGCACCAGCTCCTCGCTGAAGGGGAAGGTGCAGAAGTTGAAGGACAAGCAATTTGGCAGCAAAGTGCCGCAATATTATGCCCACACCCATAATCCCCCAGCATTGGTCAAGTCGAACATTGCGCCGTACAAGAATTACATCTTGAAGCGTGCCTATCGCGGTGAATCATATTTCTGGGGCCTTTTGCCGCAACCCGGTGATCTCGTCCAGATCATATTCGAACGACCCACGCAACTGCGTCGCTATCTCTTTCGCAGCGGCAACTCGGAGCATCCGTCGGATCGGTTCTACAACACCACCGTGGAGCTGCTGCCGGCGGATACGCTCAGCGAGAATTCGTCCGTTTGGAGTAACTTCAATACCACCACCGATGGCTATCTGGTGGTCGGTGCCTTCGATAGCCTGGGCGTCGCGGAGGGTCAGCTGGATGTGAAGATTGGTGCCATCAAGGAGCTGCGCTTGCACGTGCACAGCGACAGCGAGAATTGGGCGTTGCTCAGCGAGATTGAGCTGCAGGAATGGGGCAGTGATCCCAAGTCGGAGGTGAATGCGGCAAAGCCCAGGTTTGTGGCAGGCAGCTGATTGCTACATCGCCACCGGGAGCGGCAGGAGGACCTTCTTGATGATTAGGAAGCTGAGTTAACAACAGATCGCTGATCGCTGATCCCTTTCCCATCCGCAATTTTGGTGGTCTAGGAACTGGGGTCGATTTTGTGGAATGAGAAACATTTTGGGAGCTGAAAGTGTTTTTTAATTGAAAAGAGAAAACGCGAACCCTTTCAATTCTGAATTTTCTTTAAAGTTTCAAAATACTTTCGGCTCTCACAAAGATTTCTCCATGTTTTTTGCAGTCATCCCAAAATCGATCTATGCTGTACACATCTGTATGTATATTTTTTGAATGATGCTTTTTACAACCCCCCCTCGATTATATCTCTAAATGTGTAAATAATCTCCCAGAAAACTCTCTCTATATCGCTGTAACCTGTAAACTGTAAGTGATCCTAGGCTGCTGACTAAAAATAATTCCCAGAACCAAATTCGTTTAAGGTTTCTTCAACTCTTGAGTAATGTTTTTTTTAGTCAGCAGCCAAGCTAAACTCTCATATATCCCTGTGAATCCTTCATTCGATTATTGTTTGATTCCATTTATTCCTTATTATGTTTATTATAATATTTAATTAGCTTCTGTTTTAGTTTTTTAAGTGTTAACCTCTTTTTATATTGGCAGCTGAACAAAAAACGCACATTCCAATGATTATTTTGTTTTCCTTTTGCTGAAGAATCTGTTTAAAGAATCCCGAAGAATCTCGAAGTACATAGCTGAAATCGAATGCTTAAGTTTAGTCTATGTAATAATGGGTTCAAATATTCCTCTCTCTACTCTCTAGTAATTTATTATAATTTCACCTCACATATGTCCTTGAAAATGAGAAGCCATAACATAACATATAAAGATGCATAACGCCCATACATTTGAAATATTCGAAAAGGTCTTTGAAACCATTGCGAATGAATTTTTAGCATTGTTGCTTTTTTACTGTGATTTGTTGTTAATAGTTTTTTGCCTAAAAGAACAATGAATGAACTAAAATAATAATTACGCAACGCTGATTAGCAAACGATTGTCAAACGGAATTCCAAAAAAGAACACTTTTTTTATATACAAAACACACACGCGGGAAATTTAATAATACATAATTGGTTTAACTAATTGGAAACGCCAAATTTTTTATGATAGACTATAAAAAAACAAAACGAAACTAATGAACAAAAGAAACGAAGAAAGAATGATAGGTGTTTAAAAACTTGGTTCCTGTTGAGTAACGAGAATTGTAATGTGTATATAGCGGGCATAGCTTTGGTTCTAGCTATCGAAATATATCTAATATTAATTGTAACCCCGTTTTGTTGTGTTTATATGCCGCTATATATACATATATATAAAAAGGTAGACTGCTTTCAAACAAAACTGAACATTAATTAAACAAATGTTTTGCATATATATATAATATATATATTTTTATATATGTATCCCCGTGTTATATGTGTGTGCAACAATAATTTATCGCTGCTCTCTCCAACTCACTCATTTTTGGCCAAATTACTACGAACAATTATTAATTAGCAAGCAAGAATAATAGTTGATAGTTAATCGACAACAACTGAATTATACATTAAACATAGCTGGCTTCCCCAACACCACCACCCCATCCAAAGTGTAGCCGAAAGTTATTACAAATTATTTTTACAATATTCATAAGCCGAAACTCAAAAAACTTAACCGAAATCAAACAAAGAACAACAAAATACATAACATATATGCGTGTGTAATGTCTGTGTATAAGCTTAATAAATAATTCCACAAATATTTGAATTTCTAAAGTGATTTTATTATCGAAAAAACTAAGCCAAATAAAAATAAAATAATGCCCAGAAATATACTACAATCCAGTCTATGCGTAGCGTTCCACAGGAATCTTTAGCCCGCAACCAGGTGAGGGTATCCTTATCCTTGTCCTCTTTTATATAGTAGAACAAGTAGTTATCAGAAGATATGGTATGGCTCATGAGGAAGCCACACTGGGGGCATGATGATGTGGCGTTCATATCCAAGCCGGGCTTCAGTTCCACGCTGAACTCGGGCAGGGTCTTGGCCGATGTCTTGTGATTTCGTATGCGTAGCTCTGTCCCCTTGTACTGCTTGGACATTAAATCCCTCATCATTTCGGGCATCTTTGGCATGTACATCCAAATGAAGGTTTCGCCCGGTTTCAGGTCAAGATTCTGTCGCAGAAGGGAGTTCCGATGGGAGGCCACCAGGTTGAGGGGCAATCGCTGCTTTTCCACATTTCGATTGATAAAACTAGCCTTGTGATGCGACTGCGACTTCTTGTTTATGTGCTGGAACTGGGAATGCTCCGTCTGGATTATCCTAGACTCGATCTTCCGCTGGCACTTCGCTTGCGATATACTGTCCCAGCGACAACTCTGCAGGCTCACAAAGCTTTGGAGCAGCCAATCGATGGGTTGGTGGTCATAAAACAGCTGCAGGTAAGTGATAAAGGACTGAAGCACCGAGCTGGGGAAGAGTTTGCCCATCATGAAACCCAAGTCAGAGGAGAAGCTTATGGCGATCCAATCTGGCTGATGGTCAAAGCGAAAGATTCCATGCATAAGCGCCGCCTTCGCCATGTAGTCTAGAAAACCCTCGTTGGCCATCACATTATCCTCCAGCTGCAGGTAATACGAACCCTTAGGTTGGGCATAAGACATCAAGTAAATGTAGTCCAGGTTCTGTTTGGTCCACAGTTGAACTTTCTGCGGATTTGAGAAATTGGGATAGTAGTGCAGATGTGGGGCTATCACATCGATGAGACCCGACTGCAAATGCTCGGCGTGCTTCGCTTTCAATTCTTTGACTATAAACTTGCCCAACTGAAGACTCATCTCGCCCACATGGATCACAATCAGGCAATTGTCGCGCTCTTCTGGGTTCATTCTTTCAATCAAATTGTTAATCGTCTCCAGCACATAATTCTCTTTGGACCTCAGCACAGTGGGCACTCCAATAACAAACTTTACATCCTTACGACCGCCGTTATACAGAAATCTTGGTGTTATCTCCGATTTAGCCAAAAGAGATTGCTTCCAGTTGTTGTTGTTGAGTTGTGGTGGTTGAGAGCGGTTGATTTCCGGTTTGTCAATTGGCTTAATCATCGAATGGTTAAGTTTGGGCTTGAACTGGCTGGTTAGCGGCGGCACTGGTTCAGTTTCGGATACATAAAGGACCAGGAATATCAGTATAAGCAGCATGTAAATAAGCACAAGGCAGAAAGTGAGAAAGGGTCTCCACCGAATGTTGATGACCTTCATTGTGGAAAATACCTAAATTTGTGTGTTTCCTAGTTGGCAAATATAACTACGATTACTAGAGAACAAGAAGAGCTCAAAGGCTTGACAAATTCCTTAAATTCGAAATATATCAATAAGGCTACAATATAATACTTAACAAAATTATTTAAAATGTATTTAAAATAATATTTAACATTTGTAGCACGCTTTTTGGGGCTATTTTCTTGAGATTTCAAATGTACATTGATTTTTTAAAATTAAAATGAAACCAAAAACCTATATTTTATGCATTTTATTAAGTGTTATAAATGTTTGACAATAATATCCAGTAGTTTTCATCGATATATATGTATAGAATATACTCGTTTAGAGTGGTTTGAAACGCTTGACAATATCCCACATTAACATCACGATCACGATTCGTTTAGCTTCGAAATACATTTCATATAACAGTTGTTAGGGGCAATATTACAGTTACGATATATGATATATAGATTACAAAATGATTTCGACATGCTCGTAAATACTTTTCATTTGATTTTTCTTCTTTTGTTTCTGCTTTAAATTGTTTGCAACAATGTCAGATTTTTGTAGAAATTAAATAGTTGTAAATACTCAATAAATATTTGTAGTTATCTGCCACATTGGGTTGTTGGTTCAGTTCAGTCAGTTGAGTTATTTAAGCTTCCAAAGGGCGTCTAATTCGTTCAGCGGATCCTTGGTCTCCTGCTGCTCCTTGGCATTTACCTGCGGTGCCATCTTCATTTGATAGGACGTCATTATGCCACCTTAAACAAGACCAACAATTAAATATCTGAATTGATTGGATAGTTTGATTGATTCTTACGCTTGTTGAGCACATTATGGGCATTGCAGAGGACAATCTGCATAGACTGCTCCAGGATGGCCGAGTCCCTCAGTGAGTTTTGACGCTGTGCGCAAATGCGGGACCAAACATCAACCAAATCTGGTAACAGAAAAAAGGTAAATATATAAATTTAAGTTATATAACTTATCCCCCTCTTACTTATCAGCATCGGTTGCTTGGTCTGGGTGGCTATTTCCGCACACACTCCAATGGCCACCAGTTCGGAACGCTCCGAGCCAGTCAGGCAATTCATGATGAGCGGCGAGTGGGGAGCATTGGCCGCCTTGCAACGCTCTCGATGGGTCTCCAGTGCATTCTGAGCCACACCCAGCAGTTGAGCAGGTGATCTAAACACGAATTATAAATCAGTTTTAGGTCAGAATATTATGAAATTCCATATATCCTTACCCCTTGGTCCATTGCTTCAGCTGCAGCAGGGATAAATCCAAAACGGCATCTGCTCCGTGCATGGACAACTTCAGCTGATACTCGGCACAGTGGCTGAGTTGCTGGATTTTCACACAGGTCACGCTGTAGTCATCGTAATGCGCGGTCTGATCGAGGCTTTGTGGCCAGAATGGATCAAAGAGCTGGAAGAGAATTATTAATCGAATCGAATCGAATTATTAAATATCGAATTTTTGATACTTTATCGATATTTGGAGAGAAAGGCGATATACAAATTGATATTTTAATGTTGGGAAAATATTTTCAATCCGTTAATCCGATTAATTTATCGGAACAACACAGAGTTAAAGATAAATACATTAAGCAACATTATTATATTTTTTGTTTGTATCGATAATATTTATTAAATTTATCGATAATTTAATCATTTAATTTATCGATACTTAATTTATTTAATTTATCGATAATTTATTTATTTATTTTTTAGCGATAATTTATTTATTAAATTTATCGAAAATATATTTATTAAATTTATCGATAATTTAATTATTTAATTTATACATAATTTATTTA
This sequence comes from Drosophila aff. chauvacae BK-2020, assembly GCA_018903765.1. NCBI lineage: Eukaryota > Metazoa > Arthropoda > Insecta > Diptera > Drosophilidae > Drosophila > Drosophila aff. chauvacae BK-2020. The sequence goes on from JAEIGO010000058.1 coordinate 10,905,913, forward strand.
TTAAATTTATCGATGATTCATTTATCAAATTTATCGATAATTTATTTATTTAATTTATATTTTTTAACGTAAAATTCGATATTTTTTACATTTCAATATTCAATATTTCATATATCAAACTATACGATATTTACGATTTTAAGCCGAATTTTTTATCGTTGTCCAAACTCCACTAAAAACTCACCTCATTGGTGGTATGCAAACACACCACCGTGCGCGCCTTCTCTGACCAAATCATGGACCAGAAATCGTTGATGGTATTCGCCTGCGGTGTCTGAGCAATGATAAAGTTCGGACAGCCGGCACTCAAGTTCTGTTTGGAAATGAAAAGTAAGTAAATTTCGAATTTATTAAAAATCTTACCTTACCTTCATGTAAGCTGCATTGATATAATCATCCGTCTGCTTGTCCAACTTAACCCGCGCATGATCGTAGGGCAAACAGTCGAGGGATCTATTCTTCTCGGGAAACAACTTGGCAATCGTGGTGGATCGCTTGCTGGTGGCACTCGCCGCCTCCTTGTCGAGCTTCTGCTGCAACTCGTGCCACTTGGCGCCCAGCTGCGTCTTCCCATTCAGCATCTTGACGTGGAGATTCTCCAGAAGCTTTTCGTAGCTCTCCACCTCCTTTTGGAAATACTTTGTTGTCTTCTCATCGGTGAATGTTTCGGCATGGAATGAAAAATTGTTCGGATGGCCGTTGGCTCCTGCTCCTGCTGCCACCTTGGGAGCCTGAGGCTGCTTCTCGCTGGCGGAATGTGTGAGGGAAACCGAGTCCCAATCAAAGTTCTCAAGCGAACTCAAATCGGAACAGTTGGAGAGATTGTCCAGGCTGCCGCCGCCGGACATGGGAGGAGCTGCGGCTGGTATCTGGGGATCTGGGCTGGGCGTAATTTCCTCTGCCACTGGGGGAACCTCAGGCGTTGCGGGAGCTATGCTCTCCACCTGACTGCCTGGCGGTGTGGTGGGCTGCAGCGGCTGCACCACGGGCTGTGGCAGCATGGGCGGCGGCACTGTCACGGAGCAATCAATGTCCAGATCACTTAGCAGGTCCACATTGCTGCCGGACGCCTTGGGTAGAGCTGCTGCTGCCTCCACCTTGGTCTCCGCCTGCGTGGAGGCCGTGGAGGCATAGGGTGGTCCACTGGTGGTGGTCTGGGTGTTGGCAATGCTACTGCCACCGCTCTGCATGTATATGGATCCCGAGGATGGATTCGTTGGTGGCAAAGGAGTGGGCTGCAGCTGTGGTTGCGGCTGCTGCTGCTGCTGGTAGCCATAGGGAGTTGTGTAGTAATTAGACGACTCCGTGGGCTTCTCTCCCTCTGCCAAAGTGGTGGTGTCCTGGGCTGGCAGGTTCGCCTTGGTGTGGGACACAATGGGTGACTGTCGTAGAGTAAATTAGAAATTAGATTTCAATTGCTTTATGAAGACCACTTCTACTTACATCAAATCCGGTTGCCGGATTACTTCGGTTGGCACTCTCCGAGTCGGTGGTTCCCACCGCTTGCTGCTTGCCACTTTGGCTGAATTGGTAGCTCTGGGAGCCGCCGCCCTGGGTGCCCTTCAAGGAGCTGCTGTCCTGCTGATAGCCACTGCTGTACTCGTACTTGCCCGTCTGGGGATTGAAGCTGTAGCCGGGATGATTGGAATAGCTGCTGTACGTGGCTGAGGGTTGAGCGGGAGGAACTACTACAGTTGGTGCAGGTGCAGGCACAGGAATGGGAGATGGCTCAGCAGGCGGAGCAGGAGATGACCCTGGTTGTGGATACTGCAAGGATTGCTGGCTAGGTGCTGGGTGCTGCGGCGATGCTTGGACAGCCTGCGAGGGATACAGCGATGGTTGCAATGGATAACCTGTTGCTGGCTGCGGATAACTCTGTTGGGCCTGTTGAGGTGTTTGGGCTTGAGGATACCCTGTGGCTGTTGCCTGTGGTTGCTGCGAGCTCTGTGGATATCCTGACGGCTGCTGGGGCGTTGTTTGAGACTGGGCATAGATTGCCGCAGGTTGCTGCTGAGGCGTCGGATAACCAGTGACCTGTTGCTGCGGTGTTGGAGCTTGTGGATAACCGGTGGCCTGTTGCTGCGGTGTCTGGGATTGTGGATATCCCGTAGTTTGCTGCTGCTGCTGCGTCTGAGGATATCCCGTAGTTTGCTGCTGCGGCGTCGCAGATTGAGGATAGCCCGTGGTTATCTGTTGCGATGAAGGATAGCCCGTCGTCTGTGGCTGTTGCTGCTGCTGGCCATATCCACCAGGTTGCTGCTGCTGCTGCTGCTGATTCGGAGTAAATCCCAGCTGTACCGCTGCATAGCCGCCTGTTGATGCCGGCGGATAAGTTACCTGCTGTTGATTCTGGCCAGCAGCAGCAACTTGTGGGTATGCCTGTCCAGGATAGCCTGCTGCCCCCGTTCCTGGATAGGTATTCACCACATAGGGAGCCTGAAGGGAGGCGGGTAACTCGCTGGGATTGGTATTCCCCGAGGTGGCCACATACAAGGGCTGCTGGTAGCTAAATCCTTGAGAGGCAGAGCTCGCAGGCGCTGGAGGAGCTCCAGGAGCTACTCCGGGCGCCGGCGCATAGGCCAGCGGAGGCACTGCTCCACTCGGATAACTCGGATAGCTGTAGCCCAATCCCCCCGCCTGGTTGTTGTGGTCCTGCGCCGCCTGCATGCTCATCTGCGCCATGGCTCCGTGCAGCGTCTGGGAATTCGGAGATGCTTGGGCCTTGTAGGCCGGCGGAGCGACGTGCTGCTGCTGCTGATACATGGGATTCGTGTAGCCGGCGGCATTTGGATCAAAGTACTGCTGCTGGGTGAGGCTGTACGGCGGCGGTGGCTCATTTGGCGGCGGTGCGGTGGCATACGAACAGGCGGCCTGTGTGGGATTCTCTGAGCCCACCGGCACAGGACGCACTGTGGGCACGTAGCCGGGATTCGAGGCATCCGCCATGGCTGCCTTGGCCTTTAGGTAATCCCTTAGCTTAGGAGTGCTGCTGCTGGTGCTGCTGCCGAGCGCTGCCTCTGGGAGAGGTTTACTCGCCGGCGGAGTCGCCGCTGCTGCCGCTTTGACACTCGCTGACATTCGCTGCTGTCGCTCCTCGGATTGCACATCCCTGGCCGACCGGAAACGGGTGAGCAGTTTCTGGACATTGCCAGCTAGTTTCTTGTAGAACTCCAAACCCTTGGCCGACTTGGCCAGCAGATCCTCGTACACATCGTAGGACGCAGCCAGGGAGCTGTAGAAGTGCTCCCGCTTCTGCCTCACATCCTGGAGGGTCTTCAGCACCGGCGCCGCCTTGGCATAGTTCTCGGTGAGGGCCTGCAGAATGTTGGCCTGTGCCACCATATTCTGGTCCAGCAGCTGCGTCAGTTTCTCGTGCTTCCCCAGTTCGGTGGCAAAGAGTGCCTGGAGACGACCCTCTTGACCGGGGCCATGGGCAATCACCTTGGCGGTTATATCATCCTCGTTGATGGCAATCCTTAGATCCGCATGGAATTGTGCCCGCTGCGCCTTCATTTCGTTCACCTTGTTGACAATCAGCTTGACATCCCTGAAGATTTCGGTGGTGTTCAGCTCCGAGCTCAGCTTGGGCATCAGTTGCTGGATCTCTGGCAATGGTCTGGCCAGAATCTTGAGGTTATTCACATGCAGGCTCATTGCCTTGCGCAGCGTATTGTTCGATTCACCGGCTCGGGCATGCGCCTCACTGTACTTCTGGAATTCCCGCGTCAACTCGGTTATGTGAGCATTCGGTGTTCGCTGGACGCCGCTGGCCGATTGGAACTCACGCTCCGCCTTGGCCTCCGCCTCTAGCATGTGAGAAATCTCCCCCAGATTGGTCTCCACATCGGCTGTAATCTCGGCCAGCTGCGACATGGCCTCCACAAGGTCACTGATGGCCGTCTTGTTGGCATTCAGCGAAGCACAACGATCCACAATGCCCTGGGGCAGTTTATTGGCCTGCTCCTCGTTGATATTGAGATTGTCCAGGGTCAGGGAGCTCATGTACGCCTCCAGTTGAGTGTCCTTCTCCTCCAGCAGGGCTCCGTACTTTCGCAACAATTTGGCCTTCTCCTCGCTGTACAACGAACTGGCCTCATGCGCCTTCATGGGCACTAGGCGGGCAAAGATGTCCGGTCCGGAGTGCTCCTCATCGGTTACTTGGAAGCCAATGCCATTGACCAGATTGGCTCCTTGAACTGCAGCAATGGTGGTGAGTTCGGGCACTGCTTCGTGGTAAATAAACTCGTTCTCATTCTTGGCATTCTTGCGCTTAGCCTCCACCACGTCGGCGGTGAAGCTGAGGGATTCATTGATCTCCCGCTGGTCGGGCAGGCCCTTGGACTCCTTGCGTGCTTCCTCTAGTTTGTCCCAAGAGGCCTGAAGAAGAGAGAAGGATTAAGGATATAAGATGAAAGATGAAGATGAAACGGGTGGGTACCTGATAAAGCGTCACACGTTCGCCCATCTGTCGCTTTTCCTCCGCATGCTGTCCCTGGTACAAGTAGAGGATGCAATTCAAATAGTTGATCTTGAAGCGCACATATTTCTTCCACAGTTTGTACACCGAACTATCGATGACCTGGGCCACGGGACCCTCATCACCACCGGTGAGCAGAGCTGCCAGAGCAGCGCCGTAGTAAACCACAATCTGGGCCGTCACCTTGGCCACCACATGCGGCTTTCGGTTATCAATTAGCGACTTCTCCAGTATGCACTCCTGGGCCTGGGCGAAGCACACCTGTTGCTGGAATACCAGCAGCTCCTGAGTCATGAAATCCCCGCCACTGTTCACGTTGGCATAACGCTCTCTCAGCTCTCCATAGGCCCAGGCAGCGGCCTGAAAGTGAGTGCAGGCCATCTTCATGCCATCCACATCGCCACGGGTCACCGATGCTCCCGATTGTGTGTGGGAGGCGGCAATGTTGAAGAGGACAGCGGCACGCTCAAAACGCAAATCGCTAACCTCGTGCACCGCGCTGTGGTAGAGATCCTTCCATGTAAAGGTAAAGATGCCGCGATCCACCAGCTGGGGGAAACGATTCTGGAGGGCGTGCAGCTGACAATAGTAGCGCTTCATGACCGGAGCTCCATCTTTGGTGGTGCGCATGGCCTGATTTCGCAGTGTCTCCAAGGCATGGACCTCCTTGGAGTACGCTTCGGGATCTTCATGGTAGAATTCGGCAATGTACTGTGAAGTGAAAGGAGTTTTAATTTATATTTTTAGGTACTTTGAATTTAATAATAATATTAAATAGGTAAATAATAAACAAAATTTTTGAAATCATTTTAGCGCAAGTCGAAAAGTATGCTACATAATTTGTTTAAAAAAACCTTTTCCCAATAAGATTTCTGGGATTATAAAAAATGTAATAAAAATAATTAAAGCTTAAGTTAGCTACGAGTTTTCTAAGCTTGTATTTAAGTTTCTTTTTAATGGCTTCTTGTAAGGTAAATATAATAACCAAAAATGCACAAATATATAAATATGTAGCACTTACTCCCCCACCATTGTTTGTTTATAACTTTTGTGTTTAACAAGCTGTCTGGGGGGGTCGCCTGTTAATCAGATGACGGCGGTGACTCAGCCGGCCACACAAAGACAGCTTAAAAATGGTGAAAATGGGCAAAATTGGAGGAGCCCCAAAGAATGCAAGTGCAGCCAGAGGAATCCCAAAGGTAGGTGGCCCGAAAAACAAAGCAATTTTCCCCGGTCTTGACCGATAGCAACTTAATTATGTATGGGCCACCTCTTTGTTTTGCTAACTCTCTCTTAATTTTCTTTCGTTCACTCCCCTTTACTGTCTCTCCCCACACTCTTCTTTACCTTTTTCAGAGCCGCAAAGGAGGTGCCTTCGGGACTCGATTTTAGGGCGAACCACAACATATGCAAACGCGGCACCGCCTCCATTGTGTGTCTGCCCAGCTGCCGCTTTTATTAACGCACAATTTAAGCAATTTTCTTGCAATTTAATTAGTGGAAACAAAAAACAATAATTCGGCTACGAGTTAGAGATGAGATAAGTTGTTGCCAGGGTTGCCATATGAATATTTGGCTTTCTCCCTAAAAAATCGGTATTGAAAGTTTACATCGATTACTATCGTTGAGAGAGCTAATTTGTGATCGATGATACCCGGACTCTATCGATATCTGCTGAAAATTTAAATTTGTTTATGAAATTTAAAAAACTGTATTATTTTTAGTACTTACAGTTGCGAAAAGAATAATAGCACCACCATAACGTATTGTATTCTCGATTAAATAAATTAAGATTAATTAATGCTAGATATTTTCCCCATCCGAAAATGATAAACAATTTTTGAATTGTCCATACCTTTATTTTTTATAATTTTTTGTGGAGCGGCAAAACAAAAATAGTTTTTGGTAGAAAGCACATGGTTATGAAACTTGACATTTTAAAAAAATTACCCTTATAAAATCAGTTAAGAATTCATACAACAATTGAATTTGTTGTATTTCCTAAAAAGTTAAGGGTTTTTACTTTCTAAAATGCTAATTTAGCTCTTTTTAAACCAAATTTTAGAACAACTTAAAAAATTTTAAATAAATATAATAATTTCAATTAGATTAATTAATCTAATTCGATTGCCAATTCCGTTTTTGTTTAATATCAACTGGATTTAAACACGACACTTTCTAAAATCATTTGTTTATTATGCATTTATTTATTTTTTATACATTATCAACTTAGGCTTAAACACAGATGGGATTTAGAGATGTACTACATGTCATGCGAAAGGTGAATATATTAACAAGAACGCAATTATTTGCTAATTGCCGCTTACAAAACTGAAGATGATGTTACAATGGCAGCATTACGGCTAATTTAAGTTAAGGTACATACGTTGGTCGTACTTAAATCTAGTTTACATAAGCTAATGGAAACGCTACTAGGCTTTGCCGCTTTGGAGATGTTTCGTTACAGTTCCTAAGACGAGACGGGTCGGCAGGACGCGTCTCCTGCTCATTCAATTTCTATATACATATCGCTGTTGGGCGTAATGCTGCTGGTGCTAAAACTCTGATCGACCTCAGGATCACTGAAGACACTAGCATCTGACTCGCTCTCCTCCAGATCGAGGCGGGCGACGACGAACTGTGGCGCTATGGATTTACTGTCCTCATCCACATTCGGTGTCTGGGCATCGATGAAGAAGTCTGCAGAGGGATTGGGTATACGAATTGTAATTAGTCAAGTTTCAGAATAAGTAAAATTTTGGGCGAAATAATAATTTGCGATGGAAGTTTGTGATTTACCAAATTTTGGTTCATTTACCTGCCAATGATATTTGAAAATTTGAAGGCTAATGTTATGGATTGCGTGCATTTTGTATAGTCGTTTAATTTTCTGATACTATGTCTATTTTTTAAGTGCTTTAAAAGGCTACGTCGTGAAGTTCTGGTGTCGTGGGCATAATTTGTACTGTAAAAAATGTTTCTGTGTTTGTGATTCAATTTTCGTTTTGCAAAAATGATAAATAATGATTTGTGAAAATCTTATTTTGCGAAATCTTATTTATTTGATGTAGTTACTAACCTGATTCGACGCCATTCCACTCACTCACCACAGTATTGTGGCTGTGCTGATGTGGATTGGGATGATCCTCAACGGAACCTTCGTATATCTGCAGATCTGTAGCCAGTTCATCGTGCTCCGTCATATCAAAGATCTCGGTCACTTTCACTTTGTTCGTATTGTTGTCGGTATAATAATAGGCATAGAGAGCATCGTTATGCGTTGTCATTTTGAGGACATGCTCAAAATTATCCACATCGTCCTCCAAGGGAGTGGCTCCACTGAAAATTAAATTGATTTATTAGCATCTTGATTTGTTTATATATTTTGAAATGTCTAGCTTACCATTCATCCACAAGAATGGATACCCGGGGTCCATATAATCGGCTAGAGTGCAAAAGTCCAGTGGCATCAAAGTGGGGCTGATCATAGAGCTGCAAGAATAATAATTCATTTATTTCATGAGGAGTGTCATCATATTCTAAACAATATTTAAATGAATGGGGAGAAAAGAGTTTTACAATTTAAGGTTAAGGTTAATAAAAACTAGTTCATTGATTTAGCTTTACATGACATTGAATTTCAGTTTTGTTGAATGTTTAATGGTATTCTTTAGCATTGAATTAACTTACCGTAAATTTATTGAGCAGCCGTATTTGCATGGCATTATTCAACTGAACAATAAAATCCTCCACCATTATTCTGGCTTGCTTCGTCAGCTTTGGCGTCAAAGCGGTTATTCTGCAAAAGGGAAAATATATAATTAGATTTAGTTCATCATTTTTATGGGGAAACAAAATAGAAAACCTACTTGGTAATTGTGGCCAGCAGGAAGTCCATGGGCACTGTGGCGGGCAGGGAAAGCAGCTTGATGCCGCGATGCTTGAATATCCAGTTGGCCAAACCTTTGTTGGCCTGCTCAATGCAGTCCTTAATCACATCCAGGACTGTTTGGGGCATATTTGAGCTTAAAGCGTCCTGAAAAATTCAAGTTATTAATAAATATATGGAATTGAACTCATTTTTTCTTTAATTTTCCTCACCTTTCTATGCTTCTTGCACTCCCTGCATTCAGGATCAAACTCCTGGGGCTGGGCCACTGTTTCCGAGACCACAAAGGTGGACTGAACCGCCACACAGCGCCGGCAATTGATGAGATTGTTGCGATGCAGAAATTGCAGGGCATCGTCGAATCCCTGCTGGCAGAACTTGGACAGGAACTCCGGTCGTGGCGGGAACAGGATGCGTACGAAACGATTAATGTTCTGCCTCGAGATCTCGATACTGGTGTTGGCCCAATTCAGATGAAAGAGCTGAGAGCTCTGGTCCCTCGGGCAAATATCACTTTCGCCGCAGAACGGGCTCACCGTGATGGTGTTCTCATCCAGAATGGGCAGGTTGTCCGAGAAGGCACCGTCCATATAGCGAACACCACGGAATCGGGGTGGCAGAATGCCAGAGAAACCCGGAATGAAGCAGGCACAGAGCAAGGCCTGAAGCACCTCCTCGCGGGACTCGAACTCCGAGATGATCACATTCTTGCCGTCATAAACTCGGGTCAGTGAGATGTGCAGGCGTCCATTCACCCGCTTGTGGGCATCGTCCGGCAGATGCTTCTGTAGACCCTCCAGCAGGCAGGTCTGGATATTAAAGGAGGGACTGAAGGGGCCCAGAGAATAGCGACGCGCCTCGTTCACCACCCTGAAGAAGTCGGAGGTCATGCTGCCTGTAAAACACACAGACGAAAAATAGCAATTAGTAAAGATAAACTTTTCAAAAGCTTACTTAATTATTATCTCTCGCTTACAGAAAACTGGAATACCTATTAAAAGGGCCATGCCCCCCATACTAATCCTTTAACTATTTAATTCTGTTTAATTTTTAGCAGTTTTTAATATAGAAATGTTCTCAAATGGCTTAAACCGCTCTCAAAAATGCCTTAACCTATAATAACTGCTGTTAGAAATTAGGCTTAGACCGACTGTGTTTATTTGGCACCCTTGCTAATCGGACTTATACAATAATAATATTGATGTTCACAAGTTCACATGGGCTATCTCCCATCGCTCTTTCCCCGATTTGCCGCTGCTGCTGATCTGCGTCTGATGATGCCCGCGGCTTTTGCGTCATTGTGTCAACCAAAGGGTCAAGTGGTGCTCTTGGCAGTGCCTGTTATTCCCGCCCCGGTTATGGAGGGGAAATGACGTACAAACCTTGAGTGGTTTGGAGGTGTTTGTTTTGTTCTATTTGCTACTCGACCCCCAACACAGTTTATGGGGCTGATAAGAAACTATAGATCCCATATGTGGCATAACTAAAATTCCACAATGAAACGTAAAAACAAAATAGAGTGCGTTTCATAAGAGGATTCCACATCGTACGATGCGAAAATCAATTAAATTTATAAGACGTAAAAGTCCATAGGAACTACTGTTAATATATTTGTACTTAGAAGGTAAATATGTAAATAATTCCTTTCGTAAGAGGATTTCAAATCTTTCCATTCACAAATTTGAATTAAATTGTATTAAGTTACTTACTAGCTTCCAGTTAATACTTTAACCCTTAGTTAAACGTAGTAAAAGGTTTTTTATTGCATGATTTCCTATCTGAAACCGTATGCTCCCCATACTATACATAGTGTATAGTATATACTCATAAAAAAAAAGTAGTTTGCCGTGTGGCCCGTACCATATGTTGATAAGAAATCAACCTCCAGGCTGTGCCACACGCTAGCACTTTCCAAATATTTCGATTAGATGGGAGGAGCGGAAAGGCCTAAAGCATTGATAGTGATAAGGTTAGATGAATATATTCATAGAATCCGCGAGTCGTATGTCAATTTTGTTCCAGAAATTGACGTAAAACGAAATCAGGCCATCAGACAAGACTGCAAAACGCGGGATAGCCAGCGAAAGCTAGGGTCAGGACCTGTCTCAAGCCAATGGAGAATAACGATAGTTAGAAAACAAGTGACGTAACGATTCCCCTTATCGGGCCAAAACTATTTAAAGCCGTTATGACATTGAACACTACTAGGTCTTTTTTTTTTATATAACAAGTGGACTTGGGAACCATGCTGAAGAACCCGTGGCGGAACTCGTGGGGGTCCCAATTCCCCCTGCGAGCTCATATCAAATTTTGTTTTTGCTATTCCCGAGTGCTTTCATTTGTCAACAATAACAGTAATGAACTAGGGAGGAAAATGCAAATAAACAACGCTATCGCATTACGTGCTGCCTTCTTAATTTGTTTTGTTTTCTTGCTTTTCTTAAGAAAATAACAAAAGTGCATGTGCAAAACAAGAGTCATTTAATCATCACGAAAATTGGGCTTGGCATTATTAGTGATGTTAATTCAATCTATTAGGAACCTAGTAACCTTGAATGTAGGAAATCTTCATATATTTGAGAAAATATAGAAACAACTCGTATAATTAATTTTATTACATTTTTTTTTTAATAGTTTAACAGAAAATACATATAATTGAAAGTGTCTTAATGTCTTCAGCCCCACTGTACCTAGTGACGTACACTTGTATGTCGTTTTACGTTACGTCAAACGTAACCGCAAGTCAAGTGCATCTAACGCCCCAACTTGGAGGCCGGAGCATAACGGCAAACCGAAACCATAACGAAACAGACTTGTAAACAACAGAAAGAGGAAAACACAACACACGCTATATACATATAGACAAACGAGAGCTGCACTAAAAATACAATATCTTTTGGGGGCTCGACTTGAATGGATAAATAAACAAGTTCCCAAGGCGCACAAAAAGGGGAGAGAGGAAGTGGTGGTGGCAGTTGTTGCTTTCAGTGGCAAAAGGAAAGGCAACAAACTTTCAACACGAGGCAGAGGCAGAAAGAGAGCCAGTGAGAGGGAGAGAGAGAGAGAGAGCGGCACACGCACACACACCCCCCATTTCCGTGGTCTGACCCCCAAAATCTCATGTATTGCTATCTCATTCCGCCCTTTTTATGCCCTTACTGCTCTGCTCTCTCGCTCGCCCACAAAAAGACCTCATCACGTGATATTGTGGTTGTATTCGACGAGCACAAAAACAAGAATTCATGAATTTTCTGCTTCTTCCGCTTGCGCATAGTTTACGAAACATACATACATACATACATATGTTTACAGTGGGCATAGTAAATTATGTTTACACAGTCACTTTGTTTATTCTGTGACTTGTAAGACTTCTTTGTTTCGAATTTCCCGATATAGCATCAGTCAATATAAGAAGCCCCTTGCTGGAGAAAACTAATTGGGGAAATGTAATTATATTTTAAGGTTTTGGGATCTTTTTTCTTGGTATTTTGCTATAAAGGAAAATGTATTTTTTATTTGTTTACATTTCTATATTCATCACATTTTTAAAAGTTACTCATTTGTTAAACAATCACATTCTAATATAATAATAATTGGTATATTATTACTTCATTTTTTAGAGACTTTTCATTTTAACAGAGCTTTTCTAAACTAAATCGAATAATAATTGGAGTTGAATCCATTGAAGTAATTGTTATAGATATTATTCAAATATTTGGTAATGATACTATTTGCCCCAACTGTAGAACTTTTCTGTGTGCGCTTTATATAGGTCACGTTGCAATGCCGCGAGTTCTCGGCGCATGGGAATATGGGGAATCGTTCGGAAAGGTGGCTTTCATTTCATATCTGTTTATGTTTTTAGTTCATTTTGTTATATTCAGGGTGGTTTTTGGGAGGACGATAGGGAGAAATGTGAAAGGTTGCCTGAAATGTTAACCTTATGCAGCTGTCCTTCAGCTGCTTTCTACTTTCGCTTCGATCCATTGGATGCGGAAAATATCTTACAGCTGTCAATAGGCACGAACTTGTAAAACCTTTAATGTAAGAGAAGTTTCTAGATTTCTGGAATATTACGAATTTCAAAATGAATAGTAGAGCCTATTACTCCTCTCCAAAGAAGTAAAATCTTAAATAAGCGAAACTTCCCAAACATAAACGAAATCATCTCAATCTTGATAACTTGGAATATTGTACAACCTATGACTTCGGTCAAAGCCAGATTACTATATCCTAGAGCTCTCAATGGAATAAATGGACCAACAAGGTTACTCTTAACTTTAGCCTCGAATCAAGCCTTGCTAACATAACATGTTCCATTTGATTTCATACAAAACTCGGCTTGTGGCCACCAAGTGCCATCGTGGATTAGTTTTGTGTGCCGCAGAAACTGTGTCAATCAACAATAATGATGCTTCAATGATGGTGAACAGCCCCATTTGCATTGGCGATTGATTGAGCGGAGGAGGATCATTGAAAGATACGCCACATATACGAGTATAGAGGACCCCGCAGAGCTGATAACGTGTCCAGTACATAGTATACAGGGTGTAAAGCCCAGCTGCGAGCCACATGTATGTAAAATATATGCAGATATAGTATTTGCTTTGTGCTCTAATCATCTGAAACTAGGAAACTAAGCCCAATGCAAAATACATACGTCAATCGACTGCACAACTAACTACGGCCAGGCCATAGAGATAATAGATAGCAATCGATTTGCAATCAAACAAAGAGCTCCTCAATATGCGACTCAGAACGCTGCTAAACTGCACTTGACTCATTTTTTCGTATTGCCTTATTGCCTGCTGCAACGAAATTGTACCACCGCCATTCAGAAATATATATACTACGTAAGCGAATATCTGATACCACCCTCAACTTGGACTTTAAGCGACGGAAATCGGCCACAAAAAACATGACTCCCCCGTGATAACGATGTGCTTTAGCCCAATAAAGGTAAATCGAACCGATAAGCAATGAGAATATATATTATAAGAAGTGCTCGCCATGCGAACAATGAATTGCAGTTGAGATTTCTAAAAATTTCCAGATAGCCGGCGGCGTCGGCGGAGGGAACTTTACTTGAAGGTCGGCCATTGGCTTTTCCACTAAAAATAAAAAGATTTATTTTTACGGATTTTCGTTTAGAAATTTAGCATATTATTTGTCGCCTTTGATCCCTACTACTCTACTATAGCAGGGAGAATCCATCGTAACAGGGCAATTTCCATCAACTGATAACATATACACCTTGTTTATAGCTCAGTAACTATTCCCAGGATGAGGTATTTCAACGTGATCGTGTATAAAAAAACCCATGATCTAAGCTTTTCGGAGAAAGCACTGGGGATGTGGAACTTATATGTAGTTTTATGTGCCGTCATACGATACGATGACAAGTTCGCGTGGCGATCCCCCCTAATCAACGACTAAAGTGCCATTTCTGCTCGTGTTCAAGTGGTTCGAGTACCAACAACAAAGAGGAAGTTTAAAATATCAGCTGATTAATGAGGCCCATAAAAGATCGTTATGAATGAATAGGCCTATAAAGAACTAGCTGCAAGAGGTGTTTTTCCAACACCATATCTAAATAACCCCTTTTGATTGAAGTTTGGAATTACGCGGACAATAGAAATTTATGACAATAGTATGTTTATAATGGACACGACTTATAAATGGAAACTGCAACCATAATAGAAATTTAAGCTTTTTAAATGGCAAGCGGTTTTAATTTGGTCTCTATTGAGAGTATAATTTGCAACGAATATATATCAAAACCCCTTTGGTGCTTAGGATCATGATGTATTGACAATTTCTCTAATTTTGATAACCTGCCACCTGAAAAACAAGTAACAACTTTCACAAATCTAATCTGCCGGCGAAACAAACCGTCTTTTGTCGGTGTAAAACTACTGTACCTGTTGTGTACTTAGGACCCGAAACCCCTGCAAGGTATAACGACTTTTAAAGTCCACATTAGACACGCTCCGGGGCTGAGTAATCATTTTTACAGGCCTAGATCAGAATGCAACCGACCAAATTTAATTGCGGCAATTAAAGTGGCAACTGAAATTACACAGGCCTTGCAGCGAAAAGTCTGGTTGCACAGGTAAAACACCTGGCCGGGCTAACGAACTTTCTAGTAAACGGTTGTTAAAGATCAGGTAGGCAAACGATGCCACAAAAAAGGTCGGAGAATGCAAAAGGAATTATCCAGAGCGGATAACAGATTAACAGAATAAGTCTAGATCTTTTGAGTTCTTAAAAGACCAAAAATACGTCTGGGAAGTTCGTAGCTCTCAGTTTAATGATTAATGAAGTTTACGTCGCATCTTTCCATTAATGAATGATGTCATACCATAAAAAGTTTCGACTATTTTGTTTCGTGAATAAGAAAGGTTTGGGATTGCTTTCCCTTTGACTAAAGAACAAAATACCCTTTATAATCGGATTATTTTTAGGTTTCCAGGAATAGCTCACGATTTGAGATCTTTTTTTTCTCTGTGTTTTAACTTCAATGAAAGCAGAGTCAGTGGAAATTGAGCATGTTAAGCCCCCGGGGGTGATGATCATCCCATTGGCACAGGAACAACAAAATCGCTTGATTATTTAAACGATCGAACGCTGTTTCTGCTGCCACAGCTGCTGCTGACGTTATTCCAGATTATAGCTCTCGATTACCCTGGTCAAATGATAAGCCTTGCCGATCTGCATACTGCTGCAAAGTAGCCATGAGTAATCCAGCTGACATTTGTTTTTCTCCCTCGCTAGTTTTGTGTTCCCCCCCGAGTTTGATTGACATGTTTATACCCACGATACAAACGAAGCGTTACACAGAAAGATCGAAACGAAAACAAGAACACAGCCCTATATATATTTGATAGTTGTTATATATAGCCCCGATTCCACAATAGCACAGCTTTTGCCTCGCATTCCTAGGCGACTTTCGATGAACGCGCCTCCTAAGCACAACAAAATACATAAATAGGCACTCGACCTTCAGTTTCTTGATCAAAATACATGCTTGTATAGGTACAGTTGGGGCTAAAATAGTAGTATCTTTTCATATAATTCGTTTTTCGGGAAGTTAAATAATTCTTTTAGTCAGCATGACGAAAAATACATTATCAAGTAGATTAAATTAACTTATATGTTCTATTTTTCTCCCTTTTTCTCAGATAAGATTATAATTTTTAACTTTAATCTTATATTTTATGGTTATGTTTTTTGGTAGTTTAGAGAAAATAAATGTTTCTTAATAATCAAAAATCTAATATATTTTTTATAAATTATATAATTCATGTATAAAAACCAGATATATTTTTGCGCCTGCTGCTGTATTTGATGTAAGCGTGTGTTTGTATAGCCTGTATATTTTCGGGTTTACAAAAGTGCGTTGTCCCGCTGCCTATGAAACTTGTTTTTCTGTTTTCGTTGGGTTTTTCAACTGCGTCGTAGTTTTCCCCCAAACGGACGAGCCCCCACGATAATTTGACAAACCCACCGAACACACACACACACAGGTCCAATACTAGCACAGAATTATTAAGAAAGAGACCCCATTGACTTCCTAGCGACCTACAAACGCAAAACAAGCTTATCAATTCAATGCAATGCGTTTTATATTGAGCCGCACAGCATCTCGCTCTGCCTCTGTCGCTCCGTCTCTCTCCCGCCCACTAACAATGTCACTGAACTGCCCAGTGGTTGTTTTTGCAGTCAGCTGTTTCACATCCAAAGGTACGTATGTACATATGTATGTATGTGTTTTCGAGAAAGGGGAAGAGAAGTGGCGAAAATACCAGAGGAAGATGCAAAAATTATTTTCGAGGGGTGATTTAAAGCAAAATAAAAATTAAACCTTAAGAAATACCATTGAATAGAATGAAAATTGAAATATTTAACAAACTGTTATTAAAATAAAATATTAATTCTGCTAAAAAATATTGATTTGATATTTTCTAGGGAGAGTTTAGAACCCCAAAAGCCCTCTTTGCACAGCCACTGTTCTCACGGGGAAAAAGACTCACCCAATGGCAAATCGCAGAGGAGACAGCAGGCGGCCAAGGAACCGGCCGATGCGCCTCCAATCTTCTCCAGCAGCAGATGCGGGGCATATTTCTTGAAGCAGACGGCCACTCCGACGTGGTAAATGCCCAGGAATCCGCAGCCAGCGAATGATAGATTCATGCTTTGGATTCTATGTAGATTCTATAAGTTGGTTGATGACTGTTGTTTTCTCGCGTCACTGATTTTTCTTCTTATTCTCGTTTTCTGGCGGCCTCTCGCACTTTCCGCAGATATGTGTTA
The DNA here is from genome assembly GCA_018903765.1 of Drosophila aff. chauvacae BK-2020. Classification (NCBI taxonomy): domain Eukaryota; kingdom Metazoa; phylum Arthropoda; class Insecta; order Diptera; family Drosophilidae; genus Drosophila; species Drosophila aff. chauvacae BK-2020. The sequence goes on from JAEIGO010000058.1 coordinate 10,922,592, forward strand.
GGCAATTAATGGCAACTCGTTCGATTTGCAGTATATACGTTATTGTAAAAAATATATTTCGTTTCGGTGTTCTAACACTTTTTCGTTAATTTGGCAATTTCTCTTCGCGCACTCTCTGCGTTTTGACGTCGTTTGCTTTGCTCGCGAACCGTTATTCATATGCTATCGCGGCGGCCCTTTTATAGGCAGCTGCTGGCTAGAGATGGCAAACGTAATATATTTTAATCGATACTGCTTATCGATATTTAGTGCTTTTACAGTAGAAAGAATCCATACGGACTTGGGATGGTTTAATTCATAAAAATATGATTGACAAATAAAATGCTACTGTAATTCTAATATTTTAAATAACAAACAGACTATAAAAAATTGAAATTTGTGCAACTTAACTTGAGAAGCCGATATTTTCATCCACGGTCTACCGATATTTCGCAGCTCCGCATTGGCCACCAATAGCGAGTACACATCTAATACATTTCCCATCGCTAGCAGTATTCGGTTTGCAAAAAATAAGTTTATATGAAAAAATGGAATTAGCTAAGAAACTACAGGAGAGTGGCTGGTAAGCTGGGCATAAAACAGTAGCGAGGGCAGTGGACTAACCATTATTGCAGGCACCTGACAGAGGACGGCCTCAAAACACTGACAACCGCCATTGGCGAGGACCCCAAGAAAATCATCGCCGAGCTATTGAATGTATGTATGAGAATGGGAAGGCGAACCGGCGTCATCACCATCCTAATTGTGCTTTCTTACTCTTACTTTTTTTCACTATTCTAGAGGGACATCCGCGACATAGGCGGTGGAGCATTGCCCGCAAAGCGGGAAGATGCCACTCTGCCCGGGAAGATTGTGTTGCAGGTGCAGAGGGTTCGGAACATATCCGCTCCCAAGGCGAACGAAGAGTCGAAGGCGGCGCCGCGCCTGCTGCAGCTGGAGCTGAGCGACGGCCAGAACTCGATTCAGGCCTTGGAGCTGGAATCGGTGCCGCAGCTGAATCTCAATGTGGCGCCCGGCAGTAAGATCTACTTCAAGGCCGAGAAACTGCAGCTGATGCAGGGATTCCTGTTGCTCCGTGCCAATGAGCTGCAGATTCTCGGCGGCCGAGTGGATGCGCTCTACGAGAAGTGGGATCTAGCCAGAACTATGCTCAAGTATGCCCGCAGTGGCCGTCCTCTGAGTGGAACCACAATGCCGCCGCCATGGGTGGCATTCGGACGAAAAATCGACACCACCGCAGAGCGCGAGCGGAACTTTAAGAGTCTGGGATCGTCGGGCGATAAGGACAAGCCGGCGAAAGAGAACGAGGAGTTTAATGCCATGCGGAACGAGGCTATTGCTGTGGCAACGAAAGCCGGAGGCAAGAAGGTCTTCGGCGGCGGTGGCCAGAACATCGTTGATCACAACATCAAGAAGATCCTGGACAAGGGCTTCAGCGAGGAGGAGGCCCGCAGTGCCTTGCACGCCACCAGAAACAACCTTGAGCGTGCTCTGTTCAATTTGAAGCGCCGCAAGGAAGCGGGCGGCGTGGGTCCCATCGAACCGATGGGTCGCCCGGGACGCGGAGAACGGCCTGGCCGAGAGGGCAAGCGTGGAGCCACCGCCAAGGACGAGGCTGAAGCGGCAAAGCCAGCAGCTAATGCCACGCTCTTCGATTTTCTCACCACGAAACTGCCGGCCACGGAGACTCCGGCCGCCAGCGTTGCAGAGACTTTTGCTGCAGCCCCAACTGCCCCACCTACTGCCAATCACTATAATCCTTTCAAGCAATACGGAAACTCAAGGTTTGGCGAGGCCGAAAGCAGATCTTCAGCTCTTGGCGGAGGCGGCGGCAAGTTCGCGGATCGTTCAAGATTTGAGAATAATGTTTCGAGCAGCTTTGCTGCCCATCGCGGTGGACATGCTGGGTCCTCGAGAGGTGGCGGCCGCAATCGAGGCGGCGGAAGAGATGACAGACCACCGAGAGAGGAGAGGCCGCCGAGAGAGGATAGACCCCCACGGGAGGAAAGGCCTCCCAGGGAAGATAGACCACCCCGAGAGCGAGGAGCGGGAGGCTACAATGAGCGAGCTGCTGGACGCAATAAGTCGGAAGCCGCTAATGTAAAAGCTTCTACGCGCAATGGACCGGATAACGCGGCAGCGAAGAGCCATTCCGAGGTGAAAGTCGATCAACCAGAAGCAACCAATGGGAAGGACCACGCCGGCAACCGTCGTGGCAGCGATCGTGGCAACACTCGCGGAGGCTCGAGTCGTGGAGAGAATGGGAATGCGAATGGAAACAAGCGTAAGCCGCAGGCAGGCACCAATGTATTCAACGCAGCAACAACATCCAGCAAGCCCTCTACCAATTCTGGTGAGGATTTCAACGCACGTTTGAGCAAGGTAACCGAGGAGACAGCCAATCTCAAGGTGAGCAATGCGCCTAAGCGAGAGAATCGTCGCCGGCAGGGCGGCAACCAGGGACAAGCCAGTCGCCAGCCTGGAACAGGAGGGGAAATTCAGCAGCAGCAGCAGTCAGCACAGTTGGCTTCTCAGAAGCCAGAAAAGGCTCAGACCACTCAGAAAGCTCAACAGAATCATCAACAGCAGCAGCATCAACAGCATCACAATCCCCGAAATCATTCGCATCCCAACTATAGTCAATTGGCGAATGGATATACATACGATCCCAGCAAGATTATGGGTTTCCAGAGCAAAGAGGCCAACGAGTTTGCCATGAGCCTTCTAAAGAGCCAGGGTGTGGGACTGCCGCCCAATCAGGAATCGCCATCAACACTACCCTTTGCTCCAGCTCCCGCTGCAGCTCCAGTTCCCCATCCCCAGCAGCAGGCTGCGCCACAGGCGGCTCCGAGGGAGCAGTACGGGATGACGCCTGGAGATGCCTGGATGTGGCAGAAGGGAGACTTGTGCATGGCCAAGTATTGGGACGACGGCAGGGTGAGTGTAATTCCTGGACACACACACATAAATCAGATAATATTAATCCCATAATTCTTTTAGTATTACGAGGCTGAGATCACGGGGGTCTCGGAAAAGACTTGCGTGGTCTTCTTTCTGGGCTATGGCAACCACGAGGAGGTGCTCCAGGTGGACATATTGCCCATTACGGATGCCCAAAACAGGCCGCTGAGCAATGCTCCACAGCGGCAGCAGCAGCAACAGCAGCAACAACTGCATCAGCAGCAACATTCACGTTACCGCGGCGGGGATCATCGTCAGGCGCAGCAGCAGCAACAAGTCTATGTGCCGCCCCACAAAAGAGAACATTAAGACGTCGCCGGCATGTATTCAACGTAAATCAATTGAAATAATGTTTCGAATAAAAACTTTACAGTATATTGAAACTAACTACAATGGATTTTATTCAAGGTTTACTTATTTATTTACAACTGCATTAAAACTAAACAAAAAAGTTGTAGAATGTTCATCATTTTGACATTTCCCGACCGCGTTTCGTGGTGAATGCTCACGACCGACCGCGTTTCCGGGTGAATGCTCACGACCGCAAAAGCGAACAGCGTTGCCAGACTTTGAGTATCGAGCCAGCCTTGCCAGACCTTCCTTATCCCGGGAAACTTTGAAAATAACACTCTGGGAACTAAAACAACAACGGAAATTAGATTTTAATAATTACAATGGGTCTAATATTAATCACTTTGCCTTTGTGTTTTTACTGAGCTTTTATTAATTGACCTCTAATAATATAATAAGTTTTTATTTCGTTATGAAATATAATATAAATTGAGATTAATTTTTGGAATGTATTAGTATGTATTAGTATTTTTTCTTTTTGCAAGTGTAGATTTAAATTTTTTAACAGCTCCTAAAAATATCAAAACCCACTAGGTTTGACAACTTTCATTTAATTCTTTCCAATTCTCTTTAAATAATTTTTAACCGTTGTTTCAAAACCTTTACCCATTTTGCCAAGTGTTTCGTTAAAAACTTCCAAAGCAGAGGAATTATGCTTGGACTTTTGCATTCTATAATCACTGGGAGATTGCAAAGAGTCAAAAAGTGACCACATTTATACTTTTCTGATTTACTTAAATAGTAAAAAGCATCACGAAAAGTACGATAGAAGAAAATGTCCCGTGCGACATTGATACAAAGTCAATTAAACAAAAAGTATACGATCTTTTTGCTTTAAGACAAAAACAGTATTAAGATAAATGATGGCACAACATTTTAAAATTAGACTCATTAAAATATTCCTTTAGGTTTCGCTAAACTTTGACTTTGAACGGTTTCCATTTTTTGTCCCGTGCGACACCGGTAGTTTTTTGCAATTTTGCAATCTTGAAAATGAAAAGTTGACCGAACTCAACTTTTTCACCAATAATAGAGCTATGGAAGAGTAATAATTAAAACATACTCGCCAAATTTGAATTGCTTTAATTGTATCTTTTTTTTGCTTTAAAAGCGTAAAAATTTCCCGTGCGACATCATGGAATTGCCCATATGTATAAATGAATTATAAATGTTTTATTTTTTATCATCTTACCACTCAAATAATAAAAATAGAATAAAACTCAAGACGTTTGTTGAATGCCATCATTCGATTTTATTTAATTTGCGTAAAACTGACGCACATCTCTGCGCCCTTTTGCAATGCATTATGCATCGATTTGATTTACATACAAAGGGATTAAACATATTAATTGTAAACGTTATAATAGGCAATAATCATATGTACTAGCAATAGTTGTGTTTTTCCTTTTTGTGTATTACTGCTGGCTTTTGTGTAGTTAATTAATTAAGTACCACAGCGTAAGGGTAGGCTCAACAACAAAAATATGTGTGTGGCATATTTCTTTCTCTTACGACCGATCAATGCATTTTTATGTTTATTATTTTTTTTTTGGTGTTTGTTTGTGTCTTTGTTTCAAGTGCAGGGTTTTCTTTCAAAGGCGTGACTTGGGTTGGGGGGATCTACTAAAAGTGATAGATTTAACCATACACATTCACATACATTTACAATTAGAATTGATTTGGGGCCGCCTCTCCACCATTCAACAACACACATTCGTTAACGTTATTTATATGCTACAGTTTTGCCGGGGATTCGTGGACTAAGTTGCGCTATTAAACAATAGTAACTAGAGAAAAAAACACTAACCCAAAAATACGACATGCTTCGGACCAACTCTCAAAGCCATTTCTTAGATGCCTAAAGGAAAGGATTACTAAAATACTTGCGAAATTGTGCCATAAGAATTCGAATACACAGAAGCCATTCTTGAAGGCCCTAAAATCTGACTGAAGAGGAATAGAGAGTCCTTGGACCTACAATTCCATAAATTCTAATGGAAAACGATTCATTCCTTCTAAATAAACTAAAAGTGTGAATTTGAAAACATTAATTTTCTGCTTAATACATTTTTAATCACATTCCTCTACACACCTAATGTTTCTTTCCAAACTTTATAGGATCCCGAATGCTCGCATTGATTTTGGTTTGGTTTTTATGTGTTTGTGTGTGCCGTTTCTAGGGATTTCTAGGGACCTTCTGGGATCGGTTTAGATTCGGAACTTCCTAGAGCCGCCCTCGACGTATTTACATATGGCAGCCGCCGCTCTGGGAAGGCGCAGCACCTAGTAGAAGAACAGCAGACGCTCCTGGGCCGAGGCGGAGAGCAGACGCCACGATCGCTTGATGCTCACGTACTGGATGAGGGCGCGTATGCTGATTAGGAAGCCAAAAGCGCAGATAAGCCACCACAGCCAGGAGTTCTCGTGCGATGCGAGGTCCGTTGAATGCTTCACAATCAGCGTCCACTTGGCCAGCGATAATCCAAAGCCGGAGAGAGCACCGTACCTGGCGGCGATTGTGTGACAGAAACAGGTGAGCATCAGGAAACCGATCCAGTTGAACAGGAACGCCACAATGAATGCCGTTATGAACATAATGTCCGTTCCCAGCAAATTGTCCGTGGTGGAGAGACTGTTCTCCGGATCGCTGGCATCGATGGCTATAAATGTCAGCGCCGGCTGAGCGGATCTCACGGCTGCTGCTCCATCGCGCAGCGGATTCGGCGGCAGCAGAGGATTCGGCGGCGGCGGCAACTGCTGGGACGAGGGCAATGTCAGAAAGGCGGGCGGCAGCTCTCCGTTCAGTGACTTCTCCATCTGGACCTCCTCGTAGGTGGGCAGCTTCCCGTGCAGTTCCTGCGGCAATTGTCCGTTCATCATCTCCGCCGGTTGGCCCGGCAGCTGCACTTGCATTTGCATCGGAATCTGCATCTGCATCTGGCCGGGTTCGGTTGTGGCCAAGGCCAGTGAGGGCATCTGAGCCGGCAGTACCACCTGCTGGCCATTGACCGCGTTTGCCTCGTACGGCGGCGGTGCACTGAAGTCTGCCTTGGGAGGTCCCAGTTGATCGTCCCCGGGCGATGGCTGGTTGTTGTGCGGCATGGCTGTGGAAAAAGAGGCAAATAATTCGGATTATTTTTATGTGAGATTATTTCTATTTTGTTTCTAAAAACTTAAATACTACATTTAACAAAGAAAACTTATTTGACATCAAAGGAAGTCATGGCAAAGAATTTATAGTTTAGTTTTCTATATTTCATATGTGGAATGACCCTTGTAATAATAATAATAATTATATAAAATAGTGTTAAAATTTGAAATATGAAACTAATAAAAGTATTTTTTTCAATAACATTTTAAGCTATGAAATCTGAAAGCATGGGTTCATATCTTAAATATGTGTGGCTCCTGCATGCGTCTTCAGCAAGCTTTTTTCCATGAACGCAGCGGAAAACTAATATAATCTTTATAGATATATCTTAATTATGGCATAAAAAGAAAGAAATTTGTCGTTTGCTTTTTAGTTTTTCGATTTTATTAACGTTAATAGTTCACGCGGCGTTTAATAAAGTTAGGTGTATAATAAATAAATGGTCGGCACACTGCCAAAATTGCATTGCATTAAATCTAGGTTTTCGTTTTTTAGTTTTCTCTCTCTCTGAGCAATCGTGTTCGTTAATACTCTTGGTCCAAAGTTATTATTATTTTTTGGAAAGGCACGTCAGTGTGGGTGGAGGACTCTTAAATCTACGGCATTCGGCATCTCAGAATGGTTGCGTTAAAAAAATGTTAAAAGTAAAAACAGTTGGACATGTTAGACATTCAAAGAGAAACAATAAATTGTTAGTTAGGTGGCTTAGGTGGCTGCCTGGCTTAGCGGATTTCTTAGTTAGTTGCAGAGTGCCTGCTGGGGCGATTGGATTGCACCACCGCTTGATGCTGGTGGGCCTCCTCCAGCGTTAGGATGCGGCAGGGGCCAAAGGGACGTCGCACTGGTCGTAACGGTTTCAAACCATCCACCTCGTCCATTCCCTCGTTCTGGCAGCCGCCAACGCCATCCGTTGTGGTTGTGGTGGTGCTGTCGTGCAGCTTCTGCTTCTGCAGCTTCTCGTGTCGCAGGTACAGGATCACACAGCACATGGCCATGAAAAGGAGTGCCAATGTCGCTCCGCTCACAATACTGGCCTTTTCCAGCATTACACGATTCCTCGTTGGCAGGTAGGAGCCATCGATCTCCTTGTACTCGCACCTGGGTCCCATAAAACCCAAGGCGCACTCGCAATTATACAGGATCTCGTTGTGTATCTCCACCGTGAAGCAGGTGGCATCGTTTAGGCAATACCAGGCGGCATATGTTGGTGGACAGGCGTAGATCGGAAAGGTGACATTCGGCCTGGGTGTTGTTGTGGTCAGCTCTACATTATCCGGCGGCGGCGACGGCAGGATCGGAGCAGCTGTTGGCCGCGGCTTGGCAATGGCACGCGAAGAGCAGGCGGCGGTTAGCGGCAGCGAACAAGCGCCGATTAAAGCGATAACAAGCAGCAGATCCTGGACTACTTGCATCTTGATTTTTAACTCATGGCAGCCTTTACTTGGAATGTAAGCTGATGATACAGGCGTGGATTGTGGTGTTGTATTGAAGTGTGTAAACTGTGGAATTCTTGGCTGACTGGCTGGCTGGCGTGCTGGCTGCAAAACAAAAACGAAGTGCAATTAAATTTCAACTCAAAAATGGTTTGTGTGGGTTAATTGCCTGCCTAAGCACCGCGCCAGCCGCCGCCTTCCCACCAACCAACCAACACCTATGCTCGACCTAAGTGAGAACGAGAGAAACAGAAACAGAAACAGTTGAAAAATCGAATTTCATAAATTTTTGAACAGTAAATGTCATCGTTTATTTACCTGGCCAGAATATCGCGAGCGGAACTCAAGCGGCTGTTGTGTTTGCACAGTCTGCTTTTATATTATCGAGTATATTTATATTTATATTTATATATTTGTTGTAGTCTGGTTAACACACTCACTTGACAAAATGTTCACTTAAGGCACTTAAATTCACAGAAATTCGGTGTTTACAATGCTTGATTCAATTTAGACGAAAAATTATCAACTTAATCTAAAAGGTGCTAAAAAAAGTTTGAGGTTCGAAAAAGTGTCAAGATCAGAAGTTATATACTCGATGTACTCGATGTAAGAGATTACTATATATATTTTTACTATTAAGTCATGCATTTGTGATCATATTTTATTTTCTGTGGTCTAAGCCCCCTTCGCTTTAGTATCAAATGGATCGTCTCACCGATATCAACAAATCTTTCATTTAAACGCTTAGGCTTTCAATTTTTCAATAGAAACAAACAATTTCATTGTTGTTTTTCTAGCTAAAAAAGCTGAAATTTGAGTGGGCATATGAATAAACAAATGGATTTCCGTCCATTACGAAAACCATAATAAAAACCTTTGCGTTAATCAGCCTAACTAGACGTTTTCTAAGGAAGCCGCTGATTGATAATTATTTGTTAAATATATCAGTCAGCATAACGTTTTTATTGTTAAGTGAGCAGCAGCAAAAATTTTCCATTTCGCATTGCAGTTCTTTGATTAAATATCTAATTAAAGCTTGTCTTAGTCATTATCAAGTTATTGCTAAACGATCCTAATGAAAAATGTATAATTCACGTTAACCATGCTAACAATAAACTGTCTTACTTTATATTTAGATAGTAAATGGAAACTTAAAACTTTACAATTTAACTAAGAGATGTAAAACATTTTGTATAGATTTTATAATTTAATTATTTTATAACAGATATCATGAGGTTATAGTATTGCTGTTATTACTTGTGTGTAAATCAAAACAAAGGAAACTTTTCTTTGGTTTGATTTCCACTGATTTCGTGACTTTTAATAAACATACGATAAGATAAGGATTATTTAAACAGATATATTCTCAACAAAATAAATTCTATTTACGCTTTTGTTACTAATTTGACACCAAATGCATTAGGGCAGCGATGAATGTTAAGAAAAATAATCGATACTACAATATTATATGTTTAAATTAGTGATTTCATGAAAATATTAGTCACTCAAACAACATCCTGTTGCACTCGTTACTAGCGTAAACCTTAAACATTACCGTTACAATTCAACTTTCAGAACTCAAAGTCACATGTCTTTCTCCCTCACACCCCCAAACAAATAACACAAACATACACCTTTATACAGTCGTCTAAAAATAACAACAACAATACGCACGAGTGAAAGTTGACAGCTGAAATGGCACGAGAGTGAGAGGAAGACAGCTAAAGACAGGCAGAAGCAACGCACAAATGCAATTAAGTTGACCTTTCGGTCAATTGAAATGGAAACTGAGAAGAAAAGGAATGAGAATTGCGGCCAATCAAGAAGAGTGCTTAGATTGTGCCCAATTTCTGCAAGTGTAAGTGCGTTTGCTTCAGTATTTATTTTTTTTTCGTTATTCGTGTGGGCGAGCGGACGTAAGCTTGAATAATGAGCTAATAGACGCCAAACGAGCTCAATGGGCACCTGGGGACTTATCAAAGAGTGCCCTCGGAGAAAGGGAAACCGAACGAATGATGATTAGTGCAGAAAACAACAACAGATAATTATAAAAAAAAAACGTAAAACCCATTGATAAAGGTGACGAATGACGTCCACAAGTGTGGAACGCAAGTGGAGCCATCTAGTAATTACAGTTACCAGCAGCGCGAGTGAGTCAGATGTTGGGGCATTTGAAATATTGCAAAATTGCACGACACCGTAAGATCGCAGGGTTGTACAGTGGAGCCACCAATAATTTTCCTTTTTGTTACAATTAAATGGTAAATAAACTAACCTTACTTAATATTAATTTTTCGTTAGTAACTGGTGGTTAAAAACACATTCCGGCGCTTAAAATCAAGGGATCATAGCGAGGTTCCACTGTTCCGTGCCCATATGTGTTTGTGTGGGAGAGGGAGTAGGATGAAGTTGAGAGGGAGAAAGCAACAGGGCAGCCGCAACAAAAGGCGTTGAAAATTAGCAAATTGCCGAGGAAAAAAAATAACAACGCAGTTTGCGTTTAGGCCATGTTTTCGTTTTTGGTTTTAAATTTCAGACCTGAGCTCGTTGATAAGAAATTCGAGCGCGTGGACCAGCTGCCGTGCAGCAGGTGTGCCAGAGGGAGACGGGAGACACACGAATGACGGAGGGTAAAAATAAGAAGGAAACCAGTCAAACGGGACCGGGACCACGAAAGATAAAGATGAAGATGCAAGCTAAAGATCTTGTTGGTGTGGAAGGGAGGTGAAGATGCAAGATGGGGAGAGATGAAACAGAACGGAATGGATGAATGAAGGTCTCAAGGGGCGATTTCCTGGATTCTCAGCATTGAATGAAAAATTGCATTGGTATTGTGGGGATAGAGAAAGAGGAGGAAAGAGAGGGCACGACGACAAAAAACAACTGCAAGTTAGAACAAGTTTCCAAGCAAACGGCACTGCAGCCAGCTTGTTGTTATTGTACAAGGGCAAATGAATTAATTTACTTGTGTAAATATGAATTAAATAAACAAGTACACACAGCAAGCACACGAACAGCTCCCAGACTTATCAGAGTGTTCACTTTTTTTAGCACCTGAGTGGCGAAAACCCCAGAAGAATTAAGTTTATTAATTTGCTAAACAAAACATAAACACATGTACACACACACGCACACACTGGGAGAGAGGGTGAAAGAGAGAGAAAGCCAGGACTACATGCCTGGAGCAGCTCCTGTAACCGTTAGTTTTCCCTCCTCCCCTTTTCGTAATTGGGCCCTTTTTCTATTTCTGTTTCGATTTCGATTCGAATTGATATTCTATTTTGCCTTTTCCGTGCCATGTTCTATTTATTCACCTTGTTTTCTTCTATGCGTTGGTCGTTTGCGTTTGCTTTTCTCTTCTGCGCAGCGCTCTCTTCTCTCACGTTTCAGTTTCCGTTTTATTGATTTATTCAATTTCTGTATTTGTTGTGGCCAAAACTATCGCACTGGGAATACTGCAGTTGATACGTTGGTTTGTATGTGTTTGCTATACTGTATGGAATTAAAATTAATTTAAACTGGTTGCTAACTCCGCGAGCGAAGCGAAAAAACAATTGCACCAGCAAATAAATTTTCGTTTTCTGGCACTGAGCTGGCGATGGCAAACTGAAGGGAGAAACATCGATGTCTTTGAAAAATCGCTAACATCGATGTTTGGCGGGGAGTCATCGATGTTTTTCCATTCTGCGAATTAAAGAAGAAAGTAGTATAATTTATTATAATTGAATACAAAAAACTTTTTTAATTTCTGATTACAAAAAGGCATTTTTTGTAGTTCACTAAGTTTGAGTTGATTTATCAAATTGATAAGAGCCTGCGTGACACGAGCTCCGCTCTTGCCAATAGTAACCCGCTTGCAATCGATAGCACAATCGGCCATCGCTAGGACAAATTTTGTAAACAACGACGTGGACGTAGTAAATTTAATTAGAATTTAGCCCCAAAGATGCTGAGATTTGTGGTATTTCTTGTGCTGGCCTTAAGCGTGAGTTAATAAGGATCTTAAACATGTACAACTTATTCATTTTCCCCTTTTCTTTAACGTAGTGCCACCAAATTCATGCCGAAATGACGACCGCCGACTGCCGGGAGCTGGGTTTCATAAAAGCCCAGTTATTGTGCTCCAGTTGTGACAAATTGGATGATTTTGGTTTGGAAGCAATCAAGTGGGTTACCTAATACAGCTGATTATTATAATTTACTAATTCTCTGGTATAACCAGGCCCCACTGCAAGCAATGCTGCACCTTGGATCAGCAGCCGGCGGCCCAGCGAACTTATGCCAAGGCCATCTTGGAGGTGTGCACCTGCAAGTTCCGTGCCTATCCACAGATTCAGGCCTTCATCCAGAGCGGCCGGCCCGCCAAGTTCCCCAATCTGCAGATTAAATATGTGAGGGGCCTGGATCCCGTGGTCAAATTGTTGGATGCCAGCGGTAAGGTCCAGGAGACGCTGTCCATCACCAAGTGGAATACAGACACCGTCGAGGAGTTCTTCGAGACGCATCTGGCCAAGGATGGCGTTGGCAAGAGTTCCTATAGTGTGGTGGAGGATGCCGATGGCGATGATGAGGAGGATTATCTGCGTACTAATAGGATCTGAAATTATCATTCCCAAAATGAACATTAGATTAATAAAAACAGTAGAAGTTATGTTGAAACTTGGAGCCATTATTTTTAGCATTTAAAATTAGAGTAACGGAATGTCGAGCTTTAAAAAGTATACATTTTTTTGTTCTTTAAAAACAGGATTTAAATGGAAAACAAAACAGTATTTATAATTTTGATAAAATTGTTTCAATAACTCATTTAAGAGTTTACTATTGTTTTATCTTAAATTAAATTAAAGATATCAAAATTTAGAGTGCTTAGAAAAGGGATTTTTTTATTAAGGTTTTAAATAATTATTTCAAAAATATAACTTGTAAAGTTCAACAAGTTCTGCAGTTTGAAAATCACTCGCCTTGCCTAAGCTTTTTTTCGCGCGCCACCGGCAAAAGCTTAACAGTTTGAGAACCCGTCTCGATTTCTACTGCAATGCGACGCCCCGAGGTGTGTGAGTCGTGGAGGTTCTTGATTCATAAATATAATAATTAATATGATTTATTTGTTATCTTGTTATCGATGGGAAAGGAAAGTTCCCAGCACCATCAACAATGTCTGGGCTTTGTGGACACGCCGCATACCTTATCATGGCTACATCACGGAGGCTTAGGTGAGGTGAGGTCTTTTGCTGGGAAGGTTCTTCCCCTCCGAAATAACTCCCCCACCGGGACCGGGAAACGTCGTCGTCGTCGTCAGCCGTGACGTAGTGGAGCTCACATGGCAGGGTCCTCAAGTCTATCAATATTTGATCAGCCTGCTGGAGTAATTGTGGTAACTGAAAGAGTAAATAGCATATTTATGCCCGCCAAAATCGTGGCTGATGTCTATTTCCGATCTGTGACGCAGCCTTGACATCGCTTCCTCTCTCATATAATGTAAATATCTTCGGGTTCTTATCTTTAGCCGGATTTGCGCATGAGCGAGTAGTTTTTGAGAGGATTTGAATTTGTTATACTTTTTGTAAAGGAGTTTTTAAATGAAAATGGGGAATGGTTTGGAATAAATCTTTTATACTACTTTTTGTACCATAAAGAATTTTTTGATACAGTTGCAATTTAAAAGTTTAAACCTTCAAAAGATTTAAGCCTAAATATCGGAGATAGGGTTAAGAGTTTAGGTGCTGTACTTCAGAATAAAAATATTATTTACAGCATAAAGTATAGGAAATTATAATTTAAAAATAAATGTTGTTCGTTTTTACCATAGAAATAAATAATATTATCAGTCAGTAAAAAACGTATCCTTTTAGCACAGGAAAATAAAAGGGAAATATCTTCATTTTACTAAGTGTATGACGAGGATTTTGATGTATTCTATTTAATATATATCTTAATTAATTAATTAATTAATTAATATTTTACTTTCTATTTTTTGCAAGTCCCATTTTATATTTAAGATCACTATCTTGATCATTAGAGCGTTCAAGGAATTTCTCTCTTTTTGAATTAAAAAATGCCTGCTGTATTCCTACAACTGATTACAGGGCAGAGAGAGAGAGAGAGAGGGGAGAAAGAGAGCAAATAAAATTGTTTATAAACTCTTTGCACTATCGCCTGTTTACGTTTCGTTACAATGCATATTTTCTATTAGTTTTTCTTATTTGCCGTTCTTGATTTAGCTTCTTTTTACTGCTGCCGCCGCCGCCTCTGCTGCTGCTGCTGCGCTTGTTTATTGTTGCAATCAAAGTTGGGCACAGTGGTGCAAATATTGTTTGGTGACCCAAATCCACCGGCTGCATCCCACTGTGATGTGTGGACCCTTTATCGACGACAGTGCCAGTGCCCTTGGAATGCAACGAAGCATAAATACATGTGCCAATACAATTCAATCCAATCTCTCCCTATAACGTCAATGCTGGGGACTATTTTTAGCGGCTGCTATCACACGCAGACCCCATCGTGCGGGAGATATGTACCATAAAGATGTGTGGGTGTGTATAGGGACAATGTACTCCTAAAAGGCACGTGCCCTGCCCCGCCCCACTTGACTGTGCAACAGAAATATCGCATATTTTATTTATATGTTTTTTTTATAAAAAATTTATGGGTTAATAATAAATTAATAATTTTTGCATTTATTATATATTTTTTGTACCCAATATTTAAAACAAGAAACTTACATAAGTAATTCTTTATAGTGCGTTTAACTGAACTTTCTGCTTTGCGTAGTATACCAATCAATGGCGGAGTGCTGTAATCAATACTAATTATTTGCTATTATGATTACTCCTGCCGCACACACACACACACACGCACAACAAGCACGCACACACACCCGGCTATGCATTTAAATTGGAATCCGAGAATCCGTTCTTATCAATTGTGTGCCATATAAGCAACTTGGGGTGCATTCAACTGGCCTGTGTTGCAAAAACTATATACAAACAAATTGCTTATACAACTGCAATCAGAAAACTGGTATAAATAATGAAATAAAATTTAAAAATTAATTTACTTTGATCAATAATATATATGTACATATGTATGTATATTTTAGGTGTCAAAATTAAAGATTTATATAGATAAAATTAGATAGTAAAAGTAGCATTTTATTTAATTATATGCAACATTTTAGATCTTGTTTGTATAATTTGAAGCAAATCTGTTTTGTTTTTTTTTTCGGTTAACAAATTAGCATATTACATTGAAAAATTAGCAAATTATTTTATTTTATAAAATTTCAATGATAAACTGCTTAACAATTTGGTCCTTTTTCTAATCAACACGACTAGATCCCCTCTGCTGTTGATGCTCATCAGGAATATGTACATACATATGTATATGTACATATATGATTTATAATAACTTGATTCAAAAAATATGATGCCGTGCAAAGGTAAAAAAACAAACCCAAAAATATTATAATATTATCCTATTTTTTCAAGCTCCTCAGAATTAGGCACCCAGCCATGGCCTAAGATATAATATTAAAGCAAACCCCACTTTTCAAGATTGATATTATATTGTTAACCCCGTCTGTGACGTCCGGTGAAGAGCGCTATGTAGCCATCCATCCATCCAATATAGCAATGGCAATGTCCCGAAGGCGGTGGTGGACCCCCCCTGGAGAGTGGAGCGGATGGAAGGCTGCCGGAGTAGAGGAGTGAAGGATGCAGGGAGCTGGAGCACAGCATAGCGCTGAGATTTCAGAATAATGTCGGCCGATTCTGGGTATGTATGTGTATTGGAAATCGGGGATTTGACTTGTTGTTGTCGCTGATAACATTTGCGCCTTTTGAGTGGCTTGGGGGTGATAACGATAATGACGTTATCATTATTATGACGTGACGTCGTCACAGCGTCATCGTTGTTCCAGCTAACTCGCAAAACACACAGGCACACACTCGCTCAGATTTAATTTCATGCCATTTTAACACTTAATTAAGGTATAACATGAACACAAAAAAAAACGCAAAGAAAATAATAATAATAAACAACAACAATTCTTGCCGCTAGCTATCTCGCTTCGGTACAGTATAGACAGTACAGTCGAACCCCCCAAAAAGATGTTTGGTAACGCCGACCTCTGTTAACATTAACAATTAAACACAAGAGTGCGAAAAGTAAACATAAACAGCAATAAAAGCACGCGAAAACATTTCAATTAAAATGCCTAGTTTCCGCTATATAATATATGGTACATTAGGTTTTAGGGAAGAGGCTTGACTGTATATGGGCGGTTGGCTGCTTTTGTTATTGTTTTTAGCCTGGCTACGTGTGGGGCTTGCCCTTTACCGTTAGCTGATAATGGAGTTAGCTCTCCCACGCGCTCACTCTTTGGGGATACTCTCTCTTTAATCGATCAAAGCTTTTTCGGCAGAGAGAAAAATATCATCTTTCTGGTTCTGTTACCATAAAATAAGTAAGATTATATACGAAATATCTTGTGGATATGTGAGCCTTTTCAAAGGAATATTGATTTTATACCTTTCAAAACTCATAATATAAGCTGTGTATAAAATTCACATCATTCATTCAGTATTATAGATTAATAAATAAATAAAATAATAATAAAAAACTATTTTAGATCATTTTTCTCTGTGCACGTTATTGGTTTTTAAATCTTTTTCGCCATCATCATGTTCTCCCGCACATTAGCTCTTTCAGGCTGTAAAGAACGAAAACTTGATTTCAGAATTAAGAATCGTTTGTTTTATTTTGCTGCTTGTTTTATTTATTAAAACCCAGCTGACGTCTTACGCATTGTGAATATTTTATTATTATTAATTGTTTGCCAAGCGACTCCCAGTCCCCCGGCTCTCTATCGAGCGGCACATGTGCAAATATGTACCAAGCTGTCTGGAATAGTAGTAGAATTTGAAAAAGGAGTATCCAACTTGAAATAGTGGCTACCTTCCTCCAGTTATTCAATATTCCGCATTGAACTTTGACTACTAAAATTAGCACAAAATACAAAACACAAACTGCGTCGTGCTTATTAACAACAAAGACAGAAACTACTCACACTCACACAACCACCTCCCTCCCGGAGGTAGAGAGTGTCACAAGTCGGCAAGCAATTAACAAATGTGCTTTTGATTACTATTTTTCTATAAATTTACATAATTTTACGTGCAATTATTCGCAGAAGCTAGAAATGCAGTCGCCCACGTAAATGGAATTTTGGAACAACAGGTGGTTGTGGTTGCACTGAGGAAAATGCAATTATAGAAAAGGTGAAGGAATAAGGTTATTAAGAAAAATATTATATTAATATATATATTAAAATACTTGCCTTCTTTGAAAAGCTTTTAGAAAATATAATAATAAAACATAGTTTACATATAAAAAACATACAAAACAAAACATAACTTACTTCAATATAAAAACCTATCCAAACCCTTTAAATACGGGTATTATTAATTATTATTACATACCTCATGGATATTGGGTATACATCGCGTATATTATTTTAATAATCAAAACTCAATGTTTTTCTTGGACTTTAAAATCAAATTTAAGATTTATTTGAAACAAATAACTGTGTTATTACATTGAATATAATCTTATGGCTTATTCTCCTCGAGTTTTCTGTAATCCTCTATCGGTTTTTGTTGCTGTTGTTGACGAACCGGTATCGTTTTCTTTATATAAATGTAATTATATATTACATACACAATTACTTACTTCATATATATCGTATATAATAATAATAGTATAATTTATAATTAGCATTTCTCTCTCACTTATCTATTATTATTATAATTCTTCAAGTTCTTGTTTTTGTTTGTTTTATTTACGTGTAGATTTTAACACAAAACAGCAGAGACAAATGTTATCGATCTATGTATATATATATATTTTTTGCGCGTTTCCCACATAAATTACATCATTAAATTACATTTATATTTTATATATTTTAGATTTTTTCGTCGATTTTATATATTTTTTGTGTCGCTCTTTTGTCGCGTGTAAAGTTTTCGCGTTGTTTTTACCTCGTCTCTCACTTTAAGTTTAGTTTATAACTAGAGTTACATCGATAATTAAAAAAAGGAAATCTTTTTGTTGGGAGGGGAGTAGGGGGGGTGGAGGCTTTATTAGCAAAAACATGCTTCGTTACTAATATTAATTATTTATCTTGTATTGTAATTGTATATTGTATGTATAAGTTCTGGTACTCGAATTAAATAAAACATTACTTTCACTTTGCACTTTTGAAGCATTTCTTTAAATTTAGGTTTTAGTTTATCCTCTTTTCCCAATTTTTTGTTGAAGTTTTCGTTACATTTATTAAGTAGATTTAAACTCAATGATTTGTGTGTGGTTGGTTGTGGGTTTTCGTATTATTTATAAACAGTTAGTATTATATCAAGGGTTCTGGTTCTGGTTCAGGATTGCCTTATCCTAGCTATATCCATTCTCCTTATTGTTGGTTGCTGGCCATAAAGCTTTCTTTGATTTGACTCTCTTATTTTTATTTGAATAAAAACGATTTTGAAAATAAGAAAAAAGGGAATTAATAAGGTTCTTTTCGGGGTATTTATTTATAGTGTGGTTCGATAGTTAGGTGTGATCGGAAAAGGAGTTCGATTTCGATTTGTTTTAGAAAAACCCTATCTACTATTTTGTTAAAGATTTTGTAGAAAAATTCCTTTAGTTTTCTTGAGTTTTTGTTTTGCTTTTGAGTTCGATTTTGATTCTTGTTTCGTAAAATTTGTCGGAGCAGCAGTAGAGCTGCACTTGTGCCTGGACTATCCACAATATATATATATATTTAGCTATATATGGGGTTATATACTCGTTTAATTTGTGATACTGCGTTCATGAAGAAGAATAAGGATGTGTTGTCTCGGATCTAACTATCGCTTTTTGTATTCGAAATGTATGTTGGGTTCTCCTGAAGGGAACTCTGAAGACTTTACAGCACTTTACACTGAGGGGGATCGGTTTCGATATCGGCTTATCTTAAACACTAGTAATTGCTTCGACGGCACATTGGGATTATATATGTATATTTAGAAGTAGGTAAGGTAAAAGGGGACTTTGTTTTAATAATTAGCTAGCTATATTTTTCGGGATTGAAAAAGGAAATTAACAAAAACAACGAACAGGAATTGGGGTCTGTGACCTAGAGATAGATGGCATATATTTCCCAGGGATTCTATGGCTCAATGGCGTTTCTCTATTTCATGTTCTTTACCCAGCTTTCCTCGGTTTTCTATTTATTTTGTTTTTTTTTATAGAGAATATAATTTTGGTCGTTGGTCTAAGACACTTTTTGGTTTCAATCCTTTCTCTGTCGCTCTCTTATTCCCCTTTAGATATTTTGTAGTTTCTCTTTTTATATACAGAAATTAGATCTTAAATATGTGTAAAATTGTATGGTGACTTATGTGCGTAGTTAAGTAAAATCTGAGACTCGCTGTAAGAAGGTTTTCGCTTTCATTCAGGGGGTGCTTAAGGGATTTCGTGTGTGTGTGTGTTTTTTTTAAGGAGGAAAGAGGGTGTAAAAAGACACTCAAGTACACTTAGGGGGTTAACAATTGTTTTTTCACTTTTTTTCTTGGGTTTTTTTTGTTTTGTTTTTTGTTGTTGTAAGAGCTAGCTACGAAAGCACGGACGATAACGAGATACGGGGGGGCCTGTGTTTTAACTTTCATTTTCAGCATGATTTTGCGGAAGTGAATTAAGCTTTCGATTTTAATTTGTGGACATTAAGCTGAATGAATCATATGTATATGGTTCCAAAAACCGCTTGGCTTCCGCTAACTTAAAATGGAAATCTCAACAGTTCCCGGAAAAAAACAACAACAACGGGGCCTTTGGCACCTAAAAGAAGAAGTTTCGCACCTCCTCGTCTAGGTCACTGGAGTCGACCAGGTCATCCATTACCCCGGACACCAGCAGCTCCACCACCTCCAGCTCCTTCTTATCCTTGTCGCTAACTACTGCTGCTGCTGCCGCTTCTGCTGTTGCTTCAACTGTTGCTGCTGCCTGTGCCTCAACTGTTGCCGTTTGGTCATCCGATCCCAGCAGCTCCTGGTAGGTTTCCTCCAGCAGCACTCCGCTCTCAATGGCCGCAACAGCCTCCTCATAGTATCAGTTGAGGTCGCGTCGAAAACTATCCTCGATATTGGGATCAGCGATCATTATGGGATTCTGATCGGAGAGCATCTGGAGGCCAGCCACATCCATTTGGCCCAGATCCAGGTCCAGGTTATCGAAAATTTCACGCGAAAAGTCTGCATTGGAGGAGTAATCACTGAAGATGATCGATGGTATATTCGCTGTGGTCGGCGTGTGACTCTGCGAGGATCCCTGATGATGATGATGGAGCTGCTGCTGCTGCTGTTGCTGCTGATGGTGGTTCATCACCACATTGTTGGAGTTGGAGCAGGCATTGTGACTCACTGGCGAGCTGCTTGAAAGCGGCGAGTTCCCATGGTGCGGCGAATGCATCGGCGAATGATGCGGAGAATGGTGCAGTGAGAGCGATAACTGTTGCTGCTGGTGGAGCTGCTGTTGTTGTTGCTGCTGCTGCTGCTGATGGTGGTGGTGGTGGTGGTGTTGCTGGTGGTGGTGATGATGTTGCTGCTGCGGTGATCCTTGTCCCGACATGGGTATGGGCAGCGGTGAGCTGGGACATCCTAAGGGTGAGGGTACTGGCGATGATGTGATCCCCAATGGATCTCCACCCGAGGAGGCTGCAGCGCCACCACCACTACTACTACTATTATTGTTCCCCGCTCCATTCAGATTTGTGCTGCCGTTGTGCGTCGATCCCACCACCACGCCGTTGCTCAGCCCGTTGTTGTTCAGGTTGCTCACCTGACCACCGCGTCCCATATTGTTGTTGTTCCCACTCGCTTCCGGACTACCGCTCAGCTCGCCAAAGTCCAGCAGCTCCTGCTGCTTGTTGTTATAGCCGTTGGTCAGGCCACCGCCGTTGCTACCAGAGCCACCGTTGCCACCAACTCCATCGCCGCCACTCAGCTCGTCAAAGTCCAGGGCCACAAAGTTATTGGCAAAGCCCTGCTGCTCGGGCGAGGAATTGCTATCGCCCAGCGAGAAGATCTCAAACTGATTGTGAAACGAGGTATTCAGACTGTTGTAGGAGGCATCGAACTGGTGCGTCTGTTGCTGCTGCTGTGCCTGTTGCTGCTGTTGTGCCTGTTGCTGCTGCTGCTGTTGGTGCCGTATGGGACTGGCCGGAGCACTGGAGTGCAGGTCCGTGGCCGAGACACTGCTTAGCAGGCCGGGCGAGGAGCGCGGACTAGGCGGATTCGGTGGCTGGCGGTAATCGGTGGCATTGTGCGGTCCCAGTGTTGGCAGCGGGTTAAACGTGGAGCCCGTCGCCTGCGTGGTGGCCAGATTGGTGAAGGACAGGTGCGGCGAGCTGCTGGGTTGCTGCTGCTGCTGCTGTGTGTTGCTGGTGGGCGAGTGCTGCTGCTGGTGATAAGGTGACCCGGGACCGGCTCCTCCTCCTCCCCCCGCCGGACTGAAGGGACTGGGCGATTGATCCCTTTCGCGACGGTGATTGTGCGGTGACATGACGGGCGATAGAGTTTGCTGCAATTGCTGTTGTTGCTGCTGCTGCTGTTGAGGTTGCTGTTGCTGAGGCTGCTGCTGCTGTTGCTGTGGTGCATAGTTCTGCAACGCTGTGAGATCGGGCAGGGAGCCGGTATTGGCATAACTGGCCTGATCCTGCAGCGGCCGGAACAGCGAGTTCGGGAATTTGGCGTTATTGTATGGCGTTGTGTGCTGCTGCTGTTGTTGCTGCTGGTGTTGTTGCAGCTGCTGCTGGTGCTGTTGCTGCTGCTGCTGCATCTGGAGTTGCTGGTGCAGCTGATGCTGCTGCTGCATCTGTTGCTGCTGCTGCTGGAGCTGCTGCAACTGCAGCTGATGCGGCTGAAGCAGCGGCGACTTCCTGCGCTGCGCCTGCGGACTAAAGCTCCTGCCTATCGCATGGTGCGGCGAGTGAGATCGTTGCTGGACCGGCTGCTGCTGATGCTGCTGCTGTTGCTGTTGCTGCTGGTAGTAGTCCGTGTTGAAGCCCGCCTCCGCCACGCTCTGATGGAGCGCCGAGTCCGAGCTGGAGCGACGCCACAAGCTGTCCGCTGTGGGCGGGCCGAGAAGATGCGGATTGGGTTGACCATTGTCCAAAGTCTGCTGCGTGCTGCTGCTGCCGTACGGCGAGCGATCCTGTTTACGCTCTGAGGGTCTTCTCATGGGTCCCACGCCCACGCTGCGTCCTCGGGACTCGCGATAGGCGGTTGGGGAACCACCACCACCGCCGCCGGCCAGGCCATCTGGCGAGGCACCGCCACCGCTAGCTCCGCTGCCGGATCCACTGCCACCACCGCCGCCGCCTGAGCCGTTACCCGCTCCTGGCGAGGCTTGGCTCACCTCCTGTCCACCACCCAGGCATTCTAGGATCTTCTGGTTAGCCGGCGGTTCGTCTCTCTTTGTGGCATATACTTCCTTCATGATCCGCTCAAATTCCGCCGTGCCCTCCGCCTGCTTTTGCTTTTGCAGCGCAATCTTTTCACTGAACTTGCGCGGATTGGCCATTGTGGAGTGGATGTGTTTGTTGTCTGCACGAGGGAAGCTGTTTAAATATAATGAATAATATAATTAATATTTAATAGATATGGTGAGAAGTAAGAGGGGGATTTGGAGTGTTTTGCTTTTGCTTGTAGGCTTTTTTTAGGTGAAAAGAAAATAGTGGATATAGGAAAATCCATACTCTGAGTTTCTAATTTAATTAGCGAGTTGTTGAGACTTTTCTTTGTTGCTTTGGATTTATAATTATTAGTTACTAGGCGGGAGGTTTATTTATCTTTATTTTATTAAATATATGTAAAACATTAAAAAATATAACTCAAAATAACTATGAGTATATTTTTATATTAAAACATAGGAAATGTATAAATTAAATATGTCTTTTAGGTTATAAACAAATTTAAAAAAAAGGCGCGGAATACTCAGATTTTATATATAGAAAAGGTCTTTAAACAAGCACTAAATATTCATAAGAAATCGAATTGAAATATCTCAAGAGAAGACTTGACAACTAACCTTCATACTTCCCCATTTCCTTAAAAAAGAAAATACCTGGAAAACTCTGAATATGTCACAAACATAGGTATTTCTCCTCACTCCATGCTTCCACCCCTTGACAAACTGAAGTCGCCAATCTGTTGCCATAAGCTCTCTAGCCGCCCATCTCGAGGCATTTCCGCTCCCTGCGGCCCGCGCACACCTTTTATATCCCCACCATTATCTGCCGCAGCAGAAGGGCATGGAAATGTTTTGTCAGGGGGAGGCCAGACCAGGCCAGCCAGGTATCCCAGCCGTACCTTCCCATTTGTGTGTGTTGCCTTCTTGTTTTATCAATTTGTCAGTTGAGCGAGCGAGCGGCTTGCTGCTGATAAGCCAGATACAGATACAAAACAGTTGCCGTCGCCTGTCCGAGTCGGAGAATTCGCATTCGTAGTCGCATTCGCATTTCGCTTTCGGATTCCCAGTCCCAGTCCCAGTCCCATTCCCACTTCCACTCGCGTTCCCTTTCCCCAATTGCGATTCCGATTTGGGTTCGGATCTAGATACGCCATGCGTAGTAATGTTTGCCCGGTTGGTTGTCCCGGTCTCTTTTTTGCTTTCAATGCCATTGCATAACGAGTGTCATATGTACAAACATGTGTGTACACATACATATATGCGATATATATCTCGCGGACTGTTCAAAAAGGGCGGGAAAAAATATAGCCACGGTGAACAGGGCAAACAACAAGTTTTTATGGTTCTTTGAAACTGACTCTTACTGCTATGTTTCTGGATTGTCTTCTGGGTTCAGTTTATGTACACAAAGAAAAAGCTACATAGCTAACCAGGGGTTATTTTTTATACTTTATATATGGGGTAACACATTTTCCCTTCATTTTATTTGTTAATATTGTATTTATTTATATATTTCAACAGGTATTTTCCGTTTTTTTCCCTTTTTTAATATTGTAATCTATTTCTTCAGCTTTATTATGGGGTTTGCGGCTTAGAAAGCAATGATTAAGCTTCTTTTAATCCATATCTTAAGTTATACTTTGGTTCTTTTAACATTTTATAATAGTTTTTAATGTTTTTTCAATTTGTTTTTGGAAATAATCTTTTTAAAAAGGATTAAAATTTATAGTTCCCTTTAGCAAGCTATTTTTCTCTAGGTGTTCCCTAAGTTCTATTTGGGTTTGGGGTTCAGTCAATAGGTTCTTGAGTAGGGGAATTTCTTAGGGTTTTTTTTTGCCACCTGCAGCTGCATTATGCAAATGCCGCGAATTGCGTAGCAAACGAAATAATCTTTTTTGTTTTGTTTTTGCCTTGCATTAATTTATTCCGGTTTCGCGGCAGTGCAAAGTTGAAGCTTTGAAGGCTTGTTTTTGTTTTCTTTTTTTTTCGCTTACACGTGAAGGGCAATTTTTTTGTTTTGTAAAAACAAAAAACAACTTTTGGCCAACGCTCTCAGAAGAAATATTAAAGAGACACAGTGCGGATTATGCTCCAAATATTGGAATCATCGACTTGGGCTTGGCTGCTAGACTAAAACCATAAACCAGTTCCGCAGCTTGGCGACAACTTTTCGATCAGTTTGGAACGCTGTGATCGCTGACAAAAAAGATGATGAGATACGAGATACTCGTATGATGATGCCTTGACAAAGACCCCAAAAAAGGTGGGCAAAGATCGCTAAAACAGCAAGCTAAGCTATCTAACACGCAACTTTAAACACAAATCAAAAATCGGTCTTTATCTTTAGCAGAGACATAAGAAATATGGGTTGTCGGATGGGTTATAGTTCTTATCAAATATGAAGCATATGTACATACAGTAAGAGAAATTGTAGTAGTAAAATTTAAAGCAAAAAACTATTGGGAGGGGAGTAAATAAATTTTAAGAAATTGGGATTTGGAGCTATTTCTACAAAAAAAAAATATATATATATAAAAAGAAGTGAAATGGAAGAATATTTGGAACTCATAATATATATTATTAAAACCTCATCTAAATATCAAAATTATCTTTTTAAAATGATTAGTTTAAGTTTAAAGTACTAAAGTCTAAGCCCATTTACTCATTGATTAAAACCTCGCTATATTTTTAGAATTTTATGGTTTACCATTTTAAGTATTTTTGGTGATTGTGTATGTTATGATAAGCCTTTGAGCCTTTAGTCATTAAGAACACATTTTATAGATTAATCGTTCTTTTTGAATAACTTATTAACCCATGACAAACGCAAAAAAAATGTTTAAAATGTTGGGAATTTCATAGCCATTGAAAAGCAAGAAATTCCCGACCACTAAATGAATGATTTTCCAGGTTCCCACACCACCTCTTATTCCCACAACCCCTAATTCATGCTCATTATATCTCAACCATTAGCTAAGTTAACCTTATTGATTTCCCTGTCATCGATGAAGAAAGAATAGCTCAATTAAATCGATTGCGGTCGTTTCATTCAGGTTGTAGTCTCTCGAGCCTCTCCTCAGCTGTTTTCAAAGCATAATTTTCCCGCAGACTGGGACTGGGGTACCTGATTCCGGTTCTATTACAATTTATCAATTCAATTATTTTCTCTAGACTTTCTTGGAACTCCTAGAGGTAGACCTAAAATATTGGTTAAAAGAATAAATAACAAATACACTAAGTTGTTTGTATATTGTTGTGGACGTGTTAATTCTAGCTAAATGCTGACACATCTTAGATATGGGAATCTTTACCTTACTTTATATTGAGTGTGAAAAGATATGTAGCTTAGAAATTTACTTAGGAATATTACCTTGATAAGGTTGGTTAAGGTTCCTAACTTTTCAAACTTGTAAGGTACAAAATGAATGTAATGTTTAAATATTAATTTCTATTAAGAATGAAGTCACAATCTGATCTGTTTGCAAAATTTTCTTAATTATTTGGTTAATTTACGAAACCTACTTAAGCTATAGTTCCAATAATTCTCTCCTTTTACAGGCGGTTTGTATTCTTAGTCAATTACCCAAATGGGTTCCTTAATTCACATTCAAATGAGTCTCGCCCAGTCACGCATCGCAGCAATCTCTCTGGCAACCTCCACTCTATTCGATGAGTAATTCCCCACCTGATATCGGAAGTGTAAGGCCCATTATGGCCTAAAGGCAATGCAGCCGGTGAAAAATGATGGTAGAATCTGACGGGGATTTGGAATGCGGCTCACATTTTTCGACACACTGCCGGCAATTGTGGCCATAAAAAGGCTGATCACGCCTCAAAAACTAAACAAAGGTAGGTATTAATATTTTTATTTTTACTGGGGAGTGTGGGGTACAATCTCTTGGGGGGTGGGTTGGCTTTTGGGCTGAGCGGAAATATTCCCAGGAATCGATAATGAAATTTAATATTTATTTAAAAAGGGTTCAATATGTTATTTTCAGTAAATAATGATTTATAATTCCCAACGAATTCGTTTTAATAAATTACAATGTTTTCCAATACATTTGTTTATTGGGAAGTGTTTTTGAATAAATGATTAAGAAAAAGACAGAAAGGAACGTGCGCTGTTATAATTTACAAGTAATTATTCAAACCAGGAGGGTTTTATTGCATTAAATAAACGTGCCCTCAAAATACTTTATTTTTTAAATTCATTTTCTTTCAATTTACTTCTTTTTTAATAAATAAAAAATAGTACTATTATTACGGAAAAATAGCCCCCTTTAAAAAAAGTCCTGCTTACGTCCCTGCATCTCTCACTACTC
Source organism: Drosophila aff. chauvacae BK-2020 (assembly GCA_018903765.1). Classification (NCBI taxonomy): domain Eukaryota; kingdom Metazoa; phylum Arthropoda; class Insecta; order Diptera; family Drosophilidae; genus Drosophila; species Drosophila aff. chauvacae BK-2020. The sequence continues at coordinate 10,949,312 of JAEIGO010000058.1, forward strand.
TGCTTCTTCCTTTTATCGGCAACTCTGCTCCTGGGAATCGCTTATCAGCTTGACTTTTTGGAATTTTTGAATAATTTCCGATGTTTGTTTATTTATCGCAACAGTTGCAAAGAAAAGTAACGAAAGAAAGGGTGGACAAGGGGGAAAAACATCAGCAGAATTGCGTGCGAAGCAAAGAGGCGGCAAAAACAAAACGAGCCAGCGGAGGGTGGGAAAGGGACAGGGCAAGGGTTTACTTACAACAAAAATTCCTTTGCTCTCTCGCTCTTTCGCGCTCTCTCTATCGCGCGCGGCAAACTCCAATTGGATTTTTCAGCTGCGGCTGCTGCTCTCTCTGAATGTTGCTCCCTCGCTCTTGCTTGCTTGATTAAAATCTCGTATAGAAGAATTTAATTTTTTGGCGCTTTTTTGTTGCTGTTGTTGGTTGCTGTTTGCCTTTTGCGTTTTTTGCGTCGCCTGATAAAACCAGATTTTGATTTTGAGTCGGCGGCAGTTGTGTGATTAAATCCAAAATTATTTTAACAACTGATTGTTTTTTTCTTTCCTTTCTGTTGTTGTTTGCTCGCTCTTATACACCGACACAAGCACACACACCTGCACAAGCGCACGCACACTCGGGCAGGTTTATTGTTTTAACGCAGAACTGCGACGTTGTTTTTTTTATTTTTTATTTTGAACTTTTTTTGTGTGGTTACCGCATGAAGTGAAAAACTTTTGTTGCGCCTTTGACCTCTTTTTCACACGCACACACACAGTCGCAAACACACGCTCACACACGGGCTCCTCTCCAATTGGGATTACAGCACGCAGCAGCAGCAACAGCAGCGGTCGCGGCGGCGGCGGCAGAGGCGGCCGTTTCTATATTGCATTTCCTTGATTTCTATATATTCTTTGCTCCGATTTTTTGGCTTTTGTTTTTCACACTCACCAACACACACGCAGGCACACAGCCGCAGAGAGGCAGCAGAATTCTTATACGCACACACAAACAGAGTCACACAAATAGGCACGCGGGCGGGAGTGCGGGGGGAGCAACAGAGATGGGGGAGATTTTACAGTTGTGCACACTCACTTCGCAGCAATCTCTTATTCTTATTTTCGTTTTCGCGTTTTTTTATGCCCCCGTTATTCCGTTGCACTCTCTTCTATTATTGCTTCTGCTTCTGCTGCTGCCGTCCTTCTTCTTCTTCGCTCATCTTCGTCGTAGCTGCTGCTGGCGTTTTTCTTTTCACGTTTCTGTTACGTTGCCCGCGTTTATCGCAAGCTGCCTTTGTCGCCGTATTTCGTCCGCGAATTGCGCGTTGCGTTTTTCAGGGTTTATTGCACGTTTGTTTTGTTATTTTTTCACTTTTGCACACAGAAATGATAAATAATAATAATACTCGATTTCAGGAGACACTACTATCGACTACTCGATAGGAGACAAGTTAGCGATTAGTACTCGATTGCTTGAAATCGAATCAAATAATCGATGGAGCAACGATAGTTTTGCAATCGATAGTTTGTAACCTCCAATTGGATTTTCTAAAATTGATAACAAAAAGCTTCTGGAAATGGGTAAATGTTTATTGTTTATTCCAAATATTTATTATAATTTAATTTTAATAAGCATTAATATTCAAAGACTTCTTTCCTTTAGATTAAATAAATATTATATTAAAGCAAAATTCGATTAACAAATGTACGAAATTTATAAAATGCTTTGGTGTGTTTTTTATTTTGTTAGAGCTGTTAGATTAAAAAAAATTAAACAAGTTATAAGCAATTAAATAAATATTTCGAAGAAGGGTCCATATGTGGTTATTAATTTTGCTGTAGTAAGAAATTTATAGTTTTTTGTTGTATTATAAGTTTAATTATGAAATAACTTATTCAATTAACTTGAATACAATTTTTTTGATATGTTCAGTTTTCAGAACTTTAATATCGATTAATATTGTCAACTTCTAGTGTTGAACAGCGCCATTTGCTATTCAGGCGCAAGATGGCGGCAGCGGGCCAAAGAACCTCTAGCGGGAGTTTAACAAAACTAAAGAAATAGAACGTTATTTTTGAAAATGAATTTTGTTGATTTATTTTAGCCTTAAAAAACTTGAAGGCTAAACTTGAACTTGAATTATTAAATTACCAATTGCAAAACTATAAATGTTATTTTCATTTTATAGCAAGAATTTTGAAGTGTATTAATGATTCTCATAAATAATTCTTTAAACAGTCTTTAAATCCTATTTTCCTGAAAAATACTACCTAGAATCAATTAAGGGAATTATTCAACGTTTATTGCTGCTGCTTTTTCTAGAAAAATTTGTTTGTTCATAGAACCCAAAGGGGTGAGCGAAAAATCCGATTAAAGCCTCCCCACGCGCCACCCGCTAATTCATTTCAATAATTGAGCACCTTTTCGACTGCCTTTCGACTGGCCGCTTTTTCATGGCGGAAAAATGTGGTGGCAGGCGGACATGAACGGAAGGAGAAAGGGCTCTATTAGTTCTGACATTCATTTGACAGTTTGACGAATGAATTATGTACACAAAGGGGCACAAATATTTATAAAAGAAATGGATAAAATGTGGGGAAAATGGTGAAAGAAAGTGAAGTAATAAAGAAGGTACACTATGGAAATTGGGGAATGTTTATTTTAGAAACGTGGTTAATTTTATTATTTAATTATAGGGGCCCTAAGTGAGAATCTATGATTAATAAGCAGCCTAATTTATATTATTTAAGGCAATGTAAAATAAACAAAAAAGTAATCAAAAGTTTAGTTTAGTTTTTCCTCCAGTGCACTAAAACCTTAAAGTGGACAAGAATACACGGAAAACTGGTCAAAAGGAAATGTAGGGGTAAGAAAAAGGAAATATTCAGAGCGATTTCTATCGCTTGCACACAATTTAGCTTCGTTTCTTTTTCAACTTCTTGGCCTTCTTCTTGGCCTTCCACTTTTTCCCTATTTCTCCTTGTCGGCCCCTTAAATTTCTTCGTAACCCCGAGGCCGCCAATTTGCTTCCAATTCCTTGCTTCAAGTGTCTGCGAAATACGAAAATTTTCGCAGGAAAGAGAAGGTTCGAAAATAAGGGAAAAGTGGGAGAGAGATAGAAAGGTAGAATGAGCGCGTGCTGGCAAGATTCGTATCGTGGAAAACAATTTTAAATGGCGCACACAAAATGCCGGAAACCAGACACAAAATGTTAACGGAAAGGGAAACAGACGTTTACACACACATATATATAGGCCGGGGCACAGCCACGCACACACGCACACCAAGTGCCTTTTTGAATGTGTTAGTTGATGCAATTTAAATACCGCTAAAAAGTCATAAAGAAATATTTTGTAACTTGATTCATTTTAGCTTCTGATGGGATTTTAGAAATTTTATTTGGTTTTTAAGATTGTTTCTTAAATGATATTTAATATTTACTTTTTGAAATATAACAAGTTTAGAAAATGTAAAAAATAATATATATATATTTATTTTTACTTGAGTTAATATTTGAATTGAATTTTAAGCTTTTTATTAGACACGATATCAGTATTCAGTATTCAAATACGATCTAAAAATATAAAGTTCAATTTATTAACCCTTCCTGTTTTAAATATTTTCCCTCACTAGAAAAGTCGATCCCTTGGTTAATTTCACGAAATGTAATTATGTTATTTAACATTAACCTAGATCACAAGTTCACTGTGAATATTTCCCTTACAAAACCTATCCAATTACACAATTTCCAATTTGTTAATGACTGCCTTTAGTTGAACAGGTTTTATTACCTATTTTTCATCAGACTCCTCCCCCGAGCCAAGTACCATTATCAATTTTATTTTCGTCTGATGAGCAATCGAAACCAAGCGAAGCAACAATATGCACGAGTGGGCGCTGTTTAATTAGACAAACAGCTCTTCACATTTAACGCATATTAATTTTCAACTACGCTATATTATTACCGAACTTTGCCTCCAGCGTGGTAGCATTATTGCCAAAAAATTATCAGCGTTTCGCTACTGACTTCTTATCATTCGATATTGATACCAAACGACGCCCCCGCAGCTACGAAATCAAAGTACTTGACTTTGTATTGGCTATATTCGGGCATTGATTTCTCACATTTCAATCAGAGTTCTAGTCTCGGTTTTTCTGGTAGTACTTCTCAAGTAAGTCCGGGGTTCAGTCGAGCGAAGGCAGCTGCAGTAACAATTAAAACCAACGACCTATTGAAGGCACCATTTATGGGTATATAACCGAATATCCTGGGCTGAATGTGTAGTAAAAAAGATAGCCAGAGCTGTGAAATTAAATTTTATTCCAAATACGCTTTCACATAACAACAAAGATATCACTAACACACAACAAATTTTAATGGGCGGAATTGGAAACACAGAAACGGACATCTGCCACTGACAGAAGGAGTTAACAAAAAATACAATTGCCTCTGCCGGAATGGCAATTTAATTGTTGAAAATATTTAGCACTCAATTTAAATTTGGCTAGAATAGTCTGGGAGCTAAATATAAATTCGTACATATTTATTAGTGTTCCATGAAAGCAATTTGAATTTATTTTTCTTGTATTTATTTGTTGTGTGTTCTTGTATTGATTGATAAGCTTTTAGTGGATTAGTTTTTTAGATTTTCGTCAGATTTGGGATTTACCCAAGAACCTTTAAGTGCTTTTGTCAAGTGATTGATTAGAAAATACATCGAAATACAAGTAATCAATATAATTTTAAACGATTTAAAGTAGTTAAAGTTGAATAAAACTTTGTAGACTAAGTGGTATATAAGCAATTTAAATTAATAATATAAACCCAAAGTATTTAAAGCAAATAAGTGGTTTTTGTTTTGCTAAACATCCTTATTATTACCTAAATAAATTGTAAATTAAATTCATATGATTGTGCACTTCCCCTTAGCTCCGTTTTTAGCTAAATTCCATATTAGAAACTAATTGCAGTTGCTGGCATATGCACTTGTTCCTTGAAGCCTTGCCCGCCCATTTGTGCTCATTATCTTGTTTGCTGATGTTGCTACTCCTTCTGGTTTCCTGCGCTTTTCTTTCATTTTCCAACTCTTTTTTTTTGTTTTCTTTTGCCACAAAGACAAAATAGCAGTTGCAGATAGAGACAATCGAGTGTGGGTTCAAAAGCAGGAAATGTTTTCCTTGTTTTGTCTGTGCATTTACGCTCGTTTTCCATTCCACATATCCTTTTCACAGGAGGAGCTCCTTTTCAGCTCTGCTCTTCTCGCCCATTAGATGGCGCGTTAAGCGGAAAAAGAGAGCAAAAGTGAATTGTTGGTAATGCACTCTTTAAGCTGCTTAATTGTTGCCAAATACTCGTGGAATTTTCACCCAGACACTGGGAAAATTGTTTTAAAAATGTAGTTCTTTAATTTATAAACTGATTTTATCTAAAAAAAAAATTTACCTTTAGAAGCTGTTTAATTAGGGCTTGATATCGGTAATTTTCGATAAATAAATTGCAACCCAAAAAAATAGAACATTTTTTACTCTATTGTAAATGTTGCAAAGTTGGACTTTAAAAGAACATTAATAAATGTTTTCTGGAAAATAAATATTTTCAAACCCCTTTAAATTTTAATATCGATTTCAATATTTTTTTTATTTATGTATTAAAACGATGCTTGATATATTCACTTACCATAGTTAGCTGGAATATCGATATTGTCTATATTTGAAAAGCCTCGTTGTTTTAATATCGATAATATATAGATTTTTTCGATATATTTCGCTAAACAATTGTCGAATCTTGACCTTAAAAATTATTATTAAAATAATAACAAAATAATTTACAATTATTTTACTATACTCGACATGTTCTTTTGTTATCTGAAGTATCGATAAATTCAGTATTTTAAAACGCTTTTCTTTTTTCTATCGTGTATTTTAAATAGTTTTAATTTTATATCCTTGAAGAAGAATTTATAACATTAATTTTCCCTGTGCAGACACTGTAGTCTTTAACTCTTCAGAAACTTAAGGATGATGCCGGCTCATAAATCTTTAGCCGCCGCCATTCAAATTGCTCAATTGATGGCACTGAACAATGGCTGCCGATGCGATGCCGGGGCTTTTGATGGCCGAGGCCAATGGATTTTCCTCCATTTTCTCGCATTGTGCAGCTGTCTGTTTAGCGGGTGGGAAAATGTAGAATGGAGATGAAGCAGAAGCAGCATCAGGACTCGTAGGCGAGCTGGGCGCGCTGAAGCGTTAATAAGCCTTGCAAAAAAACACACAATGTGGCATGCAATCTATGCTGGTTGTCAGTCTACCCAGAAAGCGGCAACTTGGGGGTCAGCGATGGGCAGAGATTGGCAGAGAGATCTCACCCATATGTCTCTTGAAATGTGGCGCAAGTCTTCAGTTAAGAAGAGTTCGAATAAAAAGATTTTTAAAGAAATTATAGTTAGAAAATGGAATAAATGAAAGCTTTGAAAAGATAACCTTTTAAATAATTACATAATAATAATATAATAATATAATAATTACATCATTACGGCCCAAAAATCAAGCACTTATAATAGTTTATGAATGAAATCTTTATTTATTTCTAACTAATTAAATATTTGCTTCAATAATTAATATTTTGCAGCTAAAAATCTATATATTTTGCTCCTAATAATGTGCTAATTAATGGTTTAACCTCAACCAGTTCATAAATTATGTCTAGTGACGCAAATTCCAAGGTGCTAATTGAATGTAAATTAAGTCAAAAAAAACCAACGGTTTTTTCAATTGATTGAAAGTCAATAAAAATACATAAATATTTCTTTAAAGTTTAACAAAGAAATCTTAATCAAACCAAATAACTTGTTAGTTAGTTAGTCATAGAAATATATACTTTACACAGTTTAGAGCAACCCGAGGACTTCGTTAGCTTCATCTTCATCAAATAAATTTACGAAATAAAGGCCAGCAGCAGCCAGAGGCCAAGTAACAGGAAGGGATTCTCTGCTCAGCCCGTGGTCCCTTTGTTTTCTTGTTTATGCGCCTAGACAATTGCATTGTACTCCTTTGCACAATGGCGGCAATACCTCCGCTTCATTGTATTAATAACTTGACGCCGCCTGAATTGAAAGCAATTTTCTAATCCTTCGTTGCAGCTTGGCAGGATGGCAGGCAACCGTAGGAGTGCTCAGCTATATGTATTTCTGGGCCTGCTGGCCTCGGTGTTTGCTTCATTACCAGGAGAACTTCAAGGAGCAGCAGCAGGAGGGGCATCAAGGATGGATGTTCTAGGACTAACACCGGGCCAAAGAGTCCTGGCTGCAGTGCCGGCAACGGGTAAGCATTGTTCTTGTCATCGGTGATGGTTATTTGGGTAACTGGGTTTCTATTGGAGACACTTAATAAAAACAATCTAAAAAGGGCTTAAAAAATAAATAGTTAACTTTGAATAGTTTTTTGTTAATTTTTAAATAGATAAAATGTTCCCTATTTAAATATATTTATTAATTTAGAGGAAAACCTTTATTTTCATTTGTTCCGCATCACTAACTTACTTATGCCTTTGTGACTCTATATACTCCCCTCTTGGTTTTCCAATTAGCTTTGTTTATCACGCATACGCACTGTGGTCTCCGCTGGAGTGTCACCTGGAGTGGCAGTGGAGTGGAGGACGTGTAGAGCGGGACAGTCAACGTATTCCTAATTGGTATTTCGTTTTCCACCTACATTTAGTTGCGCCAGCTCGCAATCAACGCTTTTTCCTAGTTCTATTTTCATTCGTATTCCCATGCCATGGCGTTGAGCGCCCAAAAATAACTCAAGTGTCCGTGGGGCTCTAAGCTCACCACGGCGACGTTTCAAGAAGCTGTGAACTAAGCGACCTGGGGGAGATTTAAAAGGTGGAAAGGGGTTAAGGAGGTGGAAATAGAAGGGGTTAAGTGAGGGGCGTAACAGTCAAAAGCAGCTAAACCATCAACTTTAGAGTACCTTAAAGCGAGCTAGTCTGATTTATTTTATATATATTTTTTAAGGATGAGTAGTACTTTGATGTCTTTGTTTTAAAATGAACTTAAAATATTTCCTTATATTTCCCTGTCTCTCGTAGCCGGTTAATACTGTAACTTTTATCACTTACTGAGCGTTTTGTGTGACACTATTATCCCACTGCTTCTTCTCCCCATTTCTTGTCAGTCTTCAATTTTGAGTTCCACTCGTGCTGCTTGTTTTTTCCGCTCCTGCTGGTAGACGACGACAATCGCTATATCCGCTTGTTGCCTGCGCCAGTTGCTTTTAGTCCTTGTGTAGCCCCAGGCCCAATCCTGATTCCATGCCTGGCCCGCATCCTCTATCCTTGGTTCTCAACCGCCTGCAACGCTTCCGTTGCAACGAGCGTTGCAAGCGGCATTTGATGTCGCTGGTGTCATTTGTCACGCGTTGTCGCTGCCGTTGTTTGTTTGTTTACCGATGCGTTGCTCCTTCTTGCTGCTGTTGCTGCTACGGCTGCTGCTGGTGGTGGTGTTGCTAATGTTGCTCGTCTCGCGTTGTCAACGCAGATAGTGAGACGTGCACAAGGAAAAATCTAAGGGTAATGGATAATTTAATCAAGTTGGGCATTAGTTTGTGTAAAATTGTTTAAATTTGGCCTTAAATTCATAAGCAAGGTCATACTTCGTTTTATTATGGTTAGTAGATTTTATTTAGTCAACATGGCCGCACTGAAAGTGCTTGCAAAAAATAATTTTTTTAAGTTTATATGACTTTTCCCTTAAATTATTAACCCTGGAATATTTTGCGAGAGATTAATCTTCATTAATCCAATGGTTAGTTATATTTTTACATTTTTCTTGGTGCACTTTGTTTTTTGTATTTTTCATGTCCACGTGTGTGGGCCAAGTTTATTCTTGGCATCATTAAGCGCCGGCGACAACACTTAACACATATTGTTGCCATCCACTGGCCGTGCTACTCCTTGACACCGTCTCCTCGCGCTCTCGCCTCATGTCCTCATGCCCATCCTCATCCTCCTTCCTCTTCCGCTGCCACTCCACACAATTGAGGATAAGTAGTGCCAAATGCCGGGGAAGCCATTAAAATGCAAATTTCTAGTGGTCACGTGATGATGCTGCACGCTTGTCCCACATAAACACAGCGCAACACAAACAACAAACAGCGGCCAAGAGCAGCCAACAACCAACAACGAACAGCCAAAACAACTGACACTAACTCAACACCAGGCACTGCATCATTGGAGACTTTCGCTTTTATAAAAAAAACAAAAAAAAATTGTCCTCACTTTGCTTTGGCCTTTTCCTCTTTCGCTTTTCCGTTGCCATTTGTTCGCTTTCCATTTTGGCCGCCTGACATTTTGGGTCAGTTGTCTCATTTGTTTTCCAACAGCCGCTTCTCGCTTTTTTCGGATAATTTCCAACTTTAAAATGTGTGATTTATTGCCGCGATGCAGCGACAACTTTTTGCGGTGCGTTAAACATGGCGTATGATTAACGTCAACGCGGCGTATGCGTAACGCGCACTCCTGCCAGCAGCACTTAGCGACAGACGCTCAAAGCTGCTGCGGCACAAAAGCAAAAGCAAAACGAAACGAAGAGAAAACTTATTTCGCCAAAGCGTTTCTGAACTGCAGTTGGAAATTAGTTTCGAGCGACAAGCGCACAAATCGCACAACAAGTTAATTAAATAACTTTGGCGAAACTGAAGTGGGGAAATGATTGCGAAATTAATCTCAAAATATGAGAGATGCCGATAAGTTTATTGCATAAACTGAAGTTCAGTGAACAGTTCAATTTATTTTGATCTAGCTTTTGGGGACACTTCTTAATTTGTTAGGAAACTAAGAAACATTTTTTTTAATTTTGTAGAAGTTTATGATAGTTATCAATAATTATTTTGTTTGCTATCAACAAACACAGGAATTAGCCACAAAGGAATTAAATTTTCATTAAAATGCTCTACTTTTGTCATTATATTTTTGTGCAAGGTCACACTGGTCCTTATTTGCTGGCAATATTAATTTTACCAAACTGGTAAAGCATCTCAAACTTAAATTCAACGATATTTGATTAATATTTCAAGCTAAAACTTAAAAATAAAAATCGTATTTTTTCTTTATAACTAACTCAGCGAAGATACATCATTAATCTTTGATTAGCCTTATTTTTATCTTCATTTTGTATTAACCCATTGAAACGGAAATTAGAAAGTCATTTCGAGCTGAATGGGGTTGCCTCCATAAAAAGGAAGTACCCTTTTTCGAAGAGTTGTTTTTCCCAGGTAAGATTGCCAAGCAATTTGATTTCTTTCCTTCGGCTTGATGACGGGACAGAAGAACTGTTGGCCTTAAATGTCCAATTGATTGCCACCTGCCATCGACATAATGCCAACGATTTGAAACCTCTTCGAAATTGTCTAATGACTGCAACTCGCAATTCGCTTATCAAAGATTCATGTGCACATTTGCCAATCACCTTGACGAGCGGATCGCATTTCCCCATTTTCCTTAAGTTTTTCCTCTGCCACTTTTCGCCATTTCCTATGTCTATTTTCTGTGGCAATTGCACTTAACTGACAGTAAGTAGCTAGTTGAACTCAAACAAAATGCTTAGCGCACAATCCGAGAACAAAACAGAGCTCAAGGAGGCTTCAGAAAACTCGAGTGCTTTGGGGTTTTAGATGGAGGACAGCTTTGGAGTGTTTTAAAATTAAATTTTTAGCTTAGACCAGACAGAAATGAGAAAGGAGAGGGATGCTAAGACACTGGAAGAAAGTGTTTTAAGTTTCTGATTCTGTAGTTAAAAAAAATCTTGTTATTAGGACTTTATACTGAAATTTCTGGGTATGTAATATGAAAGTACTCTGTGAAGGATATTTTTTTGGTATATTAAATATATTATGTCTGCCTTTTTTTAAACCCTAGAAAACCACAATTATATCCCAATATTTACAGTACAATTTCAACACCTTTTTCTTATTTTTTCCCCCTCTTTCAGGACGCGTCCGTTTTTTGCTTTACCAATTAGCCTCGGCCATAAATTCAGCCGCCGACGGCCTGCTGCCGCAGACGGTACAGGAACAAGTGGATGTGGAAGTAGTGGAGGATCAGGAGCAGTTCCTGGCCGCCAATCCGGATCCCAACTGGCTGGCCGCCATGGCCAATGAGTTTCAGGTAAGGAGGAACTCTCGCAAAGATAACTCCTGCCAACATAAATCACGCTGTGTTGTTGCTGCTTAACTTTTGGCATCGTGTTCGTTTCGTTACGTTTCTCCTGTTTTTTTTTTTTTTTAACTTTCGTCCCGGATATCTGTCAGAGTTCTCCCGAGCTAGGGGAGTGCGGGTGGTAGACATTTTTGGAGTAGCATCTCCTCCGGGCACGTGACCGCACGGTGGTCACGCTCCAGTGCCGCCGGATTTCATTTACAGCCAGCAGGCACGCCACGTCGCTTCCCTGGGATTGAAAACAATCAGGCGGCGCCACCAAAGATTTATCAGTGCCTTCGATGGGAGTGCCATCGAAGGGCAATAACCGATTAAGTCCTGAACCAACTTTATCGCTGCTCCTTCGATTTCACAGCCCCCTTGCCAAATAATTGCGGGGGATTATAAATCCTAACATGCTTTAAAATTTCAATTTGTACAGGGTTTTTATGTGGAGAGCATTAGGTTGGGGTTGAGTATATTTTAGGATGTCCTGGAGGGTTTATAAATCTTAAGAGGTATTAAAACTGGATTGATCACCGAACGTTATGCTCCAAATTTACGAACCATAATCAAAATGTGAAGAAAAAAGCTTTAGAAGATATCTATTATCATCTACCAAACTACCAAACCAAATTAAAAGTAACTCTGTGGTTGCATTAATTTGCATTTCTTAATTTCTGCTAACAAAACTAGCTATTTCCAAAAAAGTATCCTTGCTTATAGCCAATTCCAATTACGTTTCCTTACAACTACGAACGAGCCCTGTTGATTTTTCCTCACAAATAAAAACCCCACATTGTCGAAAGGCTGGAAGAGCTGGCTTCCCCTTGGTTTCTGTTGCAGGCAGTCTGATTGAAAATTCATAGTTCCGCCCATAATAATCACATCATACAGATTCATGATGCAGCCCATATTGCCAGAAATTGCCTCAAAGCCAAACCAATTTCAGGGTCCGAGATTGAAGCTGGAAAAGCTGAAACAGAGGTTGAGCTTCACACAAAACATCTGGGATTAAGACATGCATCGAAAGAGTCTCATTAGCACTTGCTAAAATAGATTGCAGACCCTAAGTAATGGGCAGGGTATACTGTTGAACTCTTATTTCTGTAATAATTAAAATACTTGTATCTCTTCTATCTTTTTCGCCGTAAGGAAACTTTAAGGGTAGAGTTTTAAAAAATTTTTCCGCATTGCACTTTGCAATGTTTGCGGCTTGGTTGGCTTGGAGACATCTGCTTTCAATTTCGCAGATTGTCTCGCAAAAATAAATGCAAATTTTATGCAAAACAAACGACACTGAGATAGTGGAAGATATATTGTGTTTTAGCTGGAGAATAGGGAAAAGCTTTCGGTTGGTTTGCTTTTCCGTTGTTTGCATTGATAAGAGACTTGTTTGAGGTTTTAAGTTTTTTTTTTTTTAATATTTTATATTGATAAGAATAAATTTTCTGCGGTTTCTACAAGGTTTAGGAATGCTTTTCTTTAAACTTTCAATATTTACAGGAAATTTGAAAGATATTTTATTTATATATCTGTATTTACTAAACACTTGATGTACATTTTATTGCACTTGTCAAGTATTTATATATCTTCTAAAACCGATTTTATTTTTCTAGAATGCTTCTTTAATTTTTTCTGCCCAAATATCTTTTAAATGACTTGCAACCAAAGCCTTAAAATCTCCTGGCTTACTACTCTCTTCTGAGAACACTGTTTACTTTTGAGGCCAAAGCAAAGCTTTCGATGAATTCCAAAGCTACCAGATTCCATTATTTCTGGATACCCTTGGCTACATTTTTCAGAGAACCAAAACCGCTGTTCATTAGGCTGTTGGCAGCACAGCATCGCAGCTACAAAAAAAAAAAAAAAAACAAGCAAGGGAAATGTCCACTGGGGATTACTTTGCTTAATTCAACTGCAAATGAAAATTGTTTGTTCTGTAAATTCAATCTCTTGGTGTCTTGTTGACGTTGTCATTACGCCGATGTCTGGCTCAGGCGAAGGCTCAGACGCAGGCTCTTTCTCAGCTGGCTCTGTGTTTTCAATCCAGGACTTCTCTCTCCCAGCTCGCAGCCATTGCCAGTGTTCAGTTCATCAAAGCGTAATCTGCACAAAATGGCGTCACTTCCTTTCGAGGGCGAGGTGGAAAAAAACAGGCAGTCAAGCAGTCCAAGGCGGCAGGCAAGAAGGAGGCAAACAGGCATTCCGGAGGTGGGCAGACGGGCAACTTTAAGGCTAACTATGCCGGCAAAAGAGGATGCCCCCTAAGCATCCGAAGGATCTTCCGAAAAACCGCCTCCCTGGGCTCTCTCACCTAATGGAGTCATAATTCTTCAGCTCGTTAGCAATACATGCAGCGTAAATATGCTTGCGCCGAAAAGTATGCCAGGCATTTCTTTTCGTCCTTGCCACGTTTTTAAGGACCCTACCCTGGAGGCAGCGCCTTGGGCAGTGAAGGGACTGCCAGAATCGAGCACAGCCGTTGCGACAGCCAGCTTGATATTGGAAATTAATTGATTTTTTCGAGGCAGGGAAAGGACTCACCAAGGAGTTGGTGAGTCCAGGGTTTTGTCATCTTAGAAAATAAGCAAAATTAGGTTTTAATATTTTCTTTGAGTATATATTATATATATAGGTTTATTTCTAGAAAGCTAGCTATTTTACAAGAATTTTTGAATTTTTGCATATTCCATATTGGTTCATATTTTTCATATTTTAACAAAGTTAAAATTTTATTATTTATATTTTACTTAGAGCTTATTTATTTTATTTCCATATTTTTATATCTTTCTACAAATGATAATGGAGATAATAAAACATTTAGAATCTTTTTCTTGAATATTTTTTAGGTAACAATTATTTTTTAAAAGAAAATTTATAAGCTATAGAAATGCCTTTGCCAGGTCTAACTTACATAATTCTTATTTAATATAATATGTATATATAATATATTTAATATAATTACATAATTACTTTTTAATATTTAGTAATTAATTTTATTTAATATTTTTATTTTTATTTATTCAATATTATATATTTTAAGGCCAAAAATGTGAGTGTAGTATTAACAAGCTAATGTTTACCATCTCCCTTCAAGGGTATCCTTGTGGACCAAACATTTTGTAGGAAAATCCTTCACCATCAATTTGTTTTCCATATTCCTTGCAGGCGACTTCCTTTTCGCATCGGCTCTGTGTGTGTGTGTGTGAAAGTGTGCCTTGTTGTGTGTTATTTTGGGTGTGTGTCCGTGTTAAACCTTTTGCCTTTCGGGAAGTTTCTGGGCCGTGGGCGTGAACCAACAGAATGGCCGCTCAGCCTGACAAGTTGCTTAATTGAAAAGTGTTTTGTTTGGCATGCCTCAGGCCAGGCTGGGTTTCTGCACTGAAAAATACAGTTTAAAGCTATTAATTTATCGTTAAAAAATAGTAGTTAAATTCGGAGTTAATTAAGTTATTAGTAAGAAAAAGAAATACGATTTTTCTGACTTCGAATCAAGCACATTTCTTTCTTAAAATTTTTTTTTTTTTCAAATTTTGTCTCTAATTCGGAGTAGCATTATTTCTTAGCCTTACTTCTAGGCTTCAAGGATCTTGGCCCCAACTGCTGATTTCGCAACTTTTACGTTCAATAATTTGCTGCTTATTTATGCGCTTGCTTTAAACCCGGCTAAAAAGGAGCAACAAAGGACTTCCGCTTTCTTTTCTCGCAGGACTTCGTCAGGGCTTCTGTGATTACGCACAGGAGGGGAGTCCCAGAAGGAGTCCTTGCCGCATATTTATCACTTGTGCCACTTTTCATTGCTTCCTCTTTCGCATATCGCCCGGCTCCTCGTGTCCTTGCCAGCTCCTTCCCATCCTCCGTCATAAATAATTATGTTATTTTAGATTCCCCCCGGTTTTTTTTTTCTTTTTAGCTTCGCTTGGGGCGCCTCGCGTTCAGTCGAGATAAATTGTGGCAATAATTATCGCACATTTTTCAACAGCGACATTTTTCAACGACTCTCAGCTAAAAATTGGTGACAGTTTCTGTAATTAAGTCGACATGGTGCCTTAATGACGTCGCCATGCCCGTGTTTATGTGTATTTTATGTATTTTTAATTAACTCTAAATGTTGATTCGGCAGATTCGGGCCTCTGCCAAATTAACTTAATCAAAAGCAACACTCAGCTTTGTGTCTGGAGTGGAGCTCTCTCGCTAGTCTGTAGTCCCGCAGTCGATCCTTTGTGTCTCAAGTGTTTGTCTGTCTAATTGGTAAATTTAATTAGCCGGCCACTGGCCAACGGTCACCTGAGTTTTGTGTTTGTTTTTGTATTCCTACTTCCGCTCTCTCACCTCACTGCATCCAATTTTCTGCTCAAATTTAATAAGCACGCTTCTAGATTTCGGCCAGCTAGAGTCTGGCTAAATTTATAGACTCCGCTCCATGGGCTCCTGCTGGCGGCAAACGTAACTTTAGTTTACCTTTTGCTTTAGCTCTGACGTTAACGGAAATGCAACACTCTCGGGCGGTGTGTGCCACTCCTTGATTTCCGCCCTCCAGTCAGTCAACTGGGGCCATTCCAAGGGGTGGGGTTTAAAAGTTACTTAGAGTTAGGAAGTTGGTGTAAGAGGTATGGGGATAAATGTTTTAAAATTAAATTTAATTAAAATATAATTGTAGAACACATAAATATGATATATACAATATAATATATATCTAATTATTTACTTAATAATAATAATAACAATAAAATATAAATATAAAAGCTTTACATTTCCCACATTATATATAAAATATTTCATGGAAAACTCCCCATATTTTAATGAAATTAAAATCTTGAACTCTTGCACCTGCCCTCGTTTCAACATAAAATATATAACATGGCTAAACTGCTTTGGCGCTGTTTACTGCAGTTTTCAATTAAGTTGCCAATGCCCCTACTGCCTGGCAATTTCCGTGTCCCTCAAAACTCAAACTCGACCAGGTTGCACGTTGCTGTTGCTGTTGCTGCTGCTGTTGCTGCTGCTGATGCTGCTTCCCTTTTTAATTAGTTGACAAACTTGCACATTTTTATCGCCGCTTGTTCGCTGTTGTACCTTTGCCAACTGGCTCCTGTTTGTCCAATCCCTTAGCTGTCCGCTGTGCTCTGGTCCTTGGATCTCTTATTAATTTCATTTTGCACTTGTAATTGCCAGTATATATATATATATATATTGCATGGCATCACTCATACGCCGCGTTGCACCGGAAATTAATTTCAAGGCAAAAAAATAAGGGTGAAGGGTTATTTCCTTAACAATGTCAGGAGCAGCAGGGACCTAAACTGGGAGATAGGATAAGTGAATCGGATAAGAAATATTAGCTGGCATTAAAATCTAAAAAATAATATTATTTTTTACATTAAAAATTGTAAGTTTATGATTTTTTTAAGGCGAAGAAATTCTGGCTTTCAAATTTTATAATTAAGTTGATATTTTCTTTGAATATTTTATATTCCGCGTGGAGATAAAGGGACTTTTTGATCTGTATATTTCTTCTTCACCCTTTTTTCCGTGTTTTGTTTTATTATTTTAAATATTTTTCTTATTATTTTTATTTCTTTCTTTAATATTTCTTTCAATCTGTACTTGCCGTTGTCTCCGGAATTCTCTAATAATAATCTTTTTCCTCCTTTCCTACCAGAATGTTCCTGTATATGAGACTTTTCCTGCAGACTTGCAGCACTGGTTGATGGATAGCTATGGCATCAGTGCCACGGATGTCTTCCACAGCTGGACAGGATTGGGATTCAGCGGAAGGAGTAGCGACAGCGACAGCAGCAGCAGCTGGACAAATGCAGGTCCCCGGAAGAGCCAACTGATCTGCACTGCCGATGGACAGTGCTATGAGATCAACAAAGTTGTCACCGCCTGCTGTCCCTTTTGAGCATACTCAATAAATGCATTTAAACATTGAAAACAATTGAAGGGAAATCATAAATTTGTGGCCGCAGGACGCACAGGAGACAGGGCACAGGACACAGCACACAGGACACAATCCCATCGATTGGCACGAAGTTCCGGCATTGTCCGCAATGAGACCATTAAATACCGTCGTTCTTGTGGACTCTGGTCATATGGCGTCCATCTGTTGTCCAGTTTTGGGGAGGATTGGGAATGGAGGATTCGGGGGCCGTAATCGAAAGCGGAAGCTGCCAAGAGCATTGACTGCTGATGCGTTGGCTCCTCTGTTCGGTCAGTGGTTTTTCTTCTTTTTTTTGGGGTGCTTCAGTTAACTAACCGAGATTTTCCGGGTTCATTATACCAAGTTTTTTTTTTGTAATTTTCCCAAATATTGTGGGACTTCGATTTGGGACTTCGCAAAGGTAAAGGATTAATGTAATATTTGTATGTGGAAAGGCAGATTAAAAGGGAGCTTGCTTTTTATATCTATAGAACCCATTTTTTAAATTACTTTATCGTGGAGGGAGTATATATTTGTTATACAGAAACTGGGATTCATATAATTAAATATTATTCCATTTTAATTAGAGACTCCAAATTTCAAGATATATTTAGTAAAAATCATCTACATCATATCTACATATCATCTACAAGGTAAGGTATTAGTTTCTATAAAACTCTTAATATTTCTAAATAAAAATGTTTAGCTTATGGTAAAATACACAAAATATTCTTTCGAATTTTTATATAATCCCCATTTAATTTTATAATTTAAAAACCAGGGTATTTCCTTGGTCGACTATACGTATTAAAACAAACCCCAACAAAAGTCCCTCGGGGGCTTTGTGCTCTTTATGCGTGTCTGCAATCAGCGACAACGAATGTTTCCATGTACAGAACGCGTGGCAAAACAAAAGGATAAAAGAGAATCGTCCACAACAAAAACCGGAAAAGCCCTGCCAACAACAACAACAAGAACTAACGCTGCATCTGGGGGGAAAATCAACATGCAACAGCGAAAAATGGCAGCAACAAATGTCAGTTATTTTCATTTTGCTCCTGACTTCGCCACCATCTTTTTACTTTTCCTTCATTTTTGCATGCTGTGTGTGTGCGGGAATTTTTTGTATAGCAGGAATCACACATTGATTCATAACTAAAATATTATAGAGGAAATTTCAGGAGAAAATAAAGACTCATTTTCAGAAAAGTAAATTTCTTTACCGGAAATTCTTTGATATAATTAGGAACTAATTATAGTGATATGACATTATATTGAGTTTTGTATAGAAAGAAAGTCTTTCTAAAAAGCAGAAAGAGACAATACATACTGTTTGCTAGACATTTTTGTGGTAAAAAGGTTAAGGATATATTTTTATTTAAGGTTTATTTTAATGGCTTTGGTTTTAATAATAATAATAATATTATTATTTTCATTTTTAAATTTATATATTCTACATCAATGTTCTTTTGTTAATAACCAAATACATAAAGCTATATTTAATTTTCACTTACAAACGTGTGAAAAACGCGCCACTGTGCTGCACTGCGTCTCTCAATTGTTTCGCTGGTAAACAATGTGATTTTTAGCGTGAAATTTCATTCAATCGGCACGGGTAGAGGCCATGGCTATAACCAACCCCTCTTCCCCTTAGTTACCAACTCATGTGATGGCCATTGGTGGGCAATTTGTGTGTGCGAAGCGTTCAGTGCAATCGAAAAAAATATGTCGAAAAGTTTTCCCCTTTTAAAAAATAAAAACAATTTTTGTTTTATTTTTAATATCTCAATTTTTCATTTTTTATCAAGAGAATTGTTTTGTATATGGTCTGAGAGGATTTTTGGTCTTTTTCTGTGCAAAAATTGCTTTTAATTGATAAAATTGTTTAAATATAAGGCATTCATACGAGCAAGCATACATCTGTTTGTTAGTGTTTCGCTTGATGGGTTTTATGTATATATTTGAAATTCCAATTTAGCTTGCATTACATTTGTTTATTTGTTTTTACATGTTGCAATAAAAGTTGAAAAAGTAAAGTGATTTTTTATGTCTGCACATGTAGTTGATGTTTTTATTGATTATTTTATGAATAGCAATTAACTAAATGTGATTTGAATTTAAATTGTCTTTATTGACGTTTATGTTTTTGACGACAAGAAAAACCCATTTACTATATTACTTGATATTTTAAGTTTTTGTCAAGACATTTACTTATTTAATTACAAATAATATTATTGCATTTGAGCAAAAAAAAAAAAAATATTTGCTTTGTGTTTTTTACTATGTGGTATTAACATTTGCTTTATTATTGCATTTATTGATCCTTTTAATTATTTTAATTATACCATCTGCATGAGGGATTCAATTTCTAAATAAAAATGCAAATTAAATAATATGCTGCACAACTGTTTTTTGGTGGGATAAACATATAAGAGTCAAGTAAAGGCAAAAACCAATGTCTGAAATATTCTGTAACTATTAAAAATAATAGCATGGATTATAAAAAACACACTCTTAATTGCTGCTCGTTGGAAAATAAATAATAAAAAAATGTTTTGAATAAAAATATGGCAGACAACACATTTTTATATCCTTTTTTAAATAATATATTAAATAAATCATTTTAGAAAAGGTTTTTATTAATTTAATTGTATTGTAATTAATTGTATTGTAATTAATTGTATATTGTAAATTGTTTATTTGTATAAATTAAATCCCTAATAATATATATTAAAACTGAATATTTGGTAGGTATTAAAAGAGGTTTCTTGGATTTAATGTTTGTCTAATATATAAATCCACATTATTTTTTTATATAATTACTTCTTATTACCTACAACCTTCCTGCTTTATTTAAACAACTCTTTCGTTGCTTACGAACTCATTACTTTCGCGGCTCTTTATTTAAACTCTGTTGCAATTTAATTAAAGACCCCCACCGATCCAAACGAAATATATATAAATAAATGAACAAACTGGCTGACAGACAGTAAGAGTGCCAAAAATTTCGCGAGCATAAATGCCAGCGATTTTCTGGCTGCCCTTGCTTTTCCGAACTTAGCAAAGAGCCGCTGTAGCCGGGAAAATGTTGGCTTAAAAGCACCGCTTTTGGCCCTCATTTTTCGTCCCGCCAATCTGTCTGAGTGCCGCACCCACATATACATATGTACATACATACATATATATCTGCTACTATGCCATATAGTCCTATATAGGTAATGCATGTAAACGATATTGCTTCACTCAACTGTCAGAGGGCATTAAATAATATTTTACGACTGTGTGAGAGGCGGTGGGAAGTCATCATCATCATCGTTGTCGTCGTCATCATCAGGGCCTGTGACATTTCTGACTGCAGGCTGCCAGGGAATCCCGAAAAGGCAGCACCATGGCAACTCCACAGAACAGACAGACATATATGTCATGTGCAGAATTATGTAACACAAGTTGGGGTGGGGTAGGGGGCAGGGTATTTAATTTTTTAAGCAAACTAAAATTCTGGCAGCCTTTCCATCCGCCTTCACATTTAGCATGGAAAATGTGCATAAATGGTTGCATACTTTGTGGGGCTTGGCAGGCAGGCTCTTCAAAGGATTCGCTGGATGCAATGACAGCCTAGACCTAGTTTCGGGTTATTTTGATTTTCATGGGAAAATGGGAAAAGCGCGGCTTGAAATGGAGTAGTAAACGTTAGTTTATGGCCTTTGGATATTCTTGACTTTGATGGGTTTTATAGAGATTTTATTGTAACGTATTTGAAGGTTTTTTTGGGTTATTTTTTTTGTATTCCACAGCTTCTCCGGGAGATTTAAATAAAAATAATTATAAATGTAATTAGAATTTATGAGAATTTTAATTAAAAAAAAAATAAGTCACGTAAATATTTAATTTATATGAAAAAGTTTCATTCTAAGTAACCCATAATTTTTTGTTTGTTTATTAAGCTTATTATTCAATGATATATATTAAATATATGTTATATATATAACATAATATCTACATAAATTAAATATTAAATATATAAATATAATATCTATATTAAATATATGAATATAAAGTCCTTTTAGTACTTCTTTTTAAAGACCATTTCCATTTTCCCCTCAATTTTCTTCAATTCTCCGAGCCCTTGACAGCAGGAGACAAGAGAGGTTGCTATTCCCATCAGCAATTTGATAGTTGACTAAATTTATAAGGAATGCATTGCCAAAGGAAAGCACTTAGATATGAAATTTGAGAAGTTTTGCCCTCCCCATGACTCCTTACCATTTCCGTTTCCCCCGGGGGAATTTCACCTGCTGACGACACGAACGTGTCCAAAATGCGGGCCTCAATAATTTTAGGTGAGTTTATTATGCAGATAAACAAAATGGGGTGCCTACCTCGATTTTTGCTGACTCAACATTAAGTTTGGCCAAACTCTCAGACACACACACATGGCTGGCTCTCTTTTGCCAAAAGCCTTTGGGCCTTGGTCAACAATTGCCGGCAATCATCTAGGCAGTTACCTTATTACAACAACAAAGAGAGAGGGTAAGGAGGGAATAAGGTAGAGGTGAGGCTAAAACTTGGCCATAACGGGAGTTATCTGACTGTAAATACATAATCTGCTGGCTGGCTGGCTGAATGGTCGGCTGACTGGAGGCTGTCCTAAAGGGAACCCGTCGACGTTGCAGCTTTCTGGTTCCCAAAAGATTTCAGCCAGCTCTTGTGCACCTTGAATACGGATTTACTTTTATTGCCACAGCTTTACGTTGCCCACTTCTTAAGGCACTGGGAGAAAATAATAAAATAATGAGTTGAATACGATATAATAAGGTGTAAAGGTTATTGATGAGTTTGACTTTTGTCTTAAACTGTTGTATAGCCAAAACTGCGGTGTTTGATTAGATCTTTAAGTCTTAGAAAAGTAATATATTTTAAGCTAATATTATGCCTAAAAAAAGTAAACGAGGGAATTTTTAGATTACTTCTAAAACAGCCTCAGGCTATACCTTTTAGTCTTAAAGTTGTCTATATAAAAATACTACTTAACTCGTTCCTTACATTTAAAAAAAAATCATTTGAGTACATTTTTTTATACTGTCCATATAAGTACCTTAAAAATTATAAAAACATATTTTTAATAATATTTATTCATATTTTGGAATGACCAAAGGAAAGGACCCTCTCATTATCTGTAATTTTCTCATTGTCTCAAGTCTGCTATTTATTCGTACTTATTTAGGAGCCTTAAATACAGTTTTTGTAAATATTATTATTCTTTTTATTATAATAATATATTGTTTAGTTATTATTAAATATAAAAAATAATTTTTTAATAATACGTGTCTTATTTGTAAAGGACTAAGCCCTTAGTTAAACCCTCAAACTTTCTTTTTTAGCATGCTTTTATTTTACATAGGTTTTAAAAACTCTTAAATGTATTAATTTTTTATATGAAATATTATTTTTATTCCTAATAAATCTAAATTTATATTTTTAATAATTTTTCATAGGCCGAAACCCCTGCTATCCTCTTCCATTTCCTCTCTCTGTAAGTCTTCTTTTCTTTTCTACTTTTTGTTGTTATTGCTGTTGTTGTTATTATTGTGGGTTCCGCATTTAGGGTTAAGCAGGTGCTTTATAAACCAAGCATCCAGGTGGGCCGGCCTCTAACGGTAAATAAGGACAAATACCACGTAATGGGCAACCTGTGCGTGGCTGAAGCCCCATCGAGCAAAAACTAGAGGGATATCCCCTGCGAATCCCTTTACTCCTCCTGCCTAGCACAGGAGGGTGTGAATGGGGACCGGGAAAAAAGGGATACTGAGGAGCCTGTAAAATTTTCACCTTTTAATGTGTCCCCAAAGCGCAATCAAAAGATCCTTGTCAGTCACTTTTGTTTAGTTTTCCCAGAAAGGTGAAGACGTGAACTTGTCGCGCTGATATTGTTGCCATCTTAATGCATAATTACTTGAGCCAAGTCTGGCTCGACATCTTTAGTGGCTCGTGAAATATTTATTAAGTGTCCGCGAACTTTTGAAATACTTTTCCCATAATTTCGACGATAATGCGTTGGCTTAGATTTCTGGTTTCTGCCCAAGAAGCTCTTATGGGTTATTAAAGTCCAAAGTTTTTGATAGTTTTCGACTTGTGAGGAAGTGGGTTTTAAGTGGACATTATTTTGAGTGTTTCTTAAACTTTATAAATTAAATACCTCTTTCAAGTTTTTAATAGCACAAATGTAATTAGGGCTTTGAATGGACTTTTAGTCATTTAAAAAAAAAAAAATTTTAGTTACGTTATAAGCAAAATTAATGAAATTTAAATCAGGGTTTACATAGGAGGATAGAATTTTAGTTTCTACTTGTTGAGGCTGGAAATTATTTTAAATTAAAATTTTGAAATAGGTTTAATGCCTTAATAAAGAGGTTTGTAATTTAAATTTAACATTTAAACACTTAAGTAGGTAAGGTATTTAATTATTTTATATAGTTTTTTTGACCTTAACTAATAATGTTAAAACAACGAAAAACTAATAAAAAAAACCCCATTAACTTACTTATTATTTTATACAAATTATATTTTTATAATTTATAAATAAAGGTGCAGCATTTGCCAAGCCATAAAAATTCTAAGAAATTTATTTTAACGCTTATAAAACATTTAAAAATATCTATGTAAACACAAAACCAAAATAATGGAAAATATATTTATATATTTCTATACTCCATAAAATATACCCTTTTATGGCCATAAATCCAGGCAATACCCTCTCCCAACTAGTCAAATATCAACAATAACTCACCACAAAGCAAATACAAATTGCCTTATATAATCTACACTAGCAACAACAGCTCTCGGGCCACCAAAATCACATAATTCATACACACACAACATATAAAATAGCACATACACCCTCCCTAGGTTGGTCACGTGAAAGACAAACAGAAAACAAATGGAGAAACTAGCGGCAAAGCCCGGCCGACATATTGAAATTCATAACTACATACAGAAACCAATTACAATATCAATTTAAAAGGGATTAAAATGGTCTCGTCCCGGTCCCGGCCTTGGGGCTTAAGCCACTCTCCAGGCTTTGGGCCATGGTCAAAATGCGGCATACTTTGCGGCGTATTTAAGATTTGTTCCCTCGTATAAAATTTGTGAAATTGCAAATTGTATTTGCTGGAGCCAAAAGGAAAGGAAGCGAGCGAAAACTTTTAAATGAAATTCTGAGCTGGCAGATTTTCATAATAAATAACGAAGGCATTACACGAGCATAATCAAGCATAATGCCATTGTGTAACATCAAATACGAGTGAGTATATTGTATTGACTCAGCCGAAAGCAGGCAGAAGATGCCCTCAACAAGTGGCAATCTCTCTTCCACTCGCTGCGATTTGGTGTGGATTTTTGCATAATTTATCTTGTTTGCTTGTTAAACCCAGGAAAATTCGTACACAAAAGACCTCAATTTATTCGCCAGTATTAAAAGTATTGGTGGCCAGCGGGCCGAGAACTAATTTGGCTAAGTAAAGATGCAGATAGTGCAAGCCGGAATGGTATGCAAATAGAGCAAAAAAAAACTGGTTCTGCAGTTTTCATTAAATTGAAATGCTCTACCAAGCAATTTAATTTTAAAAGTGGCAAAAAAAAGGAGATATCTACTATATACCTCACTCATTCCTCTCAGAATTCCATCCTTGTCTCTCCGCTACGCTCTCATCAATTCGTCCATCCATCATGTCCATCAATTGCTGGGTCTTAGGCCCCGAGACAGATAAATCAGTTAAGCATCGTCATGTCAAGTTAACAGGCGATTACAAGGGCTTTACCTGGCCAGGATATATGTATGTGGCTAAAAGGCTTTTGCAAAAGGTCAAGACGGTAGAGGGGAGAGCATTTTCCGTAGCCTTTAAAAGGATATTATACATTGTTAAATATTTGATAATTACGTTTAAGTTAGTAGGATTTTAAATGTAATTAGGAACAATATTCAGTGCTTAATTATATTCTAAACAATCTTTTAGTCACACTTGCAAACAAAATATCTTAAAAGCCTTCACCTTAAAGAGAACCCAATTAACTATAGCTGATTTCGAGCCATACCCCCTGACGAATGCATCAAATTAACTGGCGATTACAAAGGGCTTTCGACACCGGACACGCCGGGATATATATTGTATATATATACAACCCATACGATAACCAATCGAGTGTAGGCGACGCAACAAGCAAAGACAATTGAAAGGATAACAAGGCGGGCAGGCAGACAGACAGCGCAGACAACACAGTCCTTTCCACAAGCCCGCTTGTTGATAAAAGAAATTAAACACAAAAAAAAGAAGCAACACAGAAATAAACGAAAGTTAAGCCCGCAAGACAATTGGCAACGGGTGGGAATTGTTGGGGGAAAAATGGTTAAAAGGGGCTTTCCCTTCTGGTTTGGGGATCTGCGGCATTTGTCTCGACTGTCGACTCTGTCTCGTTGACATGACGTTGCCTGCGTTGTCTGCTCCTTGTTCTGTATTCAGTATTCTGTGTTTTTCGGTTTGCTTTTGCCGTTGCCCGTCTGTCGTCTGCCTACCACCAAGTGAGCAACACGCGCCAATGATTATGTTGCCGCTGACAATGACAACAACAGCAGCAGAAGCAACAGCAGCCGCGGGAGCAACAGCGGGAAAATAAGAGCAACATCAAAAGCGATGCAACAAACACAGCAACAAGAACCTTAAGACCAGCAGCATACAGATAGAGAAAAAATGAATTAATGTTATTCATTTCAATAATAAAAATACACCTTTATATATACACCTTATAATATAAAGTTTTACAATCTCTCCAACTATCTCCAATAATTATTTGAAACGTATTCTTTAGATGTTAAACCAATCGAATTTTAATTAGAAGAGATTTCAATTTAAGGATTTGTGAACACTTTTGAGACTTTTTATACTGATAAGTAGAATTTTATAGTTCATTTGATTAAATGAGTTCTTATATGCATTTATTTTTTACAAATTGAGTTATTATTTTTATTCAGATCTAATGTATACATTTTTGTTTGTCTAGATAAATGTAACTTAGAAAATATAAATTATTTGGCATATTTATAACTTGTTCTGCACTTTAATTCTTTATAACATGTGTTGTATTTTTAGTTTACCACTACTTATAAGAAAATGCCCTATCGCTGGGTCAAAAGTGATCTAAAATGTCGGTGATATTATAAAATTCAATGGATTTTTCACACAATTTAAATTTTTTTCCTAAAAAAATAAAATAACGCGGCCACACTGCCTTCCAATAAAACATTTACCCTTAAATATAAACCTTGTTTTGCTACAAAATAATATAACTGTCTTCAATACCTATTTATTAAATATTTATATATAAAGTATATATATCTTACGGCTTTCCAATTTTCTCGCAGTGCACAACAGCAACATTTTTGACTCATATTCACTTTTCCTTGCCAAACTCGGTAAATAACTCGTCTACAATATTTCTATATAGAAAAAAATATATCTAATGTCGTCCAATTTGTTTTCCAGTGTAACACTAGCAGCATTATCAGAAACATTAGAAAGAACCTCAAGAAACCCAAGAAGCAACAGCAACCAGCAACAGTCAAGACTCCGAAAAGAGTCTGCAACTAAAGTCAGCAACATTCGGACTCCAGTTGGCGGCAAAGGTTCGGTTGCACGAAGCTTTTCATTGACTAAAAGTGACGCAGGCGCAACATTAAACTCCGATTTAAGGCCAATCCTCCTTCAGTTCCTCAGTTTCAGTTCGTTCTTGTCACTCGTGCGTGTTGGTCACACGCGGCGTATGAGTGATATCGGTGGGTACTTCCCAGAGTCGAATTCGAAGTCGTTTTATTGGATTTTGGCGCAAGTAAGCACACAAAAAGCCGGCTAAAGTGTCGCTCCTCGTGTGTGTTTGTGTGTTGACGGAAATACTTTGAGCAATCGAAAGCAAAAAAGCAACAAAAATATAGAGGGAAAGGTGGAAAAAAACCGAAAGAAAAAGTCTTAGAAAATTAACTTGGCCCATTCGTTATATTGCGAGTATTGTTCTTAGTGGTTATATATTTTGTTTGGTTTCTGCCCAGGCCCCCTGCCAGCGCGAAAGTAGGTTAATTGACGTGTGTTGTGGGCGTGTATCTACGGGGGAAATAATAAAAATATATACGTACGAAAACAAATAAGAGAGCTGCCCCCGGTGAAGTGGTCAATTGCCCCAGCCCGAGGCCCCTGAACTCATCTGCCGTACATTATAAGGGTGTGAGCCTTGGCCGGAGCTTATTAAAGGTATGTAAAGGAGACTGCTCTTATCACGAAAAATGTAAATTATATTAAGAAGACTTAGAAAGAAGGAAAAAGTAATTAATGCAGGCATAAGAACGCTGCTTCTTAATAAGGGAAAGAAAAGAAAATTATAAGGAAAAGTTGGGAATGGGTTAAGATTTTAATTTATTAAAATCGACTAAAAATAAATATGAAAATATATTTGGAAAATGCTTTAAGAATATTTGTATTTATTATTAAAAATTATTAAAAACTATCTAACATAATTAAAAAATATCAAAGTGAGCTGCTTTATTTGTTATTAAATAAGTAAAAGAGCTATTCCAATTATTCCTATTAAAAATATAATTGCTCTCCACCACTTTGTTAATGGCCTTTTAAATAACTCGTTTATACTTGTTTTTTTGGGGGCATTGCATTAGATTGCCATACATTTCCATAATTTATCAATAATATTAGCACAATGCATTTGAAAAATATCTATTGTTTTTAGCTGACTGAGTCTAGGCAGCGATAATTTATTTTCCTTGTGGCCAATTTTAATTAGTTTCTGATATGAAAATGCCATGGAAAATGTGGGAATCAATGAACTGTCAGTTATGGGCATCGATTAAAAACGTTTTATGGCCACAAGAATGTAGTTAAGTTTATATAGGGAATAGGAAACATTTTAAAATTAAATGAATTTATGTAAACCAACGTTTTATTATAATATTGAAAATCAATTCATTTAAATAGGTATTTAATTGTTTCTTTTATTTTATTATATGCCAAAACTGTTACATATGTACTTAAATAGACTTTTCAATTTACCATTTACTATAAATTATATTAAAATTAACTAAAGTTACTTTTAGTTGATCTTATTTTAAAAATTTTCTATTTATGTATTTCGCAAAAAAACCTGTAAAAGCTCACCCTTTTCAAAAAATAATGTAATTAAATTACTCTTAGTTAGCCTAACGAAAATATTACTTTGAAATCCCTCAATTTACACATTTATTTTTAATTGCAAAGTGCCTGACAAACTATCTCATAATTAGCCACACAATCTAGATAAATTTTTCATCTATTGTCGCAGCAAAAAAATGAAAAAAAATAAATATATATAATGCCAAAGCGAATTTTATTGCATAACCAGTAACAAAACATATGCAAAATAAACTTCAAACAAATGTCCCCGCACACACAGAGAACACACAAAAAAATAAAATAACAACAAATAAAATACCAAAAATTAAAATAAACAAAGTGAGCAAGGGGTTTCGTGGGAGTGGTTGCGTTTCGGTGCCTTTAAGGCAACTCGCAACTCTGTTGCACAAATTTATTAATTCTTTTTTTCATCTCCAAGTTGTGGCTATGTGTGTGTGTTTATGTTGGTTGGGGGTGTGTCAAAATTTAAAAGCATTCCTTTGGACGGGCAATGTCCTGGCAGCTGCGGGTCGGTGTGCGTGTGCCTTTCGCCTTTGTTTTATTATTTTGCGGAAGCTGCGAACCAACATTTATAAAAAGGTTTTCCTTGCTCTCCCAGCTACGTGAGCCGTGCACACACAGGCACACACACACCCGGCACATTGCTCTGCATTACCGTTATTTTATGACGGAAGTACATTTAAGCAGATTTTTTTCCACAGGACTCGCTCGCAAAAAAAAGGGCTGCTGCCAAATAACAAAATAAAAGAGCAACCGAGGAAATTTAAATATTTTCTTTTACGCTCTGCTTTTCATTTGCCCGTCTCGCTAAAATTTATGACCAACGAAATTGGAATATGCCCCGAAACAACAGCAACAATAATAAAGACACAGCACAAAGTTTACTTCGATTGCCATAAAAAATAAATAAAAAAGATCATAGGGTGTTTGGTATTACTAGAAAACAGTAGCTAGCTTAGGGATGGTAAAGGAATGAGGTATATTGATTTTGTATCAATATTTTTAGTTCTAACTAGCTTTAATTTATTATAATCCATCGATATTTGATCGATAAAATAAATTTATTGAAATACGAAAACTATGATCAAAAATAGTAAATTCATTTAAAAACCAATAATATTTATAGATAATCGTTAGGTTACATCTTTGATCAAATTTCTTGGTGTATTTTTCTGTCGATCCCTTATTGTTCAAATTATTCAGATATAATTCCCAAACCAAATTCAATCTAATAAAACCAAAAAGCAAGAAACCAGAGGGCTTTTCCCCTCCACATCGCCACCACATATCTCATTAATTGAAATTTAATACAATTACCCAGGCGAATGTGTGGAAAGCCAAGTAAAAGTCAGCACCAAGAAACACACATAAATTCAAAACATCCACACACTCGTCTGCTCCTGGCCTTGCCTGGTGAGAGATTCTTTGCCAAGTAAGTGACTCAATAAATAAATTTACTTGCCAACTTTTGGCGTTGCTGCTCTCTGCTCTGCTGGTGTTGTGGCCTTGGGGGACTGATTGTTGCTTTCTCAAGGTAGATTTGTGTCCCAGGCCCAAGCCCAAGCCCCAGCCAAGTACTCTGCCAAAAGATCTGAGGATACTTGGAGCCGTAATAAACAACACTTGATCGGGGACAGGAACAGGGGCACAAAGTTAAGTGTGCTTTTTGCTGGGGCAACCGAAATATATTTTAAGAA
The DNA here is from genome assembly GCA_018903765.1 of Drosophila aff. chauvacae BK-2020. Classification (NCBI taxonomy): domain Eukaryota; kingdom Metazoa; phylum Arthropoda; class Insecta; order Diptera; family Drosophilidae; genus Drosophila; species Drosophila aff. chauvacae BK-2020. The sequence continues at coordinate 10,979,331 of JAEIGO010000058.1, forward strand.
TTTAACTAGATAAATGAGAATAAACGGAGCCATTCATTCTGGGAACACCAAAGACTTCATAATGGAATATATCAAAGAATTTTTGTTCAAATGTTTCCTTTTTTCTTGAGTTTGAAACTTAATCGGTGGGAGATAAAAATGTGGCATTGAGTGGAATATGTTTATGAAATTAAACTAAAATACAAATAATGTTTCTAATAGTTTTCCAGTAATTAATAAAAGTAATTAATATTTATTGACAAAATTAGTAAATCAGTTTTAATATATTTATTTTACCTTGATTTTTAAGAAACAAATTTGTTTTAAATTTAGCTCAATAATAATATATAATTTAACTTGTTTTTAGTTGAATATTTAATTAGTTTCTGGTTTTAAGACCACTCTCAATATTTATTTAAATATTTAAATATTTATTTCATAAAACAAACCCTAAGCAAAATAATTACATAACTCTCCCTATTTTCACATTCAATCCACGAACCCCCTTTTAAGCTTTAAATTATAGGACCCTCTGCGTTATGATCCAATCTAAGTGAGGTTCGTAAAACAGAATTCCCAGAAATGCGAACTTGAATTTGCACAGCATTAGCACGAGGGCAACCGAAAAATGGGAAAAGCAGGGAAAACGAACTCAGAGCTGAGAGCATTTATTAAGTAAGTGAGCTATTCAAAATCAAAGCAGCGGAAAAATCCAGCATGTCGAGGAGGGGTGAATGTGTCGCCTGATGATTGTCAGGCAAATGTCAAGCTCAGGCTTCTGGGGCTGCGATGCTCAGCTAGTCTCACGTCTCGTTTGGGTCTTCGTCCCTCACAGCTTTTCACCTGATTTTCCTCGGATTTTACACTGCTTTACTCGCCACCTGCATCTGCTCTTGCACCTGCACAGCTGCAACAATGTGCAGACATTTATGCCACCAGATGCCGTCGGCAGCATCAGCAGCAGGTGAAATGCCTCGCCTTGCCATCCTTGAGTGGCATCGCAATGGCAGCTGGCCCGCCATTCTAATGCCGCCGCCATTTCCATGACATTTCCGTGGTGCGTTTCCCGGAGCACTGAAAGCGCATTAGCTTTGTCATTTATCGCTGCATACTTTCCGGCATCTTTGTTGCCAATTCCAACAGGGCCGCGAGAATGTTGGCTTAAAGCGTACCTTTCACTTCGAACCGAACACAAACACAATCGCAGCCTAGCAGCTTGAACTTAAAGTTAGCTTTGGTTTGCCTTCGGCGCTTGGGTTTTGTTATATTTTACCCAAGAGGTGAACTGAGGAATATTCTGAACTCATTGGTGTGTGCTGGATTTTGTTAAAATGGTTTCTTTGTAGTAGGGGGAATGATTGGGGGTGTTTTGCACAATTTATGAACCAGCTCATAACCAATTTTTAGCGTAATATGAATAAATACATAGGAAATAGGAATAGGAGTAGGAAATACATAGTTTGCGAGATATTTATTAGGCTTAAAAAAGAAAATGAATTACTTTATTTTCTTAAACAAAGCAATTAGACATCTTAAATTGTACTGAATTTTAAGCTTATTTGATCTCTCGGAACATTTTAGTTCTAAGGAATTCAAGTCCAAGTTTTTGTTATATGCTAAAAATATAACAGAACTTTAATAGTTTTAAACCAAACACATTTTAGTTGTCCGAGACCCTGCTTTTAAAATACACACTCGATTTATAAATATATATAAAATACATAACATACCCCTCCAATATGAATTTGAGGTCGGTCTCCTTTGTGTCGTTGCTGCCGATGATGTGTGCTGACATATTTCGCTTATCAAAGTGCCACTGACAGATGGGGGCGACCGAGCAGAATGTTTTTGGTTTTGGTTCCGGCCAAAATGTCAAGGTTCCACATGCTTCGTTAGCTGCATTTTCATAATGTATGTACATATATAGCAAGGCTTCCCTAGAGGAGAGAAAGCCTTAATTAAAGGCTTGAATTTCCAATTTTCAGGCATTGAAAATTAATTTCATATAGACACAAGAGGCAGTTCCTCTCATCCTCACCTTTCATTCTTCCTTATGCTTTGTGCTTTTTTTGTGCATAAAAAGTGTGAACGATTTTATTGTGTGGAAAATTTGCTTGCTCACAGGGGCCTCCCGTAGTGTGTGTATGTGTGTGTGTTTGTGTGTGAAAACGTACTCTTGCATAATTTAAAAATGCCCGCATCATTCATTCGCAGCGTTGCACGCTCCTCGTTGCCGTGATATTTCGTGCCAGGCGGCCAAGGTAACAACAATGGAAAGGTCGCATTTTCACCGTAGTTGGAGTTTGTCTTCTGTTTCGTTTGCTTTTCGGTTTTTTCCTCCTCTATATTTTGCAGCTTAGCCAATGTTTGTTTTAAACTCTTTTTTAGTTGGCGTATCTAACTGAGCTTTATGGATACGTGTGGGAATTTATGGAAATGTGTCAAATTTGGGTTGAAAGTTATGATTTAGCTTTTTCGATTACAATTTATGAAGCGGGTAATTATATGTTTCAGACTTATAAATCTGCTTAGACTAGTTTAAGGTGTTTTTATAATAAAATTTCATTATCAGCAGCTTTATTTATATATAAACTATTCAAAAAAAATTTAAATCCGAAAAAGAGCATCAGTAAAGAATCTCTTTTAGAGTTTATACTTTTTAAGCCCATTTTAAGTACAATTTATTAACTAGAATTTAAAGCCAGTGTGAGTACGGTCAGCTAATCCCCTTGAATATTCTTAAATCCCCTTTTTTGGAACAAAGCCAAATCCTTTTCAATTGCCAGCGAATTCCCGAATAGTGTCTGACAATTAAAAACGCAAAAAAGAAAAAGGAAAACAAGGCGGGTCACAGCACGAACCCCACTTGAATGCAGCTAACCATGAAAGCGCGTTAAAAAAGCATTGCATGCACATGGACGTTTTGTAGCCCCAATCCCAATCCCAGTCCCAGTCCCAGTCCCAGAAACGAATCCTAGTCCAAAAACCCCACCTTGCCATCAAATATGCATGTAAAACGCCGTAGAGAAGGCAGTAGGGAGCATGGCTCCGTACGGAGCTCAACAATTTTGCCTACGGACAAGGTCCAGCTCAAAAAAAAATAAATATATATATATAAATCTTAAATGCCTTGACATGTGTTCACCGAAAAAACTGAAACTTATAAAAAAATCAAGAAGTAAAAGTAAACTGAAACTACAAATACTCTTGCAGATTAAGTGAAAGCTGGAAAGCTTTCCCTGGCCAGGGAAACTTTGTTTGAAGTTTTAAGGATATGCCTTCTTTTTATCGCTCGGTTTATCGCTTAGGAAAATGTAAGGCGATTTTTATATTGAAAAGCTGATGAGAGGAGACAACAAATACTTATATTTTACACTGCAAAATTTCCATATTTTCTATTGCTTTATAAATGAAACATTAAACATTATTTCAACAAGGCTCCTATGCTGGTTTAAAGAATGATAATTTTATACTATTTTTTGCTATATTTTGATGCAAGTCTCTTAAGGTTTTTATGCTTTAATTTTTTGGTTTTTGTTAATTAATTTAATAAACATTTAAATTTATATTTTATTAAAAAAATGAATGTTCCTATAATAAATTATGTATTGAATGACTTAAAAATGACTTATTGTTTACTAAAAGTCATGATCTTTAAGGGTAAACTCTGTCATTTTATTGCGAATTTCATTGAATATTATATAATATATTTTAAATGTATGATAAAAACTTTTCCTATTAAATTCATGAAAGCCAAAAGTTTCGCTTTTAACGAAAAATAAAAACCTAATATCGATTGTTCATATTTGCCAATTAATTGTTCGACAACTTCAATGTTGCAAATTGCAAACCAGAATTCAACACTCTGTGAAGAGTAACGATACAACGATACAAAAAAATAAATCCTGGTAAACACAACAGCCCCTAGCACTCCACTTTATTCACTGTATACAACTCAACGCAGCAATAGTGAAAAAATCTTGAACTCAACGGGTGGGTGAGTGGTCCTTGGGATTGGCAGGACTCGATGGGGTTTGCATTGCGTCCTTTGTATTTCGGTGTGTTGCTTAGCAGCAAATTACTTGGCATGTCAATTGACGTTGATGACAAATTTTCACAGCCAAAATAGTTTTTCTTTTGGCCCCTCGCAGCAGGTAGTATTTTGTTTAATAAACCATTTGGCTGAGACTGCGACTTGGACTGCAGGGGCGTGTGTTGTGGGTGTGTGTGCCCTGGGTGTGTGTTTTGTGTGTGGTAATATTTATGGGTTTATTTTTGCGGGCATGTGTATAATATGTAGATTTCGAAGGCAACAAACCCAAAGCGGTAAATCAAAATACATGCATTGCGTATGAGTGTTGAAACGGAAGCCTAGAGGAGGTGGAGTTTTCTTGTGATTTATAAGCAATTTCTCATGTTGCACGAAAATACTTGAGTTGCAAGCTGAATTCGGTGAGTTAGTGATGGGTTCGAAAATTATATATAAATAAATAAAGTTAAAAAATATTAATTGCGAATAAAAAGGAATTTATAGTTAAATAAAAAGTTAATAATACTATATGAATATGGTTTTTAAAAAGGAAAATATTATAATTAATACACTTCTTGATATACATTTTAATTATTATTAAATAAATTAATATACGTATGGCACATATATGTATTAATAAATATTTTGTTCATCATGTTTGTTTAATAAGTGAGTTTTTACTTATAGAAATATTAAAACAACACATTTTTATGTATATTTGAATTTAAATTTTATTGCATTGAATTATATAAATATGAATTATGTATAAATATCAATTTAAAAAGTATTTCTTGCTAGTATTTCAGTGCAATATTAACATAACATGTGTTTTTTTAATAAATGATGAAATTATTTAATTAAATATTAACTCTAAAGTGAACAGACATCAAAATCTGCAATATACACGCTTATTAAATACAAATTTCGACTTCATTCTCGCATAACTTTAAGGTGAATCTCCTACAAATTTCATGTAGCAGATGGCATGCCCATCTCTATCGTTGGCTTTGCTTGAATAGGCAAATTTCTAGACTTTCCCAGACACACACACAGCCCAGCCGCAGTGGGGGCAAAAATGCTTAGATATTTTTTATGCCGAAAATAAATTGAACTTGAGGCGAAGTAGATGGATGGATGGACGGATGGGGGGTAAGGATTTCGGGGCCCAGGGATCAGGACTTGGGCAAAGGCAAATCATTTGGAGTAGACGAAAAGCGACGAAGCGCATAAATTGTTGGCACAAACAAACGTACACACACAGTGCTACACTACCTTCCATACATATAAGGCGCATGAAGTTTGAAGGAGGCGGCGACGTCCAAAGTGCTTGAGTTGTGTTGCTGCTTTGAGGGATTATACCTGCTGGAAATACGAGGGGAAATCCTTAAGCCAAACCCAAACCCATATCCCAATACCAGCCAGGACGACGCTGAAAGCTCATCTCTAGAGGATTCTGCCTTAAAATTATGATTTATACTTATATTATATATATATTATAATTTTTTCTGCCATTTTTTCGTGTAGTTACTGCCTACTCAGAGTCTTGGATTTAAGTTGAAAAATTCGTGCTGTCTTTGGCTTGCCCCCAAGGCAGTATTTTTTACGTTTAATCGACGCCGCAGCTACGATATACGAGTCCCGTTTGTGCTCTTGATATAGCCATAATGTGACGCAAAGTGGATCCAGTGGTGTTTCCTGTCCCCCAGTCCCAAGGATAAAGCTGTCAAGCGAAAAGGTTCGATCCACATAGAGGTCACATTTATCTCGTGTTTCTCGTTTCGGGCAAATCGATAATAATACACCTTCAAATTATATTGCCTCTCTGCCTAAGAAAATAAGAGTATGTAATGTGTAATCAATTTTTTGTAGTGCCAAAGTGTACATATATGTATATTTTTTGTTGGGTAACTATTCCCTGCTTAAGAGTCTTCTTTTTGTTGTGTAAAAGTTTTAACTTTTTGTCACGGGCCAAATGTGACCAAGATGATGATGATGATGGTGATTGCGATGATGTTAAGAGGATGTAAATGGCTTTGGCCTTGCCTCGAAGTATTTGCAAAGCATTTGTGGAAATTACTTTTGGCATAAAAATCGATGTTAGATATCGGTAATGATAGCAAAAAAAAGGTAACAATAAATACACAGAACAAAAGTTGAAAATCTTAATGAAGTTGTATATAAAAAGTTAAATTTGAATAACATTAAAATATTTATATTTGTTTAACAAAGCAAACCGTAAACCGTATTACAAAAAATTAAGGCCTTATGTATACTTTCTAGGAAGCAAAAGTAATTGTTTTGAACTTTTTTTTTATCGACTTTGTTATTTTAAAGTATAAATCTTGAAGAACTTGTGTATAAAATGTAAATTACAATTAGATATGAATATTTAAAACAAAGCACAAAATAAATCTAAATGCGTAATAAAGCGTTTTCCATTTATTTAGAAAGCAAAATAATTCTTTAAAAATTTCTTTCCGATTTGAATAAAATTTCTTAAAGTGCAAAATGGGTTAACTGATATGGAAAACTGAGCGCCCGATGTGGGTCAATCAGCTAGTATGCTTGAAGCCAAGTTATGACCAAAACAGGTGCCCTGGCTGGGATCCCCAGCTCCATTATTGAGCATCTAAGCTTGGATAATGGAATAGGAAATTTACCATCAATTGCGTCAGTTTCCAGACACCTGTTTCAGCCTTTTGTGGAGCATGATGACCACAGGCGACTGCTCTCACTCTGCCATCTAAATCGATTTGCTCAATTATTGAGGAGCTTGGGGTGAGGGGGAAACTGCATCCTAATGCAAGTTTAATAATGCCAACTGCAATATTCCGTAATCTCTTTGGACAAGAGGAGAACTTTAAGGCCAAACAATGCTCTGCTCTGTGTGTGTATGGCAGCACTTTCATTTTGTTTGTAATGTGTCCAATAATAGTGGCATTACGCTCATTTAACATGCAGGCACACACACAGCAGATGGCCAACACACACTCGGTCGGTGTGTGATGTGCGTGGGCATGGGCACATAAAAATGTCCTTAACCCACTAACACTAGCGGGGGTAATATTAGCATAATGTGCGTGAGCCATTCCGGAGTCCCTGTCGCGCACACACACACCCGAAGCCGCTTTGGTCCTGCAGCACACACATCCTCGTCGCTGCTGTTGCCATAAACAGACATCGACCGTAAAGTTTTTTGTATACTCTTTCCGGGGAGAGTGTTATGTAGTAGAAATTCAAGACGTTTTAGAAGAAAATTTTGGTAAATTATATAGATTTTTTATATGGATTTTTAGAGGTATATAAAAGTATAAAAATTCAGAAGAAAAGCTTGTCGAATAGTAATATTAATGTATATATATATAAATTTCTTTAGATTTTATATTTATTCTTAGAAGCTTATAAAAATAAGAATATGTTTTTTATATTTTTGAAATATTTTCAGAGCTATTTTTCAGGGGCGAAAATAAGTTTTAAATCCATTACAAATTTTCCAGATTTTCCTTACATAAATAGAAATAATTACAAAATTATAATAAGTAAAATTTTAATAATTAAATATTGACATAAGCTTGTAATATAAAAATACTTATGTTTCAAATAAAGTTATGAATTAGGTTTAACTTTATTTATAACTTTAATTTTAGAAGCTTTATACTAACCATTAAGTATTAGTTTAAATATTTCTTAAATTCCCATTAAAATATGCTAGAAATCTGGGCATACTTTACACTCTGTACCAATTGAAGTAAGTTATTAAACATATGGGCTATTCTCTGGAAATTACAACCGCGGCAAAAAACACAAAAAATGGTCTAAAATTAATATTTGTAACAAGTAACTTTATGAAATGTTTCAATAGATCAAATTTGAAAGCCTTTATCATATTCTAAAACAAATTTCAAAATATTGGAACGCAAACTCGCGCAACTCGCAATTTTTCATTATTTTGATGAAAAACACCATAAAAAGATCATGTTGTGTTTTGATAAAAATCTCCAAAGCAGAGGAACTATGCTTGGACTTTTGCTTTCTATCATCACTGGGAGATTGCAAAGAGTCAAAAGAGATAACATTTATACTTCTCTAATATGGTTAAATAGTAAAAAACATCACGAAAAGAACGATGGAAAAAATGTCACGTGCGACCTGTCACGTGCGACACCGATAAAAATTTACTTTAAAAAAAACTACTTAATATTTTTAAATCAAATCAAATAAATTATTAAGTTGAATTGATATACATATAATACATTAAAATTAATTGCATTAAAATCTTTCATCAAGTTTCGCTGAAATCAGTGCCTGAACTGGTTTGCGAAAAATTCACTTCCGTCTGTGTCACGTGCGAAATCGATACATTTTTTTAATTATCTTGAAAACGAACAATTGTTCGAGAATGACCTTAACACCAATTATAGTGCTACCCAAGAGCTATAAGTTCAAAATTTTGTAAAATTTAAAAAAAGCCTTGGTACATGTTTTTTTTTTGTTTGAATGCGTACGAATGTCACGTGCGACACCAGAGAATTGCCCATATCATACTTCAAAACTTCTTCTTTAATAAATTTGTTATATTTAGGGTATTCCCACACAACTATGTTATTCCCTTAATTTCCATCTCCTCGATGATACATTCTTCAAGCATTAGATTTCCATTTTAACAAATAAAGCTCACTCGGTCTCTATTTTAGGCGTTGTTTTTAGTTTTATTAGTACCTCAACCCTGGAACATCTTGCTCTCTGCCATTTCAGAGGCACACATGCATTTCTAGGATTTTCGATGTGCGTCCTGCCTGGTGCTCTGGCGGAAAATTGCGAAACGAGTTTGGTGCATCCGTTTCCGCTCGCCATTTGTTCCATTTCGCTGCCCACTGGCCTGCCTGCCTGTTGGTTCGTCCTTGCTCTATCAATGTTATTGTCAAATTTGCTGTTGTCCTGCCTGCCATTGTGTGTGGGTTGTGTGCGTGTGTGTGTGTGTGTGTAGAGGGATGTAGGATTCGGGCCTGTTCGGTCAAAGATTAAACACATAATGGGCGCGTGCTCTGGCGATTCTATGGCCGCGTTTTTAATAACATTTTATGCCGCTCCTCGGGTTCTGGATTCACAAGCCGAGTCGAGGCTATGTTCGGCAATAAATGAGCCGTTAAATGCTTTAAGTTGGCCGGGCTTAAGATACACTGAGTGCGATACATAGTATACATATGTGGGTGTGTGAGTGTTTGTGGTAGCCATTTTATTGCCGCTTTATTGTGGGCCAGTGGCGAGGCCTTTTGGCCAAGTTAAGCGTCATAAACGGGTTAATGACTTGGAAGTTGCTTTTAATACACGCACAAACAAACAAAAAAAAGAAAGAGCTCACCAATTCAGTGTGGTAGCTCTCAAGTGTTTCCCAGCTCCTTGTGCTCGTCCTGGCTGGCGTCTTTATTGCTGATCTGGGCCTCGCATGGCGCATTCTTTATTGGCCGTTGCTCCGTTTTTGGCCCTGGCTTTTATCAATTTAATGTCGCTTGTTTGTTTTGGCGCACAAAAAAGCCCGCAATATGATTATTTTTTTATGGCCAATTTTTAATTTGTTTACACACATATCTGGGGGTCAGGGGTGAGCAGTCGGTTTCCTTTATCGCCGCCTGTCAGAGAGCGTTGGCATTTGTGAAGCCTTTTTTTTTACCCTTCTTAAATGGTCTACCAGTTGCGTAGTTTTCCCCACAATTTCCCACATTTCTCCCTCTCTTAGCTCTCAATTGTTGGCCATTTCCGGTGTCGGTGGCCCACAAAATGCTTTCCCATTTTTATTTAACACTAACATAGGAATGCTGGGGTGGCTGGGGGTTAATGGCAGTGTGTGTTTGGGCATAAATATTTTATGAAGCCAGCTTTTGATTTATGTCTGGTTATGGCTGGCGTTTAGGTGTTAATAGTTTCGTGCTGTTTGCCTAATGCTATGTCCTTTTTTTCTCTAACCATTTCAAGTGCTCATAAATTTGGCGACTGTAATTAAAATAAAATAAAAAACACAAGATAAAAATAATTGTTTTTAAATTATTACATGTGAAAAGAAGGTGTAATAAATGCTTTAATAAATTTGAGTTTATTATTTAAATCTATGAAAAAGCCCTTAAATTAAGATATTAGATATTAACTTATTTTATTCTAACAATTTTTTTTTTAATAATTACTAGTCACCCTTTTCTTCAATTCATTCATGTACAAAACTCCAAATAAAATCTGAAATTATTTTAGGGCCAAAAATAATTTAAACTTCCCCACTTTCGGGTAAATTACCCTTCAAAATACTCACTTAACAATACAAAACCACAGCTCATCAGGCAGGCTATCTTCCGTTGCAGGCCATTAAAAAATATCAAGCAATTCAAAAACATATTTTCAGAGGCGCGACGATGCTTGTTAAGGACAAATTCATTTGACGTCTGTCTCAGGCACATTCCCTTTCCCTTTTATGGCTCACTTTTTATTTGGCTTTTCTTTTCGTGTTTCTTGGCTCACGTGCACTTCATTTGGTAATTACCTCAGCGCCGAATGCGACATCGTTCTAAAAATTTGTCGAGTTAATGACAAAATGTTGGAAATTGCCAGCGTTATAAAAGGGAGATGGCAGTGAATAAATTTACACACTCACAAGCACACATACGGAGAAGTGATGGCGGCGCACAACTTCCGGTTGCCATTTGCATTGGTGGAAGGAAAAGTCACGTCGCAGCGTTTTGCTCCAAAAGTCTTCGTTCCTTTTCCTTAAATGTGCAAAAGTTAATTTGATTTCGCTGGAAAGTCAGACACACAAAACTAAATTCCATCCCAAAAAAAAGCGAATATAAAAACTGGGAACCCAAACGCGACGCCTTTGCCAAGTCGGGCGAAAAATCAAAATTTCCGCACATTGCCTATTTTTCAAAGCAACACTCAGGCTGTGTGTTGAGTGTGTGTATTTCTGGCGGCAAATTTATTTGGAGTTTATGCACACGTATGGCTCGTGTCTGTCCTGTCCCTGATGCCTGAGTATTTCTACCGAATCGTTTCTGCCTTCAGTCGGCGCCTGATAACCTGCAAATGTACACATATGTCTGTATATATTTGGCAATAATTTGTGTACCAGCCTGTGTGAATGTTTTACACTTGGACAAAATATGCCTTACAAGAAAAGTATAGAACTTCGTATGCAACAATTAAATTAGATTTTATTTTTCACTATTATTGAATTTATTGAATTTACATAATAGCTTTTAATATATGTGCTCCAAAAAGGATATAACTAGCTTTATAATTGATTTCTAATTTGTCCTAACTATTTATTTTAATAAAATATATAAAAAGAAACTTACTTTGCACTTTTACCAATTATTAAATATTTTATTTATATATATTTTTTTTTAACAGTGCTTTGGCATAAAGTGAGCCTGACTTGGCTGCTTTGAATCACGTGCTGCAAGCCTCGGCCGTCATTCAATGTTGTCAAAAATTTATAACAAGCAGCCGGAAAAATACAAAAAAAAGAAAACCCGTTTGAAAGACGAGCCCTGGTACATATATCTAAAGAAATGAATAAAAATAAAGCATAAAAGCATGCAAATAAAATTAACAAAAACGAAATGGTAGCTACGAGCGGCATTTCCTGCACAGACCTCGTGGCTGCTTCTCTTTCCTTCATTTCATTTCATTTTATTTTATTCGTTCGACAAGTTGTTCAAACTTCTGAAAAGGTGTTCTGCAAATCTCTTTGAATCAAAGTTCTTGAAACAAGTCGACAATTCAAGTTTTCTGCTAGAGAAATAAAGGAATGTTTTTGCTTGAAATACAGGTAATAAATTAGGAATGATTTGAACGTTTAAAGAAAAATGTTTAGCTAAACGAGTTGATTTAAAAATTATTTGATATGATTTCAAAGTTTAAGAAAATATTGAAATAAAAGAGAATTCAAGTCCTGGAATGACTTCAGGCACATGTGTGTGTCTGCTGTGCGCCGCCTGCCTTGATATGGCAATTGCTGGCATATTTTTCCTCCCTTATTCCCTTTCCCTTGAATTTTTCCTTTTAATTTTCCTTTGGCACCTGCATCCGCTGGTACTACGAACATTCTCACATTTTCTTTGTTAGCTTTGGAATGATAAAACCCAGCTGAATATTTCATGCAGGCGGCGGCGACGCGCAATAAAAATCAATTTTGCTCAGAATACAAGTGTATTTATTTATCTGCTTATTTTTGGTGAGTTTCGCTGGAAAATGAATTTAAAAGAAATCAAATGAAATGAATTGAATTATGTCATAAATGTGCGCAGACAGGAAGGCGGCCGGATTCAGGCCTCAGTTGGCTGCCAATAATCCCATTTAGCTCCATCAAATTGTTATTGATTTATTATTTTGGTAATGCAATTTCCCCCAAACCGGAGAGACCAGAGAGTCGAACCCTGAATTATGAGCCGCAAATGGCGTCCGAAACCGCGGATCCTGAAACGCTGAGCTCGAAAGAGCAAACGTGACCAGGATGCGGCGGTCACTCAATGAAATGTCTGCGGTTTCTGGTTTGGGATTTGGTTTGGTTTTTGGTTTTGGTTGGTTTTTGTTCCTTTGTTTTTGCCGTTTTTCCTCAATCGGCTTTGTCGGCCATCATATTGATCAGAATTAAGAGTTAATGCGGGAAAAAGCACTTTATGCTTAATATTTTGCTTACTAATAAATTTTTGGGGAGGTTTATATTTTTTAAGACAAAATAAATATATATTTTAGAGTAAAAGACGTATTCACTTTAAGTTATGAAACCAGAAAAATGTATTCTGTTGAATAATAGTAATTTATTGAATCATATTTCTTTCCTTCTAATTAAATTGTAAGCTAATTTCTCTCCTACTTATTAAGTTTTGAACTAAACACATCCCAGAATTTGTAACAATTTCGGCCACTTAATTTTCAGCAAACATACCATATTTTCCACACATTTTCCCCGCTTAATATCATCCCTTTTTCTATTCTTTCCATTAAAACAAACCCTAGACATTCTCTCAACCCATAAAATCGACCACTAATACCTTAACCTTAACCAACATGTAAATAACTCAACAAAAATTAAATCGTGCATAAAAATAACTAAACGCAGCCAACTTGAACCATTTACACTCAGAGAAACTACCACAAAAAAACAAGTACAATTTGGGCAAACCACAAAATCCCACATGAAAAGCCTTCTCCAACTTCATAACCCTGACCCAAAGGGATGGACAGCGTCTGGGAGCTGTGAAAAAACTGTCATTTCGGGACTAGAGTCCTCAATGGGCCGTGCTGGGTAATGGGAAGTGGGGAAAGAGTACCAAAATGGGATGATGGAAACGGGGGTAAGGACTTTCACCTATCTGCCGGGTGCTTTTCGCTTTTCCCCTCACCGGTTAAATGATGTGTGCATTAATCCCTTCAACATGCTTTTCACATTTTTCTTTCGTGTTGCTATTTTTTCGGTTCGCTTTGGTCCTGGAGCTGTGTGCTGTGAGCAGTGAGGCTCCATCACTCAGCTCCTCGGCACCTGTGACAAATGTTCTCTCGGCAGGTGGCCTAAAAGCGGCATTGAGATGGGGCCAACAAAGGCCGGAACAGTGGCAGTGGCAGCAGCGACAACGAGTAACGAAAACTACTCGTACAAGGTCATATATTTTCGTGTCGCTTTTGTTGCTTTGCATGCTAATGAAAAATTAAAATTTCCACTACAAAAACTGTGATTCATTAGGCTGGAGCCAGGTTGGGGCTCAGGATGGGGCCCAGGAAGGCAGTCAGGCAGTCAGGCATTGCCGGTGAATAATAAATAAGCCCGCTGGCTAATTAAGTGAGGAGGGACTTCCTCCCTCCCCCTGGTTGGCCTTCTCCCCCTACTCTTACCCCCTCCATTTGCATTATACTTTTGTAATTTACATAGCACACGTGTCCTGAGTCTGTTTGTGTGTGAGTAGGATCGTATCCTGTGTGAGCATTGCCTCATTGCAAAGCCCATTCGAGTGAAATGGCAATCGATGCACACAAGAAAAATGGGAGGAAAGTGGGGAGGAGGTCGCAAAATATTATATAAAATTATTTAAAAAAGTTTATACATTTTATTTTTATTAATACAAAATGTTAAAGGCAAAGTAAAAAAATTTGTTGAGCTTTAAAACATTTTTGAATTTGAATTTTGTTTGAATTTCATCAATAAAAACTTTTATAGGGCATACAAATCACTTGGTAAAATGCATTTTTTAGTCAAACTTAATTTAATTGTAGTTACCTACTTAAGATAAAATTTGTATAAGTGTACAGTTAGCAGAAATAATAGAAGGGGTATCGTTGAGGAGGCACGGAGCTTATCCTGTGAATTAACCATGACCAGCAGCTAGGGCCCAGCTGTTGCCTAGTTGGTCCTACGTGACGTCAGCTGCTGGTAAGTTATGAATTATAAATTGTAATTCAACTTAATTAAATGCACACACACTCACACTCGTAAATATTCGCATATGAAATTGCGGATATTTTTGCTGCAGTGCCTTAATTTATGTGTCCGAACTTCCCTGGAAATCAGAGCCACAGAATTGCAGTTAATTTACCCGCCAGCCGAACTTTATTTTATTTGGCCATCATTTGCTTTCCATTTCGATGGGAACCGCAACAACGCATAACAAAGCATCAATTAGCCATAAATTCTCATTAGCCCGAAAGTACTTCCATAAATAAGGGACCAGCGAGGAAGGGGAATAACCAAAACCAGCCAGCAGTTGCAGATGAAAAGCCATCGCTCAGGCCAAGGCGGCAAAGCGAATATAATTTCAGGCACTTCACACGCCACAAACAATAGGAAAAGCGGCCAAAACTGAAGAACTATGACTATTGGGGTTACACTTGAAGAAAATGATAAGAAATGAAATGTAAAATTAATATTATGACTAATACAAAATTTAAAAAGGAACGTTTACAAAACTTTATTTATAGTTTCTTTTCTTTTTAAATCGTTTTTGCTTTCTTTTTCGATAGCTTATCAATTTGGTGTGCATTTTTTATTTGTAAAACTTTTAAAAATACGCAATTTTCTCTCAGTGCACCTAGTGCATCTAAACAAAGAACTTCTTGGGTGGCTTAAGCTGATCTTACTCCTAACAATTACAATTATTTTTCGTAGTTCTCGCCCGACTGGCCAACATCGGTGGCTGCGACGCATAAAAATCGCAGCTGTCAGTTCAAAAAGCCAAAAACTTCAGCAACAGCATCAATTTTCCACACGCCAGCGAATTTTTGCTCCACCAAATCTGGCACACACACGCAGCCCACACACCGCACACACTCCATCCACAAACACACAATCGAGGAAGACATGTGAACGCAATTTTCACGTGCAAACTTTGCTCTTCCAAAAGGCAACAAACAAACGAAGCAAATAAACCAACTGAGATGTGCCAGTGTGTGTGTGGGAGGCAATTGATTTATCCGAACTTGGGATACACTCTCAGGGGGACAAAACTAGCTGCCAATCGTGTGAGATATGGGGAAATCACGTCTTGGGTATTTGGGAATATTTATTACTTAGAATGGCCATTAATTTGAATGAATTGATCAAGGAATTAAGGAGTGCTAAGTGCCTTAGTTAAGGGTACTGCTTTTTATTCAAAACTATAACTTTTGGGATTATTTGAGGAAATAAATTTAATATTTATTGGTTTTACTTAAAATTTAAATTTGTTTCTATAGAGAACCTTTACGAGCATTAGCAGAGCATCTCATAAAGCAAGTGTAGAAATGCGGCGTGGCATAAGTTGGTGCAAATAAAATAAAGTAAGCTGCACAATTTTATTTCGTGCGTTCAGGGAAGCTGTCAGCAGGAGGGGGGGTGGCATTCCTGGAGGGTGGAAATTCGGGACGCTTCGGGTGCTGCCAGCTAATCTCAACAAACAAAGCGTGAAACTAACAATTCTGCAAATACAGACAAAACCGCAGCCCACCACCCGCACACTGAGACAGGCCAAGGGGGAGCTGGCTGGTGGAGGTGTCTGGGGGTCTGGGGTGTCTGGAGCGGGGCATTGGTAATAAGGGCAGGGGGTAGGGTATGGGGGTCCAATGGAAAACTTTGTCTTGCTCTTTCGCGGCCCACGATGAAACTTTATTTCAGCGTGTGGCAGAGAGCTACGGCCATCGAATTTATTTTCATGTCAGAGCTTGGAGGCAGCGATGGCATTTGTACTTTGCTTTTAGTTAGAAATATTTAATTTATAAGATTGGAAATTATTAATTAGATTTAGTTATATGTATACATTTTTAGAAGTATTTTCTTGTCGTAGTTAAGTTTTAAAATGTTAATATTTATAAAATTTTCACTTCAGAAGTCTTTCTTGAATGTTCGTATTTATAAAAAGGCATATTTATAGTTTTTTCTTGTTATTTTAATTTTTTTTACATTTAATGTCATGTATTGTGTTAAATAGACCAAATAGAATAAAAATTCTATTAAAAATATTACTAAAATTATATGATTTAATACTTAAAAATTAAAAAATAGTCAAGCAAAATGTTGCAGCTTGCAAAAATATAAAAATTTCTTAATATTTTCACCTAAAAAAAAGATGAGAAACAATTTGAAGTACATATTGATAACAAAAATTCTGGGGCTTCTATAACGTTTTTTTTGCTTTAATTTGATCCTATTTAGCCATTAACATTACTTAATTTCCCCAGCTTCTATCTTAGCATCACTAGAGGAATACTACGGTTCCCTTAACACCTCCTCTCCTTTTAAGCTAGTCGCTTTTAGGATTGGCGTTAAATTGGCAAACGGCGATGGCTAAGCAAATAATGAACTTGCTAATTTGCCATGGTTTTGCCATGGTGGCGCTACCACCCACAACGTTTCGCTTTTCCCGCTGCGTGCAACATGGCGTATGAGCGATGTGCGGGCATAAATTACGCATACGCTGCGTTGCACATCTTAAGCGCGTTAAAGCTTCTTGAAACGTTGGCCCAAGTGGCCAACGGCAGGCAGGCAACCTTGGCGAACGAGCAACAAGCGACTCAGAGGCTAAGCTCTAATTTTCTCACGTACTTGTAAATTTTGCGGAAAACCGCAACAAATTCACTTATAAAAGTAATCTAGAAAGCGCGTACGCAACCGGAAGCACGAAAAGGCGCGGGAAACATAGGAAAAATCCAAGCTGAAAAGGGGAGCAGGGGGTGGGGCGACGAACACAGAAACCTAAAAACGGAAAACGGAGCGAGGAAAAAAAAGGAAACAAAAAGCGCACAAAACTCGTCCTCGTCCTCGCCGTCGTTGTCGTTCGTCGTGTAAAGAATTGCGTTTGTCGCGACACGGCGACAACTTTTGCCACCGCGACGTGCCATGAACCGAAGGGGGACATGAATGGTATGAAAAGGACGAAGGACTAAGCTTTAAGCGGCCTCCACTTTATCACAGATTTAAAACGAAATGAATGTAAGCACATTAAATGGCTCGGACTCAGGCCGGGGATGCTTCTATTAAAGGTTCTTCGCAGCCAAGGACTAGAAAAGATTTTGCCCTCGGGGCCAGAGAAAATTAAGGGAGAAGGGAGGAAGAGGGAGATGCCTTGTTTGCCTTCTGTGTGGAAGGGGCGTGGGCGGCGGCAAATGAAAAAGTTTCCAAATGCAAAGTTAGTTTATGGAGAAAACAAAAAAGGATTTAATTGGAGAGCGATTTGTTGGGCGGTTAAGAACAAGACAAGTTGCTCTTATCATTTTGCTTAATTTACGAACCATTTTGGGAGAAAAAAGGGAATGCCAGAAGCCAACCAAGACCCGAGGGATTCTTAGGAGATATAAAACAGAAATTAAATTAACCATGAAAATGGCTTTAGAAGAGCCTGGCAAACTTAAGCAAGGTTTAATTGAATTTTATAATAAACGCAATACATAAGTAGTTTTACTAAAATAAATGCACATATAATATCAATGAAATAAATACCTGCAGGTCAAGTGTTTATTTAATGTATTAAATGACTTAACTAGCTAAGGAAATTATTTCCCTCCTGCCCACAAATAAATTAATTCAATTAAGTTAGTGAATTCCACAAATTGAATAGGCTTATTCTAAGCGGAAATATCTCTAAATCTAAAGTTTTGGATTTTATTTGTCTAAAAAGTTTCCGATTTTTAGAAAAGTTTTAGGCCGCTTATCTGGGCTATTAGCCTGAAATGCCATTTGTTGTGGCTTCCTTTTGTGTGGATTATACGAAGACTTGCCTCTGTTCTTTTTCTGTTAATTTCTTTGATATCTTGGCACAAAGGCAGGCGCTTTCAGTCACTGGTAAATCCCCAACAAATGAATATTAAATAACCTGATAAAGTTGTGTTCCAAATTATTGCCCGCAGCCTGAACTCGGAAAAGTCTCTCTCTCTCTCAACCCAAAGGCTACATCTACAATTAGAAAAACAACTTTTTTATGCTGTTCAACATTCGTTACAAGCGTTGAAAGTCTAAAAAGTCGGTCGCAACAAATCCAATTTTCGGCAGCGGCAAAAGAAAAAAAGTTAAATTATCAAAAGAAGAAAATAAATTGTGGCTTGGGCGAAAAGTTGGTTGTCTGCGGAAAAGGGGAGGTGAGGCCATCCGCCAAGGACAATGTCAGGATGTCGTATAGACCAAAAGCCCATTTTACCCCCCTGCAGCTATGTGTCACAATTTTCCGGCACGGATACTCCATCGCTATTAGCAGCCAAAACAAGGAAAAGTTTCTCTCACTCTCTCTGTCGACGCTATGCTTTTAATAAACTTTTACTTGGCATTTGCCATTTGGCATTTATGCAAATTGCAAATACATACACACACACACACACACAGAAATATTGAGTGGAAGGGCGGCCAATAACAACAAATTTCAATTATGCCATCAAATCTATTTAGGTTTATAAATATTTGGGCATTTTCCGGTTCCCCTCGCTTTGCTTGTTCCCGCCGGAATTGCGGCGTGTAATTTACAGATTTTCTTGTTAAGATTGTGGCCAAAGTTTTCCCCATCTCCTCTCGTTACTCCAGCGTTTCCTCTTCGCCATTGTTCGTAGTTTTTTGGCCCTCGAGAAGGCCATAATTGGCCCAGTCAATAAGCGGTATATATACACATTCCCTTGCACATAAATTTCCCACTGAATATTTTACAACTCATTGCTGGTGTTTGCATTTGTGACTGCGTTAAATTCTGGCTTGATTTGATTTCATTTCATTTAGAGTCGAGGCGAAAATAAGCTTCTGAGACTCCAGAGTTCATTAATAAAAAAGGAAGAAGGACTTGGGCCTTGGGTGTCGAGCAAATTAATCAATTATGTGAATGTGCGAGTGCGTGGCTTGCTTGGGTCCTTGTGCCGCCTGGCAATTTGGTTAATTAGTAAAAATGTTAACAATAAATGAGGGCTTGACAATGGCAATGGGTTTTTGTAGAAAATAATTTAGGGGAATTGTTTTTCCAGAGGTTAAAGGGGCATTATTGATTGTATTATATGTTTCTCTAAGCTAGTAAATATCTCTCCTAACTCCCCATTCCCGGAGAACCTTATATGTTCATTCCTACCATGATCCATTATCAAAATACAAATACAAGTTGATTAACTAAATATTTGGTAAATATCTCAAACTATATCCAGTTACCCAAAAGTACCATATCTCTGTCGAAACACTCCAAATAGCTTTTGGCCACTCAAGGAAATCAATCATAGCCACACTTGGCCATTCATTTTCACATGCCAAAGACTGCCCCCCTATTTGCCAGGATATGTTCTACGGTCGTCCTGAAGTGCCTGGGTCATTTACTTTATTGATTACAACTTTCTCTTGTTTCCCATGGCAAATACGGGAAATACAACAACCAAAAAAGAAGAAAACCGAAGCGAAAACAACAGCAATTTGAGTTAAGCGTGGCGGCAGCAGCCAAGGATATATCCAGCATAACTGGCAGGATATTCCCACCAGATGAGGCCAGGGGAGAGGGTATGCTCTCTCCTCACACAAAAAGTTGCCACAAAAGTAGCCTTGATTAAAGCCGCTTTATTCCGGCTGAGGGATAAAGGTCCTGTATCGACCTGGTCTGCCTTTTGTTATGTTTTGTTTTTTGTCTTTTATTTTTTCTGTAATGGCGGGGAATGCATAAATAAATTTTCAATTCACTTGCATGTCTGGGCAATCACTACAAATAAATAAAGCGTAAACCGAGATCAGAGCACCGAGAGCAGCATAAAACTGTCATAATTTATGAAGTTTATCATTTGGTTGCTGGCTTGTGTTTTTATTTATAAATTTATTTATTTGTCGGGGGCACCCAAAACGCATTTGTGTCAATTTAAATTTATGTAAACATAAAATGGCCCACCAAAAAAAAAGAAGAAAAAGGAGAGATGTGGTCCTTTTACTTGGATATCACATTTTTCATTCATTTTGTGTTACTCTTTTTTTTTTGAGAATGCAGCTTTATCTGTTGCTGTTTGTTAGGATTTTTATTTTAGAAAATTAACTATAAGCTAGAATTATATAACGAGTAAAAATGTGGTAATTAAATTTTTATGTTATGAATTTTGAGAAGAATTTAGAGAAGAG
Organism: Drosophila aff. chauvacae BK-2020; assembly: GCA_018903765.1. Classification (NCBI taxonomy): domain Eukaryota; kingdom Metazoa; phylum Arthropoda; class Insecta; order Diptera; family Drosophilidae; genus Drosophila; species Drosophila aff. chauvacae BK-2020. The sequence goes on from JAEIGO010000058.1 coordinate 10,999,910, forward strand.
AATTTATTAAGAGTAACTAGTTACGTTACGTTACGAGCAGTTTCATAAAGAATGAAGTATTATTTTCTTAATGGTATAAATTATTTGGAGTAGTAAATAATAGTGGTCTCGACGACATATTACAAAACCAATAACTACTAACTCGTATCTAATATAGGCTTGGAGGATAAATGAATAACATTTCAAGGAATATGCAAGATTAAATAATAATTTCTATAACAAACCTAATTACAACATTTATACCTTAATTACCAAGAATATTCTTAAAGCAAACCCTTGAGAAGGGCATCCAAAAATCCTTAATAAAAAAGCTGAAAAGATCCCGCCTTCATGGTTATCCTGTAGCAAGGCGGCGATGTCTCCTTCTTCTTTTTTTTCCTCTTTATGATTTAATGCGCGCGGCACGCCGTGACGTTCACTTAGGCATGGACAACACAATAAAACTCCACAACAGCCAGAGGAATATCAATATGAGCAGGGACACGCGACGGGAGGACGGAGGGCAGCAGGCCAGCAGGATACGCTTTTCTGGGCCGCCTGCGCACTTTTGACATTTCATTATCCTGTTAAGTATTCAAAAGTCAAGCAAGCCCAGGCACCGGACGAGGACATGAAGAGGGACACAAACGCAGGACAAGAACAGAAACGGGAATGGGAACGGGAATGGAAACAGGAATGAGGGCAAGGGGAAGGACATGTCTGGGCCATGGCCAGGACATTGCTCCTCATCCCACTGGCCAAACAGGTCCTGCTGCGTTACCAGCTTATCATTTATGCCAAACGCGTACTTTTTGGCTTTTAGTCGCAGCTCCTTGGCTCCTTCTGCCAGGGCTGGCTCTGCCTTCTGCCATTTGTTTTGTCTGCCCGTAATGCCATGCGGAATTGCCTTTGTGTCCTTGCCGTTTATGACATTGTATTCGAATCTCATCTCTCTCAGTGTGAGTCAGTGTGTGGGTGGTGTATAAATTACATTACATAACAAGCAATATAACAAACGATAACAAACACCTTGCCGCAGCCACAAACCCATACAGGCAGCAACAAGGAAATGACAATGAGCAAATATGAAAGGAAAGGTGGGTCGGAAAATGCAGGAACAGCCAGAGAAAAAGGAAAACAATTTCATAAAAATGTTTCAGCGACTTCGATTCTTTGGAATCAGCTTTATGGTCTGTCATTTGTTTATGCCAAATGTTAATGATGGCTTCGATATCTCGTTTGCCTGGGAAGTTAATAGGGGAAGTAGGGGAAGATATGATTTTATGAGTTCCTCCCTCTTGGAAATCAATTAGGAAAATTGTTTGTGGCTGAAAGTATTTAAAATCTTTACTTGAGCTTTCAATAAATATTTTTCTTGCAGAAAAATCAAACCCCAAAAATTATTTTGAGTATAATAGTTACCTTTCTCGGCAATTTTAAATTTCTTAATATTATTTCTAACATTTTCTTAGTTCAAATAAATATTTTAGTTAATTGATTTTTTTTTTTTGCTTTTAAACCCTAATTTGATGATTTTATTTTTTTTATTTGCTGTCTATTTATGGTCTCTTGGCTTAAACAATTCACTTAGCCACAGAAAGCCAATTAAATGTCCTCCAGGAAACTCAATATTAATTCATTAGATCTCTTATTTTTCTTTAAAGAAGTTCAATTATTTTTAGAAATCTTAAATTACTTTACTTCGACTTCCTCTTTGCTTGAAATTTATTTGAAGTCTTTGCACTTGAGCACGTCTTAGAAAAAAATTCGTAATTGTCCTTCGGCTTGCAGTCAAATCCGGCAATCGATTGAGCCGCAAAAAGTCAATTAAAATCATCATCAGAGAAATCTCCAGCTAAATAGTGCACTTGAGCAATTTATTTGCACACACTCCACTGGCCTTAAGTCCCAGAATCCCGGAGATCTATGTCTCTCTGGCCAGTATCTCAATAAAGCAATCAGTGCCACCTCCCGGGCCACTGAAAAGTGTGTACTCGCAATATAAATTCCATTTCATTTCATTCTCCTTGCAGGCAGTCAGCAGGATCCAGGAGCAGGAGCAGGAGCAGCAGCAGGAGCAGGAGCAGCCAATGCAACCTGCACAGCAGACATCATTAGACGTGAATAGCAACCACACGTGAGTAACTTGGGGCCTTTGGCGCCCACGGACAAACACAGACTATATCGACACTATATATCTCGGACATGTGTCGGCCATCAACTTATGCAATCAACGATTTGGCTTTGACCGGGGCAAAACTTACGGAGACTGCGACTGAGTCTGAGTTGGCCGCCGTCGGGTGCTATGTAAACTAGGGCCAAAGACGATGGCTATGGCGATGGCGATGGCCTAAGGAGCAGGAGGAGCGGCACGGACAAATGTTTATTTAAGCATAAAGCCACGTACGCCCCAGCAAACACATACAGCAAGTGAAACACGGAGAAAAAGAATTGAATTGGATTTAAGAAGAAAAGTTGTGGGATTTCAAAAGAAGTTTCTGATATCTTGAAATATATTTTGAATGTAAAGGAGTGCCTAAAAAATTGATAAACATTTTAAATAAATTAAAATGTTACTTAAAAGTGTTAAATAAATAATATAATATATATAATGTTCTTAAAATCCCTAAAAATGTGTATTAAAGAATGCCATCAAAATTTTGTAGGTTTCAAATTCATTGTAAATGATTTTATATAAAGAAGTGAAAGTTTGTTACATTTTGCAACCCTCTTTTAAAGGTTTTACAAAGCATCATGATTTTTCTAATACCCTAAAAAAGTTTATAAATATACATAAATATATAAATAAATCCCTTTCTCCAAGTGTACACATACTGTTCCTTATTGTGTGAGCTTTGGAGCTATGTACTTAGGCACAGCTGTACTTGCAGTCCGTGCTTGGTAATTACATACAGACTACGGGGCCAGGAGTCCTGCCAATCCGCACTTTGTCCTCGTCCTTCGCCCCTTTTTCCCCTGCCCCCTGATGCTCCTTGGGGCTGCTGGATAAATATTTGGTTTAACCTTTTTCCTTTTGTGCGGCTTTGGCTTCGTCGTCCGCTTTGTATTTGCCTTTGGTTTTATGGCAGCGCCTGTGTCACTATTTCATTTCGATTTGAGCCGAGTTTGCCGCAGTCCTTAGCCAGATTTGTATCCTTAATTTATTTGTTTGCGATTTCCCTGATATTTTGTAATTGAGTTTTTCCTCCTCGTTTTTTTTTTTATAGCACTGATGAGGGTACAGAAAAAATGACAAATGTTGAGAGTTGGAAAAGAATAAAAAACAAGGCAGAACTGGAAAGGCAAACTGTTGATATTCATGGCGCAGGACACGTTCACAGTCCAGGATATATTTATACCGGGAACTGAGAGTGAACGTGTGCGTGTGAGTTCAAGTTTCAGGGGAAATGTGTCCCCTGGGGGACGGGCAGCAGGAGGAATGTAGGAAATACTCAACGTCTTAATTTATCGTTATGAATGAATCACTTCGCGTTAGACTCGGCGACTCTTCTCGGAAGGACACGTACCTCTGGCGACAGGATATACTTTTGACTTAATTTGATTTCACCCGAATGAATTTCAATTAGCTCCAAATGAAATTTACGCCACGTTAAGTGATTCGTAGCAAGATAAAAGGCTTTTTCCAGCTAGTTTCCCTTTGGCCGGGTGACAACTTAAATTGGAGGGAAATTTCACTTTCTTCTTTGGCCTTAGATTGATTATGATTTCTATCGGAGGGGCAGGATCTAACACAGGGATTTACTCTGGGCCAGCCCCCTTTTCTCATTGAGCCTTTGTTAAGCGCCAACACTTAACCGTGTCGAGCTGGGATTTATAGAGCTCCCTGACCTCACTCTACACATCCCTCAAATGGAATACCTTATACCCTTATACCCCAGCTTGTTACTCGTACAGTCTGGCTGTTAGTTTTCCTGTTTTTTGGCCCCCAGAGTTGATTGATTTCTGTTCGAGGGCCAGTCTAAGCCCACCCCTCGCTTGTCTGACAGTATATTGACGCGCAGTCATAAATAAAAACACTCAGATATTCATGCCAATGATTCCTTGTATTTTTTTTCTCTACTATGTGCTTTCTCTGTTGTCTGTTTGTCGTTCATTGAGGAAAGCCTGCGGCAAAACATCCCCATACCACACACACAAATTATATCATTTAGTATTTGTAGCCCATATCCCAGATACCAGTTCCCTTTTTTTTGTTACACAACAAGAAATTCAATTGAAAATCATATCAATTTATAAAGTTTAGGGTTCAGACTTAAAAGCCTACTGAAATATATGTATATTTGAAAACAAAGTATATATTAACTAAACTAAATAAATTTCTACCTTAAAGTTATCAACAAAATATTAGAGACATTACATACTTTTGCAGTAATTTTAAATCGTCTTCCACCCTAAATTACTTTATTAATTTCCTATATAATTCATTTTTTCCCACTTTATCTGTGCTCCCATTGTTGCATGTTGACATTGCCTGGTTTTGAGCCATTTGTAGGAATGAAAAAGAGTGGTTTTCGGGCCTCGACTCTCTCGGAATCCTGAGCGTTTTGTTGATGATTTGCAGGTTCTTGAATAATTGATGGAATGGCAGTCTTTCGATGTGTCAGCATTGTTGTCACGCGTTGTTATCATCCCGATGAGAGGCCTCAACAGCTCGCGATGATGGCGTTCATCATCATTATTATATTGTCATTGCTGACAGCGGTCGTTGGCATACTCCTCCAAAGTGTGTGTGTGGTGTGTGTGTCTATGTCATGTTGTATTTTGTGTGTGTTTTGAATAATAAGATGCTAACGTTGCAATACATCCGCTTACACACGCTCACCACCCACACCCAGCGAGGCTTATGAATGATGAGCAGTCAAACAATCAGCTTTGGCCCCGCAAGGAATCAGGATTTATACTGATTTACACATAAAAATGGGGCGACCCGAAAGCAGTCAGGCTAATGCCTACCCCATTATGCTCAACTTCAAAAATTAAACAAGATTAATTTGTTGGCTCATTTAAAATGGCTTAACAATATCATTAATTTCCAGAGACCGGAAACCGGAAACCAAAGTAAACATATTCAGGCGGACAAACATGGCTTAAAAATGCTTTAAAGCCATCGAATTATGAGGGGGTGTCTGGCGGTCCGTCTGTTGGATCATTAATCAATTTGCGGGGTAAATGGCCATTTAAAAAGGTCATAAAATCCTGTCAGCATAGCCCCAACTTCAAGTCAAGGTTTTTTGTAACTTTATATATTTTGGTACATTGGGGGAAAAGTAACAAAAAATGGATATAAACTTGTGAATTTGTTTATTTTTTCAGGGGAAACTTAATTTTTATTTTAATGAATTTTATTCCTTAAAAAAACACTGTGCTTTCTATAGGGTTTTAGATTGTAGTTTCTTTACTGAAGAATATTTCAATTGAAAAGAAACTTATTTTTTCGGCATGTATGTAGGTCAAACTTTTTGCAGCATATAATTTTTTGGGGATCCTTTTGAGCCACACTGTGAGCTAGTTCCTGTTGTGTTGTTATCTATTCATTAAATTTAATGATATAGCTCCCCAGAGGTGTCCCATCCTGTTCTCTGTTTTGAAATCATCAACTTTACTTGTGGAGAATCCTGCGGCAAACATTTTTAAACGCTTTCAGCTGGCACAGACTTTTCCGTTTTACTTTTCCCTATCCTTTTGCTTTGGCTTTGGCTTTTTCCCTGCTCATTTCCGAAGTGACACACACAATTTGTGCCCCGTTCGCCTCGGGCTGAATGGGTGTATATATGGGTTAGGTTGCGAGTGGGTTGTCTGCCCCCTTTCATCATAATTATAAACACAAAACAGACAGCAGGATGGATGGGTAAATGGATGGGTTTTCACTGGTGGTACACATACATCCCTTGTTCGCTACCTCCTTGCACTTTTCCATTTACCATTTACCATTTGCCATTCAAGGAAAGGCAAGGCAAGGCAGAGCAACATGTGGCAGTCTCTGTACGTGGCCCACATTCGCCTCTCGCAATTAACAGATCAGAGCAATTCATCTCCAGACTCGGCGACTGCAGGCCATCCATTAAAAGGGGTTCCATTGGTTCTCTGCCAGGAACTGTGATTCCTGGGCCCGCCTTTGTTAACCGGTCTCAGGCGCCTCGTTGGCTTTTATTATTATCGTTAGCCAGAGCTGGCAGCTTGTACTGTTTTTTTTGGGAGGAAGTTTTACTTTTAACCAAGAAAACTTAATTAAGAATTTAAGTATTATCAGCTGTGATGATTTTCTTTAATTAAAAGATTAAAAATGTACTAGAAAACGAAACCAATTTAAGTTCTGACTGCAAAAAGATATATTTCTAAGGCTTACAAATTTAGTTTACAATTTATTAAAATCAAAATTTATACATTTTGAAAATTTCTCTAAATGATTTATAGTTTTAACTTAAATTTTGTTTAGTTTCCTAATTTTTTATTTATAATTTCCCATTTCTTAAATTATTTTCTGACTAGCTTCCTGGCAGCTCTGATCTGCTCCCGTCTTGTGTCCATGTGAATGTCCCTGTCGATTTACATTCACATTTACATTTCCCCTCCGTCATCGTTCATTGTAATTACGATAATTACGACAAGGACCGGAGTGTATAGCTCCTTGGAGCCGCACCTTAATGAAGCCGCATTCAATGCAGTCCACTGATGCAGTCCCTCTGCATCCGAATGGGTGTTCCACATGAGCGATGGCCACTCATCCGTCACTCCCCGGCTGTCCGCTGCCGTCCAATTTCAATGTCCTCGTTCTCCTTGTCCTCGTCGTCCTGTTTATCCACTTAGCAGCTCACGGACCTCGTGTCGTTAATTGAAATCTTTCGCATTAAGCCGCAGGACTCCTCCAGCAGCCTCCATTCTTCTCTCATTGCTTTTCCGCTGCCTCTTTGTTCCACCACCGGTAGCCGGGCATTTCCGCTTATTGTTTTTGTTATTAAAGTTTAATTAAATACCTTTTTAAAAACGCTCACGCATGAGTGGAAAATATTTTTTAATGAGCTTTTGAGCCTTTTGTGTGCGAAAAAATAAAGTATACCCCACAGCGGCGGCGATGTGGCCTACACGGCGTATGCGTGTTTTTTCTTAGCCATTAAAAAGCGCGTAAATTGATTGCAAACAAAGCGGGTAGAAAGCGTACACAAACACCTCGGAAATAATTAACACTCCCAGGCGTAAAAGTTGCAACCATAAATATATCAGTTTTCATGCTTTTCATTATTGCAAAAAAAAGAGGGAAATGTATTTCCACCGAAAGTGTTAAAATGCTGATGACTTAAGCCCAAGGGAGACCGAAACCCAGAGGTATTTGCAGATGAAAATTATTAAATGCCATCATCCGAATTAATTGTACAGGTATCTCTGAGGAAAAAACAAACATTATCTTTCATTATTCAGTCTGGAAACAAAATCAATTGGCTTTATTATTGAGCCAGGCATTGTTCTAGCATTTACTTCATTATTACTATTATTCTTTCTCTCTTTAAACAAAGGCCCTGTGGAGTGGCAACAATTGATAGAAATTGAGTTGGTTTTGTTTGAAGTGAAATTTGATCCATATTGACTTTTCATTATGAAATAAATGACCAATTAGCAGAGAATCACTTAATGAAATCATTTAAATTGCAGCTTGAGTGTGTAATAATGGAAATAAATACGGTTTGCAAACTTTACATGCGAATTAAATTAATTAAACATATTACTTAACAGCAAAATAAATTAATTCCACTTTAATTGCTAAATAAATTCAACATTTTTGCTGTTTGCAAGGTCATCTCTCTAATTATTCACCTGCGTTTTTTGTATAAAATTTTTTGTCTTTTACATTTATTTTTTACATTCTTTCAACCCCGAATGGCAAACATAAAATATACAAGAAATAAAAAGCTGTATAAATATTAATAAAATTACTAGGCACACAAAAAAGAAACTTTTATAAGTACCTGCCTTGGATTAATTATACCGTAGGTTTTTCTGCACAAAAAAATAATACAAAAAACTTTCGCTGTTTGTGTAACATAATTCGCAAAATACTTGTGATATTAAAGGTGGGCTGGTCTCATGAAAATCTCCGGAAATTGTAGGAGAAGAAGGAGCAGCAGTAGGAGGTGAAGTAGGGAAAAAGCCCAAACTGAAATGCAAAACAGAACCGTAACCATGGCCGTTGTCGTAACCATTAGACGTAACCAAAAACCGAGCCAGACATTGAATTGACCTTAATAAAGTCGACTTGCCTGGGCCTTTTTTTGTTGTTTTCATTTTTATTTTTATATATATTCTGTTGCTGCTTGTAAATAATTTGAGTTTCTCTCGTTTCAGAAAATGCTGATACTGCTGCCGCTGCTGGGGATTTTTGGTAATGCTCTCGTTGCTGAAGTCGAGGCCAGTCTGAGTCTGGGCTTTAAGGCCATCAAAGTGAGTGTGAACGAAAGCGAAGCAGCCATGAAAATCTTTTATGAATGCTCTTAATGCTCTCTCTTTTCCTAATTATGCAATCCCATTCCCATTGGTTTTCCCCATGGATCAGTTGCCCAGGCATCCCAATCCGGGTAAGTTCCTAAGGATTTCATTTTCAATTCAATTGCACAGCATCGATGCGTATTTTGCAATTTGGCAGTTGAGTTGGAGAGGAAGATTTCCGAATTACATTTACTGTGTGTGTGTAAGGGCTTCATTAATCAAAGGCCTGGCATCATCATCAGTATATTTTTTAAGTGTTACAACAAGCTAGAAGGGAAAAAGCTATTTTAGTCAAGTTTTGTTGTTCCTAAAGCCAAGCTATACAATTTGATTTTCTTCTTAAAGATTGTACATTTTAAAATAAATAGAAATAGAACAAAAAATAACAAAACTATGAATAAATATATCCTTGAATTATAGTTTAACTTCCCAGGAACTTTGCCAAATAGAATTCATCAGCAAGGAAGGTTCTTTTGTCAAGGATTACCTTCTGTTAAAAATACCCCGTAAATTACAGAAATGTTGTTAGAAAAAAAGCCGAAATAAAGGGAATACAAAAATTTGACAGGCACAATAGATGGGCCCAGAAATTTCATTAAAACTTGCAGCAAGGAAATGTTGTTCCGTTGTTCCCAATTCCAATTGCTTGTTCGCTTTTGCCAAAAAGTTGTGGACTCCACGCTCTTTCTAATATTGATTGCGAGCACCTATATAACAACCAGCAGTATCCTGGGCTTAGGAATCCGTATCCCAGCTTAGCTTAGCTTAGATGCCCCATCTCCTGGGAAATATACACACCCACACCCACTCACACATACACCAGCTAACTAACGAGTAAAGTGATTTTAATGGTTTTATGTTCGATTCGTTTTCTTCTCTTTTTTACCTCCTTCCACTCGGATTCAGAATTTTTTTTCAATTCGCCCCGACATGTGCCATTTTCCATGCTCTTTCCATGCTTTTCAATGCTTTCAACACACACATGATGTTGTCGTAGAAAGCTGTTCGAAATTAAACAGCAGCGGCAGTAGTAGTCCGAACTGTGCCAGAAACTTTTCGTTTGGATTCGAAGCGATTCGTTTTGAGGGCGTTACAGCAACAACAACAACAGAAATCCAACCAATATCGTGCTTCCTCTATATTATATATATGTTTTTTATATTTTTTTTGGGCAGTGCCCCTACCCCGTTCGAGTCAAAAGTTTTGAGTCAAATGCCAATACAGCTTGTGTGTGTGCCCTCTTCCTGGACCAAAATAAAAGTTTTGCCGGCCAAACTGAGCTCAGTGCTCCTGGCGGCCCTCGCACGTAGTCCTGCCCCAGGACATATCAATGCCCCACATGTCTGCATTGGCTTCTATGCTGTGCAGAGGGAAAAATATAAAGAAATTAAATTTTAAAATGGCATTTAAGGATTTTAAAATGTTTTATTAACTAAAGAAATTTTAGAAATAATTTTATTGCCTTGAAAACAAAAAGACTTCAAGATTTCTATCCCTTTTTATTATAAGATTTGAAAATAAATATTTCTCTCAGTACTTACCTTTCCCTTACCCTGGGACCCTAGTTGCATTGTCCAGGCGGTGCGGAACAAGTTTATTTAAACTGCAGAACTTGCTCTTTATTCCTTGGAAAGTTTACCGGGAACACAAAAAATGCTGAGACTCTGTGAACTTGGCCCAAACATATTTGCGAATACGTGAAGCAATGAAGAGCTCTCTTTTCCCTCACAAACAAGCCAGAGAAGTTCACTTTGAATGAGCTGCAAAGATTAGTCCTGAACATATCACTTGCAGGCGATGCCAAGGAATGGCCATGGTCATAAAACTCGGAGAAAACTTTCTCTCAGAAAAGTTGCAAAGGGAAAGCCATTCTATAAATGCCTTTCAATCATACAAGTTGAGATTTATGAATGGTTTCTATAAAGCACTTTTCTGTATTAATATTTTTTATACTAAAATTATATAATTATGGATTATTTTCAGTACAAAATTCATACTCTTCTTGGCTAACAACTACTTCAATTTCTAATTTAGCTAATAGTGTTTTGTCAGGGTTTTCCCAGCACGTTGAACTTTGATTTTCCCCTTTGGCCATCTAGGCCAAGTGTATTGTCAAACATACATATATCCTAGGGCCAGTCACAATCTCTGAAACAGATTTTAGTTTCTGAAGTTGAATTGGTAACAATTTTCAGCCCTCAATCACATGTGATGTCCCAAGCAAACACTTGAGATACAAAAATTGCGCATACGCAGCATGGGCCAGGCTTCTTTTTGCCAACTTTTGTTTGGCGTAAGGACTACTACTTTTTCCTATATCCATGATCCAGCCAGGCGGAGAGGGCTCTCAAAACTTGTCGCACACGCTCGAGTGCTGTAAATCTTTGCACAGAATGAAACTTTATTTGGTCATGGTCATCAACGACTTAAGTAAATCTAAAACTCTAAGTAAAACAAACACTCCGTCGAGTCCGAAGGCAGCAGGGCCTTGCAGAGGCCGCATAAAACAAATAAACTGCGGACACGTGACCCCAAAAATGGGGGGACACACTGCTCTGGGTGCACCATCATCATCGGCAAAAGGGTAGAGTTCATTTCGAGCTTAGGTATATGTGTATATATTATGTATATGGTGTAGCCAGGCGGAGAGACATATCAGCGACCCCTTGAGTGCGCTTTGCCGAGCATCCGAGGGCCTTTAATGTTGTCAACGAGCGGCAGATAAAAGCGCTCGCATTGCACATTCCAGAGTTCACTTCCGCCTACACTTTGTGTCCAGGAGGGTACATGGGATACTGGATCATGGTTGAGCTAATACCGAACATAAATTTCATACAGAAAATCGTTTAAATAAAATGTAACTATACTATTTAGCTTGGTTTATTTTTACTATACAGTTCTCTCTTTCAAAAGTCAATAATTTCAATTCAATTCAAACACCTGAATTAGAGTCTTTGCTTCTTCTTTAATTTTCCTAGAGTTCATATATTTTCTTTTACCAACTTTAAGAGCATTTCATCTTCCTTGGTACCCTTACTCTTTGTGCCTTGCCTTGTTTTTGCTCAACTCGATTCGTTAAGGATAAGCGATTCGTTGTAACGAACTCGCTCACACAAAACATCCTCACAGGTGCACCATCGAAAAAGGTCCCTGTGCAAGTACATGTATATAAGGATTCCTTACACCCACAAACACACACCCACCCACTCTCAGTGTGTGTGCAGACATCTTCCTGAGAGTACAGAAAAATACATTAAGAAGATTGCACTCTTGAAAATGACACCAAGTCCGGGTGCAATACCCATAGATACTCGCACTTCCGGCTCGAATGGCGACTTTTCAATAATAAACGTAAATTGCTAATGCCATAAAGATGCGACAACGTGCCCATATTCATTACAATCAGCTTGCGCAATGCCAATTTTCACATTAACCATTGATGCCAAATGAATGATGATGCCAGCAGCAGGTCTCCACCCTGCCGTGGCAGTCACGTCGCCAGTGAAATCAATTCAAAGTGGAAAAGTACAGGGCACGTACCCGATCTCACACAGAAACGCACAAGTGATAGGAGAAGGATGAGGAGGAGGAGTAGGTCCTGGGCTCCTGTGAGCAAACAGCTTCCACAGTGCGATTGCAAATGCCTTGCCACAAGCCCGGGTAATTGTGATTGGCGGCTACACACACGAGTTTTTGGCCACGCCAAAACAGGGAACGAGCACAAAAGAGCTCGGAGATAGGAACAGCAGCAAAAACATGTGAAAGGACACTGGGGAAAAATTCCAGAAAAATAATTAAACATATCAGTGACTTAGAATGTTTGCTGGATATTTGAAGACATTCATTTAGGTGCCTAACAAAAAAAGAAATTAAGAAAAAAAAATTATAAATCTGATGTTAATGTGTAAAGGATATTTTCAAATAGATTTAGAGACTTAGAAAAATTATTTAAGAGGCCAAATAGTTGCCAAAAAAATTGTTTATCTTTGAAAATGAAGTCACAAACAAATCTGTGTAAAGGACATTTTTTAAATATTTATTCTGAACCCATATATCCTCTCTTACCTACATATTTTCCTCTCTGTAAAAAAGAAAGTCTTTTTCGGCAAAAGCAAACTTTGGCGACCTAATGGCATGCCATAAAGCAGCGGCATTTGTCAATATCAATTTTGATGAGACACGAACGCAGGTCTATTGTTTGCGCTGAACATATGCGATTCCAGCGAAATTTATAACAAACACACATGGAACATAGCACATAGGACACTGACATTAATTGGGTTCCCATTCATTGGCATTGCACATACCACATGTCACATACGACTTGTATTACGCGTTTGATGACATAAATTAGCTGGGAAATGAAACGAAATGAAATGAAATAATAAACAAGTCGAAGCTCAAAGACCTCAGAGAGGCACTGATTGCCAAAAAGGACTCCAATGACAGGAAGTTCCTTTCATTTTAAAGGGCCTCACAAACGTACAGTACACAATTTGCCTTTGGAAATTTTCCAAGCAACCTTTACAGACTTTTTATGCTCATTTAACTTTTGTATTTTCTATTTTTCCTGCTCTCCCCCTCCGGTGCATGCAACCAACGCTCTTTCGGTGACAACAATGGGAACCCGGCTACTATTCTGGATTCGGATATGGTCCCTGGGATCCTTGGATTCCTATTCCGATTTCGCCGCCGGTCCTCGCCGCCTGCAGCCAATTGCAGCGTGGGCAACACAACATTCGCACATGGAGTCACATTTAAATTGGATTGTAAAACTCAATGCGTTTGCGAGGTGAGTCGCTGGGGGCGCCGACGACGGTGGCTAAAAGGAGGGCCGTGGGCCATCCGCACAAGAGTTGGCCACAAACCACAGACATCCTCAGCCACAGGACCAAAAAACACAGATGCGGATACTTAAGCACTGGGAAAACTAAAATAGTGATAGAAACAAATTGCTAGATTTTATATTTGGAAAATATTTGCAGATTTCTTTATTCTTTATCAAAATAATTTTTTTGATATAGAAATGTTTCTAAATTATGTAAATACTTAAATTATGTGGAAGTTAAATTTACTTACATGGTGCTTACAATTTTGCTGAAAGTGGCATGATAAAATATATAATATATAAAATATATTTGCAGATTTTTAGTAACATTTTAGAAGGGATTTCTAAAACAATCTCATAATGAACTGAATTTTGATTATAATATGAGTAGAAAAGAAGAAATTGATATGATAAAATACCATTAAGCATCTTTGTTACAACTTATCATTATTTTCTTTAATACTCAACAAATGAAAATCATTTTAAATAGCTTTTTAAATATCACATTTCAAGACTTTTGAATTTTTTTTACCATAATATTTTTTAGTAATCCATGATTTATTTTCCTATAATTTTCTTGTTGTGTATACCACATATACAGGGACACAGGAAAGCACTTTCACAAATACTCAGCCACATTCCGGCCAAAAGCCAACTGCAGTTCAGTGAAACGATTCCCGTTTTGGGATCGCTGTTGTTTAACCTGTGCTTAGTCCCGCATTCCGCTTTTCCACTTTTCCACTACCCCTTTGGCTGGCTTTTAGTTTTTCATTTTCGGTTTTTATATACATTTTTCGGTGGGATTAGCGCCAACACTTGCGCCATTTAAATGTGAATTGCTTTCGCTCTGTAGCGATTTTAATTAAAATTTAAATAAAGTGTGAAACGCTTGAAATTACACTTTTGGAGCGTGGCACAGTAATAGTTGTAGTAGTTTTTTGATAGCCGACATAATAGGGTAAATTCGACCGGCTAATGAGAGTTAAAAAGCGCTGAAACTAATTTTTTAATATAATCATTAGTACTAAATAAAACTAAACTTAAACTAATTATAGCACCATAAAGTGCTTAAAATATTCGAACAGAAACAAGTGAAAAGTACTTTTTACTTGCATCTATGTAAGTTAGTTCCGTTTAAAGAATACTTATAAACAAATTTTAAAACAAAGCAAAAAACTTAATCCTTGACATTGCTTTATGCCCAAAAGCCTCGCCTGTAACCCTTTCTAGTTTTTCCATTTCTGTTCTGCGTTTCTGCACCTTATTTCCTTCGGTAGTTTATCATGTGGCATAAAACCAACACAAATACTCGGGTGCCACGCAAAATTTATGCACTGCAATTTCGTGACGTTGCCAAAGACAAGGAGCTGCGGAAAAAAGCATCATCGGTCTCTGACCGCTTAGAGGGCGGAAAGTGGATTACAAACAAAGCAGTTGGGGTCTGTCCAAAAATGTTAATTTTGTTATCAGTGCTGTCGGGAAATTTCGTTCATGGCATTAAACAGTAAATAAAAATTTTAAATATTATATATATATATAATAAGCAGATCTTTTTTATAGAACCTTTTAATATTTGTAATGTAATTTGTAATGTATGAATAATTTTTTTTCAAACTTTTTATAAAAAAACATATCACTCTGAAAATGGTCCCCTATTTTAACACATTGAATTTACAACAGAAACGTAGGCTTCATTTTATTTATTATTGACAAAAAATATTATAATAGGGAAAAATGCAATGTAGGGCTAATTATTTATTCAGTCAGCAAAACCTTTTTATTCCCAAAAATAATAATTAAAATCCTTAAGGGTAAATATATTTAATACTTTTTTTTTCGCTGAAAGAGGTTAATAAACGTCAGAAAAAAAGACAAACCGCCAGCACACCCCAAACACCACCACACACAAACCCGAAACAAGAAACACAACCTCCTGCGAACAAAGTTGGTGGCCAACTCGAGGACCTTGCCATGTTAGTTCCCCCTGCGTGCGATTGGACCAATATTTTCTTTACATTATGACTTTATTTTCGGCTGCCCGGCCAAAGCTAAATAAACAACAATGGTGGGCCAACATATTTAATGTATTTTAATGTGGCATTTGCAGAATGGCCGCCACGCCTGCTCGACGCTCTGTCCCAACGAGCAGCTGCCGGCGCCGGAGGACACGATTTCCTGCCGATCGCCGCGCCTCGTCGAAGTTCCCGGCCACTGCTGCAAGATGTGGCTCTGTGAGAATCCAACAGCTGATGGTAAGTTGTTCACACATTTACTGAGAGAAAATATATAGTAAAATTAGATAAATAAATAAAAAAAATGAATAAAATCAAATTTAATATAATGTGAGTAGGGAGTCTTACTGAAATATTTTTCAAAGCTAGAATTATGTTTATGTTAATTTTTCTAAGTGCCCAATGTGGCACTGCCAGCCCTCGTCTTGTTATTGTTTTATAAGTGTGTTTATGGCTGTGGCCATCCCATTGTGTCCAACTCCTGCTCCTGCTCCCGCTTCTGTCCAGTGGTCCGAGTTAATGGCGCTCAGGGGCGTGTCGTGCTGGGTCCGATGCGCAACTTAATGCTTTTTAAGCGCCCCCATCCCACAAAACCCACATCCTACCCAGACCCAGACCTCCTTTGCCACACCGAAACCAAGTCCAAAGTGCAGCGCATATTTATGAAGATGAATTATTCCATCACGAGACTGTAGCAGCAGCAGGAGCATTTGCCGGAACAGGATGAGGAGCAGGAGCTGGAGCAGGGGCTCAGCTAGCCGGCAGCGTAATTACTTACACAGGGATTAAGTGTTAATTAAACGCGCAGAATGCAATAAATAAACAAGATATTAAGCGCTTCAGCCTTGTCCCACGGAGCCCTGAGACCTTGATGAGGAGAGGAGCGCACCGGATGTGAGGAGTTAAGCCCGATGGCAATCCTTGGAGAGGGCACATGCCATTCAATGGACGAACACTTCCTTAGGGCAATTTGTTATACTGTCGTTATAATTTCCAACTGTTTCTAGCCGGAAATCGAAATTCCTGAACTTGGATCTTTAATTGTTACATTTCCACTGACTATTCAATGGCTTTTCAAACAAGAAAATAGTTCATGAACGAAATCTTAACCAATAAAAATATATACTGGCTGAAAAAAGATCATTCTTTGGGAAGGCAATTTTGTAATATTTTTTGAGAAGACCTACCCTTAATAAACAATATAAAAGCTTAACAGCAGCAGCATTTCCTGAAAAAAAAAATTATAAATATATATCTTAAAAATTCTCAAAAACATAAATTTTTAACTTACTTCTTAATTATATCTGCCTCACGATTTTCGCTTTTTAAAGCAAAGTCTAGGAAAATTTCCTCAAGTCTCGTTTGCGATATCAGATAATCTTCAATATATAATTTCTTCTTGTTGCTCTCAATCACCCGAAAAACTTCAGACAACTTTTGTCCCTGTGGCAAATTGTAGGTGAGAAGTCCATTATATTCACCTTTTAGTTCAGCATCAGGAAAATGATTCCGTATAAAAATCTTTACATTGGAAATTCGATCCGAAAACGCCTCTTCAGGTATCGAATTAATTTCTTTGCTGCCTGCCTCTGAGTTCCCTTCCGATATTTTTTCTGTTTCTGAGGTTGACGATGATGTCGATGATGATGACGAAGATGATCTCTGTACGTTCTTTGGGGAATTGTCCTCTTTGGAATCTACTTTAATTTTCAATACGAGTCCATTTTCATACTGATTCTTGAGACTCTGTGTGGAGCCAATGCACTTGAACTCGCCATCCACCATGATGGTCAGGCTGGTGCACAGCGCCTCGCACTCGTCCATGCTGTGCGAGGTGAGGACCAGGGACTTCCCCGCCATCCGAATGAGACTCATTATCTGCCAGAGCTGTCGCCGTGCACCGGGATCCATGCCACTGGTGGGTTCGTCCAGGAAAACCACCGATGGGTTGCCTAAGATGGCTATGGCGGTGCTTAGCTTCCGTTTGTTTCCACCACTGTAGACCTTGGTTCGCTTATCCAGGTGATTTTGAAAGCCAAAGGCCAGGGCCAAGGTCCAGCTTATCTCTCGAATATAGCGTCGTTGGATGCCCCTCAGTAGACAGTAAAAGCGCAGATTTTGTCGTCC
This sequence comes from Drosophila aff. chauvacae BK-2020, assembly GCA_018903765.1. NCBI lineage: Eukaryota > Metazoa > Arthropoda > Insecta > Diptera > Drosophilidae > Drosophila > Drosophila aff. chauvacae BK-2020. Next base: position 11,017,355 of record JAEIGO010000058.1, read on the forward strand.
TGTGAGGTCCTCGAAGAGTGAATCGAACTGCGGACAATAACCGATCTTATGGCGAACCTTTCTCATCTGAGTGGACAGACTCATGCCATCTATATAGGCATCTCCAGAGGTGATTGTTGTGTCTCCAGTCAGCATCTTGAAGACACTCGTCTTGCCCGCTCCATTGATTCCCAGAAGACCGAAGCATTCGGCATGGGCAACATGAAATGAAACGCCCCGCACAGCCAGTTTCTTCTTATATTGCTTCCTGATGTTGTCCACCAGCAGAGGTATATCCCTCCTTCCGGAACTTATTAGGGCTTTGACCAGCTTACGTTCTTCTGTAGCATCCGGATTTTCCGTAGAGGAGCCACCGCTTTCTCGCTTCTTAGAGGACTTGCATAATCTCCTCAGAGCCTTTCTGAAGGCAAGTATCAGCTGGGCATCGAGTATGATCAAAAATAGAAAAAGAGATATGGCTACCACTATGGTGTACACGATCTCCGGCAGAACTCCAGGATGTTTCCAGGCAAAGTAACCTGGAATTTGGCAGCACATCGGCAATTTCTTACACTTTACTTCTTTGGGGATTCTTTTCAAGACAGGCGTATCACATCCACTGCGAATATTGTGGCCCACGTGCAAGTGACGAGCGGCGCTGGCCAGGCAGTAATGAGGAAATACCCGAAAGTACCAGGCTAGTTTCTTGGCCACTTGCTGCAGATGAAAGGCCTCAAACGAGAGGGTTAAATAGAGCATATACAGGGCACACCCTGTTGCCACAGCAAAAATAGCAATGCGAACGAATCCTGTGGCGGCATCGTAGAAACAAGACGAAAGGACATAGCTTATGGGCAGTGCTCCCATGCCAAATATCAATAAAATGGCATAATAACGACCCAGTTCTATGAATGACGAATAGCCCGGCTCTCGGAAGGCAGACAGTGTGAGTACTGCCATCAAAGCCGATATCATGAATATCAGAAAGTCCCACAGGAACATTGTTGTCCAGTAGGCGAATGCATCGACGCCAGATAGGAATTGCAGGAGCTTCGCTCGCGTCTCCCGCTCCTTGATGATGGGTATGGCAAAAAAGGCCGTCACAAAGCACATGCACAATGTCAAATTGATGGCTAATTCTGAGCCCAATTTCTGACCCTTGTTTAGTCGCAGCACCCGGGTATCGTCGCTGTACGGCAACGGCTTGTTGGTCACATAGGTGCCGGCCTCCTCACCCAGATAGTGCCGAGCCATGGCATTATGAAACAGATTCAGGGTGAGGGGAGCCGTGTGCAGGGGCTTATTATTCAGCCAGACAGTGACGAGGGGAGCCGTGTGCAGGGGCTTATTATTCAGCCAGACAGTGGCGTTCTTTGCGTTAATTGTCACTCCCGCCACAAAGGCATAGTCCAAGCGGTGCCTCCAGCTCTTGTCCAGACCCAATAAATAATCCTCCACGCTAAGATCGCCAGTTGTCAGCAAGTGGCTTCGTTTTCCATAGCGTTCTATATGCTTGGAATAGGCTAAGGCCAGGGGACTTATTTGACCTGTGAGGGAATTGTCCTGCATAACCACGTAACTCGATTTGTACTGAAAAAGAGAAATCTGCATAGCCGGCAGTTCATAGTACATGCGGCCGCCCCGGGAATTGAAAATGGTCAAGACCAGTATGACCACGGGCAGCAGGATCTGTATCAGCGTAAGCCAGTAATTTCGAACGGTCGTCATAATTTTTTTCAACATCAAAGCCTGAAAGCCCATAAGGCAGCGGACCAACGGTCGATTCTCCCGAGTTCTGCTGTCAAACACCAGGGTCTGGAAGTTAGAGGATGTGTCCTGACCTCCCTGGGGTCGCTTTTCCATGTTGACCGCCATGAAAACGTCCTCCAAGGTGGCCACACTCAGGCCATAGCCACTTAGTTTCAACTTGGCGGAATTCTTATCGAGATCAGCCAGCAGTTCAGCGAATTTCTTAGTCTCATCGTGGGGCAATCGATAGGTGAGTTCGGTGCCCATTTGCCTTTCCGGTTGCAGATTCGGCAGGTGGCGATTTATCAACTTCGTTACGGCGCCTACATCACAGCCAGCCAGCATGATGCACACCAACTGGTAGCCCGTTCCATACTGCTTCTTCAGATGGAAGGAGGTGCCGTGGCACTGGAGTAGGCCTGCGGACAGGATGGCTATGCGATCGCCCAGGACGTCGGCCTCGTCCATGTAGTGAGTGGTGAGGAGCACGGTCCTACCCCGCTTCTCCGCCTGCAGCAGCTCCCAGAGGCTCTTTCGCCCGGCGGCATCGATGCCGGAACTCGGCTCGTCGCAGAGCACGACCCGGGCACTGCCGCACATGGCACAGCAGAGGGACAGCTTCCGCTTCATGCCGCCGGAAAGCCGCTCGGCAGCCACCTTGGACTTGGCCTCCAGACCCAGGATGCCCACGTACTTGCTTATTTCCCTGTCGACAGCCTCGGAGCCACGGACTCCCTTCAGTTTGCTAAAGAATTTGATGTGATCCCGGACACTCATCTTCATGAAGAGTATGTTGTTTTGCGGACAGATTCCCAGCGACTGGCGGGCCATGTCCAACTGGGTTCTAATGTCGAAGCCATTGATCAAGGCCGTTCCGGCGGTGGGTGGCACCATGCCCGTCAGCATTTGCAACGTGGTGGTCTTTCCGGCGCCATTATGTCCGAGTAAAACCGTGATTTCATCGCGATACATCTTCAGGTTCAGACCCTTGACAGCCCTGAATTTGCCATAGGTTTTCTGCAGGTTCAGCAACTCGATGCCCACCTGACGTTTTCTGGGGTCACCTCCACCCCTCCCCCTTGGGGAATTTGAGTCTTTATTTCCACACCAAAACTGTCGATGGAGAAAGAAGTTCCACTTGCGAGCGATGCCATAATTTCCGGGGAACACCTGCTCCACGTACAGGCAAATGCCCAGGTACAAGAACGCTGACACAGTGAGCGTCATGATTATATAGAACAAGGTGATGTCATCGTCCAGAGAGACCGTCTGGAACATGCTACTCCATGTGGCCCCAATTCCAGTGCCCTCAAAGTCCATTATAATGTTAAAGCCAAAGCCCAAGGCCGCGTTCGAAAAGACCAGGGCTATCATCAGTTTCCCCGCTAGACTGAGGCGATCGTAATAGTAGAAGGCAAACGAGTACGGAATATAGGTGATGAACCACAAAATACAGGTTACTGCCGACGCCGTGCTGGCCTTGGAGAAGAACACGGCCAGCATGAAGCAGAAGCATATGCTGGCAATAATATAGGTGTGCAGGAACAGCATAATCGGTATCCACTGGGAATTGGTGAGGATGGAGACGGAGGCATAGATATTTACCTTGAACAGGAACAGCATAAGCAGCCCCACTGCCATCAGCATCAGGTAGCTCTTCACGAACCAGGCAATCCAATGCAGCCAGTTCTCCACGCCGATTAGCTTCAAGATATCCTTCAGCTGCAGCTCCTTCTCGGTGGCCACATTCTTGGTCACCACCGAGCAGGGGTACATAAAGCTCAGGATAACCATGAAGGGCAGCAGTTGGCGCAGTCCCCGCAACAGTAGATCGTACGTATAGGCTCTAAAGGGGAACCGCTGGAGCCGGACACGCGGAAAGGAGAACACACTTCGACCCGATGCCTGGGACAGCCAGGACATGGTTAGGGCGTGCTGGATCGGAAGGAATCCCTCCCGGAGATAACCCTCCGGAAGGCCTCCGTCGGGGTCTTCCGAGTTGCGTGGCCCCGTTATGTCATATCTCACGAAAATATCACCCGTATGCCAGGTTTCAATGATCGGGCCCGGCATCGTTCGCAGTTCACTGGGAAAGCGCAGGCTGTAGGTGAAGTTAAGGGGAAACCTGCTATCCTTAGCGCGACCATCGTTCTCCCCAAACTCAACGCCGACCAGAAAGTTGTGCTCCAACAGGTCCTTCTCCATGTGAGGGGCACTATCATAGGGCCGCGTACCATTGAGAAACAGGAAAAAGGCGGCAGTCTTCGCTATTGCAGCATTTGCCGGCGTGTCCGGTGTATAGCAGAGATATGCCTTGGGTATATTGAGCGTACCATTGGCATGCAGTATCCTGTTCCCCACCTTCACCCATTTCACGAGTAACAGCAAGCTCTCTATGGACACGTGCTTGTAACGACTCTCCGGCATGCTTTCGGGCAGCACCAAGATGCGGAGCAGCATGAGGAGACTGATGAATACCAAAGGAAAGACCAGAGCCACCACAACCTGGAGTTTTTGATTCCTCTGAATAAGCCAGTTCTTCCACAGGAGTAGCTTTAGTTTCTGCCAATCGCCCACGCGGTATACCTCACTTTCGAAGGATCCTTTGTCGGAGCTCATGGTTTTGTACACCTACTTTGTATTTTGTTGTTTTTGGAATCTTGACTGAAGCTTCAAGGGTAGTGAAGGCGTTGAGAAAAAATATACATAAGTTGTCACAAGAGAGCATTTTTATTAACAAGTCCAAAAAGTTCTAGTAAAATAAGAAAGTTCCTGAATTTGGATCAGCAATTATCAAAAATTTCAATGACACCTCCATGGGTTGCGGTAATATACAAATTGAAATTGTCCCATTTTCACTATAATTCCCAACGGTTCCAGCTGAAAATGGGGAACTCGTCAGTAAATGAAATTTTAAAAATGCTTTCAAATGACCTACCCTAAAAGTTACATTATAAATGTACCAAAAAATTAACAATAGCAACAGCAACATTTCCTGAAAAAAGAATTGTATTTGCCGTTGGCAAAATATGAAAGGGTATGAATTAAAAACTTACTTCCTGCTTACATCTGCCTCATGATGTTCACAATTCAGAGCAAAGTCCAGGAAAATTTCCTCAAGTCTCGTTTGCGATATCAGATAATCTTCAATATATAATTTCTTCTTGTTGCCCTCAATCACCCGAAAAACTTCAGACAACTTTTGTCCCTGTGGCAAGGAGTAGGTGAGCAGTCCGTTATATTCATCTTTCAGTTCAGCATCGAGAAAATGATTCTGTATAAAAACCTTTACATTGGAAATTCGATCCTGAAACTCATTTTCGGATATCGTATTCATTTCGTCGCTGTCCGCCTCTGAGTATTTTTCCGATTCTGTTTCTGTTTCTGTTTCCGAGGTTGATGATGATGATGACGATGATGATGACGTTGTTGCTGATTTCTGTTTGCTTCTTCGGGTTTTATCCTCTTTGGAATCTACTTTTACTTTCAATACGAGTCCCTTGGCGTACTGATTCTTAAGGCTCTGCGTTGCTCCAAAGCACTTGAACTCACCATCCACCATGATGGTCAGGCTGGTGCACAGCGCCTCGCACTCGTCCATGCTGTGCGAGGTGAGGACCAGGGACTTCCCCGCCGTCCGAATGAGACTCATTATCTGCCAGAGCTGTCGCCGTGCACCGGGATCCATGCCACTGGTGGGTTCGTCCAGGAAAACCACCGATGGGTTGCCTAAGATGGCTATGGCGGTGCTTAGCTTCCGTTTGTTTCCACCACTGTAGACCTTGGTCCGCTTATCCAGGTGCATTTGAAAGCCAAAGGCCAGGGCCAAGGTCCAGCTTATCTCTCGGACATAGCGTCGTTGGATGCCCCTCAGTAGACAGTAAAAGCGCAGATTTTGTCGTCCTGTGAGGTCCTCGAAGAGTGAATCGAACTGCGGACAATAACCGATCTTATGGCGAACCTTTCTCATCTGAGTGGACAGACTCATGCCGTCTATATAGGCATCTCCAGAGGTGATTGTTGAGTCTCCAGTCAGCATCTTGAAGACACTCGTCTTGCCCGCTCCATTGATTCCCAGAAGACCAAAGCATTCGGCATGGGCAACATGAAATGAAACGCCCCGCACAGCCAGTTTCTTCTTATATTGCTTCCTGATGTTGTCCACCAGCAGAGGTATATCCCTCCTTCCGGAACTTATCAGGTCTCTGACCAGCATTCGTTCTTCAGCTACTTCCGGATTTTCCGTAGAGGAGCCACCGCTTCTTCGCTTCTTCGAAGACTTGCAAAATTTCCTAAGGGCCGTGCAACAAGCATGCAACAGGTTGGAGTCGGTTATGATCAAAAATAGAAAAAGAGCTATTGCAACAACAATGAGGTATAAGATCTCTGGCAAGACTCCGGGACTTTTCCAGGCAAAGTGATCTGGAATTTCGCCACAATTATCTTCTCTCTTCATTCTTGGACTTGCAGAACACATTCTTCGAGTAATGAAACCCATGTACAAGTTACCAGCGGCGTTGGCAAGGCAAAAATGGGGGAATAACCGGAGGATCCAGATATGTTTTTCCCACCCAAATGCCAGCAGTCCCATATTGACCAAATATAGGCCACATCCAGTTCCCAGATTAAACATGGCAAGGCGAATGAAACCCGAGGCGGCATTTGAAAAGCAATTCGCCATTGCATAAGTTACTGTCAAAGCAGCCAAGCCAAATATCAATAATATGGCGTACAAATGTCCCAGTTCATTGAAAGTCGCAATGCCCGGCTCTCGGAAGGCAGACAGTGTGAGTACTGCCATCAAAGCCGATATCATGAATATCAAAAAGTCCCACAGCAACATTGTCGTCCAGAAGGCGATTGCATTGACACCAGACAGGAATTGCAGGAGCTTAGCTCGCGTCTCCTGCTCCTTGATGATGGGTATGGCAAATAAGGCCGTCACAAAGCACATGCACAAGCACAAGTTGAGGGCTATTTCATTGCGCAATTGAGTTGGCTCGGTGCGCCTTGGGTTCTTGGTATCCTTCTTGAACGGCAACGGTTTGTTGGTCACATAGGTGCCGGCCTCCTCACCCAGATAACGTCGGGCCATGGCATTATGAAGAAGATTCAAGGTCAGGGGAGCCGTGTGAAAGGGCTTATTATTCAGCCAGACAATGGTGTTCTCTGCGCCAATTGTAACTCCCGCCAAAAATGCATAGTCCAAGCGGTAGTTCCAGCTCTTGTCCAGACCCAATATGTAATCCTCAACGCTGACATCGCCAGTTGTCAGCAGGTGGGTTCGTTTCCCATAGCGTTCCATGTGCATTTCATAGGCTGAGGCCAGGGGACTTAAAGCATCGGTGGTGGAATTGTCCTGCATAACCACGTAACTCGATTTGTACTGGAAGAAGGATATCTGCATAGCCGGATTTTCGTATAAAACTAAAATGCCTAGAGCGTTGAATATGGTCAAGGCCAGTAAGATCACGGGAAGCAGGATCTGTATCAGCGTAAGCCAGTAATTTCGAACGGTCGTCATAATTTTTTTCAACATCAAAGCCTGAAAGCCCATAAGGCAGCGGACCAACGGTCGATTCTCCCGAGTTCTGCTGTCAAACACTAGGGTCTGGAAGTTAGAGGATGTGTCCTGACCTCCCTGGGGTCGCTTTTCCATGTTGACCGCCATGAAAACGTCCTCCAAGGTGGCCACACTCAGGCCATAGCCACTTAGTTTCAACTTGGCGGAATTCTTATCGAGATCAGCCAGCAGTTCAGCGAATTTCTTAGTCTCATCGTGGGGCAATCGATAGGTGAGTTCGGTGCCCATTTGCCTTTCCGGTTGCAGATTCGGCAGGTGGCGATTTATCAACTTCGTTACGGCGCCTACATCGCAGCCAGCCAGCATGATGCACACCAACTGGTAGCCCGTTCCATACTGCTTCTTCAGATGGAAGGAGGTGCCGTGGCACTGGAGTAGGCCTGCGGACAGGATGGCTATGCGATCGCCCAGGACGTCGGCCTCGTCCATGTAGTGAGTGGTGAGGAGCACAGTCCTACCCCGCTTCTCCGCCTGCAGCAGCTCCCAGAGGCTCTTTCGCCCGGCGGCATCGATGCCGGAACTCGGCTCGTCGCAGAGCACGACCCGGGCACTGCCGCACATGGCACAGCAGAGGGACAGCTTCCGCTTCATGCCGCCGGAAAGCCGCTCGGCAGCCACCTTGGACTTGGCCTCCAGACCCAGGATGCCCACGTACTTGCTTATTTCCCTGTCGACAGCCTCGGAGCCACGGACTCCCTTCAGTTTGCTAAAGAATTTGATGTGATCCCGGACACTCATCTTCATGAAGAGTATGTTGTTTTGCGGACAGATTCCCAGCGACTGGCGGGCCATGTCCAACTGGGTTCTTATGTCGAAGCCATTGATCAAGGCCGTTCCGGCGGTGGGTGGCACCATGCCCGTCAGCATTTGCAACGTGGTGGTCTTTCCGGCGCCATTATGTCCGAGTAAAACCGTGATTTCATCGCGATACATCTTCAGGTTCAGACCCTTGACAGCCCTGAATTTGCCATAGGTTTTCTGCAGGTTCAGCAACTCGATGCCCACCTGACGTTTTCTGGGGTCACCTCCACCCCTCCCCCTTGGGGAATTTGAGTCTTTATTTCCACACCAAAACTGTCGATGGAGAAAGAAGTTCCACTTGCGAGCGATGCCATAATTTCCGGGGAACACCTGCTCCACGTACAGGCAAATGCCCAGGTACAAGAACGCTGACACAGTGAGCGTCATGATTATATAGAACAAGGTGATGTCATCGTCCAGAGAGACCGTCTGGAACATGCTGCTCCATGTGGCTCCCAGTCCAGTGCCCTCAAAGTCCATTATAACGTTCAGGCCTAGGCCCAAGGCCGTGTTCGAAAAAAGAAGAGATACCAGCAGTTTCCAAACGAGGCCTATGCCCTCGTAGTAGCGGACGATGAAGTTGTAGGGAATATAGGTGGCATACCACAAAATACACGTAACCACCGACGTCGTGCTGGCCTTGGAGAAGAACACGGCCAGCATGAAGCAGAAGCATATGCTGGCAATGACGTAGGTGTGCAGGAACGCCAAAATCGGTAGCCACTGGGAATATGGAAATATGGAGCCGTTTTTACCGAATTCTATCTTAAGCACCAACACGTAGAGCACCGCAATGAAAATCAGCACAAAGTAGCTCTTCAAAAACCAAGCCATCCAATGCATCCAGTTTTCCACACCGATCATCTTCATGATCTCCTTCAGCTGCAGTTCCTTTTCGGTGGTCACGCTGCTGGCCACCACCGAGCAGGGGTACATAAAGCTCAGCATGATCAGGAAGGGCAGCAGTTGGCGCATCAGAAATAAAAAATTATCTTCATTGAAGGCTCTGAAGGGAAAACGCTGGAGTCCGACGCGCGGAAACTCGGACATACTTTTACCCGTCGCCTGGGACAGCCAGGACAAGGTAAGCGCGTGCTGAATCGAAAGGAATCCCTCCCGGACATAACCCACCGGAGAGCCGCCATCGGGTATACCAGGTAGGCGTGGCCCGACCCTGTCGGATCTTACAAATAGATTTCTCGTCTTCCAGGTTGAGACGCGCCAGCGCGGTGACGATCGGAGTTCACTGGGAAAACGAAGGCTGTAGGTCAAGTTAATGGGAAACCTGCTACCCTCAGCGAGACCATTGTACTCCCCAAACTCCACACCGGCCAGAAAGTTGTGCTTCAACAGGTCTCTCTCCATACTCATGGCACTTTCATAGGGACGAGTACCATTAAGGAGCAGAAAACTGGCCGCAGTCTCCAATATAGCAGCATTTTCCGACGTGTCCGGTGTATAGCAGAGATATCCCTTGTAGCTTTTGCTTTGCAGAAGCCTCTTTTCCTCTAAATACGTCATGTTATCTATGGGGACGGGCGTGTAACGTTCCTCTGGCACCCGGTCGGCAGTAGCCATGATGCGCATAATCAGGAAAAGAATTATAAATATTAAGGGAATTATCAGAGTTACCAGAAACTGGATTTTTTGATTCCACTGAAGTACCCAATTTTTCCACAGGAGTAGCTTCAGTTTCTGCCAATCTCCGACGAGGTATAACTCACCATCGTCGGATTTCTTGGAGCTCATCTTTTTGTGCAAATATTTTGTATGCTGTCGTATTTCCAAGTTTCCAACTTGAATTCAATTTCAATGATACTTATAAAATGAGAGCTGACACTTTGAGAGCTGATAAATGTTGTTGTAAATATTCTAAAAGAAAGAAATTCAGTATTTATTTCTTGAGCTGGCTCATTAGTAATCGAAATCCCCTCCGTTCCGTTGCAGTCTACGCCACCTGCCACAACAGCACCACCAGCGGCAACTGGACGGACTGCAGCAGGAGCTGTGGCCTTGGCACCGCCACGAGGCACACCTCCACCCACGCGGGCTGCCATCAACTGAGCAATTTGCGGCTCTGCGAGAATCGCAGGTGCGACAAGGACGACTTTGTGGACAATAAGAGGAGTAGGAGCCATAGTAGGAGTTGGAGCCACCACCCAATAATGCCCAAGCGAAAGTTTCACCACTCGAAGACCAACTCCCATTCGCAAACGCAGCCCCATCATATTCATAAGCATCATCATAATCATCATCAAGCGGAGCCAGCCCACAGGATACGAGTAAGTATCCCTATCTCACTTTGGAGGGTTCAATTATACAACTAGAAAACTAGATTCGGGAAGCCAGAGTTCACATACCCCTGCAGATCATAACTAACTAACTAAACTAAACTTGGAAATTGAATAAAGAATATAATTTGTCAAATTTAAAAAATTTTAATGAAGTGCAAAAATAGCTTTTTTTTTAAATTGACTAATTTTATAATTTCAAATTTCTTTAATCTTTCATTTTCATTAATTAAGATTGTGTTGGATGGGAAAACATATGACATTTGACAATCACTGGCTGTAATGTCTACAAAAAGACCGGAAATATTTGTGTTCCTTAAATCGATAGTTATCGATATTTTTATATGATAATTTATTTTAAAAATAAAATAAGAACAAAAGCATAACTAAGTAAAAAATTCATAAATTTCAATACAAAAAGCTGTTCTGTGTTAGTTTTTTTTGCGTAAAACAATCTGAATACTTCATTTTATTTTGTTTTTTTAATTAATATTTTTAAACATTTCTAAAAATTTTAATTTTAATTTACCCCTTATAAAATTTTACAAAATTATAAAAATTTTTTTTGCTTCGTTAAATCGACTCGGCAGTTGATGCTGATCATGAATATATATGATTTATAGGCTCAGAAATGACTCCTTTAATATGTGGCAAGCTTCTGACTGAAATTATAATCATAGAAAACTGATTTTTCACAATTTCTTTGCATTTCCCACCCTATCTTGTCCGGCGTAGAAGGGCCACGAGTGCCGGAGCATCCAGCGCCTGGGTCCGGCCAGGATCCGGCTGGGCGAGTGCATCTCCCGTAAGCTGTATCGACCGAAGCTCTGCGGGCGCTGCCATCGCGGGGTCAAGTGCTGTGCCCCGGCGGTCTCCACCACGATACAGGTAAGCAGCAGGAAGGGGATTCACCAGAGACTATGTATATACAGTATGTATGTCCTGCGCCACCTGACAAGTAGCGAACGGGGCTAAGACGGTCTGAGCCTTAAGTCCGCCGCCTAAAGAGGGGATGGAAAATATCCACGGATTGAGTTTTGCTTTTTTTGCCATTTCCATTGCTCTTTCGCATCGCCAGGAATGCAAATTTCCAGCATCCTTGCTTGTTTATTTGCTATTTGTCTGTTGCAATTAAATTACAGCTAATTTGAATGCAATCCTATCGAAAGGCATTAAAAGGTGCTGCCTTTGTGCTGCAGCTATAGGTTCAATTGCCATTGATGCCCTGGAAATATCAAACATCTTCAGTGGAGAAGAAGGATCAGGTTTAAGCTGACTTTTCAGAAACATACATATTGAAAGTTGTCTTTTATAGCTTGTATTAATTTAGGAAAATTTTATAGTTTGAGTTGCTTGAATTTTGAAATAGGAACTTTTACCTTTAAAAGAGTTTTAATATATTATTGATAAAACAAAAATCAAATGAATTAAATGTTATAGTTTAAAATATCTTCTTAACAAAAATGTAGCAAAGCAAACAAATAATTTAAATATCCTCCTAACAAGCTACTATTTTTTCTAAATTTAATTTCCTAGCATAATCAACTCACATTAGGCATTCTTTATAATTTATTTACTAGGTTGCGGCTGACCGAGACTTAAATATTCCCAATTAAATTATTCACAAGGCCAAAACAAATGTTATACAAAACTGTACTAATTGACGGGATATACCCAAGTCGGCAATACCCCGAAGGCAACAGAACATCCCAATGGCGCTTTAGCTTAGTTTATTGGCTCTTGCCTTCTGCCTTTTAGTTTTAATTAAAAAGCAAATTGCATTAAAACGTCAATTTACCGAGAGAGAGAGAGAGAGAGGAGAGGGAAACAGCAATGCCCAAATGGCAGCAAAATTAAAAGTCAAATGCTGGCCAGATGTCAAAATCAATTTAACACCTCCGGTCCTGCCAATTGAATTTCTTTCCAGAAAGAAGAAATCCTCCCTCTCGGCTGAGATTTCAACTCCTTACATCTTCAATCTGTTTACAATCGTTCTCTTTTATTTTTCACCAATTTTTTCTCAATTTTTCCCCATTTTTTGCCGCTTCAGGTCGAGCTGTTGTGTCCCTTAAATGCTGTCGATCCAATTAACTACGTACAACAGCGGGAAAAGGCCAGAAAATGGCAACTGAAGGAGCAGCAAAGATCCAAGGATGCGGAGGACTACTACGACGATGGGGAGGATGAGGAGAAGGAGGAGGAGAAGGAGGAGGAGCAGGAGGGGCTGAAGGACCTGCCGGAGAATGCACAGTTATGGGATACGGTCGCCTTGGAGCCAATCGATCAGGAATTCCTGCAATCACATCAGATACAAATCGAGAATAAATTCATTGCCGTCGAATGGATACTGAAATGTGAATGCAGCACGAATGTGAGTAGCCAGCCGGGTTTCGGGTAGGGGTTCGTTCGTCCTTGTTCCTTGGCTTTTGTCCTTGCAGCGGCATCGGTCCCTTAAACATTGTCATATTACACTGGCCAACCGTATTCGCATGCCATTTCAGGCAATCATTCGGTCGTGTCCTTACCTCACAATCATTTTCTCCTCAGGATTTTCCAGATTTTTCCTCCTCTCATACCCACCTCGTAGCAGATGCACGAAAATTGCTTTCACTTGTCATTTTAATCGCATCTTTTGTTGTTGTAAATGTGCTGGGGAGGAAGGAATACCCCTTGTTTGGGGAGCAGAGGTTGCATGATGGGTTTTGTCAGTTGCTTGAAATTTCTTTGGGGAAAAGTGCAGTTTGTAATTAGAAATTGATTTAAAATTGCCAGCGTAGGTTTAATATATTTCATTACAAGTTTTAAATTAATTTTAAGATTAGCAAGATTTGTAAACAATTTTCAATTAAAGTTACTCTTTACTAGGAACTTGTAATGCTTTATTACATTTTTTTTTGCGCACATTTAAAATTGATTTTCAATCCCTAAAAATGTACAAAACTAAGTAACAACTAGTCTTCCCTACTGCCAATTTATTTCCCCCAACTCTGTTTATTCTCTCCCCAGTCTATGCACAAATGTGGGTTTTGTTTTCCGAAAAAAAAACACGAAAGAAAAAAATTATTGCTGCAATTTTTTTGTTGCGAGATGTTTTGTGTGCGAATAAATGCCGGCGAATGGGTGGAGGCGGGACATTCGCTTTTAGGTTCGCCTGCTGCGCCCAGCTGTCTGTTGTGTTATTCCCATTATTTTGGCGAATTCATCTTGAATGTCTCTGCCTTCGCTGTGCAATTGCAATGATTGGATTTTTATGAATACATTCATCAAAGGAGCGTTGGTAGTGCCACTGCGCCACCGTCAAACCGAATGAAAACATTTTGTACTCGGTTCATGTCTATGTGTGTGGGGGGCCCAAAGTGATACCTTTTGTTTTGGTTTGTGTCCTTTATCGGGGCTCTGAATGGTTTTGCCAAATGGAGTATTGCAGCAATGACAGTCGATTGCCAAACTGTTTTCCATCGTTGTAACTGAAATTTTAAGGCCCAAATGGACCTAAGCGATCGATGTGTTTCTGGTATTGTTAATAAAATTTTATTTTGGTTGTACAATTTTCCTCGAAGCTCTAAGATTTTGCATACCTAGCTTGTAAACATATTATAATTATTGTTGAATATGTTAAATTAAATTTTATTTTTATATAACTAAAAAATAATTCTCTTAAAGGAACCTTATTTAAAAAAAATGTGTGTGCTAATTGCTGCTATTATCTTTCTCTTTAATAAGTATCTAAAAACACCTTTATGTGTGTAAAGAAATTTAAATAGGCTTTGTAAATATTTAAGTCATACAAAATAATTTTAATTCAAATAAACAAAAAATATTCAACATTATTTTAATTAAAATTAGGAGCTTGCATATACGAGTATTGAAAAAAAAGATATTTCTTTTAAAAATATTAATCTAATGTGATTTTATTTTTATTTTAATTTATTTAATTGAATAAATATCGTAAACTTTAAAATACGTATAATTTAAAAATGTTCCATTATATCAAGCAGACTATCGTTTAATCAAACAAAGTTTTAACTATAAACAATTTATAAATTTATTTAATATCAAATAGTGGTGCAGTATAATTTTACCTATATTGTTCCGACCATCCCTTATTTTAAACCTTTTAGAATAAGTATTTAAACATTTTTTAAAATAATAATTTGAATAATTACAATTTTTACAATCTTATAAAAATACCTATTTTATAAATTAAAACATATTTTATATCTAAAACGTATCTTACGTAGGCTTACTTCAATTTATTTTTCATTTCATTTTTTTTATTTTGTATTTTAATTGTTTATTTTGCATTAATGCTAAATAAACAACACAATGCAAGAGCACTATATATTTTTTAGTCCCTTTGCCAAGAGAGCCGTGTTAGCAAAAGAAGAGCGATAGATAAGAGAAAGTTGCGCGCTCTCTTCTCCAGTAGTTCTGAGGCTTACCTTTGCTCTCCCCCTTTGAACTGTTTCTCTTTACGGTCTAATAATAATTGCTGATAGTGAGTTCACCGCTTAACTGCATTGACATAATGCCGGCAAAGTAAATACAATATTGCCAAAAGCAACAATGTGTTATCAGCAAGAACTTATCGGGGAGAACCATAAACATTGAGCGATAAACCACAATAAAGAGAGTAACACTATAGAGAGCGAAGAGTCAAAGGCCGCGCCAACTGTGAGCAAGAGAAACTCAAATTAGTTGACTCTCAAGCGTTGCTGGTGAAAGACCACGGGCGGTCTGTACATTTCACAATAAATTAAATAGTTTAAACAAATAAATACGATTAACATGAGTGCCACATCGCTGCGTCTGCTTGGCAAAACTAAACAAAACGCTCGAATTGTGATAATCGGGGCAGGATCCGCTGGCATTGCGGCTGGCACGCGTCTCCTGGAACAGGGTTTCAAGAATGTCCTGCTCCTGGAGGCCGAGGATCGCATTGGTGGCCGCATTCACACCATACCCTTCGCAGATAGTGTCGTCGATCTGGGCGGTCAGTGGTGTCACGGCGAGAAGAAGAACATAGTCTACGAGACAGTCAAGAATTTGGATCTCCTGGAGGCCACGGAGGATCACTACGAGACCTTTAAGTGCGTGCGATCCAACAAGGAGGTGCTGCCCGACCATATAGCGGATCAGCTGAAGAGTATTGCATTCAAATCCATACCGGACCGGCAAACTGAGCTCTTGGACTTCACGGGCACCCTGGGTGATTATTGTAACCAGAAATTCTGGAAGGAGCTGGCCACCATGCCGCCCATAGATCTTACCATTGCCAAGGAATTCCTGGAAGTCTTTCACAAATTCGAGGCTTCCGTGGAGGCAGCCGATCACCTGTACGAGGTTTCCGCGAAAGGTCATCTGGACTACTGGCTGTGCGAGGGTGAACTTCTGCTCAACTGGCGGGACAAGGGCTACAAGAGCTTCCTGCGTTTGCTCATGAAGGCTCGACAGGAGCAGCAGAGTGATCTGCCGGAGGATCTGGGTGTCCTGAATGGACGCGTGCAGCTTAATAGAAGAGTCTCCCAGATCAACTGGTTGGGAGAAGATGAGGTAATCATAAGTTGCTGCAACGGAGAGGTCATCACGGCGGATCATGTCATCTGCACCGTCTCCCTGGGAGTTCTTAAGGCTCAACATAAGGAGCTATTTATGCCAGGACTCCCCTTGGCCAAAGTGCGAGCCATCGAAGGACTCAAACTCGGCACCGTGGATAAGTTTTTCCTGGAGTTTGAGCATCCTCCGCTGCCCAGGGACTGGCCTGCCTTCAACTGCCTCTGGCTGAAGGAGGATCTGGATGAGCTGCGCGCCTCCGAGCTCTTCTGGCTGGAGAGTGTGTTCGGCTTCTATCCAGTGTCCAAGCAGCCAAGGATTCTGCAGGGCTGGATAATCGGTCCACATGCCCGGCACATGGAGACGCTTACCGAGGAAAAGGTGCAGGAGGGTTTGCTCTGGCTCTTCCGCAAGTTCCTGCCCTTCGAGATGCCGCCACCCAAGCGGATGCTGCGGACTCAATGGAATGCGAATCAAAGCTTCCGTGGCAGCTACACCTTTCGCTCCACGTACACGGATGAGCTGCACACCGGAGCGTGGGACCTGGAGGCCCCACTGCTGGATGTGGGCGGCAGGCCGAGACTCCAGTTCGCCGGCGAGTCCTCCCACAAGCACTATTATTCCACAGTTCATGGTGCCGTGGAGACGGGATTCCGCGAGGCGGATCGCCTGAACACCTACTACAGGTCGAGGACAGCTCACCTGTGAGGAAGGATTTCAGGAAGCAGGGTTAGCCATGCTGTGAAGGAGTTAACCTCGAGGGAAGCCCTAAACGAGCAAACGGAGCATCAAAAAGATTGAGAGCAGAAGGAAAAAAGAAAGTAGTTAACTTATACTTTGCTTTATTGGCTTAATACAAAAAAATAAAGGTAGAATCGATTTGATCCGCTTTTAAAATTAATTGTAATTATACCTGCATTTATTTTTTTAATCAAGCTCTTAACGCTTTTCTATATCCTATTATTATTGATAAAAATATAAGATTTGTACAGTTTACTTTTAATTTAAATAAATTGCCTAATGAAATTATCTCAAACTTTGTTTCTCATAACGAAAGTTATTTTTAAACCTTACCAGGGCATTATAATAATACCTAGTTAAAAGTTTGCAACGCTTTCAAACTTATAGCAAAATATTACGTATGTGCACTTGTGTATTTAGTATTTAAAATTTAAGACAAAACTTGTTAAGTGCCAAACACAACAAAAATGATTATAAGCTAAACAACCCTTAAGTTTAAGTTTTTTAAACCACCATCTATGGCTTAAATATTGGTAAAATAAAATCTATAATCTTATCAATGATTTCAAATTTTTTTACTCCTTATCGTGGGGTATATTTATGTCTAAGATTAGATAAAATTAAAAGATCGCGCCATTAGTGGGATATTTTACACAAAATGGGCACTAATCCTTAAATAAACATTTCTCCAACGTTTTATAAAACATATTCAACGATTACCTTATTAAAACATATATTTATTTATGATTCTTAATATATCAGATTATAAGCCTTCTTAAAAAAAAGCTCTGTAATAGCAACCCAATATTTTAAAGTTTTTTTCACGTAGTTAATTTAATTTTTAGAATCGGCAGCCAATTATTGAAACAGTAGATTGTCTACTATTTATTATAACTATTTTATTTTACCCAGTGCCTAAAACAAGCACCATTTTTTATATTTTTGCTACATCCCTCAAGTCAGTGAATAAACTTCTGAATCATAAAAAGGAAATAACTTTGACTGACAATAAAAAATCATTTATATGCCGTTTCCACAACAAGTTTGTTTATATTTGGTAGCCAATTTTAATGGCTTAACCCAGACACAATATATCAGTTTCCCCATTCATTCTTTATTTGTTTTTAGATCCACTGAACGGCAGTAAAGCCTGCTCCATTTTAAGCATATGTTTACAGATCTTTAAATTTCAAGCCCTGCTGTTTCTACGACAAAAAAAAAAAGTACATATATGGTATAGTAGGCTAAGCCAAATAAAAGCCAAACATGTTGACCAACTCATTTGCAGCGAGCCGGGCAAACAACATTGTAATTGCGCCAGTTTTTCGGGGCAACATTTTCAGCAAACACACTCGCACATTCGGGAAAAAGGGGCGGGTCTGGGACGGGGAGGGGGCGTGGTCAGAGAGGTCCCACACATGCAAAAGTTTGCAGATTACGTGCGGAATAGATATATGTATACAGAGGGGCGGAAATCAGTTTAGCACATTGCGACTATCTCTGGTGCTGCGAAAACGCAGGCCAGGCCAAAGGCCAACCAGACCAAGGATGGCCACAAAAACCACAGCGGCACAACAGGAGTAGCACTAGGAACAGGAGCTGGAGCTGGAGATCAGTGGAGGAAGCTCTGGCCATGCAAAATGCTCTCTCACCCAACAATTGCCAGGGGGTGGCGGTGGCACAGAGAAGCACTTTGCCTGGCCATGTTGAAAATTCAAATTTATGCTCAGCCGGGGCCAGAACATTCAAAATTTCCTTTGCTCCGATGTGAGCGGCTGTTTTATCCTTCTGCTGCACTCCTATACACCGCGAGAAGAATTCTTAGAAGTCTGGAAAGTGTTTTCTAAACTGAAATCCTTTCAAGTATTCATCAAGACTGTTCTGGGAAGTTTTATAAGGACTTCAAGGTACACTTCAAAGACCTACATTTAGCTGCCTTTATAAGAGCTCACTCACACTTTAAGGACCTACATTAAGCTGCCCTTAAAAAAACGAAGGTCCTTGTAAACTCCATAGTCTTATCAAGGCAAACCGAGAGAACCTCATTGAATAATTATCCTTAACAAATTATAGTAAATAATTTCGCAGTGAAGTTTTTAGGTTTTTCCTTGATAAGACTATAAGTTAGAAAATTATTTTGTATAATTTACTGAAAAGCATAGATATTCCTAATAATTTCAATAAATTGCTGTTACATTTTTGAAAATTCAGTATAAACCCATAAATATCCTTTGAAAATTAAAGTATGTGACATGTTCTTTGCCTATAAAAACATCATTTTAAAGTCTAAATGTATTTCAGTTAATGGCTTAGTACATATTTTTCCCCTCAGTGTTCGTTGTCTGCTCTTGTGTGTTTGTATTTGTTTGTTTGTTTGCCTGTCGCCCTGGTGGTCGTAGTCATATCTGCTCCCAGTTCATCTGCTCCTGGCTCATCCTCCTAGGCCACCAGCTCCCAATTACATATGCGACTTTGTCGCCCTTCCAGTCGAAGGCGGGCTGGTCCCGACTACAAGTTGGCCACATCTGTTGTAGCTTTGCAGCTGAACGTGTCCACATCCCAGTGTCCCCATATCCCTGCACCCATCTCCATACCAATCCCCTTACCAATCCCTTGGTTAATGCGCTGCAGGAGCGACAGTCGTTAGACCCATCGTTGCCATCGGTGTCTAGCCAGCCGGATGTGTGGTTTTTGGTAGACCAACAATGCATGTGGGAAAAATGTGTCTAATGAAATAATATAAATTTAATAGGGTGGGTAAAATAAATCTGATATTAAATGCATGATTTTGCGGTTTTAAAATTGGTTGAGAAACTGTAGGTTTTGAAAACAAAATAAATACATTTTCAAGAATTAAATACTTGAATAATACATTTTCAGTGGCTGTTTTTTCTATAATAAAGAAATATATGAACGTTATAAATCAGTTCCTATGAAATTTGGCAATATATGTATATTTATGCCCCTATGAAGGCCTTTAACATGAGCACCTATAAAGTCATGTAATTTTTGAGGAAAAATCATAATTTTAAAAATGCATAACTAAGTCCAAAATGCATGAATTTAATTCGAAAAGCGGCTTTGTGTTAATTTTTATGTATTAAAATGCTATTTAAAAATAACCAATTTAATTAGAAAATTCAATGTCAGTATAGATTTGTTTAAATTAATTCGCCTCAGTGCAGCCATTCTCATCCACGTGCCCGTGTGACTCCTCGAGTGACAATGTTAAACAAGTCTCTGTTTGACCAAAGGACACACACATTTGCCTAGCCAATGTCCTGTCCAGTCCTGTCCTGTCCTATCCTACTCCTGTTCGTGTTCCTGTCCCTGTTCCGTCTTTGCCAGGACTTATGTTATGGCCCAGGTAATGGTTGTTATGACTGGCAAAGTATTTCTCCGTGTTTGCTGATTGCACGGCATGGAAATCGTGGCGGGGATTGAGGGATCCAGGCCGGATGCTGAGTGGCTGACAGTTGGAGTCGACACTCCTGCTGACATGGCCCCGGAGTGGAGGTGGAGCAGTCGGCTTAATTGTACAACTAACTCACTGAAGCCGGGATTAAACGGGTTTAGTTGGGGATTCCTTTATGCAAAGGCACGCTGGCATCCTTCGCTTTGTGAGTGGATTAAATTCCGTGAAATTGTAGTTCTGTATTCTCAGGTGTTTTATTTACTTGGGGATGTGGAAAGTGGGTGCTAAATTGGTTAGTTATAGGGAAAGGAAAGCACTTTGTTGTTTCTAAACAAATTTAAGCCTGGTTTATATAACACATTTGCATTCGTTTTGTTTTCAAACTGAGAGGAATATTAACTTTTAAATACAAGTTTTGTGGCTTGGTTTTTCGAGAAATTTATTTAAATATTTATTAATCGAAAGAAGGGAATGATACAAACGTTATTACCAATTTAATTTAAATTCTAGCAAGGTTAAATATTTAATTTCCAATGCATTGATGTTGCAAATGAAATCTTTCCGTACTTTAAGACGCCATTTTAATTTCAAATTCTTAAAGATTAATTATATTTTTTTTTAATAAATTCTTTGGCTCAATATTCCAATTAGCTAAGTTTTTATGATTTAGTTTTCAGCTTTGGCCTTGTAGAAATCTATAAGACG
The DNA here is from genome assembly GCA_018903765.1 of Drosophila aff. chauvacae BK-2020. NCBI lineage: Eukaryota > Metazoa > Arthropoda > Insecta > Diptera > Drosophilidae > Drosophila > Drosophila aff. chauvacae BK-2020. Next base: position 11,038,173 of record JAEIGO010000058.1, read on the forward strand.
ATCTGCCTCGCGCCATCCCGACTCAGTGGCCCCGTGGACCGTGGCCCAGTGATTTCCGCTGGATGCCTCACCAGCAAACTGCACCCTTGGTCTTCCGTTGGTCACATCCACCAGAGGTGAAGCCAGATCCGTGCGTCCTGTCCTCAAGTCATCGGCATGGGTGGGATAGAAACTGTAGCTGCCACGGAAGTTCGGGTTGGAGTGCCATTGCGTGCGAATGAAGTGCTTCGGCCGGGGCACATCGAAGGCAAAGAACTTTCGGAAGAGCCAGAGGAGGCCCTCGAGGACCTTCTCCTCGCCCAGGGTCTCCATGTGCCGGGCATGGGCGCCGATGATCCAACCCTCCAGCAGGTTGGGCTGCCTGTCCACGCGATGGAAGCTACAGACACTCTCCAGCCAAAAGAACTCCGAGCCGCGCAGCTCGAGCAGATCAGCCTCCAGCCAGAGTATGGCAACGTTGTTCAGATTCTCCGGGAACGGGTGCTTCTCGAACTCCATTATGAACTTGTTGACGGTGCCCAGCTTGAGTCCCTCAATGGCTCGCACCTTGGCCAAGGGTAGAGCTGGAATAAATAGCTTCTCATGCTTCTCCTTGAGGACACCCAGGGAGACGGTGCAGATGACATGATCCGCTGTGACAATCTCTCCATTCCAGCACCGAAGTGTCAGCTCACCGTTGCCCTTCCAATTAATCTCGGCTATTCTCCTGTTGAGGTGCACATGTCCCTTGAGGCAACCCTGATCCCCCGGCTGATCCGCTTTGGCCTCAAGCAGGAGACTCAGGAAATACCAGAAGCCCTTGCGCCGCCAGCTGAGATTTTGATCGCCGCCGGCAAGGTGGAAATTCCTATAGTTCCTGGGCGAGAGCTCGAAAAGATGGTCGCAGGCATCCGAGCTACAGACGTGCTTCATCATAGCGGTTAGAGCCTCCTTGGCAATGGTTCGGTCCAGGTCCTTGCCCACCGTGTTCCAGTAGTTATTGGTAAAGCTATCGCCCACGGATCCCTCCCAATCGTTGTTCACCTCAAAGGCGTCCACGTATTCCTTCAGAGGTTTGGTCTGTTCGTCCGACAGAATCTCTTTGTTGGAACGCACAAAGTGCAGGGACTGCTCCGCTGTCCTGTCTAGCACATCCAGATCCTTGACTCGCTCGAAGACCACATTGCCCTGCTCTCCATGACACCACTGGGCACCCAGATCGATGAAGCTATCCGCAAAGGGCACAGTCTTGATCCTGCCACCAATGCGATCTTCCGCCTCGAAGAGCTGAACATTGCGGAATCCCTGTTCGAGGAGTTTTGTGGCAGCCGCAATGCCAGAGGGACCTGCGCCGATAATCACAATTCTGGTGGTCTCCTTGGTTTTTGAGAAAACGTTTCCCACTGCACAGGAAGTCATTATTATTGTATTCAAATTTTTTTAAGCGCACTAAAAGCTTGTTTGCATAAATGCAAATTGTGTTGGGAGTCGAGGAACTGCTGCCTTTTATATTAAAGATTTAGTGTCATATCAAAGTAGTCCAAGGTTCTTGTGGTTTTATATTATCTATTGCTGAATGTAGTTTATTGTTTACTTTTAAGCATAATTAATAATATATATATGCTAAGCTGATATGTGGCCAAGAAGCTCTTACCATAGCTATCAATGATTTCACATTTTGCCTTCTCACATATTTACTTTAAAATGCAAAAGGTTTAATTGCTTGTACTATCTATTTTCCTTACAACTTTTTGTTTATATTTTATTTTGCACTCGTTACATGGTTTTCAAGTGCATCTTGAGGTTCTTGTGGTACCTTAACCTTATCTAGGTGACAAGCAAAAAAAAAACACTTGAGTAAATCGACCGAAACAAATAATCTATAAACTATGGCGATAGCGGGTTATCAATACAGTAGATATTTCTGAAAAGGTACCAAGAAAGACTATCCTATAACTATCAAAGAAACTTATATATTTTATTTTAAACATTTGTTGTATATTATTTTGTTTACTTGAACTACACAAAACTTGAACAAAGCTAACTGATATTCCTTTGTTTGAATATTTATCCATGAATATTTAGCCATGAACTATTTTTTCTACTGCTCTTACACATTTTATTATTGATATTAAATATTATTTATCTGATAGATATAACTTATAGTCCCGCAGAAATTTAATCCATTAACCCAGCGACTAGAATTTAATTAATCATTTCTGAAAACCAAAATATTTGCATTGCCGAGTTTATATTAAATTTTCGCAACTTTCTTTCTGGCTTACAGCATTGCAGCCAGGACAAGGGCAACGACAGCAGCAACAGCCACACCAGCGACAACATGTCTAACACAAATAAATATGGTTATTACAATTTCGAAAATACTCGCAATGGCGGCCGGAACCACGAAATTAATGGCGAGCCAAATGAGCCAGAAGACAACGAAGAGAATGTGGCTGTGGCTGTGCCAGACAGCAGTAATAATAACCACAACATGGACAGTGACCGCAATGAGGTGGACAACTCGTCCTCGGAACAACAGCCCGATATTATACCATATCCCTTGGGCGTGGGCGAGTCCAGTTGGAAGGCCGAGAAGCTTCGGGAGCAGCAGCACTATCAGCAGGAGCAACACCAACACCGCTGGCAGCAACTCACATAGCGCTAAAGCTGGAAGAACATTGCCCCAATAATACAATATACTGGCTCTGATCGGATCCAGAGGATATCTAGGAAGGCGTAGACTCTAAGATTTGTACAGCATAGCGATACTTAGGGCCCCCCATTGGTTCCCATGGATGGTTAAGATTGTAAAGGAAAAATAAACGTTGGTTTAGGATTTGAACATATCGAGGCAGTAAGTTTAGGTATGTGAACGATATAATAGGGTTAGAATTAAACCAAGGGCGTAAGGAACAAAAATATATAAACTGCGAGTGGAACACAAGCCGAATATAACAAATATTTTTGCAAGCATCTATACACAACAACGCGAAAAAAAGAAATGAAATAAATTATATGCTAATGAAAGAATTTTCAGAAAAACATTTGAATGAAAATTGCAGCCCAATAATAACGTATAAATGGTTAAAGTAAAACTGGCCGATTGAATTAGAGCTTCGGAAATATATTGGAATGGAAGTGTACGTTTTTAGAAGATTTTGCCAAGCTGAACACGAATCTGTTTTGGATATTTCACTTTCAGACATTTTTTTCTTTAAGGTGAAACTGAATTGTTGCCTTAAATTTATTTCATTCTTAAGCTTAAAAATGAAATATTTTATGGAATCATTTTCTCTGAAATATTTTATATGAAACTTGGTCTAATATTTAATTTTTCTAACCAGATTCCTGATCAGCACAGACAAAACATGCCAAGATAATACACTCCCATTGCAGTATATTTTTTGATATTGGCTGGCTTAGTTTTAAAATAACTTAGATGTAAACCGGCTTAAAAACACTGCAAAAGAGCAAATGCTAAAAATTCTTGTGCATTCAAGTTATAACTGTGCTATATACTCACTTGTATTCCGATCTACACGTACATACGTATAGGGCTCTGCTTGAGGACCTAAGCTAGGCTTGCTAAATGAATTTAGCTGGCATAACGAGGCCAGGACGCCGTAATAATAGTTTCGTTGAACCAAACCACAACCCCAGACATATCCCCGAAAATATCCCGAACGAGTTCTCTGATTTTAGGCCATGTAACGAGCGAAGCTTAGCCACCACCCATATCAAGTGTATATCGATGTAAGTCAACTCTTAGCTAGCGTCAGAGTTATTCGTGTGAGCAGGCGATGTTCAAGTAAATAAAATGCGAATATATAAGAGAAATCACAGTGTTGTTTTTCTTTTTGGGAAAATGTTAATCATTCAATCATTAAATTCATGGAAATATGTTTTAAAGAATTTTGTGAAGCTAAAGTGACTGTCATTTCTCAGGAAAGGATCACTTCCAATACTGACCCACTCAGTTTCTGAAAAAAGAAATTCTGTTTGGGATTTCGTGTGTGTGATGTGATTTACACAATTTATTTACCCCGTGAAAATGTGTCACTCGGCGTCGCCGGATGTGTCAATAGGCCGCACATTTGTTAGCGCCTCTGCCACTCATCCACTCCAAACCCCACAAAATGGCGGCCAACGTATTTCCGCTTTAACACACTAAAAAGCCGCGAACCTCGCGAACTACACACGCACATGTACTGACGCATATTCTGGCGGCTTTTATTAGTAATTTATGGGCCTCGTTGGATCGCGATTCGGGAACGTGGCCCGCTCTTTGGTTCGGTTTGCTTTCGTTTGGTTTTTTATGCATCCGCGCGCGCCCTCAACACCGCATTAAATGTGCACGACATCAAATTGATGAGGCTGCCAGGGGCTCTGGCCAGATATATGGCCACAGTGCTGAGGGATTAGCTATTTTCAGGAGAGCTTAGAGACGGAAAGCCTCTCAAAATGAACTCTAATGCATATATTTAGGGTTTTAAAAAAATATAAAAAGACTTTAGGGATCATTAAATGCAAAAAATCTGATTTTTTTTAGATCACTTACTGATTGAATTTTATATTATTATTTTTATTAAAGCAAATCTACAGTTTTTAAGCATGAACTAGAATTTTTCGAGCATGAAATCGATTGTATGATCTTTGACTTAATTCTTGTGTTTATTTCTATTCTTTCGAGTTCGATTTTTGTTTAGTTTTTCTTTGGCAACACTATCGACCTCGCACATGTCCTGGCTCGCAGCCATGTCATTAATTTTATGGTCGCCCATACATGCCAGCAGGGGCCGAAACCTGGCTGCATCCACCGCTGGCCCCATAAAACTCCAGCCAGCTCATTACGGCTGGCAACCGAATCAAAATCGAACGAATCCCGCTACCTCCTCCCGGCAGCCAAGGCACTAAACAGTGGCACGTAAAATTGAAACATTTGCAGCAGTTTCGAGCTCAAAGCAGCTACAAGCCGACGGAGTGACGGACGATTCGTGGTTTTAGGGGTGCCTCGAGGACCCTAAAGCGCATATTCATTAAAATTTCGCATCCACTCGACGACGCACAGCCAAATGCAATGTGAAATTTATGCGGCCCAAGAAAGAGCCTCAGAGTGCACTCTACATTCTGCGTTGGAGATGGCGACGTGACTGCAAATTAAGGATTATGGTAACGAGAATTGGGAATTCGCATATCCTGATTTGGGGCATCATAAGCCTTGAATGAAACCATTGAATAATTCTCCATGAGCAACACTCACTCTGCCATCTCTTAGGCAGACTCATTAGGATTAGGCAAGGACTGGGCCTCTTTCCATACAATAAAATGCATTCTCATTTTCGGCTACGACCAAAACGGGTTCTTTATTGCTTACGGTATGCAGACGAGCCTTGCGACTTTATCCTTTAACCAGCTTTTGGTCGTCACACAGGTGGTTGGGTCTTACGTCTAACTAAAGACTAATCCATAACAATTAGCTTACAACGATATTGGGATAGATACTGGCTGTGGGCATGGATAATGAGGATGCAGTAGTAGTGTGAGGATGCGAAAGGGAGGACCGACTAGCGCCTAAGGACAGAGATCAGGACCAGAAGCGCCGCCACCACCCGTGCTAGTCAATCGATCTGCTGTAATGAGGTTCCCCCATTGGAGGCCTCCTCGTTGACATCGGCGATGAACTGATCCCACTTCACCTGCCACTTCTCCAGGGCCTCGAACTGGGCATCTCCCGACAGCGAACTGTACTGAAGGGAGTTGAGGGCCAGCTTCTTGAGGAGCCTCAGATCCGAGTGCTGCGAGGCGATGCCCAGAAAGGCAATGTAAAAGTCATGGGTCAAGGGAGTGGCCTTCCAGAAGGATGGATCGTCCGAAGAGATCACCACTGGATAGCCATCGGCGAAGAAGTGCGAACAAGGATGGTTCCGGAAGTCCGTGACCAGCTGGAGCACCTGGTTCGAGATCGGGTTCACCTCGATGGCCACATTCAGCTTCTTCAGCATGTCCAGCACCACAGGGTGCTTGACCAGTCCAAAACCATGGCCAATCCTCTTCGTTCCCAGCAAAATGGCATCGATCAGGTTCTCATCGACGCTGGAACCGAACCAGTTGGTCTCGCCCGCATGGAAATAGAAGTCAATATCCTCCGGCACAGCCAGCAGCTCGTCAATGTAATCCTTCAGAGGCCGTCCTAGCTCTTCCTGGCCCACCAAATCGAAGCCAGCCACAAAGTCGGGGTATTTAGCCTGTGGGTGGAAGAGGAAATCCTTAAGATACTTCTCTTAAGAGAGATTTTAAGTAAGCTCTCACCTGGATCTCCTTTAGAGTCTCAATATACGCAATCATCCCCTGGGAGTTGGTATTCCGAATAGGCGCGTAGATCATTCGGGAGCCAATGAAATCGGGATGGGCGTCTTTGAACTTCTCCAAAGTCTCCACATAGATGCGAATCGTGTCCATGGGAGTATACTGAGTGCCCTCCAAGTCGTAGAGCTGCAGGAGATGCCACATATGAGAATAAATACTACACTAAATCCCTAGATTCCCCTTACCGTTGGCACCACGGAACGGAACTCCAGGTACAAGACTCCATCCTCGTAGAACTCCTCCAAGGCGCTGTAGTAGTAATCCGCCCAAACGGGAGCATACATCACCAGGCCATCGAGCAGGTCGAAGATGGTCATAAAGGTAGACCAGGCGGCGTTGTTGTCCTCAAACTTCTTGGTGGGATACAGGGTGAGATGCTCCTCCAGATACTCATCGACCTTGTCGGCTGTGTACTTCGTTCGCAAGTCCGCGAGCAGACTCCACTGGCAGTCCGGACGAGCCTCCGGCGACTGCTTGGCAAACCGGAGGGCAGAGATGGCCAGGTCCCCGTTCTGCTGGCAGGCATAGAGGTCATCGTAGTAGGTCAGCTTTATGATGGCCTTGGTGCTGCACAGGGCAGTGTCATGGGCATGGAGCACTGCCCCCTTGGGCATCTTCTTCAGCAGCTGGAACAGATCGGTCTTTTCAATGCCCTCCAAGACATCGAAGATGTGCTGGGCGGGGTTGAAGAGATGCGGCGTGATCAAACCCTCCGAGTATTCATGGATCTTAGCCTTCATGATCGTCTCATTGGCCTTGGTTTCACGCGACGTCAGCTCGAGGTCATGGCCCAAAGAGCGCGACTCCTCGTAGCGGAAGAAGGCGCTCCGCAGCGTCTTGTAGGTGTCGGGCGTGGGACGTCCGGGTCCTAGCAGTGCCTCCACATGCGGTGTGCTGCCATAGATTGTGACCAATTTCTTATCCACCAGGTTCTTGGGACGCGTGCGCGATTCCACCGGACCCGGTCCGAAGCAGAGGCAGACGCACAGGCCCACGGTGAGGGTGGCGATAAGATTAGGCATCAGCAGCATGTTGATGATGACGACGACGATGGGCAGTTCTCCGGGGTGATTCCGCTCACACAAGTCCGATCGCGACAAGGTTCGCACGGCGACTGACGTCTGCGGCGATTGAGGAGCTCCGATTTGGGCTTTGTCGCTATTCGAATATTATCTGAAACGATTGTGTAGGATTCGTTGGACATTATCTTTGATTTAACGCGTGTTCCCGAGCCGATAATTGCGCGTGGATGACCCACAGGGTTGAGTTGCCAACCCGCCGCCGCCGCCGCTAACCCTCTGGCAGCTAATCGCCGTCAATTGCTGGGCAATCTGGCATCTTGATTTACGATTCGGCTCCTCAGCGATTAGATAACCTAGCCGTGGCCATGAGCATGGCCAGATCCCGGTTTTCATTGCCCCCATCGAGTGGTGGAGCACTTTATAGTGCACTCTTAATAACCGGAAAGCAGGCGAAGTGCCACCAATGAGTGCGCCACCATTCAGGAGTGTGAATGCCAGAAGTTGATACTAAATTACTGAGAGTCACTATTCCCTGAAGGCAAAGGGTTCTGCGATCTCATATCCATAGAGTAAAAAATTGTGAGCTAAAGATAGTGAAAGCCAAGTATCTAATCTTTAAAGCCCAAAAATATTTCAAGACATCTCTCTATCTCCCCAAGTTTAATTTTTCATGGTTCACAAGTTATTCCCATCACTCTGCTCCAGACTCTAATCCCAGGTATTCTGTACTGTTCAAAAGGTTCTTGATCCAACGATTCCAGCTGCATCGCCACTTGGCCATGGCGTTCGCCCTCTCCTTGCTGCTGAGGGCGCTATATAAGAGCGAGTTCTTAGCCAGCTGCTTGAGCAGGCGTAGATTTCCATTTCCGCCCACAATGCCCACAAAGGTCACATAGAAGTCATCGGTCAGAGGGGCAGCCCTCCACAAATACGGATAATCCGAACCGATCACAATGGGAAAGCCAGCGGCAATGAGATATGCAGCCGGATGATTCCGGAAATCATTGAAATACTCCAGATAGTGATTGGACAGGGGACACACCTCAACGGCCACGTTCAGGTAATGCAGGCTCTGCATTACCTCCGGATGTTGGGGAAGGTTCAACGAGTTTCCCATCCTCTTGCTGCCCAGCAGCATGGCATCGATGAGATTCACATCGGGTCGAGTGTTATCCGGACACCGTGAGTCCCCCGCATGGAAATAAAAGTCCACATCCCTGCCCAACTTCGAGAGCTGAGGAATGCGACTCAAAGGGGGCAGCTCACACTCATTGCCATGGGTCTCCAGATCGAAGCCCGCAAACAGATTGGGGAAATTCATCTTATATGATAGAAGGTTAGAAGGATACATCATCTGTACTAAAAATGGGATTGCAACAGCCAGGATTACCTTTAGGAGGAGTGCATTGGCCATGTAGCTCTCCATGCGACTGTCATTGAAGTTACGGGAAGGCGCATAGATTAGCTTGATCCCGATGAAATCTGTATGCGAGGACTGGAACAGGCTCGACACGGTCACCATGGCCTCAGCCGAGTCCAAAATGCTATAGCTATTGCCCTCCAGATCGTACAGCTAGGCGAGAAGCGAGAGTTAGAGGTCTAGAGATCAGTTTTGGATGCCCACAGGGAGTATTTAAGACAGAAACTGAAGTCTCTCTTGTGACCAAGATAAAATCAAGCTAGAATTACTACTTAAGAAGGAAAGTTTCCTCTTCCGAGGTCACTTAATATTATACTTTCAACGATACTAGTCAAGTGAATAATACCCCAACGAATCCCCACTCACAATTGGCAACGAGGATCGCATCTCCACATACTGCACCCCATCGGCATAGAGATCCTGCAGCATTGAGTACAGGTATTCGCTCCAGCGCGGTTTGTAAGTAATCAGGCCATGGCTGAGCCGCTGGGACCGCTTCAAGTGCCTCGCCAGCATCCCGGATGACTCGAATCCCTCCTCTGGGACACTCAGCGACTCCTGCAGCCTGGCCTCATATTTGTTGCCCTGTTCGTAGCCGTAGAAGTTGTTCATCAGCATCCACGAGCACTGGTAATCGTCCGACGGCCGGATGTCCGGAAACGAGAGGGAGAAGCGAAAGTCCTCAAAGCCCTGATCCAGGTTCACGCACACCCACAGGTCATCGCTCCGGGTCATTTGTATAAAGATGTCCGTCCGCAGCATTCCGGAGTCGTGGACATGGAGGAGCCCGCCCTTGGGCATGCTCCTGAGCAGGGCATAGAGATCGGTTTCGCTGATGTTGTGATGTCGTAGGAACGGCGGCGGTCTGTTGTGGTAACTCTGCCAAAGCCGGTGCAACTCCTCGTCCACCTGTTTGATAGCCAGCAGTCGAGCATTGGCCTCTTCCTCAAGGGGGCTAAGCTTGAGCCGTGCTCCCAAGCGATGCCGACGCTCTCTTTGTAGGTATATTTCACGCATTTTGGTGATGTTCACCAGGGACTCTGTTCCCGCCATATCCGTAATAATGAGCGAGGCCGAGCAGAAGAGCAGCACGAAGATAATGCAGAGCATCAAGGCGAGTCCCAGTTGAAACCATACTCTGCTATGGATCGTTTGCCGACGACTCTCCTCCTCGGTGATCTGCGTCTCCAGGTTAATGATCCTCCTTATCGGCCCCGGAGGAGTGGGAAGAAGAGTTGCTGGAGGTGGAACTGAATCCTGCGGTGTCTCGCCATTGTTTGCCATGGCAACATCAATTTTGCGATCGAAACGAGTTTTTTTGTATAATTTTTGTTTATTCCTAAATAGGTATCATGCTTTTCCCAAAAAGAACCCCAATGAACCAAATGCTAATTTTTCAAAACTGACCTATAATGCCTTGGTAAATTCGTTTTTTCCTTGGTTTAAATATACATAACGGTTGTCTTTTATTTGTTAATAAATATTTATTTTATAGTTTTAAAGTTAGTTAATTCCAATGACACATTTTTCAGTAAATATTAACCACTTACTTGGGGAAAAAAACCCCCAATTCGGAGAATTATTTATTTCTGAGGCACAACATGGGTACAAAGATTATCGTATCATAACGACACCACTTTGTTTACGATGAGCAGATTATCGGTGACCAACAAATAGTGATTTGTTTCCATCCAGATTTCAGTTTTTCTGTTATTTCTCAAACCACTTGAATTTTGGCCTCCCCGCCTACCACAAGCTGTTAAATCGGAATACTTTGGTATATAGGAATAGTATCATCGCCTTCGCCTTGGCCTTGGCCACATGTGTTGGCAAGTTTTTATAAAAATAGCCCAACTCTCTCTCGCTCATACTCCGTGTCCTCCGCTCATCCAGCGATAATACGAATAGTACTTATATAGTACTGCATTATCGCCAAAGAGAGTGTTGAACTGAGCAACTCCCGCACCCTGAAACGGTGGGTGAGCTCTCTCTTTTTTTCCTCGGACAGACAGCTTGTCAACTAGGGGTTGCATTTATTTTCAGAGGATTTTCAGGAATATAGTCCACCACCAGGAGCGTGTACGCCAAGGGGGAGGTATGTGGTGAGGTCGTACAGTGGTTGAAAGAATTTTATTTACAAAAATAAATTTTAAAAAATGAATTGTAATAAAAATGTAATATCATTTTTAATTTACTAAATATGTGAGTTGTCTTTTCTGTTAACTGTTTTAATCATACAATTTCAAACTGTACTTGGCTTTAAGTTTTGAAACCGCTCAACCGACATCTAAGAGACATATAAATTCATATATTTTTGTTACACTTCTGAGCACGTATCGTCCCACTGTGCCACCAGATCTGCGGTAATCAATGGAGTGACACAGGCGACTGTGTGTGCCTTGCACTGCTGCCGTTCTTGTTGTTGTACGCACCGCCAGCTGCGATTGCTTGCAACCGTTGAAGCCGACACTGATTCCGATTCCGGGGGTTCAGTATGCAGCCCAGACATCACCCACCGCCGCTGTCACATGGCACGCGTTTCCTGCTCAGTCGCCCAGTTGCCGCAGATCGAGTGGGATGCGCTTCAGGACGGTGGAAACCATTGGCCATCCAAAGCCAGAGTCAGCAAGGAATCTCAAACTCAATCCAGCAATCGGATACGAACTCGAATTCAGATTGACGGCCCTGAACGATGACTGCCTGCTGCTGATTTGCGAACAGTTATCCCTGGGCGACCAGCTGCGGTTGCTGCAGCTGCAGGAGGAGCGCCTGTGCCACTTGGTTCTCCGCCTGTGGAGCGGCAAGTATGCCAAGCAATTCGATTGGAGCCGGGACAGGCGACAATTAAAGCTGCTGAGTCCCGATGAGCGGAGTCAGCTCTTGGATCTCCTCGGCAGCCGTACGAGGGCTCTGCTCAATCTGCCAGGTGCCAGTGACGAGGGCTGCCGGAAGTGGCTCAAACAGGCCCGGAGTCAGCTCAATCATCTCCAAAGGCTTAGCTTCTGCAAAAGTGATGCCTTAGTTGTACAGACAGTACCTAAGATGTGCTCGAATCTTATGGAGTTGAGACTGGGTGAGGGAGGGCATTTAGCTAGCAGGGATTTGGATGTGTTATTAGGAGAACTCCCCAACCTTAGAGCCTTCGAACTGAAATCTATGGAAAATTGCCTGAACCAGAGGGACAGCTCTCTAAGAAATGTAAGCATATTCTCCTAGATTATATCATTATGATCTTGATTGAAATACTTTTCTTTTCATAGCTTCCCTCAAACCTGGAGACCCTAAAGCTGCCCGCCTGCCTGCTGAACTCTTCCCTAGCCAAGATCTTCCAATTGTCGCGCCTCCAGCTATTGAAGGGCTTTCTGTGTCGGAGTTCGGATGATGATGGTGGCAAAGCAAATGCCAGGAACTCTGGCACAGGAACTCTGAACGCCTGCCTAAGGCAACTCGTCACAGCTCGGCGCCATTGTCACATTGTGGGTCTCCGCTTGCAGTGTCGCCTGGATGACAGCCTGCCAGCTGCATCTGCGTTCACGGATGTGCTCCGGCTGCGGCACTTTGCCTGGCACTCGCAGCTGACGGTGCACTATGATGTCGCGGATGGTAGCATCAGGTGGCTTCCACAGCGACCGCAGGCGGTGCTCTCCCTTCTGCCCTTCATTGCCTCGCAGGAGCCGAGTCTGCGGGAATTGGATTTCACGCGTAACGCACATGCCACGCCCACATTCCTCGCCCAGCTAAGCGCCCACTTGAGGCGATCCAACGGATGCCACAGCGTTTCCGTTTGGCATGACGCATCCCCATCCCGCCACTCCTCGCACTCCTCCCACTCTAATTTCAGTTCCCATTCCCATTGCCCCAAAATGACGGATACGGATACGGCTGAGACAAACGATTTGGCGTTTGTCGAGCTGGAATTGCTGCATTTGCCTAATGAACAAACGGAAGTGGAAGTGGGCACCGGGGGGATGGCGATGCCGATGAGGGATTACCAGGGACGATGACGGTAATGGATGGCGGAGAGATTCAGATGGCTAACGATAGTGGCCCTCGAATAGCAAATTAAATTCATTTCCTAAGGAGCTGGCAATTCAATTTTCAACAAGAAAATTTAGAAAATGTTGTAAGGTTAAATATATAAATAATAAAATACATTATATATCTAAAGGAATTTATTTCCTAAATATATTTTTAAAGCAATAAAATCGTTTAAAACTATAAATATAATTTTCCCACATTTTAAATTTCGATATATCAAACATTCTCCCTCGATATACATTCCCAACTGATTAAAAAAAAACGCCCTAGCCAAGCTTGGATTTTCATGTCTATTTATTCGTGCCTGCATTCTATAAATTTCCCAACAAATTCCCAAAACTAAAAGTCTCTCTTTTTCCTATTTTCGATAATATGTTAATACAACATTTTTAGTGGTTAGTGCAATTCCCATTTTGCATTGAACCTTTCGCTGAAGCTTAAAATCCAAGTAGTTCAGACTCCAAATTTTGCAAAACTCCTGACTCAAGCTGTACCCAAATCTACTCGAGTTTCTGTAAGTTGAAAAGCCAAGTTATCCAGAATATATGAATATATATAAGAAGGCGTTTCAACTACTATATTTCTTGCTGTGAATGGACTTCGTTAGAAACGTTTTCTCGCTGCCCGATGAGGTTTTGGTTGCACTAAATCACTATCTAGATTATAACAAGGAAATATCCCCAGCAAAGAGTTATCCTCTTAGCAACGACGACAACGTCTCTCAGTCCTCAATGCAACGCAGAACGAACAGTTTCGACGAAGATGAAGATTGTAGATGCTCGACCAATGGTCCAGCCGGCAGACAAAATCCGCCGGCAGGAGCCCAGAGAAAAGTAGAAATATATTATATATACTCTATCGTTCTTATTAATGTTATATTTATTTACTGCTTCACAGCTTCCACGAAGCTGTAGCAAGAATAAGGGCTTTGTGAGTACTCTGGTTCTGCCAAGTTCCTCACTTTGTCATTAATCTATGTGTTTATTCTACAGACTGGCTGCTACTCGTCAAAATGCTCGAACGATCCACCGTTTTACCAAGAAGAGCTTCCGGTATATCCATACCAAGATCAAATACTTTGCCAACAATTGAAGCACCATTGTCAGCTGCAAGCTTCAGAAAATCGATCTCAGCAGTGCCAGCGGAGGTTTTCACGATCTCAAAGTGTACCCAGGGGGAATTTCACCGAAACATTTATTGGCTCAGAAAGATTCGATTGCCCTAGGGGCCTGCCTGCAGTAAGTGATTTTTGGTTTTTAAATTAAACTACTCACAAGGATGACTGACTTTCAGGGGCAGGAAACTAAAAACCCACCGCGCGGTTGCTGTGCAGCCCGTAATTCGGTGAGTTTCTCATCTCTAAACAATTTCCTTTTTGTACGTGTTGCAATCTAATATTAATATTTTATTATTTTCAAACAATTGTATTTACTTTTTCTTTAAAAAAAGTATGAGGGCGATGTACCCCCACAAAATTCAAGCAACTATGTTCCAGATAGAAACTCAAGAGGTAATGCCTCTGTCAATTGGGACAATAGCTCTCAAGTTGGCACTAATTACGACGAATGGCAGAGGCGTCAGATGATGATGCAGCCACCCCAGCAGCAGCAATATCATCGGCAACGGCAATGCCCATCTTGTCAGCCACAATTTAATGAACCTAACATGTCTTCTGTAGAGGACGATGAAATCTCCGGATTTGTAAGTATTTTTTTATTAAATAACTAAACCAACTAACTAAAATATACAATATTTTATGGAATTTAAATGAACCCAATAGGAACCCGATATAAATAGCACATTCATTGACGAAGAGAAAGGGCAAAAATCAACAAGAAATTATTCTCAGCCGCCAATGCCAAGGCAATATGCATCTTGCAACAAGACTTGTTGTCAGCAAAGTGTAAGTTAATATTATTATTAATTTTGTTATTTACCATATTTATCACAAAAATGTGTATATGTGTGTATGTGTGTGACTGTATACAAGTTTGAAATCATACATGAAATATATTTCCCTAATTTTAAAACTAGTTTGAAACCCCGCAAATGCCCCGCAGAGCAGCTCAGGTAACTATATTATGCCAATACATACTTAACTCTTTATATTTTAAAATATATAATATGTGAATACCTTTCTTAAAATTAGTGTGATGCTTCACAAATGCAACGTCGACATACTCCGGTAAGTTGTATTTCTACATAACTAATTTAAATTAAATATAAAATATATGTTCCCTAAAATTAGTGCGAGTCCCTGCCCATGCAGAGAAGGAAACACCAGGTACAATCATTTATTTTCTTTTACTAATTTTCACCAAAAATTCAAAGAATATTTCCCATTTAAAAGCAATACGAAACGTTTATAAATCAGACAAGCTATTTAGACCTGCCGGAGGCTGTAAGAGAAGCTCCATGCAGATCGAATGTTGATAAAAACCAGTGCCCCAATGTCAGTAAAAGTCTCAAGTATAGGTTCAAATAATTATCAACCTCATGTATCCAGTCACAGGCAATGTACGAGGATATCAGACCTATTAATATCAGAAAACAGCGACAAATGAGTCCCAGATCTTGCTGTGCCAATAGTTCTGAACTGGAGATGGAAGACACTGATATGTGTCCTGAAGATACGAATCGTACCAGAAGTCCTACGTATATGAACATGTCACGGGCAATGATAGCAAAATCCAGCATGAATGTAAATTTTTCGTAATTATTAGTATTCTGTTAATTTAAATAACTTGTGTACCTTTTAGCCTAGAAAAAACCTAGAAAACCTAGAAAAAACCAATCAAATTAGTTGTTGTGGAGGACGATCTAGGAGAATGCAGCCTAAAACTCGTAAGTTTTACTTTATTTCAAATAGGAGCACAGAAATTTAGTAGTTAAAACCACATAACAGCTGAGGAGTGTCTTGCTGAGCGCACTCAGGATGAATTTATGGAAGCCTTGGTCAAGGATCGCTCATGTCCCGGTGCCATCCAGTCCAGCCTTAACGGCAATGACAATTTCAATGAGTTTGCCTTCGACATTGCCTTCGCTGGACCCATTCCGGCCAAGCCCTTACCCGTGGATCCTATTACCATGCTGGAGGCCATCAAGTTAAGGATCGACTACGAACGCGAGGGGATCCGTAAATATCAAAGAACTGTCACCATGGAGGGCATCGAATCGCATTTTAAAGATCAGAATAAGACCGAAGTCAACGAGGCAGTGGCTGCCTTCCTGAAGGCCGAGAACGAATATCAATCCAACACGCAACCGGTGAGTAAAGAAGATCATATTTAAGGACTTTTGTAATATAATTTTCTCCCCTTACAGGACGCCTTTGAGGCCGAAATAAATAGCTTAGAAACTCAGATGCTTGACGAAAGCATTAAGGTGAATGGCTATTCGGCCACAACACAGCCCGTTCAGGAGGAAACCGCTAAATTAATTCCATTATAAGAAATAACTAAATAACTAACTAACCCGAAAACTTAAGAATAAATTCATTTCAACTCTATATAATATTTTATGTTAATTTTCATACCATTCCCAAAAAAAAGGGCCGGCATTATTCATTCACTTCTGTACAATCAGCTAGCCATTCATAAGGCCTGCCGGGGTAATAATCACCTACAATAAAACTTCAAAAAAGCACCCGTGCAATCTAGGAAGTGAGTTCCATATAACTAGGCGCTTCCAGTTCAAAGCTCTTCACCTGGGTTCGAATCACCCTATGCGATCAGCACACACCCCTGACCGATAATCGGAAAGACTAATCAATGAATGACTCGAAAATATGCAATCTATATGCGCTTAATCTTTATGGGATCATCGTGCCAGACCTCTCTCCCTCTACGCGTTGCGTCAGACCCAAACGAAATAATTTAATTACCGCCTATTTATGGAATGCAAAGCCATTAATGTCGTAATTTTCTAAGCAAATCTACAGGCAATTATTGCCTTTGAGTAAATAATGTCTGTTGGCTGTAAATATTTGCCTAAACATCTTGTTTTGGTGGAGGCTATGACTGGAAATAGAACTGGTATGGTTATAAATAAACAAAGTACATTATTTTCAAGTTCAGGGATAGATCAGTAAGGGAGAAAAATGTTAAATACTTAGACATAAATAATACAAAAAGTTAAAGTAGTCTTTAAGCAAGCATTGATTTTTTTGTTCAGTAATAAATCTATTTAACTGCTCTTAATAAATGCATAGCAGAATATTAATAATTTCTAAGCAATGTGTGGAACTAGGATAACAACAGAGACAAATCTGCGGGCTCTCACAGCATATTTATCAGAGATAATAATATATGCATAATATATGCCACGCTCCCGCACATAAATAGTTTTTTAAGAGACCAACAAAGCGATCTTTAAGAGAGTCGAGGTTAGGAAAATAGACCAAACTGAGTTATAAATAAAAAAAAAATCAGCTGATAAAACACGCTGTTCTCTCTCTTTAAAAAATCACAACAAAGAGTTCAACATATATATAAATAAATATTAAATGGCCTATTAATTTGAATGCGCAGTGATTTCAAAGTTCGAAGTTATTGTTGTTACTGGTGAATATACATAAACATTTTTTGCAGAGTCTGCATAAACGAATTAATTATGCGACTTAAACTCTCACATTTTTTTGCCCTTCTCAATTTCTGTTTATTTTGAATATCATTTAATGCGGTGAATCAATTTGTTTTTAAGCTGCATTTAATTGTCTTTATTTTGTATCCGGTTGAAAGCACAAAAAATTATAAAAACATAAATAAATCACTTTTTATTTTTATTTAATCTTTTAATCTTATTTAATTTAGGAATTATTAAATTGTATGAAACTTTACCTCAAGCGGAGGTGCACGGTAAGTAATTTCTGTTTTCAATTTTCGAACACTTCCTCGCCGCGGTCTTCACGGGCAACGAGCGTCCCAAAGACTGATCCCAGCGATCCCGAACTCGAACCCGAGAACCCTCCCGCATTGGATCATGATATATATACGTATATATATATAAGGCAGCCACGTCGCAGTCGGCGTCGACTTCGCCGGACTTCAATAAATTGTGCCTTCGGCAAACAGCTCTGAATGTTTCTTTCTCTCTATATTTTTTATCGGTGCGAAAAGAAGAAGATATAACACAAAAGCAAGGGCCTCAAACTTTAGATAATGCTCCACAGTCGGTCACTTGACGCCTCTGATATTCTCTCTTTCAAATGCAACAAGATAATGATCCAGCGAGAGTCACTTTTAATGTTTTTCACATGGTGACTAGGTGAGGTAAATCAGTTTTAAGCAAATGTCATAAATGTATAATCACTATGTACATTACTAGAAATTATTAAGATATTATTTAAGTACTTGAAAAAATGATTTATATTTCTACTAGTAGACGCTCGCTCCACAAGCTCGAGTACTATATAATTTTCATACTCCAAAAAACTAAATTATACAATATTCCGTAAATATTTGAAAACATCCGATCTCCAAAATATCAAAATTTAAAAAGTTGTCTTAAGAATTCCATTCTTGTTTTCTCTATATTTTATCTGCCAAAATATCTGCCAAAAATATCAATTACTCAATCACAAATGGTTATCTACTTATATTTATTCCACTTATTTTTTGTTTTATAAACAAAACGCATCCGATTGAGGTATGAGCGAAAAGATACAAAAAGTTTGGACCACCCATAATAGCAGCAAAAATAATTAAACATCGAGCAGCGCCCGGGGGAAGCACCTAAAAATGTAGACGTAAATATCGAAATGGAAATAAAATTTTAGTGATATTTTGTCATGGGGAAAAGTGTGCAAATGAATAGGTGAAATTCTCCAAACAAAGCAAATAAACATCAAACATACTGCAATGAATATGAGAGCATTCCAAAATGAATATCATTTATGAGTGGAATATTTTGGGCAAAGCATTTGCAGTTTTTGAGGTATTTTTTGAAAAATATTTAGAAATCTATTTCCTTCAAAATCTGTTCAATTTTCCCTTTGCCATATTGCAACCCTATAAATTGCACTCTTACTCATTGCTTTGTAAATAACACAAGTTATGTGTTCTGCATTGTTTTGAAAAATTAATGGTTTTGCCATTAAAGTGTTGCAGAATCTTTATTTTTAGCTTTACTATTTTTGGGCAGGTGTTAAAATATGTATAAGGAGAGCAAATAAAACTCCGAAAGGATTACACAACTAAGGAGGACCAGGGTAAGGACACACACATGTAGCATGACGATAAAGATTCAGGCAAGCAGTATCCGGAGAATGAGAGTCATAAATAAATTCATAACTGCATCCCATGCAAATTCAGATCCCAAGCAATGTCTGGGCTAATGTATGGATGCCTTTATGGTTATGGCGGACTGGGTGTGTCTCCATGACTCGGGATTATGCGGACTTAAATGAATTTATGGCTTGTGCTAATCTTAAGGGCTTACCCAACCCGCAGTCCGGGGTTCGCTTTCAGTGAAACTGTTTATCACTAATTATTTTTGCTTAGAAAAATTATAAAATCAACCGCTAGGTATTCATCACACAATGAAGGGACTTCAATCAACAAGTTATTAAGAAAAGTGCTTGTTTATAACGCTCTCTGATGATAGATGCATTCTTTGAAATTGATGATCGACTCAGTTGTGAAAAATGCACTCTGAAAATTATAAAAAAATAAAGTGTTATTAAAATTTTTACCATATCATTCGCATTTAATTTTTTATATTAGCTTTGTTATTTTTATTTTAATGTGACTAAGTACCAACCCTGATGGCTTGGTATATTTTTAGACTTTCCCACAGCTTGATAAACTATAAAGAAAATTAAGATTTCCTGCTAGAAAAAGAAGGAAATAAAAATCTAGTTATAAATTAATTTATTCCGTTAAATGCATACGATCCAAATTATCGGGAAAATAAAATCAAATTTATTTCTGGGAAAGACTTTAATTTCTACTAAAGCATGCCTAAATCATTTTTGAAAAATTAAATTCTACTTGATACTGAAAATTCTGAGAACTGAAACTGAGAAATGTAAAAATAAATTGCAAAAAAATTTACACTTTTGTAACCTTTCTAGTGTTTGAATTTTGCTTAAAGAATTGAATACATTTTTTATAATCAGTATACAATTTTCTTAGAGTCAAAATTCACAGCACATAATTTATTTAAGTTATTAAAATAAACACTTAGATTTAAACAATTTTTATTATTTAATAGTGTTTATTTAGTTAAATTATTTAACACTTACTTTATTATATTCCCCTCCAAAAGGGCTTGGCAAATTAAAACCTATTTCAAACCCAATGAAAAGACCAACGGCAAATGTATTTCGGAAAACCCGCGATGTTTGATCTAACGAGCAAGGCAAATATTTACGCAGCCAATTTGAGGCATTCAGGGCTGCCGGGCCCCAATGTTCGCTTAGTCGCATAAACAAAAGCCGCACCGAAATACAAAATACAAAATTGTTTAGCAGTATAATTAGTGCACTCGATGGGTGGTGGAGGTAGGCGGGATCTCGATGGGAAACCGATGGGAATGCGATGGCAACTTAACCAGCACAGTTGCATTGATGATTGGGTGAAATTTCAGTTTGCTGGATTTTGTGTATTGTGAATTGCGGGCAGGGGGCGTGGCGGAGGCCTAATGCAGTTATACGGAGAGTGCTTCTTACCCCAAACCCCGGTTTCGAGTCCAAATAATCCAACAATAGGCCATTGGGGGACCGTGGAAGTTGATTATGCGTTGTTTTGGCACTTAATATGATGAAATATGCAGAGTGCCATTAGTCCCTAAACTGGGAAAGTGGGAGGTAGGAAAACTGGGAGGAAATTCGGGATTACAACCGAACCCACACACACTCACTGCCTGCAGTAAATTATGCAACAAGATTCCCTCAACGAACCCAATGTAAGCAAAGCATTTCAAAATGAAAATTGCATTTTCTTGTTTTTTTTTTTTTGCGTAAAAGGTTAACAGCATTTTCGAGCTGCATACTTTGGAGCGCAGCTGGAAAATCTTTTCCCAAGCAAACGGAAATTATTTTTTGCAAACCCAGAAATCATAAAATGAAATTTAGGAAATATGCTCAATTGCATTGAATTTTCAAGAATAAAAACTCTGAATTGTTTATACAACATAACTGGGTTTGTGAAATCAATTTTCGGTGGCCTCATGAAATATTAAGCAATTCCAAATTGAATTATTTAGGGGGGCAGAATCCTGTCAACCATTTTCGCACATAATCAAGTGCCTGCAACCAATTTTCGAGTGCAGCCAAGGACGGGACACACAATTGTCTCCTCTCTCTTTCTCCGCCCCGCCATTCTGTCTCTTTCATTCGTCGGCAAAGGCAATTAGCATGCAAAACAAGGCGAAGCTATGAATGTACATCTTGCTCATACACATCCCCCTGCCTACTTGGCATTTATGTGAAAATGCATGGCATAAATATAGCCCCAAATACAGCAGTACTTATGTGGCGTTAAATGTGTAGCATTCTGAATACTGTGCGTTTCGGGGTAAGAAGTCAAGGGGAGGTAATTATATATTATATATAAATATATATGTATATGATTTAATTAATATTCATATTATATATATAGGTACTTAAAGTAATGCAGGTCAGTTTATTAAATAGATGAAAAGCTGCAGTATTAGGACATTTTTATTAACTAAAGTGGCAAGTAAAACTTTGCAACGAAATAAAGTTCAAGGCACCCAAGAGGCATTGTTCTTTTTGACGCTTGCTTTCTACTATAATTTACGAGAAGCAAGATCCTGCCAACTGTAGTAAACCACTCAAAATATTAAAGTTTGTTAGGATCCTGCTACAAATGAGGACACTGACAATTTCCATTTTGCAGCCAAAAATCCAACTCAGCGGCTTGTCTTTGATCTGTAACTATTTGGTAGATAATATGAAGCAATGACTTTTTTGTTGAAATAAAACAGGCTGGAACTTGAGTGTTAAAAAACTTATATATATTTTTTAAATTAAATAATATGATATATAATATGTAAACCTAAAAAAAATACAATAAAATACATACTAGTATCAAGATGCAATTTTAAAAAATTCAGAAAACTCTAGATTCTTAACTAAATTCTACAACTATATACATACATATATTGCTCTGTATTTCTTAATGAAATTTCCCAAGCCTTACAATTTTGACTCACAACTTCCTCGTATACTAATATATATGCTTGCATATTTCTGCGGTGCTTCTCATTTAGAAACAATAGCAACAACCAAAACAGGAGCGGTAACAACACCAACACGAAAAGCAGCAAATAGTGGCAGCTGCAATATACTCGCGGCAGCCACGCCACCGCCACCGCCATCGCCAAAATATATGCAACATTATGCGGCATGTGCACTAAACAAGTCATGAATTTCAAACAGACGCCGGGGATGCCGATCCCGGTGCCGCTGCCGATGCAAACATGCGCTCCTTAGTGCATTCTTTGCATGCGTAATAAATGCGAAAGCGGGGACCGAATGCAAACCACAAATGGCGGTTGCGTTGAGTTTTCCTTCATTTTCCACGGGCTGACTTGTGGCATCGCGAAAATCGCTCGCCGCCTGGTTGGCACTTCCGCTTTTCATTTGCATCATGTTTAATGCATACGTAGATGTGTGTGCGTGTGTGCGTAAGTGTGAGTGTGTCCTGCGGCTGCAGCTGGCAGCGTCAGCAAATGCATCACCGCAAAATGCTCCAATAAGTATGCTAAGTACGGCTCCCATATCCTTATGGACTCCTGCCTTTGGCTCTGGCACCGCAAATCGGAAGCCCATAAATTTCAGATTGATTTCTCTCACAAGGAACGGGATTTAACTTAAAGCTAAGTCAAGCTTTAATTTTTTTAGGATTTTTATTTTTTTCTCTCCAAAAAAGATTTCCTTAAAATATTTAAAGTACATTTATTTTTTTCCCCATATAGGTTCCTGACTATATTAACACGGGTATGAATATCTGATTGCAGAAAACACCATTTTCCAGCAAGTGGTTGAGTGGCGTTGAAAAAAAATAAAAAAAGATACATTCAACTATAAACACATATAAACTGAGCAACTTCTAATTGCGTGCTGGCTGCACCTTGTTGCCTTTCCACCTTTCCTCATTTCTGCCATATCTAAAACGGAAATAGGATGCTTGCAAGTGTTGGTAGATGCAACGAACCGGAAGTACGTCACACACACACACAGAGAAAGAGTGTGGGAAATACTCCAGAGTGAACTGATGCGGGTATGCAGACAGCGTGTATTTAGTTTAGTTTAACAGCTCCGCGTGCACGGCGACATGCGACACTGACACTACAAGTGTTAATGCCAGCCACGCCCAGCCGCCCTGCACAACCACTCGCACACACAAACACACACTGGGGCAGGAACAGGGGTAGAAAAAATTACAAAACATAAAAATCAAAAAATATTTCCAATCTTTATCAACCAAATTATTTTTATTTATCAAAATTTATAAGACTTTAGCTAGCGCAGAAACTAAATTGCTATTTAAAATTACAGCTTTAATACTGAGAAATATTATTTTTATCAAATGCCCTAATTTATTAGAGTATAAACAATATTCAACCAAATTAAAATCTCTTACAATCAGAATTTATATCAATATCTAATTTATTTATTAAAAACTCCCAGTGTATGTCAAGTTTTGGTTGAAGTGCGTCGCAGGGGTTTTTAGCTTTCTGCAAATAAAATGATGTTAAAACATTTGTAAAGCCAAACTAACTAGAATTTCGTTGGCAGCGCCCGTCCTTTCCTCTTTTGCAAAATGCACCCCAGTACATTCGTACTTGAAAATCCACTTTCTTGCCGCCGCCGCCGCCGCAGCGATGTAAACTTTTTAATCAAATTTTTCAATTTAGTTTCCGTACATCGTTAATTAAAAACCCGGTCTCCCCCTTCTGTGTTATGTCGTCAACCCTTTTTCGCGCGTTCAACATAAGTTGGTTAGTTTTGACATGTGCAATTGCTTGTCAGCAGTTAGTTTCCTTTAAATGAATTTGAATTTGCAGCTTAAAAGTTGAGCATACGCCATGTTGCCTTGCTAAATGGAGTGATATGTATTCCATTTACACATAAGTAGGGTTATTTATTCTTCTTTTAATTAAAGATATCTGGCCTCAAAAGGTAGTGTTAATAATCCAATATGTCAGTTAATATCTTCAATTAAGCAAAGGCTTCGGTGCCACGAAGTACAGGTAATCGCTTGGATTAATTAACCATAAATGAACTGCGCCAAACCATTTCCCCTTTCAAAGAGAAAAAATAAAAGCAAGAGCAAGGTGCAACATGTGCTCATGAGCAGTGGAGTGTGAATAAAAGTAATTTGATGCTAATTAAAAGCTCATAGCAATAGAGATCCCTCGGGGATTAGGCACGCTCTGTATACTTACTTGCGTATAAAAACGGAGAAGCGGAGGGCTTTTCTGCATTTTTCTGCTAATGACACTTAATTGTGCAACACTTGAACGCGCCGCCAAATAGTTATTTGTAATAATTATTTCAATAGCCTGGGGGATGTCTGACTTCATGGCAGTGCTGACATGTTTTACTTATAATTTATACTTATTTTCTCGGAACTTTTACAAGTCAGAAAATATATTTAAAGTCCCAAAAACTACCTTAAAAATATCCTTAAAAAATCTCTGTGTCTTAGAAGTTTCCTGTTTTCTGTTTATTGTTTTTTAAGCTAAGATTTTGTTGGTCAGCACTGCTTCATAAGGCAATTAAGCCAGGTGAGAGCCAAAGGCAAGGTGCGCCCGTCGCGGTTGTTGCAAATTAAGTTGGCCAACTCAAGGTGGAAGCCCCTCGACAGCCGTCAAGAGTCGCGTTGCAGACAGTCGGACTCCCTTCCACGCCAACTGATGTTAGCCGCGTTCTACTTGTTTTTATTTTATTTTACTTTTTTTTTGTTACTGCCTTTTTTTGAGGCGTGGTCGCGTCTGGGCCATAAAAGCCGCAGTTGGCAAGAGTCATAAAAAGCCAGTCAGGCGACAGGAGACAGGACACGACAAGACAATTGGCAATGAAACAAATTACATCGCGAACAAATGCACTTTCCTCGGCAGATTGTCCTTGGCGCAACTAAATGGAGAAACATTTCGTGTTTCTTGCTGGCTGTTAAATTCGCAATGATAGTTTCAATGTGATGTCACGGTTTTAATGCAATTACACTTAGAGAATAATGGTTTACAAAATTTAAAAATATAGGTCCTTGTAGTACCATGTTTGGATTGAAGGTATTTATTGTCTTAAATATATTTAAGTTGTTGTTTTTAATTAAATAAGGAATTAAATAATAGATGTATATAGGAAATTTCAAAATACTTAAATGATTTTAATCACCTTTTACTAGACAGTTCGGTCTCGTTGGTTGCTCTCGTTGGCATACTCGCAGTTTTTTACTCTTTCTTCCTTTGCGTCTAAATTCTTCCTTAAATGCAGGTAATAAAAATACAATAATCTACTATAAAATAATTTAAGAAATCTTTTTAATACATTTTTGAGAAATATACGAAGTGCTTCTTCCTTTTTCAGTAAAACATAATCCCTATATTATGCATATTCCTATACCCCAAAACAATAAAGTAATGGCAAGCATCCCACAACATGATAATAATAAGAAAGACAAAAGTAGTTTTCTGCTGGCGAAAAGAAAGTTTGAGTTTTATTACAATGTTCTGCTCCTGCTCAGCCCCCTTCCTGCAGGACTCTACGACGGAGGCGTGTCAGGACGAGCCATAAGCAGTTAAAATATGCAAAGTACAGCGCCGGCAACAATGGCGAACAACACTATTTAATGAAAATGCACGAGAAAACAAAACTTGTAAAGGATCAGGGAGCGAGACGAAAGGCGGCCCGAGGAGGACGAAACACTGTGGTCCTTGCAAGGAACTTGAGAAAGTGTTGCATACTCTTAGGTGGCCAAGCAGCAACGGCGACCATTGTGATGCCTTCTCAGGCGCCCATTTTCCACATTTTCCACCCGCTCCACAGCCCCACCTCTATTTATTTAAGCTGCTGCTGCTGAACTTTTTCCCTCTATTTTCTTTGCGCTTTCTGGATTGCCGAAAATATTTGCACAGGGCCCTACAACAACGGCGAAATGCAGCCACAAGCATTTGATGAAGTTGTTTATTGTGTTTCGCTCATTCTTGGACCCTAAAAACACGGGGTAGTAAAATATATACGACAAGTTTGTTAGCCGAAAGTTCATTTTCCTTTATGTCAGCTAATCAAAATGGATAGTCCGACTAATTTATTCGGGATACTAAGCCCAGTGTTTCCATTTCTTATGGATTTTCTAGATATCTTATTCGTATATTCTGTGGAAATAGTAGCGTAGAAACTCTATGTTAAATTATCATTAAAATTTAGTTTTAGGGATCTAAAATTTGTTTTACTACTGCAATTTCTTAGAATTAATAAAATCCAGAACGTTGTTCATCCTTCATGATGAATATCATGGAATCCCTAACGCAGAACTAAATTTATACATAAAGTTTATCTCTAAGAAATATGTAAAGTCATTTAATATTAAACCACAAAAATTTCCTTTTGCAGAGCATTTCAAGTTCCGTGCCAAACCCCTCTTTCGAATCTTAAACTTGCAATCCTTTTTCCTTGCGGAGGCCACAAACTTTTGATGGCGCTTTGCGTTTTTCTCGGTGTTAAGTTGAGTATGGAGCAAATGAATTTAGAAGTCTTATTTAACAAGTTTCGCCCAGTTTCGAACTGGCTGCGAGGATCTACATCTTTATCGACAGTTCGCCAAAGTGAAAGTTGCGACGTGCAGCTGGCTTCTTTCCTCAGTGGTTGTTGTTGATGATGATGTTTTCGTGGACCGTCTGTTTGTGCAATGTTATGCCGTTTTATTCGAAAACTTACGGTGGAAAATTTCGAGAGCATTATAATTTGTTTTGAAACAAGACAAACTTCTGCTATTTTGTTTTAAAAGCTGGTCAAATATTTCATACTAAGAATACTAGTATTTAAGAGGTTTCTTATGTCCTGCACATATGGAAACACAAGTCCTACATTTCTTTATTCAAATATATTTATTATTAAATCACTTTTTCCTATATTTCAAAAGTGTTTAACCAATTCTCATTAGATCTTCCCCTCTAGATAGCAATTAACACCACTAAAGGCCGTAATTTGGAACCTGCCAAAACACCTGAAACCATTATTTGTTACACGTTTCACAGACAAACTGAAAATTAAACACCACTCAAACCTCAGGGAACACTACCGAAAGCTGTTGCCGCTCCCCTTCCGAAACGTAATGTTGTCCACTGATGATACATAATTAACCAAATCGAAATAGACAAAGCAGCTCGGTTGGCCAGCAAACATAAGGCCCCAGGACTCGCCAGACTGTTGCCAGGATGCTTCGCTGGGCAGGGAACGTGTTGGTGCGGTTTCCTGCCAAAACTAAGGCTCTCTGTGGTTGCCAAGCCAAACCGAATCGGAGCAGGCCAACACATACAGACAGACACGCAACCTGGAAAGTGGTGACTTTTGGCAGTTACTTGCCTAGGCCAACAAGACAGGCCCCAAATGAGCAACTCATTATGTGACTGACACGGCAAGAAAATGATGATGGATGATTTTTATTATAATAAGAGGTATAAAGATAGATTTAGAATGTTTTAAAAATTGTATAAAACATATATTTGACATTTATAAAAATGTTTTCCTAATGATACTTAAACCTACTCAACATAGTTTGTATTCGAAGCAGAAAAAGTATTAAAATTAATTTGTTATTATTTTATACAATAAATGATCTATAAATTTTATTCAGATATAAATATATTTACTTTCCAGTGCAAGGAACCTTCTTTAAGGGTACAGGGAGACACGAATGAAATTTAAATCCAAAGCTGAGCGGTAATTATATCACACACGGCTCGCTAGCTGGCAACTGGCAGTGGCGCCACCTCATTATCCTTGCGGGCAACCGCCAAGGAAGCGGTGAAGCCAATGGCCACATCTCTGCATATCGGGTAACAAATTAGATGAGAATTCCGCCTTTGTCCTGGACATAACATATATGCCAAGTGTCAAGTGGCATCATCTCAGCGCCCATCATCTCCGTTGGCAACAATTATTATGCCACTTCGGCCCATTTAATTACGATTTTCTATGCGTTTCCACTTTGATTGGTGATCGAGGCACAGCTGCGTGAAATGAAATTGAACTGGAGTTGGGTAGGGAGCGGTAGGAAAAGTACGAAAAGTGGAGGAAAACCCCCACTTCCCAACTCCGAACTTTTGTGGTCAGTGGAATGTGGTTCGCTTTTAATTTCCAATGTACGTGACTCGTTTTAATTAGACAGACAGCGAATTGTTTGCGAAATAAATACTATATATATACGCGAATATATTAATGTTTCAGCCTTGTTCAGTTATTACACAGACAGAAGGCGTTTTTAATATGTGTCCTTTGTTACGTTTGTGGTCTCATAAATGTAACAGTTACGTGTGTCCTACAGAAAGAGAGGTATTAAAAGTTATGAGCTGTAAAATCGATTTTAAATTAGGGGAAAATATGAAATTGAAGCTATGTTATTACTTTAACTTATATAAGTATTAAGCTACCTTTCAACTGGTATAAATGGAACATAGGCATAGTGGTTCTTTGAGTAAATCAAAATATATTTCCCACTCAACAAATGTAAATAAATATGATTTAAAACTATTTCAGACTATTAGGTGATTCCCCAAACAAAATAAGCACTCAGAAACAGTTTAGTAAGAACATTGCACAAAGGAATTTCCCCGAGAAGAAATTTATATGGCATTATGACCCCGGCACACAAGATTTTTATTGGCCGAGAAGAGCTTTCTCAACTTTCTGAACATCTCATGGAAATTCATTGAATTGGAAGCACTTTCTGCGGCAGACACACACATGTGGAGCAGAGCAAAAGTTTCGCCTTTCGCCATATTCATAATGGGGCAAAAGTTTAACTCAATTAGAAAATTTCCTTTTTCCTGACATTTAAACTTTATCTACAATAACGATATTTTTTCCCACCGCTTCCGTAACATTTTGTGAGGAGCACAAACAAAGGCTTTGGTAACTATCTCTTATTTATTCATTGAATTCCTTATTTCAATTAAAAAGCCATTAGAAACGGCACAGAGAGCACACCGGGAAAGGCTAAAAGACACACAGAGGTCTCAATGTCGATTGTCATCGTTGTCCTGGGAAACTTAGAAAAGGATAGGGGCAGGACAAACAAACAGTAAACAGAGCTCACCTACATATACATATATATATCCGAGCGCCAAGCCCACAATCAATATTGTTATCCTTTGCCTGTCAAAGGCAACATTTGCATGCAAGGATATCGTACTTGGCTTTTGTTCTCGCCTTGCCTTTGACCTACAGCCTTCAGTCAGTCCGAGCCTTACGCTCCAAGGACCCCCCGACCTGCCCTAATTCATATTTAATGCTTCAAGGCACCAGGATTTTGCTACACTGAGATAAAAGGATATTTTCTATTAAATAATCTTGAATTAAAAATGGTTAAATTTATATTAATATAATGTTATTTGTTATTATTATTTTGAGGACCACATATTGCAATGAAATAGTTTAAAACTTGTAAACTAATTTTAACGGTTTGCTGATTTATAACTTTTTAATTTGTTAAAGAGAATATAATAACAAAAATATTGAAATAAAAAAAAGCTTATAATTGTTATCATTTTGTTCTGTGTAAAATACAACAAACTCCTTGTCCCAGCCTGGTAGTCGTAGGTGCCAGACGGGTCAATGTGTTGTTATTTATATTTAATTCAAACTCCCAGAGTCCTTCTTGCCAGCAAGGACACGCTCAACCTCGACTGTCAAGACATGCAAACTAGATTGGAAAAATTGCATCACTTTAATATAGATTAAGTTACAAGACAGGATTTAACAACGTTAAGTTTAATTAGATTTTTGGCTTTGGGCAAGTAAAATATTTTCATTTAATTGGGTTTAGTTTTTTTTTTGTTTCTAGGCAATGCCTCGAGATAGCTGTAGAATGTTAAGTAAATTAAAAGTGTACAAAATTCTTAATCATAAACAATTTTTATGGAATATTTATTCACATTTTATCATTTAAAATTCTTTTGTTTCCTGCAACTCTTTCAGCTTGAGCAGGGAGAATGCATTCCCTAGGAATTTCAAGCCAATTAACAATTTCCCCTGCAAGTACAAATATTTTCAAGGACTCTAATTGGATTCCACTTTGTTCATACTTTATTCATAGTTTAATTATACACCAAGGTTCTTTGTTCCCGGTCAGCAGGCCAAAATAGAAGCATTATAATGATAGTTGTCCAGCAAGGCTCTCAGCTATTCATGGAGGTCACCGGCGTCGCCCGCCTGGGACATGTGGCCTCAATGTCAATGACAAATTTGATGGACAAACCGCTCTCTGACCTTGTTCAATTATGTGACACGCAAGTCCCTGGGAGGTAGGAATTTCCAAAATAATCGAGAGCGCTTGACAAAAATATTTTTTTAATTATAATTCCAGCTTTTAAATGGCATTAAATAGTCATGGAAATTACGTATACGCCGTGTGTTTTCAACAGCACCATGGGAATCCGGCAGTTTGCCACTTGTTGGACGGATTGATGGACATTTTCCGGATTGATGGCCGCATTTCATTTGCAAATGTGCATATTTATGAGAGGGGAAAATGGAGGGTGATGGCACAAAAATGCATAAACCAGCAGACAAGTCATATTGGCAAAATATCATTTTCCGAGATCCCCAGCTGGGCACCCGATTGAAAGAGTCAATTGAACTGCATATGAAAGCCATGTATGTGGGCCAAAGCTCTGCCATAATTTATATAAATTCCGATTCCTGACTAAGCAATTGCCAAATGAGTCAGGATATTGATAAATGAACGAAGGAATGTCAAATGGAATGATGGATTTCAACATCTGCTTGCTGTTTTTCGTTCATGGCCATAGAAATTCGAGCTAAGTGCTTGTCTCAGCTCATTTTCTGAATGAAAATGTGCTTAAAAGACTGAATAAAGCCGAATGATTTCCCGGGAAATTTTAATCCACGGAATATGATTTGTGGAAAATGGTGGAGAAGCCTCTTAACAGTTGGCTTACTTCGTTTATCGGGAATATTGTTAGCTCCTTTTAATATAAAATATTATTAATTCCACAAAAATTAAGTTATTTATTTGAGAAACGTAACTTAACTTAGTTAATGTTCAGGCACTTATGTTAAACATTTCCCAGCTACATAAACTTCAAAGTAATTGAATTAAAAACTCAAAAGTACATCCTTTTTTTCTAGTACTCTATAATTCCAACTTAAAGCTACCTCGAACAAAGTTAGATTCGTAAAAACTAATTTCCCTTTGGCCAAATCATTGTCGAACTCTTGAGAAAACTTTCAATTTACAGCCCAGGCTCTTACCACCCCCCTTGGAAAAGTTTCTTATTAATTAAGGAAATGGCGTTAAGTAAATATAATATGTATTTAAAATTATATCTGGGTAATAACCAGCAACGGAATGGAGGGCAGTCATGTGCTCCAAAGCACAGACAAAGCAAGGACTACGGAAAACTGTGTGGAAAAAACTTTGACTGTCGGCTGTTGTTGGCCGTTCCATGTTTATGTCCATTCATTATGCAAAAAGCCAACAGCTAGAGCAGGAAGGGGCACAGTGGCTAACAAAATAAGTTATAATGAAAGTAACCTTATAAAAAATGGTATAATAAAGGTTTCATTTTATTTTTAAGGAAGGTCAAATCAAAAAAAGGAAATATATTTTCCAATTACTATATTTAGTATAGAAAAATATTTTAAATATTTCCAAGAGGCCCAAAAATATCTGAAAAATTTTATATAAAATATATTACATCTTACATTTACTCATAATTATTTATATTTTTTAATTTCATCCCTACTATATACCTACTAATTCCACTGTGAACTTGCAGACGGAGGACTCTAAGGAGAAGTTGGTTATGAGGACCATAAAGTAAAGCGCACGCCACTTTATCCTGGGCCATTTTGGCCACAGGTTCGCCCAGGTCTAGGTCCTGTGCCCAAGCCCCAGCCTGTGTGTCGGTGCCTGTGGCTGCTTCATTACCCTAATGAACTTGAAAAAAGTATCGGGTGTACGGCGCGCCGCCGACTCAAAGGCAAAACTCGAAGACAATCACCAGGTGACCACCACAGCCCACCATTTTGCAGCTCCTCCCCGGCAGATTTGTCCGTAATGAGGTCATAGTCACGAGTGTTGACTTTAATTAGTGAGTTTTTGAGACCCACTCGGCCGCTGCCTTTGAATGCCAGCCATTTTGGGGGGCCATGTGACGCTGCTGCTACTGTTGCTGCTGCCGTTCGGGCCACAAATTATCCGTTAATTATGGCCAATGGGCGAAGTATTCAGGTTGGTAATCAATATCAGCTGAAAAGAGAGAAACAAATTAGAGAAAATTGAAATAATCAAAGGAAGTTTGATAAACGGCTAAGGAATACGCTGTATTTGGATTGGGAAGTCGTAAAAATATATGGGAATATGAAGTTTTGCGATATTTATTACCTTTTCATAAATAAAAGAAGATTTATTATGCTTTTCATACAAGAAATTGAGAAAAAAAGATAACAGGTAATAATTTTTAATCCTTTTTTATCACTTATTAGAGCGATCGGTACACATCTTGTTGAATATTACAAAATCCTCAACAATGAAATAGAAAAAAAGTCAGTCAAAAAAAAATTACGTATACGCAATGGTATAATTTGAAAGAGTTATAGGATAAATTTGATAGATTTTATTTTTTCTTGCTTCATCTTTGCTTAATAATTTGAATAGAAATAATTATAATACACCGAAAGCATCAGTTTTTTCGTTGGAATAAATTAAAACACCTAATTGACAACAATTGCAAGTTGCTAGGGTATAAAACATTCAGCTTCCCGAAGCTAGCTTAATTTTTTGTTTTTTTTTTTTATTTCAATTTCATTTATGCAGATTATGGGCACAAAGGATGACCAAGTAAATATCTTTGGCATTAGTAAACGGAGACAAAAGGACCTTAGCCACCATGATAACTTCGGCTAAGACGTTGCCAAGATCTTAAGCGACTTATGCAGACGTACCATGCAGACGTACCTGTGGATGTGGATTATTATTAGTCGAGTCAGCAGTCATGGCAGCCAGCCAAAAAGGGCCAACCGTCTTCTCGATTTAAGGGCCAAAAGTTGAAATAACAATCGGAGGGGAAGCCCATGGCAAATGCTTATTTACATGCGGAGAAAAGTCTGGGCAGGAAACAGGAAGTTGGTAGCAAGGACACAGGACCAAGGAAGAAGATACCAATAAACCGGCAACGACATTTGTTGATTTTATTGACATGTTTCGCTGGCTTGCAAGTCGGGTTTTTTCTTCTTCTTTGTTTGTTTTTTTTTGCACCGCTGTGACTGGCAGTCAAATTTCCTCCTTCGCATGTCCTTTTTATTCCTGCCCAGCGGCATTTCTAGCCCATCTCCATCTCGCTCCCTTTTCTTTTTTGGCTCGGCTTGGCCTGGCCTGTGCGTGGTCTTAAAATGCGCCATAAAATTGATAAAATCAGTTGATTGTAAAAATTGATAAATTGAAATTGATTGAGGCAGTCGGGAAATGGAGGAAAAGTCGGTGGCACCGTGGAAAAGCAAATGAAACGGCTTTGATGCCCGCAACACACAGGCACTTGGCGTTTTGCATAAGGAATAGGTGCACAGAGCAAAAATATTTGATCTTATTGGTAAGGTTATCTTTTTCTTAAGTTAGCATGAAGAGTAAAGACATCGCGAAGAAATAAAAATCAATAAGTAGATTTACAATCAAAATGCAGTGAAGAGTCTTTTCAATTTACATTTTATGAAAACATTATATTATTAAATAAAATAATCCCAAATTGAGAATTAAAACGTACTATATAAATTACTTTCAGTGCATCGGAGTGGAGCACATGTTGCCAAGAGAGTTTTGTGGCCCACAAACAACATTAGCGAGCCAAACGCACTTGTTTTTTTTTCATTTTCTGATCGGAAAATGCCAAGGACCTTGCCTTTGGGGTAAAGGAAATCACACAGCGGAGGCAGCATTTAATTAACCAACTGATGGGTGGAAATGCTGGTCGAATAGATTTCAACTGACATGCGGAAAATGTAAAAATGGTGAGCAGGAAATTTAAAATTAAACCCAGGAACTATTGGAAATAAAATGAAGACGGACAACTTAAATTTAATGAATAACCATTGTCTAACACAAAATAGATTAGCTTAATAATAAATATCGAAAAGATCAAGCTCTGATTTCAAAAATTTAGATTAAAAATTAATTTTAATTCTTTTAAAGTTATGCTAAAATATTTTAATTTTATATAAATGAAGTTTACTCACTTAACTTAATTTAAATACATTTGTAGCATGCTTTTTAAAAGTCTTCCCAAAAAAGTATCAACCAAAGAATTAATTTTCACAAAGTTTGTTTCCTAGAAACTCTTTTCTAGCCCAAGGCCATGACACAAAGTACAGTTTATTATGACCTTTGTTTCATCGAACATCCTAATGACCCGAGGATATGTGTGTACACGTTTTGCTTGTATTTGTGCATATCCTGCCGTATCCTGCAAATACAAAATACATACATAGTTAGTTGCCGTTGCTCATTTCGAATGCGATAGGGGAGGTCCTGGAACATAACCATAAACCTGGTGGCAATTGCCAATGCATAATTAACCCCGTTTTTAACGGCACTTTAAAGGACCCGCTTTAAGGACTCATCTGCAGCATCCGCTCATTTTTAATGTGAAATGAAATGACTTTTTATTGACGCCTGGCAAACACGATTGACATGCACTTACACGCTCGTCGAGTGTCATTTTGCCACTTGCGGTCTCCTGTAAATATGTGTGCTGGCTGTACGTGTGTCCAGGCATGTCCTGTGCCCTTGTCCTGTGTGTGTGTGAGTGAAATATATGCGAAACTGATATGTATTAAAAACCAATCAATTCGCATTCTGAAAATGTAGTTCACAAGGTATTTTCGCGGAGCAAGATAAATATTGCTTGAATAATTGGTGGAATAAAATTCTGAAGGTAAATAATAATTATAAATTAAGAGTAAAATAGAAAAAGTATTTATAAAATATTTAT
This sequence comes from Drosophila aff. chauvacae BK-2020, assembly GCA_018903765.1. NCBI lineage: Eukaryota > Metazoa > Arthropoda > Insecta > Diptera > Drosophilidae > Drosophila > Drosophila aff. chauvacae BK-2020. Next base: position 11,073,201 of record JAEIGO010000058.1, read on the forward strand.
TTTATATTCAATTTTACGCCAACAAAAATATTACATGCTGATATGTGGTGTCAAAAAACATTCCAAAATTGTGAAATAAAATGTATTATAACTAAAATAATATTTTTCTTGGCTTTTTATTTAAAACATAATTAAGAGTACATAATTTAAAGGGTACTTACTTATCCAGAACATCCCTATATCCGCATTTCTTTCTGCCAGCCATCGGAGTGACTTCGAAAATTGCCAACGATTATCGGTGACAGTTAACAAGTCAATCGTTTCGCGTCGGAAACCAGATATACCGCGTATATATGTATATTACAGCCCATTAAAAGTATGTACATGGAGGACACATATATCGGTGCGGGATCGGGCATGACATTATCTTAATGCTCATTAAAAGCACTTTTGTGTTAAAGCAATGCTTAATTTGCAAGTATCGAGGCCATTGGTTCGCTCGTTCGACAAAGTTTTTAATTGCCAAACTTGTGCCCTGCAAAGTGAAAATGGCAGTTGCAACACTTAAATATTTACCCGATAAATTGATAGATAGCTGAGCGGGCAGGTTGTCTCTGCTGCTCATTAAAACGCTCCTCTAAGCGGCGCAAGCGTTAATATGTCAAGTTGAGCAGCTAAACTTCAACACCTCCTCCTCCTCCTCCTTGGGATTCCTTGCCAGATGCATTCCCCTGCCTTCGGCAAGGCGTCTGATGCAGCAGTTCGGGGCACAAATGAGCAAAAGTTAACAAGACAGAGCCGGTGCCGACGAGCTGTCTTATTACAGCTGGTGATGCTGCTGCTTTTCCCGAGTTCCTTGGCATCGCTGGCACCGTTCCGCCCTCTGCGGTTCTTGCTGGCACGCCCGCTGCCTTAAGCGATGAGCATGTGGCAGTGGCAGGTGCACTGAGGGAAATTAAGACGAAAAACAATAATTACAAACTTTAATTAAGTTTTAAATCAATGGTAAGGGAGTATAATTTTAGTTCGTAATTGGCAAGGCAGTAAAAGTGACTTTGTCACTGTATAGAGTATACATTTTCTAGATCAGCTTAAACAGCCGCATTAATCTAGCTACATAGTTATATCTTCTATTTAAGAGATATTTTTTAAAGTATTAATATATTAATATCACATTAAAATTATTATTTTAACTAACATTTAGCTAAATTTAATATAATTTCCTTAAGAAAGATTCAAAAATTAATAAGAATATCAATACAACTTTGTTATTACTTTAAGTAATCTTATAGTACAATATACACTTATATTTAAGAATTTTTAAGTTATGCTTGCGCTTTAAATTCACCATTAAATCATTTCCTGTCTACACACACCTTTTCTCCCAGTGTTGAAGATTTTTAAGTGCCTGCAGAGTAACGTAACTCATCGCATCGCATCTTATCTCCATCTCCATTTTGGTGTGTGTAAGTTTCCAGGGGTCTGGGTGTGTGTGTGCTTAACCGCGAGTGCAATTATTACTTGCAAGTTGCAACAAACGGCAGCTGCTTGGGCAAACTTTCAAGAATACCTTAATGGCTACAGCCCTTTGAAGGTAAGGATTTGTGGCCCCGGCAGCAGCAGGAAACCTGTAATGAAGATGCTTACATATCATAAACATCGTCCATAGCCGGTCGCTTGGTCCATTGTTATGCCAACGGCAGCCACATGATCCTGGCAATGCACGCAATCCCTGCCGGCGAATCGCAACCGGAGTCACGGCAAACGTTTGACCAGCCGGTTAACAATGACATTTCCAAAGGAAACCCACAGCAGTCACAAGGCCCACACAAAGCAGCTCAGCAAATTGGATGCACACCAGGGAAAATGTACAAGGAAAATTGAACTGGAAGTATTTAAGTAATTTTATTAATGTTTAAAGAAAACAAGAAGAACAAATTAAATACAGAAAAAGTTAAAATGCAAACTAATTGCTTCTCATACTTGTATTTTCCTTTAAATTTCCTGATTAAAAGTTCATTAGATTTAATTTTCAGTGCATTTCCTCTACCATTTCACAGGCCAGCTTCCGTTTCCGCCGCACAGATGCAAAAGGCAACGCAATCGCAACTGTACCTCCATAATAATGCGCTTGGTAAACGCTCCTGGGCCCAAAATCATGACAAGGCAAAGAAAATGGTGGGGAAAATGGCAGCGAAACCGGTGAACAATAAAGTTTGCTTGCTAGTATGCGTACTGCACTTATCAAATTACACAGAAGACTTTTCCCAGCTCGTTCTTTTTGGCATTTTGCATTTGCACTTGCCGTATTTCGACATTGCACATTGTCAACGCAGTGGAAAAAGTTTCCACCTTTGCTGCAGCCATAACAGCGGTATTATTAATAAAAACAACAATAACTTATTACCCATTGCTTTTAGTAGTTTTTATAACTTTTACGACTTTTTAATAAAGTTGCTATGCATTTGCTTGTTGCACTACGTGCTGGGAGGAGGGCGGGTTTTTTGGGGTTTGCAACGTCAACTTCAACTCTCAAGACAAAGTTTTGTGCCGAAGGCTGGCAGGGGGGCGGGTGATGCTTTCCCAAGTTGTAATTTACCCACTCAGGTCCCCTAGATTCCCTCCTTCTCCAATCCTGTTTGTGTTACCATCCTCCATCCCTCCTGCTACTTCGACAAAGTGAGTTATGCAATGTCACGCATCCGCCATGTGGTCGCACCAGTGGCTTCGGTGTAAGGCTTTAAGCTGCAGCTCGCTGACAGCCTAAGCCTTGCCTTAAAGGCACTGAGAGAAATATATATTAAATATTTTTTTAAATATAAATAAACTACCATAGAACTACTACCATAAACTACCAAAAACCATTGCCTACTCTTTGGGGCTGCAAGGATAATGCCAGAGATAAAGTTCAAACTATTCTGGAGGCCGCATTTCTCACCCAATCGAGTTGAAATTTGGTATGTAATTAGTCACCTTATTAATTATTTTGTTTCTTCAACTACTTTCTCAGTGTGATGCATCTTCTCCGCAGAGACAAACACCAAACAATGCCAGACAGTGGGGACAGTGAAGCGTGCAACGCAAACAACAACACACACGCATCCAAATTTCTGGTGGCAAGAATGCTAATTTGCCCAACAACCATACACACAGGCACACACACACTTGGCAACAACACACAGCATCTGCCACTGATAGCATTTAGGGGCTGCACATAAAGTAGGGGGTGTACTGCATACAATGGGGGGTGCTGGGGGAAGGTCCTTTGGCCAAAGTTTCCACTGTGGCATAATGCATTTAGCCATCTTTGCTGGTTCCGCTTGCTTCGTAACTTTTCATTCACTTTGCCACATATTAAAATCCAACCACAAAATGTCAAACCGAAAACCAAAAGTTATGCATTTGTGTCTGCGTAAATGTGTTTGTATGTACACAGGCTGTGTCTGCTGTGCGTGTGCAGGTGCACCTGACAGGTGGAACTCAAAAGAATTGCTGCATAAACTTTGATGTTTATTAGCTTAAATGTGCTGAGACGCTTTGGGTCTGAAGGAATTTCAACTATCTTAAAGCTGTCACAGGAATAGTTGTAATTTATGCAAATTCTTCAAACAGGAAGTTATATTTGCTTACTTAAATATGATTTATGGTCAAATAATACTTTGAAATGCAGTCAGAAAACTGTTAAATAAATACATTTAATAACCATAGCATATATATACATATAAAAATATATCACAAGAGCATTGATAATTCCCACTCATTGATGAGGTTAGCCATTCCAAGCGTTTGGGTTTAAGACCCTGGGCCACCCATTTATGTTGTTTAAGATGATTTCTCCGCCTCAATTAATCTCAATAGTGATATGCAATTTTAATTTAATTTATTAATTTAATTTATTTAATTTAATAATTTCCAATCATATTTAAGCAGTCAAACTAACAGTTCATGCTGAATCCCCTGATGACACAACTAAATTGCTAAAACTAACTCATATTTACGCCCTTTGTACGCTCAGCCAGTCCCCAGAAAAAACTGTTGACAGATTAATTAAGCCAAAAACACAGAAAAAACAAACACCAGAATCAACACACAAAAAAGCAGTAAACAACAAATAGAAACAGGGCAAATGTTGTTTATGACAGTGACGAAGCTGCAAAATGCAAATATATGCATTGTGCATGCCTAATTGCTGCTTTTGTTGCTGCCGCAGCTGCTGCCGCGTAATTATAATTGCGTTTATTGTGTGCCTGTTAGCCAATAATTAGGCTTGAATTAATTTTCAAACAGCAAGCCAATTAGCTGCACACCTCTGACCTCCGACCAATTGGCGAAGAAGAAGACGACAAGGATTTCCTTCCCCACAGGCACAGCCCGACCGCACATCATAATCATGACCATAATCGGGATCATCGTGGCAGTATAATTCCATTGAAATTCGATTACCATCATCTGGGCCAATCTCGCTCAATCAAACACTTCGCATGCCCATCGTAATTACGCATCTCGCGATTGAACCTGCAACTCATTTGCATCGCATCCCTGACGAGACGCAAGGCCTTCACTGAAGTTCGGGTCCTCAAATTAAATTTATGAAAAAGTTAAGCCAGTAAGGCCGGCGAATGCGAAAGTTTAAGTGGGTAAAAACAAAGTTTAAATTGCCTTTACCCAGCATCTTGGCGGTTATTGTGTTCGAGTTGAGCTTAAAGATACAACGAGCAGAATATTGAAGGCTTAAAATATAAGTTATTTTGTGTATTTAAATAATATGCACAGTTAGGGATTGAAAACACAGTTCTAAACTTATAAATATGAACCAAAATAAATAAATTATTAATAATAGGTTTACTAAATCCCTCTACAACCATTATAAATTAACCTTAGCAATGATTTGGGAAATATTTAGCTTATGCAACTGAAATATTATTTGTATATTTTACGGATTCAAGTTTCCTCCTCAAACAAATTAAGCAAAAGTCTCTTAATTCTTGAAATAAATTCAGGAATGCAGATGGTGAATATTGTGAGCTATAAGGATAAAGCAGGAGATTTACGAGCACAGAGCCAGGACAATGGGCTTGTTGAAATTGCAGGAAAACATGCGTGAATTCCAGAGGCGTTTAAAAGAGTTTCCCAAAGTGCAAACGCAGCGCCCCAAGCTGGGTATTTCTCAGCCACTCGCTCTGGGACTTTGGTAACACAAACACAACAGACTGGACATAAAGCAACAGACTCACACACACTCGAGGGGGGAGAGGGAAAGGAGCACAATGAATTGCATTTGAAATACAGAGACGACGTGCCCAGATAAATTTTCCCCACCCTCTTCCTAAATCCTATTCCCAAGTTCTACACAATAAATAAATTGCATAAAGTTTGGAAAAGGTAATTGGGCTTACAAGAGGTTCTAATTTCATTTACAATATAATTTTAAAAATAATTAATTACACATTAATTAAGCAACAGGAACATAATGCACACAATAGCAGATGTTATCAATTGTTAAATAAATAATTACAAATTACAAGCAATCTTTTTGACTTTATTTAAATATTGTTCTTTTTAAAAATACAATTATTTTAAATTTATATTACTATATATTAAATTATTATTTATTTTTCCCAGTGCTTACAACTATTTTAAGCCAAAAGACGACGACGCTGCAAAAGTTGCAAGACAGTCGAACTGAGACTCGGACCTTCCATGCTGACTTTGAAACTTATGCGCCAGCCATTAAGCTCAGCTCAATGTGTTGTTTTCCCCACTTTTTCCCTTAGTTTTCCCCCCCATCGCACTTGGAAGTGTATATGTGTGTGTGTGCGTGGAAAAGCAGCTTAAGCATGCACATTCGCATAAGGAAACGGATGAAGAAGTTGCAGAATAAGTAAGCTGCTGCAGCTCATACGAGTTTCACATATAGAAAACAAAGGGAAATGATTTAAGGACTTTTTCAATACCCAGTAAAAAATATCTGTATAGAAAAAAACGTAATTCTTTGATGGTGTAAGACATTTGTCTTAGCTTAATATTAATTATTTTGGTGTACAAAAATTTATAAAATAATTGGTGTTCTTACTTCATGGTTGCTTAAGCAGTTTTTTTTTCACCCTTCATACATTTAATAAATCTTTGATAATACTATGTATTCCCAATTTGTATACAATTTTTTATATTCGCTATCAATTAATATACCCCCCACATTCATTCAACAAAAATCCAGGACATACATAAACGCTCATAAATATTCCTTTCCATAATAATAAAGAAAACTGACAACGAAAGAAAAACGAGGAAAAAGGAATGCAGGTTGCCTGCTGCTCTGGTGGTAAGCAATTTTTGAGTGCCGCCTGAAAAAAATGCAACACTTTTTTCTGCCCTTTTTTCTTTATGACCTGGAATGTGTCTTGAAAATGTGTCTCCAAGTTTTACTTAAGTCATTGAACACTAGGCTCAGGTACTGCAGAAATTATTCAAAAACAATGCAAGGATAATTTTAAAAAAATTTAGATGCACTTTAAACTAAGCCAGAATGTACCTTTAAGCCCATAATAAAAAATTAAATAAAATATTTTAGATCAAAATTTTAAACACCTTTTTAAGGAATTAAAACTAAAAGAAACTTCCTTTTTCAAAATATTTCTTCAGCTTAAACATGTTTCAATAAATAAACTACATTTTCTTTTAATTAAACATTTCTTTTGATTATTTAAAACCTTTCAAACTCAAGTTTGCATACCTTTTTCTGAAATTAATTTTCTCCGAATTCTCCTCCTAAGAAAATTCAAGAAAAGCCTGATTATTTAGCCTAATCCCCAGCTTAGTTTCCATTCCATTTGTCCTCATCGAGCCAAAGCCGCAAATTCTCTTGGTCGCGAACTTAAATGACCAAAACATTTTTATAACTTAATTAAACACTGATTTCCCCCCTGCACATTTTATGGCCATTTTCACACAGCACAAGCGACAACACAAAACCGAACACGTCCCGCCAGCTCCCCGGCCCGGAAAATCCGTGAAAAACGAGAAGAAAAGCGAGTGAACGAAAAAAAATTGTTGGAGAAAATGAAGTTCTATTCGATTTGTTTTATTGTCCATCGGTTGGTTGTGTCGGGTGCTTTTAGGGGGGTGGCTCTTTGGGTTGGTTTTTCGGTTAGATATTTGGCCGGATGGCTGGTCTGTGGTCAGGCTGCCAACTGGGAGTATTAGTTATATATGCTGTGTCGGCTATTTTGGGACACTACTGGCAGCAACAGCCGCAGCAGCAACAGCGGCGGCAACAAAGTTATTTTGCGAAACTGCCAATTGTCGGACTTACTTTTTGTTCATGCCACATGCCACATGCTTCTCTTGCCATTGCTTTTTCCACTATATAGCTATATATATATAGTATATCCCCCGATTTCCTTTTTTGACAGACAGCCAGCTCAATAGAAAGCTGCATTTCTTTTCTTTCCCCTTATTTGTTGGGGCTTATATCGTTCGCTGTCGAGTTATGAATCGAAACGTATCCTTTTGGCTCGTGCCACTTTAATTAGAGCCTCGAGGTGTCAATGGCTGAGATTAATCAGTTTAATGGGCTTTCTGTGTGTCGGCATATTTCAGCGGAATAAAGTCATTAAAATGCAATTAAAAATTGCGGCCAAAGCTGCCTTGTGTTTCATCCCCACTAATACATGTACGTGTTTGTACATTTTCTTGGCTCAATTTAATTAATTTGACGCAGGGGTAAAGGCAAGCACTAGAAGGGGGGAATCCAGGGCTTTTGCCGTTGTACTAACTTTGTTTGGCTTAAAGTAATGAAAAGCTCCAAGACGAGATGCTAAAGTTGCTGGTGTTTGGAAATTAAACTAATGGCTTATTGGATACACATTTATTTCAGCTAGTAATCTAAGTAAAGTAAATTAATTGTCGATGGGTGAACTCCAGTTCAAATGCCATTCAGTTAATCAACTTTAATTAAGCAACTGTGCAGAGTCTGTAAATTGGTTAGAGGAATTTTGGGCTATTATCTTAGGGAGGTAGTTTAAAGATTCTTTATTAATTAATATAATATTATTTAAAATAATTTTATATCCTATTAAATATTTAATTTACAATGAAATAAACTGTAAGTTTCTATTTATGCTGTTACTATGCAACATGGTTTTATTACCAGCATGTTTCGGGCAACTTTTGCTTAGAAACATTCTTAGAAAGGCAGTGTATCCAGTGTATCTTTTTTACTATCCCTATTTCTATCATAGTGACTAATATATATCCCGATCACTACAGAAACTTAGTCAACTCCCGAAAAACCAACCAATCTAATGCCAAATTGACTTTCAAACCGTGATGACAAAGTGGCAAACCATTAATTTCACTCGCTTCTCGGTTTGCCCGGAGGATGCCTTCACCCCAAAATGCATTCGATACTCACTCAGCCAAGCAGATGGCATTATCCTCATCCCCATCACATCCTTCCCCTCCCCCAACCGGATTGCACTTCCGATCTAAGCGAGCCAAAGCCATGACAAATGTTTTGTAAATAACGCGTATCCAGGCGATGCGACAACGCACAATGGACGGAAAGATATTTTCGGGTTGCAAAAATCATAACTCTTGAACCAGTTGAGATATTTTCATAATTTTTTTTTTAAATGAAAGGTAGTTTTAGTACCTTTCGATTGAGTGGTCATACTATATGGTGTGATAAATAGTAGATTTTATAATCGAAAATTAATCATTTTTGAGGCAGTTTTCTCAATTTTTATCCAATTTCGAACAATACTTTTCGTTTGTTTTCCCTGAAAATGCTAATATGGTGCATATTTAATATTTTAAAAACAAAAAAAGAATACATTTTAAAGAAAAAAAAAAATTTTTTTGTTGACCAAATTTTTGACCAATTTTCAATCATTTATGCACTTTTTGTTCAAAATAATCATTCAATTTTACATTTTTTAATATTGTTGAAGAATAATTAATCATTATACATTTATTTCAAATCGTTTAGTGTCCTTACAAAGTCAGGAATTGAAAAACAAGCCGCCAATACAGGAAAAAATGTATGCCCGCCATACAATTTCGTACTGCGCAGCGACTGCGCTCGTACCAGAATTTGTATGAAGTCGCGCGTTTTTTACGCTGAGTTGAAAGTATCTTTTGCTTGGGAAATCCGGGGTGGGACGTCGGGGGACCCGATCTCTTTTGAATATGATAGAGAACATATTCAAGAACAACACCTCATACGCCAAACCCATCGTCTCGTGTAGTCTCATTTTTGACATTCCATCAAAGTTGAAAAATAGGTGAAAAATTAGTACTTCGGTAAAACAGGTATGCCAGCACGTGCAATAAACATTATAATCTTATTCAACCTTGGTTTTACCGAGATTTGATGACCCTTTCGATAGAGACCATAACCATGCCGGTCGGTTACATATTTTACCTAAAAATCGAACTCAAAGTCAGAATTTTTCTCAAAAACGACAAACTTTTTTTGCAACCCAAAAAAGGTTCAACTTTGAACAGGTGTAACTTCTAATATAATAAACCGATTTGAATAATTTTTTGGATTCAACCCTTTTGAACTATTACCTGTCGAATGCAATAACAAATTTTACGATCCGTTGTCATCAAAAATTGATTTTAGCAACGTATCTGTATCTTTCCGTCCGTTGTGCAACGTGGCGTATGGGTGATGGCAACCAAGGTAAAGGTGGGACAGGTAAAGTATGTTGCACCTGCCAACAGGGAAAAGGAAGACGTAAAGAGACAAATGACTCGCATAAGAGAAGTGATGGCTTTCTTTTGATGCATTTTATGTGCAGAACAATGAATGGAACAACGACTTTTGTAAGGATTTTATATGTCTGAGAATATCAAATAGAATATTTAAATACCTTTTATGACTTCTTAGGAAAAACCAAAAAAGCAATTGTACCTCAATCTAAATTAAACCAGTAGCTGGGGATGCCGTAGACGAAACCCTAGGTATTCTACCAATCATGGCCACAATTGCTCATGCTTCGGTAAGCTTCGGGGGAGAAGAACACAGTTTGCCACATTCCCATTGAGCCGGAAATGTGCAGGAAATGCGAGTAAACACAAAAAGCGATTCGAGTCGACAGTGGATGGACATCGGCAGGACAACAGCATCAATGGCTTGGCGAAGGAGGAGTAGGAAGCCCAAGGAGATGCCATTGGGTCAGGTCATTCGCATTCAATAATCTCCCGCAGAATAGCAGCAAGAAAATCACAATAACAAGGGGCAAACATGGCGAACAAAATTTTATACTCAAGAAATCAATTACCTTAGAAATTATTATGAACATATTTTGAATACAAATTGATTATGATAGTTCTTAAATTTATTTGTTTATTATTTTAAAATGATTTTAAGACGATTTTGTTGAGTCAAATATCAAAACCGAAGAATTCTTTCGCTGAGTGAAAATGCGAAGTAAACGCCAGGAAAAGCTGGTGGAAGGAGAAGAATGCACCGTTCTCGATGGCAGCTTGACTTGCTTGATGATATTTCCCCTTTGTCACTGACATCAATTGCTCGCCGCTGTCAATACACAAGAATATTGATATAATGATGCGGCGGCGACCGGCAGTGCAATGTGTCCATTCCTTCGGGTGCAGCATTCCCAGCAAGGAGAATGATATTTCTTTTTTGTATTCCAGTCCTGTCGTCCATTTGTCTGCCCAGTTATGGAGCTGCATTATAGCTGTTTATTTCATAAATGTCGGCAAGCCAGCAATTTCATTGCAAATCGAAATTGTGGTTATTGAGAGGCTGTCATTATTTTTTTCGGATGTATTTCCTCTGGGTGCCTGGCAAATAAATAGTTATTTTATCAAAGAAAAATAGCTATGGAAATTGCAATAAATAATATATTATATTCAAAGAAGAAATTTCAGGCTTTTAAAAAAATGTAGTTAAAAGATACGAATTTCCCAGCTCTGGCTTTGTGTATTTATTTCCCCGCACATATTTTTAGTCATATCAAATTGTCAATGCAATTCTTATCGCCCGCTGAACAAAGTTTTGCATATTGTATGTATGTTTTTTTACTCAACGCTTCAACTTTGCCCCCTTGACCGCAGCTATGTATATGCATGCATGCGAGGGTCCAGCGAGGGGTCAAAGATGATAAAACGGCAATGAACCGCCATGAATTCGTCATGCATGCGACTGCTGCTGACAATGGAGCACACTGACAGTGGTCCAGCGTTGACATGGGGCACTAAGAAAAGAGGAAAATTTAAAGTTAAAAATAATAAAATTATTTTGAAATAATACATTTCAGTATTTAAAAAACCCTCTAAAAGTTAAAAATGACGTTTTTATACCCTTACAGGGTATGATAATTTTAGTCCGAAGCTTGCAAAGCAATGAAGGAGCCATTTCCTACCCTATAAATCATATATATTTCGGATCAGCATCAACAGCAGAGTCAAACTATCCTATCCGGAAGAAAAAAAATTTGTAATTAAATTCCAGTTACATCACCAAAAATTTTCAAAAACTTTAATTTTTGCGATTTTAAATTCATTGCAAACCTGATTAATCATAAAAAAAAAATTAATATTAACATTGTCAAGGATAAAACACTAATTCATAGTTAAATAAAATAACCTAATACAAACTTCCTTATAATTTTAAATACTTTTAATACAATTTAATTTAAAATTAATTTAATTTAAACTCTTTATTTTAAACTCTAGTATTTTTCTCAGTACCATAAAGAGGAACTTTCAACATTTGTCTAGTACAATGTGCAGCACGAAGTTGTGCGGCACAAAACCGTAATCTATTTAATAAACCACGTGATCCACTCGGGGCGACAATGTCAGCACGATGAACCAACACCACCGCCTGCCCAAAAACGCCCTTTGAACTGAAACTTCCCCTCGGACCCCACACTCTCCCCTCCTCCAATAAACTAAATTATTCAGGGCCCTGTGAACGGTTGAATGCACCGGTATTCAGAAATGCCAAGTGGGGGGACCACGTCGAAATAACATCAGTTAGGCATCCGGACATCCATCTATGAAATATATTTGCCATTGGCCAACAGCTTCGTTTACCATTCGCCTGGGGACCGAAAACTGCAATGAAAACGGTGTAGTTATCGAGATGGGTGGTATCGATGGGGTCGATTATTTCGATAGGTGTTAAAATAAAAATAAGAAACTATGATTTTACCTTAAATTTTAATATATATTTCCATACCGATTTTGTATAATTTAATTCTTCTCTTTCGAGTGTTTTAAAAGAAATACATATATTATTAAGGACAAATTTATTCAATTTCAATTCAACTAAATAAAATGTGATAATATTTTATTGCATAATTTTGTAGGCATTTTTAATTGTTTTAAGATTTATGCCAATTATTCCTACGCAATTTCCAAAGTTTTAAAAAATATTTCCCATTCCTAGATCAAACCCACAAAGAGAGAGAGTGTAAAGACTGATTATGACAATCACACTAACTTAATTATACGCATACGTAAGCACGCGGATACAGGAGGATATGGGAGAGGAAATGCGTAAATGGAGGAAGCTGGCACACAGGACATGCGTAGCCGCAGGACATGTGCAGCCTCCATCGATGATGGGGCAAAGCCATGCGGCGGTTAACCGCACAGGGGGGACCGGAGGCCGGAACAGAACCCATTTCGGGGCTAAATTGTGACATTATTTTAATGAAAATTGACGCTTGATTCGGAAGAGGGGAGAGGGGTGGAAAGCACTCCCGAAAACCCCATGATTGAGCCCATCAAAAGGGGTCCAACTGCTGCGGTCAACTGGGCGATACAATTGCGCTTTACGGGTGCCCGGAACAAGGCTTACAAAATAATAATAATGCAAACATCCAATGGCGGAAGTGGAGAAGTCTTCCCCGATGTCGATGCTCAACCCTTTGGACGCAGCTGCTCCGAAATGTAAACAGCAGCAGTAGCAGCAGCAACAGCACAAAGTGCCCTAGGTGCAAACACGTACTGTAATACAAATAAAGAAAACAATAATAGAAAATGGAGCCGAAGCCGGAGACATGAAAGGGCCAAAAGCCAGCGAAAAGCGCAAACATCTAACAGCGAACAACTGATGTCGTAGTTTTCTGTTTAAAATCGAAAAGGAAATACCCTTTATTTCTAGTGAAAAAAATGGTGAATAATTATTATAAACAATTTGAGTACAATTTAATACACAAAATAGTAATAATAATAAGCTACAAACAAGTAATTGCAACTATCTCTCTATAATTAAGCTCTTACTATGAAGTGCACACATCTCACTTGCCTTTTTAACCTTCTAATATGAGAGAGCAAAACTTTTTTAAGCGTGTTGCTAATTTTTTTATATTTTTGCTAACTGCAATACTTTTTTCATAAAGGTTAACAATAATGCTTTAAAAGGCCAAACTAAAACCATTAAATAAAGCTTGCTTTGTTCATTAAAGTTTATGATAATTGATGGTCTTACTTTTTAAATGATAAATAAAATTATATTATAACCTTGCATCAATTTAAAAAATAATTTGACAAGGCTTAAAAATCCTTCTTGTAGTGTATTTTTTTGGAGACGCCACACTTTCTGGTAACGTCTTAGTGTAAAGTTTGCTTTTCGTTTTTGGCTTTCAGGTTTTACTCCCTCTCTCCTTTAGCCATGCCCATCACCATCACCATTGGCAGACCTCTCTCACGTTGCACACTTTATTGTGCTTTCCAATTGTTTTCCTTGTTATTCCTGCTGCTCCTGCTCCTGCTGCTGCTGCTCCTGCAATGGCAATTGCACTTTTCAATATTGATGATACGATGCCACAAAAGATATATACGTGGGTAACTATATTTAACGCTTCATTGATTAAGAGGCAATCGAAAAATGAATGCATCTGCTTAATCAAGATTCCAATGGAGTTGAAATAAATGCGAAATCGAACACAAAGGATGTTGTTGCCTGCATTCGAAATGCCAGCGAATTGTTAAAGGTGGAAAAGGGGACCATGGGGATAAATGGAGAAAATAGAAATGGTTTTCAAACACCCAAAAATATAATTAAATTCCTGCTGTATTTAAGCAATTAAAAACTTGTAGATTTAAATAAAAATCTTTCAAGTTTTTAGAATATTTTTAACCTACCTTCCTTCCAAATATTTTAATAAGTACAAAAATGTAAAATATTTAAGTTGCATAAACCCTAATCTCCTAAAAATGTTACCTCTGGAGCTTAATAAAAAATATAGATTCATAAGTAGGTTAATTCTAAGAATATCTTTTTTACTTTCAACACACGTTTAAGTCATTAAAAAAGCTGACTGTCCCATTCAAAATGCCGTTAAAATTCGATTTAGACGACAACAAATAAAATCTTGACTTTTTGACTTCAATTTAGGAAAGCAGTAATAAGGCCTTAAGTGAAAACGTAAGAGGCAAAACCCCGACCTGCATCAACGTTCATGCTCCAGCGGTGACATTTAATTAAATGGGGGGGACGTCATCAACGCATCAGCGGAGCTATCAGGGCCAAGACGCGTATATATGAGTCGCCAGTCCGAGTGCCGCCTTAGTCAGTCTCAGCCGGAGATTCTCCAATGGCGCACCATGGCAACGCAACCACAATTGGCAGTTCTCTATATCCGTTTGAGGAGCTGGCCGACGAGCGGACTCGCACGTGGCCATTGGTGCAATCGCCTTGGAATGCTGCCGCCATACTCGCCCTCTACCTGCTGATGGTGCGCTTGGGCCCCAAATGGGCTGCCAGGTGAGGTCAAACCATCCATCCGTCAGCCATTGCAAAGCGCCCACACTGCTGGACACCCACAGGTACACGCCGCTGCAGCTGCGAGCCATTGTTTTCTGCCACAGTTTGGCCATGGCCCTGCTCAATTCCCACATCTGCCTGGAACTCCTCCTGGCATCGCGGGCCCTCGACTATAGCTTCGCCTGTCAGGCATGTCGGGTGAGCTATAGCCCACATGAAATGCGTGTAAGTTGGGGGCGAACAAAGAAAAAAAAAATGAGAAAGAGGATATATAGTTAAAGGAAATTTGACAAACCGAAGTCTGAAATACCCTTGCAGAGGAGGATATACATATATACCTAGATCAAGCACAATTTACAAATTAAAATTTAGCCCATAGTAGCAATGGATGCTGTTAAAAGGTTGGTTGGTACACCGCCACATCCATTCCCCATCAAAGTTGAGTTAATAACTAAAAAACTTTTCAGTTCAAAGGTTTCAGCTTCCATGTTAGCAAAAATGCAAGTTACTCTCTGCAAGGGTATTAACAGAAAAAAAAGAGGGAACTATTCATGGCCCGCAGGCCGGCTGACAGAATCAAATTGAGAGGGTCGTATCCCCCTTTGTAAAACAGATTGCCGCGGCCATTTGGTGGTTCTACATCTCGAAAATACTCGAATTCGCCGACACGGCCTTCTTCATTTTGCGGCACAAGTGGAGGCAACTGAGCTTCCTGCATGTGTACCATCATAGCTCCATGTTCGTCATGTGCTGGATTGCCGTCAAGTGGTTGCCAACGGGCTCGAGTGAGTCTCCCCTCCCCTTTAAAGTGTTCCACTTTCTTCAAACATCTTTACCTTTATCATTCCTCCCACAGCATATGTGGTAGCCACAATAAACTCCTTCGTGCACATCATTATGTACGGCTATTATGCGTTGAGTGCGCTAGGCCCTCGCTTCCAGAAGTTCCTGTGGTGGAAGCGCTACTTGACCGGCCTCCAGCTGATCCAGTTCGGCATCGGTCTGCTATGGACAGGACAGGCCTTAATACGGCGCTGCGAGTACAGCACTGGGTTTATCTTTGTGAATTTCGTCTATCTGATGCCCTTCGTCGTCTTATTTGGAAGATTCTACCGCAAGAATTACGGAACACCAGCCGAAACCAAGAAAGTTAAATAAAATATGATAGGAATGATATGATAACACGATTCATTTATAGCTTCAATGTGACACTTTCAGTGGTAATGGCATTGTATATAAAGGTATTATCAATGGGCTTGTATTGTTTGGTAATGACCTTGATCACCTCCTGGGCAGCACAGCCACCTGGAAAGGATTAATGCAAAGTAAACAAAGGACCACGTATAAATTTCACAATTATTACCAATAAAGGCAGACACTGCATGCAACTCGGCGCCGCCGTAGCGACAGATCTCGTGCAGGACGTCGTCGCTAATGGTTGCATGCATGCCCAGATCGCCCAGCATCTTGGCGGCGATGCTCTTGAGGCGCCCAATGTCCTGCTCCACGCTGCACTCGCCAGGAATGTTACCGCACTCGCTGAGAAAACGCTCATATGCGCGCATAGCAAAGTTGTAGGCCGTGAGGTTGCCCTGCAGCTCGTTGTCCTCAACTGGAGTGTAAGGAAAATGAATTTCTTGGAATGGATACAAGGCTCTGCGACATTGAAATACACTCACCCAGTGGCAGCAGGCGACAGCTCTTCTCGTACTCCTCGGCAATGCGAGTGCCACGTATGACTGCCAAGCCGGCAGCCTCCCGGCAAAGCAGACGCACACTACGCTCATCAATGCTGTCGGCGGGCAAGGACAGCTGCTTGAGATAGTCCTGGCACTTGTGGTACACCTGATCGGCATCCTGCAGCGCCTGCTGGCGGTAGATGTGTTGCAGCGCAATGTACGAGTCCGTGTTGGCCGTCATATCAGGGAGGACGCCAGGCAGAGGCAGATATCCTTGATTTTCGTGCACCACAAAGTGCTTCAGAGCTTTAGCCATGATCCAGAAGGTGTTGCTCTGAAAGGGAAACCGAATTAGTAAAATTGTACCGAAAATTGAGTAAGAAAGACAACCTTTTTGTTCAGCTGGTCGCAAGCATCGTCCTCGAAAATGGCCTTCAGGCCCAAGGGAACCTGTCCCGCCCCGAAAGCCGTATTCACCGCCTTGATGGCCTCCTCATAGTTCTCCTCATCCGACTTCATCTGGTCCCTGATGGAATCGCGCAACTGGTTCTTCTCCTTGTAAGTGCGCGGCGTTTGAGTTCCATTTGTTTGTTGCTTCTGCCATGCAGTGAGGTACTTGTGCAGCACCAGCAGCCAAGGCACCTTGCCAGTCACCTCTGTGCCATCAAGATGCTCTCGCAGAGCATCAAATGGATGCTCCAGGCGTAGATCAAACTGTCTGTTATCCGGATGCGCCTCCACGATGCAATGTTCACGTATCTGCAGGCGAATGGTGCCCATCATGCCCAGTGAACGGCAGTAGAGAAGCGGAACATTGGCCTCCCACAAACGCTCGGCGAGGAGGAGCAAAGTCTGCTCGTTCAGATTGGAGGCAATGACCAAATCAAAGCTGTCGAAGAAGTTCGGACGGTTGGCCAGTATAAAGTCGGCACTCTCCTCCACATAGTCGCCGTTCACATCGGGATTGAGCTCCTGGAGGAGCTGCATGCAGGCCAGAGCCTTGGATTTGCCCAAATATGTTTGATCCAGGAAAAAACTGCAGGTAAGCGAAGCATTATATGGGTCTTTTCTGTGTTTTCAATGAGGTTACCCACTTGTTGCCCAGGTCCTCCTCCTTGACGGTGCTACCGTCGGCCACCGTGAAGCCACCAATGCCGGGAAGCACCAATCCTTTGGCTGTTTCACAGCCAACGGCCGTGACATTCACCAAACAAACGGTGGCCGCCTCCAGAAGCGTCTGTCCATGTTCGCCCCACAGCCTAAATGGCACACATTAGTGGAATGTAAATTTCCTTAGCCGAAACCCCAACATTACCTGATTTGTCTGTCATATTTCTTGCTCTTATCCGACAGCTCCGGCGATTTGGGGGCAGGAGAAGACATTTTGCACGGATTAAATCGCAGAAATTAAGCCGGTTGCAAATAAATCACAGGTCCAGTGTTGTGAAGCACTGACGGGTCTCTCCTCCTGTGCGATGTATTTGTTGGTCTTTTCGATATGAAACACGATGAAAATTTTAACTCTTTCTTATTCAGAACATTTATTGGCTATTACGTATTACATTTGATTTAATTTAATTTATGATTGCAACTACAACTACGAACAGGAAATCAGTCTTTACAAACAAGTTGTATAAACAATTGATAAATAATAAAAGTAACGTGAGCAAACGAAAAACTTGTCGGGTTGTGTGGTTGACAGGTGTTTAATAATATTATTCCAGAGCTATTGATCGGGTTGCAATTCATTTCTAGTCGTTTTGATTTTGTTTTTAAATTTAGTAATACCGCAATATGATTGTTTGCTGGGTGTGTTTGGCGCGCTTGCCAACACTGCCTGGCGTTCGAACAGCTGTTTGGCGTGTAATTTCACAACAACACGTCCGTCGCTGCATCTTTTGCTAGTTTTTTGTAAAATAAATAAACTTAAATACAAATCAGGATTATCACGGACAGGATGCCGGCCAAGAAGAGAACTGCGAATGCCAACGCAGCGTCGACCAGCAAGGATAGCGATTCCCCAATGAGTCCAGCCGTCAATGATCCAGAGTACCAACGGAAAAGACAGAAAAACAATGAGGTATGTATGTTATTTTGGTTGCCAGAGCGAAACACAAGAGAGAGATAGAGAAAGAGATGAGGAAACAAGTTTCAACATGTTGCTGGGCCCCCAGAAGTGCCCCAAAAATAGCCACACACTATATTGATTTATTATTAATTTCAAAACAGGCCGTGCAACGCACACGCGAGAAGACAAAGAAATCAGCCGAGGAGCGGAAGAAGCGCATAGACGACCTGCGCCGCGAAAACGACACCCTAAATGTCCAAATCAAGCAGGGCGAGAAGCACATAGCGACACTCCGGGATTTAATTATCCAAGGTGAGAAGACGGAGGACGGCCACCGCATCATTGAGGAGATACTCGCCGGACCGGATCCCGATGACAATGACAAATGAGGAGCTGCTTCTGATCTACTTTATACTATTCACCTGTTTTTAAGGCGGTTTTTCTGATAAGTCTACTAACATCATGTATGTTCTAAGCGGAATCCCCGAGGATAATACGAATATGTTTAGTCTTAGCCCTGATAAAGGGGCTAACGATAAGTTTAATATTAAGTTTCTGATTCCACCATAACGATAAATAATGTTAATAAACCAATGTGGGTCATCTACATAAATGTTAACTTTTTTTGTTCTATTTTTTGCTTAATCAGCGTAAGTAATTACAGTATTTTTTTCTTACCTATAAAATATGATACATATAAGAGCTATTTTTAAATCGTATCACTTTTATCGCGCCTAGGAATTACCTACAAACTCCACCTACATACATATATTTCTAATCAGAATTCCTCGCCCCCTAAGACCCAATGTTTACTCTGCATTTTAACGGATTTACAAGTGGAATTTTTTCAAAATACTTGCCGTCGTAGACATCCAGTTTCTCCATGTGCAGGCTGAAGACCTCGTCCATTTTGCGAGCAATTAAACTAGGAAATTAGTGATATGCGAAAGAACCCCGTAACGCCGACGATTCTTTGTTTCGGGTTTCCCGTTAAGTCTTCCTCTCTTTGTTGTGGTCAATGCTTCCGTCGCTCTGCCTCTTCCTCTTCTGCCACATTGATTTATTGCACTTTTCGCACTATCATTCGGGTGCACACCATTCAGCGGCACTTTAATTTCGCTTTCGTGTCCAATGGGAGTTTTGATTGTCTGTCCGGCTGTCGTTTTTCGCGTTCAATAAATTGCCGTCTTCCGCTAATTAACACCCCCGCGCACACCACTGCTATTCCAATTGCACGATTCTGGCTCTGATTGTTCCGATCTGATTTCAAATTTAATGTTGAGAATGTAGCCCGAAAACGCTGCCAGTTTTTGGAGCGCTGCCTTGTTGATTTTGACTGGCCGACGGTTAAACGCTTACTTCCTTATTTTTTATTTATAATTTTTGTTACGGAACTTATTTTTGTTTTAGTTTCTCTCTCTCTCTCGCGCGCTCTTTCGCTGTAAGGCCACTCGGCCAGTGTTGGACAGCTGATAAAGGGAAGTGTGACCAAATGCCATCCTTAATTGGGCGGTATTCATCTTTGATTTAAATGTATTTTACAGAATTAAAAAAAGAAAATTAAATGGATCTTTGTGTAACACGTCATTTTATAGTACTCTCTCTCAGGTAACTCATTCATTTTATTATTTCCCAAATAATGTCACAAAATTTCGTCAAAAATAAATAATGCTGTTGCCCTTGATGAACTTGATTCGCTCCGCAGAAGAGGACGCCGCGAAGACGTCGTCTACAAAGCGTCTGGTTGCAGAGGATATAAGGATTGCGAGGACACACGCGATCCTCCTTCAAGCGTTCAACTATGAGCTTCCAGAGCCACTCACAACAGACACCGAGCTCCAGCGACAGCCAGAGAGTGGCCGCCATTAAATCCTATTCTAAGGATATACCACGGAAGATCAAGGGTTTCCTCTACTCATTAGTTGGCAAAAGAATTAAGAAGGAAAGGAAACCTAGAAGAGACGAGGGATACCAAGCGCCCCTGCAGGAGCTTGATGTGAGGAAGCTGATCCGGCTCTACAGCAAACACGAAAACCTCTACAACCCGAAGCACACCTTCTTTGGCAACAAGGAGTTCACTGAGGATTGCTACAATGACATTGCTAGATCAATTCCCGGCAGAAGCGTCTTCGAGCTGCGATCCTACATCGAGGAGCTGCGCTATCTCTTCGAGCGGGAGTACAAGGTCATTGAGAGTGCCCGCCAGACCAAGGGGGAGGTACCTATGCCCTCCATTCGCTACTACAACGAGTTCCTCTTTCTAGTGCCATATCTCTGCATGGATTTCAATAAGCCCTATGCAGAGAGTGGTACTAGTTCGCAGAACCGAAAATATGTAACAAAAGCAGCTCCTGAATTGCCGAGCAATAAGCTGAACAATTTTACGGGTTTTCCGCTGGCCGCCTTTCCCGGCAACTTATGCTGCTCTCCCAAAGAAATGCTTAAGCGCACCTTCAAAAAGGAGGGTAAAAAACAGGCTAAGAAGATCAGCGATTCGGAGAAGCAACTGCAAGACGTCACCTTCTCGCCCTCGGTGGAGGAACGTTTAAATGATATCGTCGCTGGACAGCGGACCTCCAAGGTGTCCGTTACATCCTCTCACTATGGAGACGAGCAGGATCTAAAAATCACCGATCTGACCTGCCCCTTGCGATTGGAGTGTCAGCCCTGTGTATGGGAGTGTCAGGCCTCAGATTCCAAGTCCCCTACAACTTCGAAGCCCGCAGGCGAATCCTTTACCCCTGTGGTCCTATATACATGCTTGAAATCCAATAGCAAACATCATTCGGTATTGTCTCATAAGGAGAATAGTGGCCCGACCGAACAGGAGAAATGCGCCAGGCGATTAGCTAACTCACCGATAAATTCCGTACCCGTTATACCGCCGAAGCCTAATGAATCCTTTAAATGCGTTAATGACTCCTTTGCTGCTGAGGAGCAAGAAAAATTCATGATGGCCCATCCTCCTCCAAACTCTGTAGGAAAAGAAAAATCCATCAAATCGAGTTCCCATGCGGAACCGGATACCAAGCCCTGTCCCAGCAGCCTCCCGGAGGCACCCAAAGAACCTGCTCCAGAAGATAAAAAAGATAATGCCTCAGTGACAAAGCTTCCAAATTTCAAGCAAGTGCAAATGCTCTGCGATATGATCCGCACGGAGCTCACCGCCGCGCCGGATTTTATATACTTCGATGCCAAGTGGCGGATCATTGAAATCCTGAGGGAGGTGCACAAGAGGCAGTTGGTTCATATGAAGGCCAGACCGCACAAGAGTGCATTGAAGCAGCAGATTGATCAACTTAAGTTGGAAAATCCTCCGTTCAAACCGAATAAGAATTTACCAGCTCCCCCGGCAAAGCCGGCAGTCTCGAAGATTTGTGATCACATAAGAGGCAGTCACTGTCCCTACTGCTGCCACAACAACTGAGGGGATTACAATCTCTCACACACTTTGTCTCTCTCTCTCTTACTCTCTGTAGAACTGGAAGCAGTATCAGCAACGACATTGACCCACTTGGGGAGCAGATAAGCCAGAGCGAGCGACTGACTGCTCCACTTTCTCCACAAACAGTTACGGTTTAGAGAAGCATGGAGATGGAGGCGTTGTTCGGCAGCTCCAAGTTGATTAAACATTGGCAAAGCTGCCTACTTGGCTTGGTCCTTTTGGTGATCCTCAAATATGTGCTGGCAAGGCGTAAAGGAAACCCCCAGAAATACACTTTGGATAACGAGGAGCTTGTAGAGGGTATGGAGTCACGTTCTGGTCGAAAATAAAAATAATCTTAAACTTAGTTTTTCAAACTATTAGGTTTCTCCCGTATATTACAATAAAATTTTAAGCAAATGCAATTTTAAAATAACTTTTTTTTTAATATATAAACACTATATACGTTTTTAATGATATTTAGTTGAAGATTCTGAGGACACCGATGAACTGCAGCCTGCTCTCGAGGAGAAGCCTCACATCCTCTTCGTTCCCGGGCAGAATCTCAATCCGAAGGGAGCTGAGATCTTCTACAACCTGATCCGCGGACGGCGCAGCATTCGCTCCTTTAGCAGGCAACGAAAACCAGACCTCAGCATCATAGAGGACTGCATCCGGGCGGCGGGAACAGCACCCAGTGGTGCTCACACAGAGCCCTGGACATTCTGCGTGGTGGAGAGCGAAGAGCTCAAGCAATCCATTCGAGAGATTGTGGAGCAAGAGGAGCTGATCAACTATAGCCAGCGAATGCACCCACAATGGGTCACGGATCTGCGACCACTGCAAACCAATCATGTGAAGGAATACCTTACAGATGCCCCCTATCTTGTACTGATCTTCAAACAGACCTATGGCTTAATTGATGATGGACGCAGGAAGAGGCACTACTACAACGAGATATCCACCTCAATTGCCGCGGGTATTCTTTTGTGCGCCCTACAGGCGGCGGGACTGTCTTCTTTGGTCACAACTCCTTTGAATTGTGGTCCCGCGCTAAGATCCTTGCTCAATCGTCCTGCTAACGAAAAACTTCTCATCCTGCTGCCCGTGGGCTATCCGTCAGAGGGCTGCCAAGTGCCTGATTTGGAGAGAAAGCATTTAAATGAGATTTTAGTTAAGTTTTAAGACATTTTTAGATAGCGTAAAAATACATTTTCCAACTTTTAAAATATCCGCCCAACTGTGTGTAATTTACCAACACTCAAAGTTTTCGTAAAGCGTGTGGTGTGACCAGCTTTATCAACTGAAAATCTGGCGAGTAAAAAAAGGCCAAGTGCGAAGCAGCAGCGGCCACAAAAAGAATGACGGCCCGCAACCCACAGACCCTGATGGCGCTTCCCAACGAGGAGCACTTTGACTTTCTCTTCAAGATCGTCCTGATTGGCGACTGCGGGACGGGGAAGACCTGCATCGTGGACAGATTCAAGACGGGCAACTACATCGAGCGCCACGGGAACACCATTGGAGTGGACTTCTCCATGAAGACCATTGCCGTGGAGGCCAAACAAATCAAGGTTTGAATTTCAATACTCTCCTCGTCGATGATTCATTCAGCTTTCCTTGCCTTTCCTTAGCTGCAAATTTGGGACACTGCTGGGCAGGAGAGATTTCGCACCATTACGCAGAGCTACTATCGGTCGGCCAACGGGGTCTTAATTGGTGAGTCGCGTCCGTATCTTTGCGGGGCATACGCCCATCCATTTGTCACGGTCAATGCCTAGCGGCGCCGCTATCTACAGGGCTCCTGGTCGGTCCCACTGATAAGGGCTGCATGCTTTAAAGTGATTAGCGCCTGCCACTGATTTTAATAGCCCAGCCAGGCGTCGCGGAGGGTGTTTACGTTTACTGATAATACCAATCGTATTTCTTGCAGTTTATGACATCACAAAGCGGTCTTCCTTCTCTAACCTGCAGAAGTGGATTGAGGAAGTGCGCAGGTACACGGCCTCTAATGTGCTGATCATTTTGGTGGGTAACAAGTGCGATTTGGAGGAGCAGCGCGAGGTGGACTTTGAGGAGGCGCGTCAAATGTGTCAATATATACCTGAGATCCTGTTCGTGATGGAGACCTCTGCCAAGGAAAACATGAATGTGGAGGACGCCTTCCGGTGCTTGGCCACGGAGCTTAAGGTGAATTCCTTCAAGACCTTACTGAGTCTACGCTAATCCTCATTGTATATCTTTAACAGCGCCAACATGACGCCAACACTGTGGAGGAGGTGCCCGAGAACACCATCACACTGGGCCAGGGCAAGCCCCTGAAGAGCTGCAGCAGCTCCTGCAATCTCACCTAGAGTCGTCCCCTTCGTGCCCCCTATTTTGCTTTTATTTTCGTTGTGATCAAATCGTTCTTGTGGCTATATATATTTTATAATGCTAAAGTTTTTACCTAATCCTAGACCGTTCAAGGCGTACATGCCTTTAATTTATACACTAACTTTTACAACACAACCGTATGTATTTATTTTAGGCGATAGAAGAGTACAAAACAATCTCACACATCAGCGAATCATCGAGCCAACCGTGTCAATTACCAGGCAATGCTCACAGAAGAGAGAAAATACGTCCAACTACTGTACTTGTATTTCAAATTGATGGTACGCGAAATAAACACGTTTATTTTGTAATTTTATTGGAAGTATCGTTAGTTAATTAATAATTGGCTTAGCTCCTAGACATTATCCATATACACGTACAATTTTCGTATCATTATCTCATTGAGGGATCGTCGTCGTTATTTTACACTAAATAAAATTGGCTTGGCAACAACTCTTCATCATCATCATCGTAATCATCTCAAAAACAATTTGGAAACGCTTAAAAATTTCTTTATATCAAAATTGATTTACTTTCCTAGACAGGCTTAGCTATGTTGGTAATTGATTAGCTACTAATCGGGCGTGGCGTGTCATTTGTTTTTGATGCGCTGCACGATCCACTCCAGCCCCTGGTAGAGGCCCTCGCCCGTCAGCGCGCAGCACGCCTGGATGTGCCACTGGTGCTTCTTGATTGAGGTGAGGTCCAGTTGTCGCGATATCTCTGCCGCCGACATCGATCCCTTCAGATCCTGCTTGTTCGCGTACACCAGCAGGCTGGCCTTGCTCAAATCCTCGTGCTGCAGCATCCGGTAAAGCTCCTCCCTCGTCACCGCCAGCCGTTCCCTGTCCGTCGAGTCTATGACCATGATCACCAGCTCTGTGTTCGTGTAATAAGTGCTCCAGGCGGCACGCAGGCTCTGCTGGCCGCCGAGATCCCATACCAGGAAGTGGATGTTGCGCCAGACGACTTCCTCGACGTTGGAGCCGATCGTGGGGCTAGTGTGGACCACTTCATTCATGAGAAACTGATATAGGATTGTCGTTTTGCCCGCGTTGTCCAGTCCCACCATGACCAGCTTGTGCTCCTCGTTCCCAAACATCCGCCACAGTCGGGACAATAGCAGGCCCATCTTTCCTCCGAAATGTTTTCAATATCTATTCAATTTTGGCGCTGCAGCTGCTGACGGCACCTCTATTGTTGTTATTGTTTTTGTTGTTGATTTTGTTTTCGTTTTCACTGATTTGATTGCGAGGCGATTGCCTCACACACACACGGGCAGGTTATCGGCTGGCTGGCCTGCGCTTGTATGTGTGCAAGGTGCGTACGCTGGTGTGTGTGTGGGAGTGAGTGAACGTGCGACTTTGTTGTTTTATTTTTTGTCGCTTCCACAGGGGAAGGCCAACCTGTAAATTATTCACCGTGCTTGAACAGATTGGAACATATGCACTCTCCTCGCACACACACACACACACGCACTTGTTACAGTTACTGCCCGATGTTGCTGTTGTTGCGATTGTGGGGTCGTCGCAACGACTGGCGCGGCTTCGTTTATGCGTCGCAGTGGACTAATAGCTGCCGTTCTTGTTAATTAAATTAACTTCGTTTAATTAAGAAAGTAAACAGTAAAAGTGATTAATTAACATCGCAAAATCGATAGGCCGATAGTTTGGTGCTATCGATTACGTCGGCAGTGTTGGGAAGGGATATTATATTTAGCTATTTATAACCATCGAAAAGGGAAATTATCATAAATTTTAATTAGAGCTCAATACAGTTGACAGTTTTAAGGGTCCAATTCTCGCCCCATGGTGCCAAAAAGTCGAGGTATTCATACATTTTACACATTGTGACATGTAAATAAAAAGGCCTTTTTTGGCATTTTAAATAAATAAATCCACGGTCACACTGACTGCGTTTGAAATACCGACATCTGCAAGACGCAGTAGGCGCAATTTTTCGCCGTTCATTTAATTGTAGTAAAATTAAACAACAGTTGTGACTAGAATGTACAACGACGAAGCGAGAACGCCACAGGCCCTCAAGAGTAGATATTTCACTAGTCTGAGCGGCCTGAAGGGGCGGGTGCGCAGGAACAGCTACACAAAAGGGCACACTTCGGCGGCGTCGGCGACAACGCCAACGAATGGCGGCAAGGAAAATGGAATTTACAGCCCCCAGATGTCGGCTGGGGTGTGCACTCCGCCGCCGAAACGACTCCAAAAGGTGCGGAATCCCTTCGAGGTGGCCATGGCGGACCGCTTACACCTGCCGTTGATAGCCAGGTGAGTTTGGGGAAGGTTGCCTGCCCTTTTATCCTGCATTTTGCTTGCTTGCAGTCCCTCGCTTTTCCGGTCGCGGACTCCACAACTCTGCTCCACCCAGTTCGAGTGGAACATTGACGAGGTCTCGCAGCTGCAGCCCGCGGACGTGGAGCCTCACGAGACACAGTTCCACGACTCGCCCGATCCGGAGGTGGAGTCGAAGGCCCAGCTTGCAATAAGTGCTTTCTTCAAGGAGTCCCACAATGTGCCAAGTCCCGTGGACTGTCCCCTTCGCAAGCATCGCATTATTCTCGAGGATAATACACCCATATCCAACAAATCGAAGCGGTGGCGTGACTGCGAAGTGCAAACGGAACTAACTCTTCCGCCGATACTACCCAAGGCCCTCGAGGACGCGCTGCGTCCGTACATGCAGCCCCACCTGGCAGTTCGCTTGTCGGGAGGGAGCAAATCGAGCGGCGGCCCCGACATCTTCAACAGCTCGATGCGAAGGAAGCTCTTTGATCTGCACAACGTAATTGTTTTGGGTGACCAGCAGGATCCCGCCGAGCAGTCATCGCCAATGGCGGGCTCCAGTCCTCAGGCCAAGCAAACCCTATTTGCAGGTCGTCTGTCCGATTTAGCTCCCGGCGAGGGCAGCTTCGGCAGTCTTTCGCCCATCAGGAACCTCTGTGGCCTGGCATCGGGCACACCCGACTACGGCAGGCACTGCTCCGGAAAGAAGAAGCTGCTCATGCAGGACCTAGAACTGCCGTCGCCGATAGCGCCATCCGCCCATCTAAGCAGGCGATTGGCGTACTCCAAGGTGGAAGTGAGCGTCACTGAGCAGCACGAGACTTTATCGGAGCGAACTGCCTTGGAATTCACGCCCGACAGGAGTTCATCGCCGAAGGGCGGAGGACTGGAGCACTCGGATTGCAGCATCAATCAGAGAGTTAGCCGAATGAGGGTAAACAGCACGCGACAGCAAGTGCAAATCGAGGCTGGCGACAAACCGTGTTTCGATGAGACCGAAGAGGACGAGGAGGAGCCAGACACTGAGGAGGATGACGAGGGGGAGGAAGCTGAGGCCATGCAATTGTCCACCCTCAGCTTCAATTGCAGCTCCTCCAATTCAGACACTCCCCGGGGACACCGAAGACGTCGTTCTGCACAGCGCAAGAATCTTTCGCAATCTTTTAGTGCCAATTTAGAGGAGGAGGAGGAGGAGGATCGGGATCACAATCGGGATATGGCTCTCATTCAGCAAGCAGAGCCGCCTGTAGTAGTGGCACCACAGCAGGGACCCCGTGTTCCGCTTTACCGGGTAGATAGCGGCTTTAACGAGACGACCAGCACCTCGACCTTTGCGTGCTCTCAGGACTTGCCCCTAGATGTATCAATGACCTGCTGCTCTACTCCTTCCACGCGCTCCTGACCCCTGCACTTCGCGTTCATAGTTCTTATGTCGCTCTTAGTTTCTCTTAGGCTATTTAAACGCAATAACTCATATATTTCCATGCTAAGTGAGAGGAAGACTCGAGTTCCAACTGCAATGTAATCCCACCGATTATTTTATTTTCTATTGGTAAATGTCATTTGTGTGTTCTTAGTTAATTATTCGCCAAACTAGTTGTGTAATTTTTGTTCATTTTAATTTCCTGATTTCACTATCAGTAATTAGTTTAATTTCGATGCCATATATGAAAATAAAAATTATAAATATATATATTTACAAATAATAAGTAAGGTGTAAACAATGTTTTTTTTTTATTCAAATTTGGCTATTTTTGCTTTAGATTTTGGCAGCACTGCTTTGGTTTGATCGGAAGAGCGGTCACTCTCTTAAATTGTTTACAGCCAGAGAACGGGAGAAAATCACCGTCTCTTCCAAATTTTACAACCATTTGACCCCTAGGTGTGTTTGTTTTGGAAATTTGACCCCACTTTTCTTTTAACTATTAAGAATTAAGACCTTTAGCTAGTAGTTTTAAGCTATGTGGACTTAAACTAGCCTTGTGGATTGTGGACTTTGTGGGTTCTAATTGAACGCGCGCGCAAGTTGTAAACATTTCCAGTTCAAAAATTTCACTCGACGAGGGCGGTTGTGCCGCGGAAATAAAGACAAAATATCGACTCTGTAAAGTTTTTCTTTGTAACTGATCAGGGATTAAAAACGTTTTTCACAGGATTTCCCGCTGTTTTCAATTCTTCCTTCCGCCATTTGACTTAAAAAAAAGCCAGATTTGCCGGGAATCAAGCTGAATTGGCAGCACTGGTGAGCTCGCGCAAGAAAAGATAAACAGAAATTTTAGTTTGTTGTGTTTGTAACCAAAAATCAACCAAAATCCTTAGTGTTTGTTGTGATCAATGCATATCGGTCTTGTTGTAATATATTAATTAATGTTTTTACATTTTGCGGTTCAATTTGTGTGCATTTCAAAGGAAAATAAAAACGTGCTCTTCCCGAAACAACAACTTGTTGAACAAATAACTTAACTCTGCACTACCAGAGTTATTTTGTTGAAGAAAAACAAATCGCTACGATCGGCAAAGAATTTTGCACTAATTTTCACCTGAGTCTGGGTCCCAGTGTGTGTGCGCGTGCGTGTGTTTGTGTGCGTGCGTTCTGTTAAAAATAGCAAAAGAGAAGAGGAAAAAGCAGATCGCGTTTTTCGGGCCATAAAAAAATGCCGAAAGAAAGTGCGGAGCGAGATAAATAAAAATATTTGTTTGTTTTGTGGGCCAGCGAAATAAATTAGAACAACACTCGTAAATAAATTGGGGCGCCAGTAGAGAAGTCCAATAGAAAAACGTAAATCCAGCCAAGCGGAAACGTGCCAATTGATGGAAAATTAAAAGCGAAGGAAAACGAAGGAAATCTAGCAAAATAAAAAAGTGGCAAAAGAGCAACAAAAAGAATTCCTGTTGCAAGCAAAACCAGTTCCTTGCCGCGCCTCTCCTCCCGCTGCTCCTCGTCGATCGTCGCCGTCTGCCTGCATCGCTGCATCCGTTTTGAGCGAAAGTTGTCCACTGTGCGAAATGTGGGCAAACAACTTGGCCAGCTGTTTGCTCCAAAGAGGACGCTAAAGCGCAGACGGAGGAGGAGGAGCAGCAGCAGCACGAGATGGAGAGAAAAATCTAGCCAATTAATTGTGCCGCGAAAGTGTGTGTCTATAATAAATACAATTTTTTACAATTTGCAGCTTGTGCTTTTTGCGTCATTTGATTCAATTTGGCTGAAAGCAACTTTAACGGGTGAAAAATAAATTATAAAAAAAAGAAACGCACCAAACGAGACCTACAAAAGCGGAAAGTCTCGCCTTGCAATTGGACTTGAATGGCTGGCGGCCGCTTTTCGCACACTTTTGGAGGTAAGCCTGTTTTATTTTTATTGAACGAGGGACACTAGGCGGCTTTAGTCATTTGGGAATTACAGTTTAAAAATACACGTTATCCCAAGACAAGTATGGTGACAAAAACTAAACAAGCTATTCAAATTTACTTGAATTTTCTACAATTAATAGTACATAAATTAATTATTACGAGTGTTAGTTGAAGTGATATTTACATATTTATATTTCCAATATTTTATTTACATTTATTTATATATTTTCTTATATTTTAATTGACAACCCTTTTCCATAATACAATTTTTAATCATCTTTAGAAAATATGTTGTAATGTTTTATATTCTTCAAAATATTCTTCTTTAATATTTAAAATATTTTTGGTTAATTTTAAAGGTAGAAGGTTTTATTTAACCAAAAGAACTTATAATTTTATTCTTCTTCTTTCATTATTAATAAATCGTTGTAACTAGTAGTACTAGTAATTCTTTGTAAGCAGTAAGAAATACTGTAATATCCCTTCCAGAATCTCTGTGCTTTATTGTTGCGCAAGCCATAAATGGCAGAGATATTGTAGGTATAGTTAGATCCATGTGTAAGCGCTTTTTCTGCACTAGTTAGAAACGGAATAGGGGCAATCACGGGTGTAAACAACAGTTAAATGTTGTTAAACTCGTATCCAGCCGACTGCTTTCGTCACATGTTTTTCGCTGGCACTCTTTCGCCCTTCGTCCGTCGTCCGTCATCGTAGAGTTCTTTGCCTCTTATCGCCCGCAACCCCTGTTGTTTTATCTCTTTCTTACTTTATTTCTCGCTTTTGTTATGCGGCCGGTTTTGCGGCTTTTGTATAACTTCCGCTATTGTTATTATTTTTAAGCGGTTCGTAGAAAGAAGTGTAATTAAACAGTGGCACAAACTCCATGTGTGTGCACCATGTAGCCCTGCAGCGGCACCAACTGCAACAACTGCAACCACTGCAGCAGCAGCCGTCGTCGCATGGGAATTGCCACCTCGAAAACCGGTTACAAATCATTAAACTAAAAATTCTAAAACGAAACGTGTATGTGTGTGCCCCGGCATCTCTATCGCTGTCTCCCTCCTGCCCCCTCCTGCACGGCTCAGTGCACAGTGGCGCATGCAAGTGCAACTTGTTGCTGCAACTGTTGCTGCCGTGTGTTGCATGTGATGCTGATGTTGGCGCAGCTGCAGCTGCACTTTCATTAAAAGCGGTTGGAATAGGCCAACGATAGAGGAATTCTTAATAGAAAGAAAGTGTATAGAAAACAGGTGTTGCCAAGGATGAAAAGTTTGCCTAGTTGAATACTCTATAGTTTAGTAATATACATTCCATAAAGGCAGGGAAAAAACTATAAATACCATAAAGAACATTACTTAACAAATAACTCTATAAACTATGTTAAATCTTCTTATAATGTTAATATTTTCTCCTTCTTATGCATCTTATTTCCTGTAATTACTTTTACACAACTAAAAAGGTTGCCAAAAAAGAAAAAAGTTTCTAGTTATACTTTGTTGAATGATAAATTCATAATTTTATAGATTTTTTACCCATTTATTCTTAAGCAATTTCGCATCGCAATGAATTCCACTCTTAACAAAACACTTTGCATTTTTAAAAGTATGTTTCATTTATATTTAATCTTTAATTAAAAACTAGAATTCATTTTGTAAATTTTAATTTTTGGCATTTATAAAAAGGATACAACAACTAGTATTTATACCTTAAAAATGAACTTCATTATATTGTAATCAATAATTATAATTTTTGTATATCAATTAAATAAATTTGCCTATACAATTTTCTTGAATATTCTTGAATATCTTAACTAATAAATAGCCTTTAAGTAATAAAAATAATCATAAACTAAATGAATCATAACCATAAAAAATAGTGCATTGTTATTATCAACCAAGAGTATTCACCCTTTGAACTCATAAAACATGAGTCACATTTTAGCTTTATAAATAGTAAGCCACAATCAGTTCAGTGTTTACTTTGTAGAGCATCTTGTCTTCAACATTAGCATTTTGCTTTAACTTTCCCGTAATTCCTGTTTAGCTGGCAAAAAGACAAAAACTCGAAGCCAATTTTTCTAATATTCAAAATCGAAAGAGCGGGGAAGAAACTCGTTTATCGGCATCCTTGTGACACACTGACATCTTTTGCTAATCTCGGGTTCGAGTTCTCCCCCTTCTTCCCCCAATGTGTCCAGCAATTTACTTAATTAATTCTGCTCTCGGTTTTGTGTGTGTTTGCCGTCGCCGCCGCCCGAAACGCTCCCCTTTGCCTCTCATTGTTTGCCCAGTCATTTGCATTGATTTGCAAATTTTTTTATTGGCCATTTCGAGTCGTGCCTGACGTAATTTGTTAAACTTTTTTATTTACCTGGCTGACATCGATAGCTAACTAATCAGCGCTGGGCTTCAGTCGACTTTAATTTATTGCCGGTGATATTTTTGGACGGACTTAATCCCCAAGGACTTTAGCACTCACCACTCTCTCTCTCTTCCTGTCACCTAATTGTGTTTCTGGGTTAATTAAGCCTTGAAATAAATGTAATTCGATTTATTTGGGGTATAATTATGTTTATTATGAAATAATAATTCCAACTGCTTTTTAATAGATCTTCCCTATAGGTAAAGGCGACATTTGTATCGAATTGAAGACTTTTATTAAAGTGCCACTGCATCGGTAACTTGTAATCTCATTCTTAAAACAAAGTCTTTTACAACTTGTCAGCCCTGTAATGAAATGCAATGCAATAAATTAATTGACTAATTTATCTTTGATTTACACATTTAATTGAAAGTGCACTGCTTAAAAAGATGCGAACAGATGAAGGTTTACGTTGGACCACATTTCTATTCTAACTATCTTTTTTAACTTATTAAATAACTAGCCAAGAAAACTAAACTAGAATTAAACTAGCTGCCAATTTCGGTTGAAACCCACTTATTCACTCTCATTTCGTAATTTTTTTGTAATTACTCAATAGTTTCATATCTGAAATTTAGGATAATTAGGAATGTTGATTATTACTTAAAAATTTAATTAAATTGGAATTAGTAAATACAAAATTTGTTTATTTACTAAATCTTTTAAATGAACTTGTGGCTTAATGTTGAGTTTCAGCAACAAATCACATGTGTTTTGCGAGGCACATTGTGATCATTTGTTTGCACATTCTGCTTGATAACAATAATAGGTGTAAAAATAAAAAATAACTAAATCTTGTCCTTAAGTACAACCAAATTAAAA
This sequence comes from Drosophila aff. chauvacae BK-2020, assembly GCA_018903765.1. Classification (NCBI taxonomy): domain Eukaryota; kingdom Metazoa; phylum Arthropoda; class Insecta; order Diptera; family Drosophilidae; genus Drosophila; species Drosophila aff. chauvacae BK-2020. The sequence continues at coordinate 11,106,334 of JAEIGO010000058.1, forward strand.
TATCCAGCTGCTGTTTTACTCTTCGGACGATACCTGTGCGTGTTGTCCAAATGTTGTTTGAAATTCGATGCCTTGAATTGAAATATGACATTGAGGATGTCCTCTCCACCTCCGCTCTAGTCCCTTCTGTGTGTTTGCTCACATGTGTTTAATTAGTTCAAGGCAGCTGCAGCTGTTGACCTGAGACAGATATCCGAAGTATCCGAAAACCAAAACCGTAAAACACACCAGACCTTTCAACAGGCCCTTGTGTGTATTTCGAGTTTGCCTGAGTTTACTTACTACTTATATTTTTAGCCCCCTATCCCTGGATGTGAGAGTAACTTGTTAATTGCGCACTTTGCATTCTATTGCAAGTTCATCATGTTTAACGGTATAATTTCCAAGTACAAGGGATAAAGGCGAAGCTGGCTCAAAAGTCAGTCAACTAATTCAATTAGTGCCACGTGAATTACCCGTCCGAAAAGTCGGGGCAGCAGCAACAAGAGAACGCGATGGGAACGAAAAGGAATAAACTGGACAGAGACAAGACAAAACTTTTGTTATCCCTCCCCATTGTGCTGCTTCTGAGATGATTACTTAGGGGGGAGGGAACCTGAAGAGGGAACCTGGATAGACACGTGCAGGAAAAGGCAACTTTTCCAGAGGTGGACGTCTCGCGGAACCCTTCATCAAGAGCCACTCTTGTAGATAAGTATTTGAATATGAGATTGAATTGGGAAATAATCAAAGTATTTTGTTTAATGAAATTAAACGTAATTTGTAGCTTAAAATAATAGGAAAAAGAACAAGAAAAAAAGTAGAAAAATAGTTCTAAAGCACCGCTTAGAAAATCGAAATAAGTCTATTTAATAAAACCTTCAAAAAGTTTCTACTGAACTCCCACACAGTAAAAGTTAAACACAAAGTTAACTCACTTCGTTATAATCTTGCCCTTAAACAGTATTTGTGTTTGACTTTGTCGAATTATTGATATTTTATAGATACAAGTTGATAAAAATTACTCTTCCGTAATATTATAAAGCTGATTAAATCCAAAGAAAGACTCCTCTAGCAAAAGTAAAGTAAATACCAACTTGGACTTGGTAGAACTTTTGTTTGAGTTTTGCAAAAAGCGTAACTGGGCACCAAAATTATCGTTATCAAATTCGAAATCTGTGTTGACCCCGTTACAAGTTTTGGCCCATCTGTGTTGTGGCCTTTAACCAGCTTGGATTTCTATGCGAATTAGACTAGTTTTGGCCTGGTTTTTCCACCAGGTCTGGCTTATTATTAACACATGAGAGACGTGGGGCTAAAAAGCCGATAACTTTTGTACCACTTTTATTTTTTGGCATTGTCTTTGTTCCCAGCCTCTTCTCTATTATCCATTCCACTCTTTTATTAGCCCAGAGCTCAGAGTTTTGGAAGCCCCGAAAATTGCCCAACAAGAACAAGAACAAAAAAACCTTAACAAAACTTTTCTAGTGGGTGTCATCGTTGTTGTGGGTCTTGTTTTGTGTAAAATTCCCACGCCCACCGTACCTCCCTTAAACATAGCAAACAATTGTGCTTTTGTTTACTAATTTGTGGCCTTCTCTGTGTTTTTGCAGTGTGCTTTTTTGGCTCTGACTTTATCGCTTGTTTTGTTTACTTTCTTTGGCTTGGTTTAGTTTTTGGCTATTTGAGTATTTGCTTCTTGTCTGTTGAGTTGAAAGTTCATTTGCCGTTTTAATTGCCAGCTAATAGTCCGAAAGTTACTCCTCTATTCGTTTTATTACCTCTTTTGGTTTTGTTTTTGTTTTCTTTAGGGTCTTTCGCCTTTTATTTAGCTTAACTCTTTGGGCGAATGGCAAAAGTTATGCGGGTAACCGAGAGGCAGATGATAAAAATGGGCAACGAGACAGGCTTAGAGAGTGAGAGTGTAGACAGAGATCAAAGTAAAGCTTCTGACCTCAGCTGTTCAAATTTTTTTTTTTTTGACATTTGTTTTCCCAAATTTTTAAGTAGTGGATTAAATCGTTATCATTAAGTGAGAGTTCATTTGGGGTTGAGGTTAGTCTTAACGGTTTTTTTTTTTTGTAGTTTAACGCTGAGGTATGCCATTCGTTGGTTGAGAATCGTTGGGCGAATAATGACCTAGGTTTATACAAATTTGTTGATTTGTGTTTTAATAATTAATAACATTTTCAGAAGATCTATTAAACCAATTAATAATTTAAAGCATATATAATTTTTATATATGTGGAGCTGAATTTGGCTTAACATTACTTAAGTTATAATTGTAAAGTGCCTTTACTTCGCATACATGTAATGAATTATCAAATAATTATAATATTCTTAGTTTTGAATGGGATTGTATGGCTTGATCATCTCTTGATACAAACTAAAATAAAAAGAACTGATTATAAACCAATACTTTCTCCCCATTGCCCCCATATAGCAACCGACCTCTGACCCTCACCTGTTGCTTCTGGCTCCCCTGGGGATACAATTTCACCTTTCATCTGGTTCGTGGGGCTCTCAACTTCAATTTGCTGGAACAAGATTCCCGCTTCTTGTTGGCCATTTTTATCAGTCAAGTCCGGCAATTAGCCTGCTGGCAGTTCCTCTTGCCCTTCTAGTGCTTCCGAGCAATTTCCTTGTTTTGAGGAAAACTTTTCCATTTCTTTTTCATAATTTTGCTTTCGACCAACTTTTGCCGAGCGCTAAATTGTTGCCTGCTGTCCCTTCCTCTCCCCCCTCCCAACCCCCCTGGTTACAGCCATTAATCAAACTTCTGGTCTTTGTTAAATCTCTTCTATTTTATGATTCTCTATAATTTTTTTTCTCTATAATTTTTTTCCCCTGCTTCTTTTTCTTGTTTTCTTAGGGGCTTATTATTGTTGTTATTTATTATTGTTGCGGGCTTAAAGTTATATTTTTTTCTCTCTTACTGTAAAGGGGAATATTGCCCTGGGGTCTCAGCCAGTTGATGACCCCGCACGCGATTTTCCCTCTCTTTTCAAAATTGCTTCCATCTCCGTTTCTCGCTCGTGCATATTTCACTCTTTTTCTAATTGCCAACCGACTTTTGTTATAGTTTTTGGTTATTTTCTGTTGGCCTTTCCAGCTGATTTGCGATAGAGAAACAACAGCAGATAATAAAAATTGAATAGCATTTTAGTTTTTTTGTTGTGAGTGTGTTTTGTGATTATTTAACTGTTTTTTGGTTGCTGTTGTGGCATGCTAAAACAAAGGCTTGTCACTTCGCTCATATGTTCTAGATATGATCAGAGAGCAAAACGAAAAAAAGAGCAAACAAAAAGGCAAAATAAAAAATTCTTTCAACTGCCATTCACCGTCACATATATATATATATATTTATTTGGTCATGGGGCTTTGATTGTACGCTTTTAGTTAACTGATATTGATATCTGAATGTCAGGTTATCAACACATTTTTTTATTGGTCAATTAAAAAACGTTATAACATTAAATTCCACACAAGGAAGTGAGAACTTAAATTTTGCTTTGGCATGTTTACCAAGGTAGAAGTTACAAAAACATAAAAAAATAATAATAATAGAATTACTTTAATTTTTAAGAATAAGCTATGAAAATAATTGCGAAATTTAAGAGCCTAAAAGTGAATTTATTGATAAAAAATTCCAAAATATATAAACAAAATTCCTTCAATTTATACAAGAATTTTTTTCTCTAAGTTAATATCAAAAAAATATTACTGTTTAAAAAATATCGTAGTATCAAAAACATAGAAATATTATTGTTTAAAAAATGTTTATACATATTGAAGAATAAACAACCTAATCCAGTATGGAGCTTTTAAAAATATTGTTTACATGATATGTATATGTAATTAGGGCGACAAGGTTAAACCTATATTTAATTTAGTCAAAATATAATAAAAATCAAATTCACCTACTTCTGCTTTTCACGAACACCTTTTAGAGTAATCAAAATAATTTATTTCATCCAAAAATATCTCAAGCAATTTGATGTCAACCGAAAAAAAATATTATTATACAAATTTATTGTCCGTGAGCAGAGCGACCGAAAATGCAATATCCACAGAGGCGCTCACGATCGGATTTGGGTTGTATACTATATATCTATATATAGCCGGCGACGACAGTCATAACAGTGTCCCCGAGAACACACCACCCCCCTCTGCACACATTATTCCACCTTATAAAGCGGTTCTGTTCCAGTGACAAGCCAACAATAACAATAGCAATAGCAATACCGCCAACAACAATTCAAATTCAACTTGTTTTTGATTAGATCATTCGCGAGGCGAAATGTCAGTCAATGAAGAAGGGTGGCAAAAGGGGGGCAACACTCGCAGCTCCACCCCTGCCTGGCAACCCTGGCAGTTTAACCTGCTGCTCGTGTGCGATAATTAACTGAAATAGACCCGTGACTGTCAGTCAGCCAGCCACAAGACGTTCTACATAGCTATATGTACATAAATCTATACTATGTGGGGACAGTGGGCCTTAAGGCTATGGGAAAGTGTATGTGGTGCTAGATAGTGATCAGTGATCAGTGATTAGTGGAGTGTAGTTGGTTGCTTAAGAAAGCTGAGGAAATTACATTTAAACCCATATACACCCATTTTGGAAGCACGTCAGCATTTATTTAAGAAGACAAAACATTCCAATTAAAACACAGTTCTTTGTATGCACAAACGTATAAAACAATCTATTATACGGTATACTCTGTGGATATATGTTGTTATATTTGTCTGCCTATGATGGGTTCGCCTTAAGCACTCGAGTTGTAATTACATTTCATGGCGAGACTTGCAAAAGTGGGCTAGTTAAAACTGTCAAGAGGAGAAGTATTCCAATGAAAAGCTATACAGAGAAAAGGAAAAATAAAAAGGCAAAAGAAAATAAAGTAAAAAGCAAGGCACAAGCAAGGAAGTTGGACCAAAGGACAGGAATTGAAACTTGTTTTGGCCACACACAGAAAATAGTTGTATCTTTTGGAACTTGTTATTTGTTGTATAATTAATTTAAATTGATAACTAATGGGTTTGCCAAAACTAATATTCAAATTTAATAGGATTTATATGTATTTTAAACAATAATAAATATTTCTGAAATGTCTAGAAGGATAACTTAATTTACTGAGCCAAAAATACAACTTATAAGAAAATATTAAATTAACAAAATATTACGTTAAATATTATATTATCTTTGTTATTTAATTTTAAAATTATTATTATTTTAACGTTGCATTTTAAAATATAAATTTATAGAAAAGGGAACTAGAAAACAACTCATTCACTTTTTCCTTGTATTATTATCGCCTTAAAAGTTTCACCCTGCTGGCAGCAGCTCTTTTGCCATTTTACCAAGTGAGTCGTCGGCCAGGTGCTTACGACCATTCACTGATTTTTTAATAACTCACGACTTTGGCCATGGCTTTGACAAGCCGTTAATGGCCTTAAACGAGAGAGAGAGAGAACGGACACCTAGAAATCTCGGCGGCTGCAAAAAAGAAAAATTACTTGCCAAAGCTAAGAAAAAAGTTGGTCATTTAACAAAAAGCAATTTCGCTCAACTCTACTTGCTTTGAGAATTATTTTCTTATTCCCCAACTTGTTTTTCCTTTTTCTATTTTTATTCAAGCTCGTAATTGGTTTCAATTTGAAATTGAAACGCATTTCAAAGCGGCTTCTTTGCCATGCTTTCCGATGTGCTTTTATTTTCTATTTTCTTGCTGAATTTTGCACGGAATATTTTTTTGTCAGTTTCTTTTCATTTTTTTGGGTGCGTTGGTGTGTGAGCGAGAGATAGCCAGTCCAGCCTGTCCTAGGCCGTATTTTTGGGCCAGTAGAAACAGTTTATGCGATACCACTAATTGGCCATAAAATTGTATGAATTTCATGTGGCGGTTTTTCCCACTTTCGTGGCCAATTAGTCACCTAAAATGTGGTGCGGTCAATACTTTTAATACCTATGATCAGTCTAAGGGACATGGGTGGGTTTATGTGTAGGAAAAGGAAATGTATCTTTAAAATATAATGAAAGAGTCTTTAGAGGGGTTTTTATGTTATTGCTTAATTGTTATGTTATTGCTTAATTGCTTTTGATCAATATGTTATTTGCGTTTTTCAACTTTCCGATTTAGCCTTTAAATCTATGAAATGTATTTTATTTAAATTCATTTAATTGTATTGTTGACAGATAAAAATTTTTTAAATATGTTAATATGGGTTAGAACGTTCCTAAATTTAAATTTCCCATTTTTATAGGTGTAGAGATTCTTCTTGTGCCTTAATATTGTTATATACTTCTAAAAAAATGATTTAAAAACTTACAGGGTACTATAAAAGTCCACCTCTCTATCAGCTTATTATTTTCTTGTCTCTGAACTCTTTTGATAAGCTTAAAAGGCTGATATAAAACGCTGACCGCGTGCTGATAATTCAATTCCCCGCAACTGTAATTGCTCGCAATAAATCATAAATGTACAAAGGTAAAAAATAATTATTTATACGGACAATACATCAATTGAATTTTAATAAAACTTCAATGGGGAAACGGTTAAGTAAATGCGAATAAATAAATATGTCATCTATGTGAACATTAAATAAAAGTGAATAATGAAAACAACAAATTGAATTGAACTGAGACGGTGCAAAGAGTTATGAAATGCGTGTCGGGGTTTCCTTTTATATTTTTCTCGTTTTCACACCGAAAAATCTCTTTCGGAGGAACCCAATCAAATATTTATGTACAATTAACAATTTGCTGAGCGACACTTGACAAGACAATAAAAACAGCGAGCCACAACATCCCGCAGCAAAAAATCCGCTGAAATATTAATGACATTAAAAATGTAATTTCAATAAAGGCGGCGGCGAGAAAAATTCAATTAAAACAAAATTTTTGTGGGCCACCACGAAAAGCGAAAGCAAAACGCAAACCAAAGCAAATAAAAACAGAGCCAGAGCAAAAACACAGTGTGTCAATATTGTAAAGCTACCGGATAGCTTTTTATTCTATTTTGCAAACCGGGCGGGTTTATTTACTCTGTTTGCCATTTTAATGAACCCCGCCGGCCGCTAAATAAACCGAGAGCAGTTCCCCAGAGATAGCCGCAGAATTTTATATTAATTAGTGGTCGAGTGGAGGGTCATATCCCTGCAGTTGCTTCCTGCTCCTTGGCCAGGTACCATATGTGCCATATGCAATTAAAAACACTCGACCGTATTTGGGGCCAACCGTTGCTGGACCAGCTAACACGCCAACTAAGCCAACATTTAACCCAGTTAACTACTCTACCTTGACGCGTCTGCTACTTGAAAAATAAAACAAAAAAGAAAAAGATACAAAAAACAGGGCAACATATAAAAGCGAGAAACCATAAGGTAAACCAAAAACAAAGCCAGAACTGAAACTAAAACTAAAACTAAAACCATTTCCCTCGCACAAACGCGTGCCGGGAAAACAATTTTTCAACTATCTCTGCCATCTACATACATCTCGCAGTACCCACAAACACATACAGACAAAGACACAACTTTGGAAAATTCTGCAAAATGGAAATACCCATCAGCAGCGAATTCATCTCTCTTTTTTCCCTGCTAGCCACCATCTCGTGTTGCAATATTTGCGCATTTCCTGTCGTACAAATATTTCCCATGTAACAGCTTCCCCGGAGCTTTTCCTACGTGGATTCCACTTCTCCTAACAGTAACCGTAATGGTAACAATGTCAACAACAACAACTACAGCAACATACCGAGGCGCAACACTGTTGCCAGCTAACTTTCTGGCCAAAAATAAACAGAAAGTCGAAATTTTGGCGAAAACAAAACACCAATTTTCTTTGTTGGAAAAAGCACGAACGTTAAATACGCTTTTCTATAAAAAAAACCAAGGAAAATAATCTTACATTTTGAAAACTAATGGTTAAAAAATATAACTCTCGGAGTAAAGGATTTTTATACAAATAATTGTTAAGAAATATAACTTTAAAGCTTATGGATTTTATAAAAAATCTTAAACAAGTAAAACTTTGAAGAAAGGCATCTTGGTTAATATTAACACAGTTATTATCACAGTTTTAATTATTTAATGCACTTGTTTTTAGATATTTCAGTTGAATAATATTTATTATTTTTTTAACTCATTTATAAGGTAAATTATTAAATTATATTTGATATTAGGTTCGCTTTATAAACAACATAATTTTGTAATACATTTTTACGTCTAAGGTCCTGTGACTTGTACCTTTTGTTCATCTTATATTAATCACTATATTTTCATTGCAACAATAGCTAAGGGAACTGTTCTGCTTGATTGTTTAACTGCAGTGCCCGATTCCCCCAAGGGCAATTTGGTTAAAAAACTTTTCCTCCGCAGCTGCAGTCGCTGGTGAAAGAGACAGAGAAAGAGTCGGAGACAAAGGCCGCGAGATAAAGGGAACGATTGGGAAGTTTTTATGGGTGGTTGGGTGGGTGGTGGTGGGCAAGTGGTCCACACCTAACCACCGCTAAACAAAAAGCAAACAATGTAATGCCAGCAGCAGCGACCACGCACGGCAAGAACAACATAGTCGTGGCAGACCACAGGCGTCATGAATAAGGGGGGTCAGAGCGGAGAGGGGGATGCTGTTATTGCACTAGAAAAAAAGTAATATTGAAATAGTTTTTAATGGTAATTTTTAAGGGTCTTTATTGGATTACTATGTGTTGAGTTTATTTTTTACGTATTAAATGTTTACCTAACTTTTTCTGAAGATAATCTTCCATTCTGAACACGAATCTGTTTTCGGAAAAAATGCTAAATAATAAATGAAGAGATGAAATTAGCATTTTAACCAGAACTCTAAAGACGTATCTTCAAATACAAACATAGTCTTCTCTTTCACTTTTTATATTATATTAAAATATTCCTTTAAATCTTAGATTTAAATTTCTTTTTGCCAAAAAATTGATGTTTCTTTTAATATTAAAATGGCAATTTTGATTCTCTCCGTGAAATGGAGGACATGGCTACAGCTCAGTACGTAAAAAAAGCAAAATAACATTTGCGGGAGAATAGCGAGAAAAGTGGAAACAAAGCGACATGTTGCGCTTGAAAGGCTCCTTGAATGGGGGGAATTCCCCACCACCCACACGCAGACTCACGCGGTTGACCTTCAATGGAAGCACACAGGGTCGGCGGCAGTGATAACCAACCCTGGAGACTAGAGATATCCTGGTTTCGGGGGGCTGGGGTCGTGTGATGCCTGGACGCGGTTGTCTGCACCCGGAATTCAGAGTTTGCTCAAAGATAAATGTATATTCTTGTTTGTTTCGGAATTTCTGCAGTCTGGCTGAGTTCGTTTGTGTGACAACCGGCCCGAGATTGGTTAAAGTTAGTTAGGAGTTGGCTTAAATGGGATTTGCTTGGTTCGATAAAAGTTGACAGCAGTGGTACATAATAGAAATACCAGGAAGTTTACTTTAAATTCTTTAGAATGGCCGGAATACAATTTCAAGTGAAATGAAATAAGCTGGAAAATGAAAATTGTATTTCGTTGTAATTTCTCAGAATCAGCTACAATGTATGGTAATAAATTATATTAATTTTTGAAATTTAAATTCGTCTTCCAACTTCATTTAAAAACTATTCCCCAATTTTTAATTTAAATTTATAATTAGATAACCTAACCTTGAAAAGTTCATTACCATTCCAGGCGAGATAAAAATAGCTTATACAGATATAGTTTGATAAGATAGCTGTCTGGAGCAGGTAAACAAATAAAATTAAACGTAAATGGGTATATCTTATACAAATACGAAAGTTGGGAAGTTCGTTTAGATAAAGCTTTTCTTCTGAACTAAATAAATAAAATAAAAATAAAATATCTTTACTGCCGCATTGTTAGTCACGCTTTAGCAATTTCTCTCATACATTTTAAACGATTTCATTTATTCTTTTTTTTTTGTTTCAATTTTCCTGGCTAATCCACAGCAGCTGTTTGTTTTATAAAACACTCTATACATGACAAAAAACAGAACAAACATTGTGATAAGATTAGGCAGGCCAAACCGATTCGAATTTGGGGCAACCATTTTCAATTGGGAAAATTGGGAGCAAAACCGAAAGCTTCATCCCACACCATGCCATACCATATCCATTAACGTTCAACGTCATCCATTTATTGTTATTTATATTACGCAATTTAGCCCGCTTATCGGCAATCAAATAATTAGAAAAGGTGAAGCAGGTGAAACAAGGCAAAACAGGGAGAAACATGGGAGAAAACAAGGCGTACCAAGGCGAATCCCCACAATGCCAATACAAATTATGGAACTTGCCCTTTCGGGGTCTTTGTGGCTCCTTTATAACAATAGCAAAAGGGCAGAGTATAAGATATATAGTTAGTAGAGGTGAGTGCGTGAGCTGATTTAAGTCGTACCATGGATTATAGCTACGTGTTTTCTGAAATCCAATTTAAATTTTAAAAGGATTTAATTAAATAATTGTAAATGATAAAAAAAGAGACTGCATTTTAAAACAATTTGTTGTCTAACTCATCACTTTTCAAAAGATTTATATTAATTTTAATCTATAAATCTTACTATATTATTATAATTATTATAAATAAAAGTGGAAAAAGAGAATTATAATAAAAATGAAAATTTTGTATAAAAAACGTGTCGCAAGGCTTCCTGAAAATATATATAAATTCTAGAGAAATTAATCGTGTCACGCCGCTCACGCAACCATCTCTAAAAGAAAGGCTAGTGTAACAGAGATAGATAGAGTTGGTTCAAAAAAGAACAGCTACAAGTTTGTTTAACAAAGTGGTTTTCAACACCCCATAAAAAACATTGGCAAAAAGCAACAGAAAAATACAAAAAAAAAAGGGAAGAAACAGTAAGGCAAAGGCAAAACGCAATAGCAACCTAAAAGGGAAGAAAAAAATCACAAAGCCAGGCAAATTTCCCGTTGTTTCCGCACCTAAAAGTAAAAGGCAAATAAATAACTGTTGAGAGAAATGTAAACAATGCAGGCAAAAGATGCACAGCAGACGAACAAGAAGAAGAAGACATAGCAGCAGATGAAAAGATGAAACGAGGAAAATGCCAAAAAGCACAAAACAGCAAGCGAAGCCGGTTCAAGTTGAATTTTCCTCGTCGGGATTTTTGTCTTTTTTTTCCTTATTTTTAGAAATGTTGCGCTATGCTAAAACTGCACTCAAGAAGAGGCAGACCAAGTGGCAGACAGTTGGAAAATGAAGTGGAAAAGAGGAGAAAAGTAACAACATTCTGTCTTAATGAATGAGCTAAGCAGAGGAAAAGGAGGAGAGGAGAAATCTGTGCAAAATGGTGACGGAATAAACAAAATGGAGGGAATGGCTTAATTGATTGAGGTTGAATTGAGCTTGAGATCCTTGGACATCTTTCAATTTACCATTTCTCCAGCTGGAATAATTTATATTCACATGGTCAAAAATGAACAAATTGATTTATTCATTACCTTTTTTTTCATAATTTGTACTGAATTTACTTTATGAGTTTTTACAAATTATTTCACAATATTTATTTAAATGTGCATATATTTATGTACATACGTAATAGAAAAAACCGTAAGACTAGGCTTCTAATTTATTATCTATTACTTAGAAAGCAAACAATTCTTAACTAATATTTACGGCTAATGAAGAATAAGTGCATGCCTTGGAATAGATAAGCATTTAAACTGAAAAAATGTTGTTTAAAAACTTGGGGATTGTGGGGTAAATAAATACACATTACGTATACGTAATGTTGTATTTTTTGTAAATATTACGTATACGCCATGTTTTTTTTTTTCGCATTATCCAAGTTTAATTATAAAAACTTTTCGAAACAAAATCAACAGAAGATTTAACAAAATTAGGAAACCAAGAAAAACAAAACCAAAACCGGTGAAATGGAGCAAATCTTTAAGCAATTACCGTGTGGGCGGCAAGTGATAAACTGCGCAAAATAGAGCACCCCTAGAAAGGAGGAAAGGGAATACAGGGTTGTAAAGGGACAAGGAAAGCACACACTAGCACCATTTCCCTACCCCCTCCCCTTTATTTCCCGCCCATTTTCCAGCCGGGGCAGACATTGCCAATAGCGCAACGTTTCGGAAACAATTTGAAGGCCATAAAACTTGATGTGGCGGCTGTCATAAAGGAGGCGACACCAGGCACAGATTCCACCCCATTCATGCCGCCGCCGCACCCCGAATTTCCAGAAGTTAGGTGAAAACTGCGACGGCACTCAAGATGCGGCAGATGCGGAAAATACTGAATAAGGAATATGCGGCAGTGGCGCGGCAGAAAACTCCGGCGGGTGGAAAGCGTGGCCAACGACGTCGACAAAAACAAACAAATAAACATCAAGCAGCTGTTTTTGGCGCCGCCGGAGAGAGAAAGCTACAGAGAGCGACCTCCAAGAGAGACTGAGAGGAATGTTTTGCAAATATAAAGAGAGCGAGAGAACGCTTTAGTACCAATAACAACAATAGAAAATGCTCCATTGCGACTCTCTGCCGGCTACAGTGATTACTGGAAAAATGGAACACACAGCACAGACAGAAATTGTCAAAAGGTTTCTGTTAAATCTTAGCTTTATTTTTACATGCACTGTATTGTAAACTTCATGGTTTTTTAATTTGTAAGATTTAATTATAGTTTTGACTAAAACTATTTGGGTTTAACTTAAATTCATCACTCACAAGGTAGAACAATATTCTGACCGCCATTGTAAGAGCACCCACTCCCACTGGCTTTTACTTTCTCTCTCGCTTTGTTTTTCTCTATCTCTCTCTGTTGCTCTCTAAGTGCACTTTGCTTGCCGCCCACTTATCATACGGCACTCACTCATTCATGGCCAGACTGCTAGCCCTCTCCCGCTCCCTCTCATCTATCCTGACAAGTCTGCTGCGCCTATTGGCATATTGCATACAGTCATGGTTGATATAATAGCACTACCGGCCATGGGAAATTTATACCTTCTATTTTACAATTTAAATTGCCAAAATATAATAGTATAAAATATAATAAATTTCTTAGAGGAGAAAATTTCAAAAATGCATATAATCCGGAAAAACAGTTACATCAAAAAATGTACCTCAATGTTAAGTATCCAATTTAAACCCTACTCTTATTAAATATAAATATCTTAATGCAAATATGTTTGTGCTAATAAGTGCACCTTAACTGTGCAAGAACACACACTCACAACACCAGCCACCAACCGAGGACCGATAAAGAGAGAGAGGAGCGACGCCGACTGCAGAACGACGCTGCGGCATTTTGGCGCTTGGCACGTTGGTGGCCGCCTGAAATATTTCGAACGGCTTGTACTCCTCAGTCGCCGTTTTGCTGCTGCGACTACAGCAACAAAGCTCCGGAACGGACTCGCAACTCGCAGCTCGCAACACGCGACCAGTTGCCGTGAATTACGAACACGTACGGGTACGGTTACGGATACGGTGCGGATACGTAGCTGGCAATACGGGTCCCAAGCGGTTTATTACGTATACGCACCGCGTGCCGCCGCGAATTTTATTATTTTCCACGAGTGAAGCAGGGCGCAGACGGCAAATATGAAATCAAAATGTAAATGAAAATGAGCAGGCGAGGCAACAAAAAAATGAGCAAAAACAAAGAACAACAAAAAGATAACAACAAGGCAAACAGCAACCATAGTTAAGCGAAATCGATGACGATAAGGCGGCAAAAACAGTTTGGCAAAAAAGAATATGCCCATCAATATAACCTGAAATTTAAAAAAATATATCAACAGACAAAAAGTCTATCAAACTCAATAAATATTCAATTTGGCAGCAAACAGTGAAAAACACCAAGCATCAGTCCCTTTGAAATATCAATAACAAATCAAAAATACAAAGAAAGGCAAACACAAAGGAAGCGAAGAGTAAACAACTTGTAAATTCCTATAACACATGAATAAATTAAACAAATTAAAATAACAGCAATAAAAATGGGATCATATACATTTAATAAGTAAAATAACAAAAAAAAAAAACATTACAAAAAATGTATAAACGGAACCCACATTTTTCTAACCAAATATAAAGGAAGTAAAAAAAACTGTTGAATATTTCTTTGCTATTCACGTGATAAGCAACAAAAACTTGCTAGAAGACGATAGATAGTGAGATTGTTAAGAGGCGGGGAATATTCCCCATTTTCGACTTCGATTCAATGTAACCGAGCAGGAAGGCAAATACAAAACAGATAAACAAATCAGGCACAATAGACTGTGTCCCTTTTGATTCCGTTCCGCTCCGATCCGATCTCCCTTTCATTCCGGCGTGTTTGGCTCTACGGAAAGTGCAACACAAATATTAGCAAAGCCGTAAAACAATAAACCCCCAAACGTATTAATTGCAATCTTGTGATAGTGGAAACACTAAAACGAAAACGGGAACAACAAACAAAAGGTAATTAATAAAAGCAAACTAATTGGGTTTGACAGAAAACAATAGCAAATGCTAACCATATTTGGTTAAATTAGTGCAAATTTCAATTTAGCTTTATATAATTTTGAATAAATATCATAATACATGTCATATCTGAGAGAGCGATTAATGATATTAATAGTATTACAAAACTAATTAGAGAACTGTCAAGTCAGTGTTGTACCAACAGAAATAACAAAATATATTTTCATCAATATAAATATATATGTGTATAGGAATCTTAATGTAAACAACAATAATTTGAAAACATATTTTCCTTTTGGCCAAAAACCATTTCAGAACACATGTGTACAAGATTATGAAGATTTATGCAGTCAACCGTTTTACAGCGAATTCAAGAACAAAACGAGTTCTGCTACAAATAATTTCGAAACAACATGAAACCCAATTAAAATTCTGCACAAAATTCCATTTAGCATTTCAAATTTCTTCACCCCCCCCACATGCCTCAACATTTTTTCACATTTGTCAACAGACAATTCTGGGAATATTCAATTCATTCCCCCTTTCGCGAGCTTCACATCTCTATCACTTTTTTTTTTGCCATTTTCTAGCCAATTATTGGTCTATATGTTGGCCATTTGACGATGGCTGTCGATGACAGCTTTAAGCTGCTGCCAAAATAAATATGAATTTTGGCTTTATGCTGAGCAAATAAAGATGTCTGAAAAATTGATGGTATACGCAGGATATCCTATTATGAATTGGGATATTGCAAACAAATTAGAATTATTTGTAGGAAACAGATCTGAAAATTCCGTATTTAAAAGGTACGCCAAGGAAGCTTAACAATTTTATATAAAATCAAAAGGCACTTATCGAATTAAAGCATCATTAGTTGACTTTATCAATTGGGATATTTTTGGTTCAGCTGCTTCAGACGTTTTAGACAAGTTCTCTTTTGATTAAACTTTTAATTAAAATATTTATTTATTGCGTAGACCAGAATTTGACCAAGTTCTTTTATAGTTTCATAGCTATACCACAAAACTTTAAATACTTTAATTTCATGGTGGTGGAAACTTTTGGAAATGAATGCCAAAACCATACAGAAATCGAGTGCCAATAACAACTTGTCCTTAGCCACCAAATTGGCCCAATGAAAGTTCAGTTTGCCAAGAATGTAGGAGGAAACAGATGGAGGCTGTCCGTGAGCGTGGTTTTATGAAACTTTAAATACTCTGCAGAGTAAAGGATATTACGTATACGCAATGTATACAAAAGAAGGTAATAAAATCTTGTGGGGTAAATTGTGGGGAAATCTTCCTTATTCCTCTCTTCTAATTTGTTATAAATAACAACCTAATTCTGATTGTACAAATGACAGGATTCATGCAAACTTTATCATACCCCTGGCAAGGCCATCGAAAAAAGAGAAAAAATAAGAAAAACAATAACAAGCTGAAGGAATAACTTTTTCAATTGGCTTCCGTTCTTACAAGATTTATCCATATACTGAGATATGTGTGCGTGGAATTAGATGGAATCATTCATTCACATGTGATCATTGAGGGTGTGTGCTCCTAAGTGAGTTTCCGTTGGCATTCCCTGGTGTTTTCCTTGCCTCTTTTTTTATTTACGCCCGCAATTTGTGCTGACAGGTCCCAATAATTTATGGCTGTCCGTCCACTTATTGATTACGCCGAAAACGCTTCCAGGTAGAAATCGTTTTTGACTTTTGAGATTCTTATCAAAGCGGGCAATAGATTTGGTGAGCTTTTTCCACTCCGCTTTTCACTCGTGTGCTCGTATTTAACTGCTTTTCCGCAGTTGCGGTCATAATTTGTCCAGTCAGCCGGGTTTTCGGAAATTAAACAGTGGAAATTCCAATTTAATGATAAGTTAATAAAAGAGAGGTGGAGAAAATATTTGTTGGGTTGTAAAGAAGTCTTAGATAGATTTTTTGACTTTATTCTTAAAATATCAGAACACCTTTTTTGATTTGTATTATTTTTTTAAATGTATTTTGGGTATATGTTTATATTTCTTAAAATACATGATTCTATAATAGTTTATTAAAGTCTGTTATTAATGTTAATGTAATGTGATTAATTTAAAAATACAAAATTTCTCATGTAAAAATACTTAAAAATAGTATGTTCACCTTGTATTTTTCATAAATAATATAATATTATTATCTACATATATTATTCCCAAGCTAAAATCGGTTTACCCGTTTTCACAATTCAATTTCAAGAATTCTTATTAACTTTTTCATAGAAATTTGTTAATTAAATACTCTCAATAAAAATCCTTTCGATTTTCGGGTTATTGAAGATGGACTGTAGTTTGGTGCGGACTGCTGGCCATGCGGAAACGGGTGCTGCGTTTAGCTGTTGCTGGCCCGCTCTGGCAGCAGCAGCTTCCAGCCGTTTCCGTTTTCCGCTGGCTGAGCAAAATTCTCTGGGACATTTTTTTTCGTTTTTGGGGGTGAAAAGTGCGGGGGCAGGTGAGGGCAGTACGGTTTGGTTGCAATTGTTTGCAATTTAGTTGCCACCACAAAATGGCCAACTGTTTTTCGGGGCTAATCTGTTGCCAAATTTGTTGCCTTTTTTTTTGCGCCAATTTCGGGGTATGCAAAGGATTTAAGTGGGTTTTCCTAAATTTTTTTTTTGGTTTGAAGGTTTTTTCTGCTTGCCTGTGGAAATGGTATTTGCATATTTTCTTTTAGCTGCATTTTGCTTTGCCTTCGCATAGAGTGGAATTATGGAAATTATGCTAATTGTAGGCGCCAGAGCCTGCTCTTAGAATTTATTCAAAGGGAGATTATATATACACACAAATGTTTTTTAGGTTTTTTTATTTTGAATTTTTGTTTTCATTTAGATTTACGTTCATCACTCATTTGCTGTTGGTTTTCGCTAATTAGAAGCGTGCCTCAATGGTCTTTCCCGAAATTTATGCAGATAAACTCAGAGATCTCAAAGGAATAAGCAAGTGGAACAAAGGCCAAATTAAAGCATGCTTTAAGGAAGAAACTTTGGGTTAAGCTTGGGTTTAATTGTACATTTCTAGCATTTTAGCTGAGTGCCTGTCAGAATTATTTTATCTTATTTTTTCCATGTAAGCAAGAAATTCATTTCTTTTTTGGCTGCTTCTGGCGCTTATTTCGGGAAATCCGCTTAAATTTTGGGCTTGCTTGTGGGGTAACTTTGGCTCAATCGCTTTGGGGCTCTTTTTTCCCCCTTATAAGCAGAGATTGGTAAATTGATAAAATGAATAAAATCATGTGTAGTGGATGTGAGTAAGTGCAGCTGTATATATCGACTTTAATGCTTACTTTATGCCCTGCTCCCATATGCAAAGTTTTTCTCATTAAGAATTCAAGCAAAGTAAGCAAAGCAACATTAAATGTAATAAGTAGCAGCTCAGTTTCCTCCTAAAGTATTCATTACATTTTTAAATTAAGCAAAACATTTAGTAAAAGCATTTAAATTTAAAATTAAAAATAAGTTCTTCAAATGCAGCCTTGGGAAATTCCTTTGATGCATTGTTTTTCCTCTTAAAAGATGACCTAAAATAATGCTTGCCTGCTTACAGAGTATAATATTTTTTTATTATAACATATTTACCATAAAAATATATATCCTTTCGTTGGTGGCCCCATAAAAATGTGCTTGTTGATTGCCGATTGGCTGACGGCGAAGCCACTTAAGTGCTAATATTTCTACTCTCCCGGCTGGCTGGGTTATTAAAGTTAAGCCAGCCCCATTGTCGGAGGCTTCTTTAACTTTCATGGGGGATTTACGGGCTCGGCATTAAATTGACAGCTCATTCCCCTGGTATCTTTCAGGAGATGATCAATAAAGTCAATCCTTAGCAGCCAATTGACAGGTCTTCTAGGCGACCTCGTTTTTTCTTTTATCCGTGTTTCGCTTTCTCGCATATCTTTAAGAAGAAAACTGTGTTTTTTTATCACTCTTGTTTATGCCGCAAACAAAAGAAGAAAGATGAAAATGATTTTCAAAATCATTCGTGTGTAAAAATGGCAAGCAAGTAGAGACATTGGCTTAATGGATTTCATCCGTACCGACAAAAGCGGGCTATATACAAAAAAAAAAAAGAACAAATTGCGGCCAAAAGGCGCGGTGGAAAAATGGAAATATGAGGAGGTTTGAGGGGTGACTGAAACTCGTCGCATGGAAAATCCATTTATCAAAAACGACGGCCAAAGAAAACCGCAAACGCATCGCACAATTTGACGGCAAACAAGCAACAATAACAAGAAACAAATGATTTAAATTAATCCACTTAAGGCCACTTAAATCCCCGATTCTAGGGTTCCCAAAATGTATGCTATATAATTCCCACGCTGCCACCCTCAGCAGCCCACACTCTCGTATATATTCATATATCCCTGTACATATGCAGGAATTATCCCGTGGAGGAGTGTAAAATGTCAAACGTTGGGAGTCGTGTGGCGTTGGGGACCTTTGTCCGGCATGGAAAGGCATGAAATGAATGCAAAGAAAAAAACATCAGTAATAATGGGGAAAATGTGTAAACATTCAATGGCATATTGACCGAAGTGGGATGTGCACTTTAAAGGTGATTCCCAGCGGCGCTACGATATGTGTACTGCCGGATAATGAAGTGGAAATCGAGGCGAATCAATCCTTTTGTAATTCTTTATTCAATATTAAAGTGCTCTTTATTGTAAACTTATGTTAAATGATGTCCTTGTTATATAGAAATCAATTTTAATTAACTTACAATAATTATCAGCAAATAAATAAATATTAATGAAGAGTTGTAAAATGTACAATTTAACGAAGAGTTTAAATATGCAATTGTGCTATAAAAATATATGTAACTCAGTATTCATTTTTATACGAGACTTTAAGCGCACTTTTTTGGAATGCATGTGTGAGTGCTTTGACTGTTTTAGAAGGTAAACAATTTAATGACACATAAAAGAGAAAACAAACTTTAGCTATAATAAAGTTAATATATTACTTTATGATATTAAAATCCTTTTCCAGGCAAGGCATTCGATTTCCCTATTTCGTGTGCTCCGATAATCAACTGATTTAAATTTCTAAGGCTATAAAAACATAATCTATTACATTTCCGGTTACAAACCAGGAGAAATTCATTCCCCCTAAAGGGTATTTTTGCCCACAAATAAGTGGGCGACATATTGAAAAAGGAAGCCGTAGGAAAAAATATTTCGCAATTTCAATATAAAGCCTGGCGGCATGCTATGGCGGCTAAGGACAATCGTGGGCGGCGGCACGCCTCCAAATGTGGGTCAAACTCTCACACACACAGACACATACAATCCTGTGGAAGTGTTGTTGTTCGAGTGGGAGTGGGCGAAAAAGAGGGGGCCCGTGAGGAAGGTTGTCAACGTTACGGACGACCCCAAGCCGACCCGCTTTTGGCCAAGTCGCCGGCAACAGAAGTGGCAATAAAAAAAATACAATCGCGTCCTGCATATGCTGGACCTCATGTAGGCGGCAACCCTGGCACTGCCGGGGTTGCTGTGGTTGGTCACCGGCAGGGCTTTAAAATCGACGTTATCGTCCCAGCGGGGTTTTTTGGTTGTTTCTGATTTCTATGCCTCTTGTCAGAGCTTCCAAGGGTATATGTTTTTGAAGGGGTTTAAACTTTAAAGCGAAGAATCCATCGAAGGTTTTCCTAAATTAGTAGCAGATTTCTATAGGTTAACGTGTTTGTGATATATGTATGTATTTACTTTAAAACATTTTAGTTAGGGGGTGCTACAGGTAAAACTAAGGCTATTACAAATTAAAAACCGGACTAAAGTGTTAGGTTAAAAAATTGTAATTTGTATTTAAAAAATCATTGCATACTTCAAGACGCCCTGTTAAATGTTTTAATAACTCCTAGTGATTTTTGAAGCTTTTAAAAGCTTAAGAAATGGGCCAAAAGTAGTGTTAAACAATTTTAAGTCGTATTTTTTTTAATTTTATACATTCTTTATTAATTGAGTAGTGCACTGTTACATTGTTGAAATAAAGGACACTAAAATTGGGACTTCAAAAATTGATTTGCATGCTTTTAAACACCTTTTTTAAACCCCTAATGGGTTTTTAAGCACTCTACATTGTCTCAGTTTAAGATATAAATAGGTTTCCTTGTTAAATTAAAAAAAATCATCAGGTTTCTTAAACCCAATAGTTATTCCCTGGCTTAAAGTTCCGATTTAACATATTTTTAACAGATTTTATTCTTCCGATCTTATTTTTTTCTGTTGTGGCTTAACCGTTTATAGTGTCGACATTTTATTGCTGCATCCTTGCAGTTTTTATGGACCCTTCCGAACACATGCCTTCGTCCAACAATTTTCCCCCTTTTCCTGCTTCCGTAATTTTCCCCCCACCCGTCTCTGTCTGGCACGCCTATACAATGAACCCGCATACATTGGTGTATCTGTGCACATGAGTATGTGTATTTATCGATGTGTGTGTGTGTGTGTGTTGGTATTGCGTGTGTTTTTGCGGTCTTTCACACATACTCTTGCAAATTTGTTATTTACAGTTATTTTAGTGCATTGTGCGGCCGTCGGAAGTGGAAATGAAGGAAGTAGCAGGGATCGGATCCAGAGCGTGTTTAAAAAAAGGATATAAACACACACATTTCAACAGAGAAAAAATCGTTACTTTTTTATATATTTTAAATACTCTAAAACGCCACAGAAATTTCTATGAAATTTGAAATCAGTTAAAAGGCAGTCAAAAAGTAAGCAATGCAAAATTTAGGAAGCATAACTACTTTTGGACATTTTTTTTTTACATTTATTTACATTTATAAAAACTCACCAACAAAACAATTATTGGAAATTGAAAATAATTATTTTAGGGTTTCTTGTTATATTAATTATTTAATTTCTAATATTTTCCATTATTATCTTGAACATTATTTTTTTCTCCGTGAATATACACCATCGTAAACATTCAAGAACACATTTTGCTTTTGCACAAGGAGCTTTTTGCATATAGCAATATGCTATGTGCAGGCCGCACATATCTTTCAAGGTAAATTTTCCCAGTTCAAAGGAAAGAAATATTCGACAAAAGCAACAACAATAACAAGGGGGAAATCTCAGCAAACGGCGCCCAGGAAAATGTCAAAGTAAAATAAGTGTGAGGAAAATAAGGAAAAATCGGTAGTAATAGGATAAGAAGTGAAGAAGGCACTGGGCAACCTTATTCGATTGCAGAAAAAAAGGCAAACCGAAAGAAGCAGCCACACATGGCTCCTTCTTCTCGGAGAGGGAAATCCATATGCTTTTCTCCGGACATTGATTTCTGGATGCCATGTGCTTCACAGCAATTTGACCGTTTTTTTCTGTTAGTTTTTATTTTGTGGTAGGAAATACCCGTATAAAATCAGATCTGTGAGGTACTCTACGAAGCCAAGAAATTGTATTTATTGAGTTGTATCTAAGCAGCATTTGACTCATTAAGGTATTGCCACAAAGACAAGAAATAAAGTTATATACATATAGCTCAAATACATCCAACCCAGGACGCAATGTAAAGCTCGTTAAGCTAAACGAAAGAGATAATCGAATGGAATTTTTTACTGCGTGTGCTGAGGGTTTCTATTTTATATTAGATAACTTGAGTATTGAAAATGGAGATAAAAGAGGCAGGCGACTGCTGATATCGTAGTTGGACATGATAAGTGCCCGGCTATAGATAGCAATTTAAATGAGCAGCCAATTTAGATAAAGTGATTGATTGACCTTTTAGTTAACCTTTCGTAGCTTATCAAAGGCATTCCTTTCACTAAAATATAAATAAACCAGCAAAGCGTACTGAATGAAATGTGTTTTTTTTTCTGTCTGCGCCCACACAAATATTGGCTGTTCAATGCGTAAATGTGCGAACTCAATAATTCGATTCAATTTCTGGCAATTTTCACCTCCCTTCGACCGCAACCAAAATTTCCATAGCTCTGCAACCGTGATATTTCACACCCAACAAAAAATTGGTTTGCCTGGGGTAAACCCAATAATTTCTATTTGTAAACATATTAAATGCCAAATTGGCGATTATTTTAATGAACTTTTTAATTTAAAAGCAAATAATTGACCCCCAGCGATGTTTTATATTCGATTGTTACTTTATTTATTGCAAAGGGCACAGTGCCTTATTGCGTGAGGGTGTGAAAGTATTTCCCAAATTTATTTCGAACTGATTGATTGGGTGGCACAATTTTCCGCAACAATTGACAGTTTTATGGAGATGAAAAACAGCCTGGAAATTTGCATAAATTATGCAAAAGGCATGACCAAAGTTAGTATATTATGGAATTGCGCAAAAATATGCTTGAATAAGTTAATAATAGAGAGCAAGTAAATTATATAAAATGTATACTTATTTATAAATTATTCAGAGCGATAAAATTCATATCCTTTCGAATAAGTAAATAATTGATTTGGTTTGTCTTTGGCCCTTTAAGGCAATTTAATTTTCTGTTTATTATTACTATTACCAATTGTCTCAGCTTCTGGATTCTGGATAGATATTCTGTTTATAATTAAATTCCCGCAATGCCCTTCCATTTATCTACTGCTTCTTAAATAGGACGCAGTTATGGAAGCCCAAACTTGATGTTGATTTTTCATTTAATCCTCAGAAGACATATCCAAGCTTCCTCCGCCTGCCTTGATCCTGCAAACTCCCATCTAAGCCCTCAATTGTGGGCATTGTCATGGCCCCATCATCATCATCATCATCGTGGGGCAAACATCAGTTTGAAATCATAACAGGAAGTAGAGCCGACCACAAGGCAGGCAGGGCTTCCTAAAAAGTGGACCAAACCCGAACACATCCCACCTTGTCCTGCTGACCCGCCCAATTAAGTCACCACCTTGCTATTTGCTACGTGCCTTCCTCTGCCACGCCGTCGGCTTCCTCTGAAGTCCGTCCGTTCACCGGCCTCCTGTCCCATAATAAGCCCATATAAGCTGCTCTTAAACCCTTCCAGTGGCCGTAGTCGCTTTTAATACAAATTTGCCCGGGTGTGTGTACTCTCAAAAGCCAATTACGTGCCTCAAATGAAGACCGATTATGGGGGAGGAGAAGCAGAAGCAGAAGCAGTCCAGGAAATAGGAGCTAAAACTGGTCGTAACATTTATAAGATCACGTGCTCAATTATTAAGCCACTAAATAAATAAATAGCGGTGCCACTGACACGTGCCGCATCCACCGAAATCGGCCTTCACACCCTCCATCCTCCAAACTCGCACATTCCCTGACAGTTATGCCAGGGTCCGTCCGTATAATAAACTTTACCAAGCACACCCAGACCCACACACACTGAAACCCAGTAAAATATATAAAAAGAATTTCATTCATGGGCTCATTACTCATACGCAGCGTTGGCGGGTTCCCTCGTTCCTTCAATGACGACGGCAACGTTTTGTGGCTTCCGCAGTTTAATTAATCACAAGGATAGCTAATAACCTGATGTAATGGACAAAGAAGTAGATTATTAAGGGAAACTTTAATAGTTCATTTAGGCTTATGGGTTCATTACCATAAACTGTCCGGAAGGAAGTATGAATTCATAATTTTTGTCACTATAGAGTAGAGTCTTTGGGCTTAATTATTTTATTTAATAAGTTGCAGGTTGCCTTTGTTTATAGTTTGGACTTAAAACTAATGTTTTAGTACTTCAATTCCTGCTTTTTTTTACCACGAACATAGCTACATATTTTTTGTTCACCATGTCTTGTGGTAAAAAAAATTCAATTGGCTTATAATACCACCTGGCCAGGCTTTGTGCACACTTTTCTTTCGGCCATAATTTATTCCCCCCAAGGTGTTGCGACCTCGTTTATATTGGGGGGATGATAAAAATCGCGCAATTAGCCGGCGTTGATTTTTGCACACAGGACGCAGAGCGACGCAAAATCACATACACTTTTATAGGAGCCGTCGGTGTGCGCTCCTATATATATAGTATACAATATATATATATATAGAACTAGAACAGTGCCCGCTCTGCGATCCTATGTAGGTCTAATTTACGAGCAGGGCGCAAAAATAATTTACTCACCGAACGCCAGAGGGGCTGACAATGGG
This sequence comes from Drosophila aff. chauvacae BK-2020, assembly GCA_018903765.1. Taxonomy (NCBI): domain Eukaryota; kingdom Metazoa; phylum Arthropoda; class Insecta; order Diptera; family Drosophilidae; genus Drosophila; species Drosophila aff. chauvacae BK-2020. The sequence continues at coordinate 11,130,864 of JAEIGO010000058.1, forward strand.
AATGGGGAGCGTTTAAACGAAGGTGCAAATTAAATCAACATGCATATCCGTTTGACACCGTTTCCCAAAGGCTGCACTTGGGGGGGTAGCCTTCCCTAAAAGGAATAGTATAGCAGGGGGTCGTTGTATATTGCCAGGGGTTTTGGCCCTAATGGAGGTGACTAACGGGGGCCTCTACAAAATGGCGTACACATTGCAAATGACCGAAAAAGAAGAGCAAAAAAATAGGCGAAAGCAAATTTGGTGGAGCGCAGGGGAAATGGAAAATGGGAAAAGTTTTGGTCATGTGTTGTGCCTGTGTGTGTGTACGCTAACCTTGTTTAAAATCTGGGACGCATAGATATACAATACATACATAGAGTAGGTAACAGGCGAAGGCATCGAAAGCAGCAACAACATTAAAGACGATAACAACTTTTCGGCAACCAAACCAGGCACAGAGAAAAAAGATTTAAATTATTAAATATGAATTCAATTACATTTTTAAAAATTATGAATTAATACAATTTTTTTAAACACAAAATGTTTAAAAATAAAAAAAGAAATACAAAACCAACAGTAAATGCACCATGCTTTAAGGGGTTCCCTATAAAGTATTCACTTTCTTTAATTTTAAAGTTTTATCCAAACTTTTAAAAGTAAAAAAACAAAGCGATTAACTTTTAATGAAATTACTATGTATCTAATTTTTTATCATCTCAAAATATTTAAACCAATTCTTCCATATCGCTAAATATTATAACTTTAGTTTGTAATGTCCAAGTTAATAACTTAATCTTAAATTCTTGACTGTGTAGTTAGCATATGGAACTGCTTTGCCCAAGGGATATATAAACTGCACTCAAAGGGATTTTGCTGTGGTTTCCAAGAAAAACAAGAAAACTGCATTAAGGCTTCCTGAACAACAACAAAAAAATCACAATGTAAAACAAAATGCAGGCAAATATGGGTGGTAATAAAACAAGGGATATAAAAGGAGGGTTGCATTGGCTCTGTTTACTCAAACTGACGGGAAACCCATTGTCTGCCACAAGCGGTGATCCAGGAGCCATCATTGGGCGATGCCTTGTTAGGCATCGACTATAAAAAGTTATAGAAACTTTAATAATAAGGGGAAAAATATAACATTTTTAGCTTAAATAGTAAGCATTCATTTTTATTATACCAATATATTTGGTAATTTAAACATTAAGAAATACAATATATAAAAATAATTAATCGTATATATTTATTTGTTATTATTTTAAGCCTAATTATATGTTGTATATTAATATCATATTTATATATTTTTCTCATTTTAGGTAAGGCAATTAGAAAGTCAAAGAGTGAAAACAATTACAACAATAAATGCACAAAATGGTGCAATGTGTAAGCCGTAAAAAGGTAATCATTTGCTTTTATTAAGCTTTAAAAAACTAACACAGAACTATTATTAAAAGGAAATAAACTTAGCCTGTCCCTTAACCATATTTTTTAAATATTTGAGAATATTAGGCATCATATTCAGATTAAGTGCACATCTCATACACATTCCTTCTCCAAAATGTGTAAGGTTACATAATATTGCCCCTTGCCCATCCACATACTCTTTGTAAATAAGCAACTAACTTGGTTAATAGCCAACACCAGGTTAATGGCAACAAAAGGCCAAAAAGAGTTGACAAGAATTTTGCCTGCACATGTGCTTCAAAAAATAAGGGAAAAGTGAAAAGTGAAAAGAGTGAAAAGTCGCGACGAAGGGAACTAAGTGGTGATGATGACGACGTGAGCGCTTGACACTCGCTTAAATAAAATATTTTTTAATTAAAAATATTTTACCTGCAAAGTAGAAAAAAAACCTACCGACCGAGGGGAAATAAAAAAAAAAAGCGAGAAGCGTCGACACAATTTTCCTCTTTGCGCTCGCATAAATAAATGCAACCACGCACAAGAACAACGACATCAACAGCAAAATAACAACAAATAACACCAGCAAAAGATGCCATCCACAACAACAACAGCATTAACAACACACAGAGAACAATTTTTAATTATATGAAATTTATTTTAGATTTTTTATTTGTTAAAGCATTATAAAAACAGATATAAATATAAAGAAGAAGTCAAGATTTCGAATCTCGCAACCCTACTAAAAATATTAAAATTATATTATTAATTTTTGTTAAGAAATAGAAATAATATTAATATTGTTTATTAAAAAATTATTTTAAAATTTAAATCTTGATATTTAAATAGACAAAGAACTGTGGCGTATACGCGATTCTATTTATACTGTTTTTTGCTAATAATCGCGTATATGCCGTGTTTTTTCGTTTCTAGCCTAAAATCGATACCTGATCATCAATATTTAAAATATATTTGAATACAAATATATATTTTCCCATAACTTATAATATTTTCAACACAAAAGAGCTATTTTTTACTATTTTACTTCGCGACTTAAAGTTTTTTTTCTCGTTTTTAGCACTAATTCGATAACTTATATATTATATTAATATCGATACGTTCAATATAAATTTCCCATTTTTCTTCCTCCGTATAATATTTCCTTGCTGTGCAGCAACAACTACAACGATAACTAAAACAACAGCAAGTAAAAAACAACAACAACATAAAGAGCAATTTAACAACAAAGACACGTGCCAAATGGGCAAGAGGGAGCGAAGGCGACGGCGGCTACGGCGCCGGCGGGTGAAATAAGGAAAAGTGTCAGGGGCTTGGAGAAAGGAAGGGGAAACGGTGGAGAAATGGGGGCGGGACACAGTGGGTCAGCGAAATGAAAATAAGCCGCGGGCGTAAATATAAATAAATGACAGGCGGCAAAAGGGAGCCTGCGGCCGCAGGAACAAGAGAGACGAGCGAAGCGGTAAATGAAGAGGGGCGTGAGGCAATAATTAAACCGATACGCAAACAATTGAACTGTGGGTGGCGCCTTAAGGTCATCGAGACCGCAATGACAGCGGTAAACAAAAAGCAACAAAGAGCAAAAAGGTCAGGACAGGTGAGGTAAATGAGAGAAGGCAGAGCAAGGTGTGCGTGCGCGTCAGGTGGACAGAATGGGTTTTAAAGAGAATATTAATCAGAGGGTATTTTCACATCCCGACGACTTTAAAATGCTCTATCAGAATTGAATTTTTCTATAATATAATACATATTTTAGATAATTAAAATATATATTTTATATGAAATAATATTATATTATTAACATATTTATTATAATTCGTTGAATAAATACAAAAAAATTACGCAACAACTTAATAAGATGTAACGAATTTCATGACTTTTCCCTCAGTTATAATCCCAAATTGGCCATTTTGTGGAAATATAATAGCTAATATTTACCTATCAAACGGAATAACTAAAGTGATTAATTTTTAAACCTCCACTATTATTAGACTCAACTTCAATCGATTTCCCAAAGACGCAAGTTGTCGTGACAAAAATAACCCTGACGTATACGATTTGGTTTATTTCCCCTTCCAAGTTCCATCAAATAATTTAAAGATACTGCAGTTAGTAAAGCATGTTGTTTATTGGTCATTACTCATACCTTATATATGTATCCTTTATCTCTCACAAGTACCGCGTATTCATAAGGACGAAGAACCAAACAACGGCGACACGTCGTTAAGCTGGTGAAGAAAAATTACAGAAATGATGGCGGACGAAGCTTAAACAAAAATGAAATGTATGAAATGAGAGTAAAGGAGCAGGACACGCCAGGAGCCGTCAGAGGGTCAAAAAAGGAGGAAGTGGGATCAGAGCAAGGACATGACACGTCATGCTGACAGTGGGCGGTGTTCGTTGGGGTTTTCTCTTCTATATATATATGTATATATATATATATATATATATGTACATGTGTCATCAGTAAACTTGATTGAGTAGAGAGAGGGAGGTCTAGGAGGGTGGTGACGGAGTCCGGGTCTTAGCACGACGACGTGCTAAATTTTGAGAGATGACCGAGGCTTCTGTTAAATTGTGCACGCCAGTTGGCCAGTTGACTGCTTCACAACGAAGTACGCTGAAAGAAAATAACAGAGAAAATATATCAAAATTATGAGACATACAATTCAAAGGTACCATAAAGTATTTACTTACCAAGTCTAATTTTGAAAAGTATTCTATATGAGCTCTTAAAAAAGTATTACTACTACATACTAATTAAAATAATATATTTCTATTGAAATCTATCTAATTTAAATTGATCTAATAGAATTTAATTTCGAAACATTTGTGCAGAATTGGATGATTAAAATGGGAGTTATTTAACAAAGAAGTAGAAACTTGATCTATCTCACTCGTTGGATGATTAAAATGGGAGTTATTTAACAAAGAAGTAGAAACTTGATCTATCTCACTCGTTCGCTCTCATTCTCACTCGTTTCCTCTAGGGTATGGATTGTTCGCTCTCAGTCTTGCTCATTCGCTCTCAGTCTCTCTTTTTTGCCTGTAAAGTCTCGCTTGTTCGCTCTCAGTCTCGTTGTTCCTCCCAGTCTCCCCCCGTTAGCTCCCAGTCTCTTTCTTAGTCTCGCTTCTTTAATTTAACACACAATAAAAGAGAATACTAGTTTCTCTCAGTGAAATGAAGGATGTCATGCCGTGAGCTTGTGTGGGCCGGGGCTTCGAGGGAAATGGACAGAACGAGCGAAATGAACACATCACAGCCGGGCCAAATGGGATATACAGCACTCCATGATAATCAGTTGTGGACACTTTCCCTCCAAACCAACGAGTTTGTGAGTGTGTGTTGCTGAACTTGAAATGAGGGGAAGTCCGAAGGACGGGCAGGAGGCAGACAGCCGATGGTAGAGAAGTTGGTCCGGCAGTTTTGCAGGCGGTAATATTTACTCACTGCTTATGCATATTCTGTTGGAAATTATCTGACCCCCAACAGGAAGTTACAGTTGGAAAAGCATTTTCAGCACACCAACACACATGGCTGGGCATTTTTTGTGGGGTGTCTGAGCTGTAAGCTTAGTAAATTAAATTTGTAGCTAACTTCAAAGTGATTAGGGATTTAGGGAGTGCTATTAAAACTCCTAAATAATTAAAAAGTTTACAATAAAATATTATATATTTTAAGATATACAGCAAATTCTTAAGTTTGTTATAATATATAATATAAAATATAACAAATTCTTCTCAATTTAGGTGCTAGCCTAAATGAATATAATCTTTTGCACAAAGTTCAAATAAACTTAGTCCTTGTGTTAAAATTACCACAACTCCAAGTTAAAATTATATAAAAACAATTAAAGGCTAAAGTTCACTGGACAAGCCGCAGAGTTTAGCAAAGCAGAAGCTTTGGGGGCATATAATTATTTTACTATGCCGTGCAGCTCTGGCCACACCTCCTTCTGAATGTGGTTAAAACTAAGTTGTCCTGGCATGAAATTCCACAAAATTCAGCAGAAGTTTTTAGATGCCAACTCAACGCCAAACCAAAAAAAAAAACCATCACCTTCCCTGGAGCAGCAATTCATTTCAACTCGTTTAAATCTCATGTGAAGTCCCCTCATTATTTTGTGTTTTTGCTCGTAAGCATTATTTTTCTGTCGCTTATGGGTAAGCTGCTAAGCTTTTGCTTACTGGCCCCCAAAGTGACATGGCCCTGTCCATTTTTGCCCAGTCACTGGGAGTTTCCGTCTGCCTGGATCCTTTGGGACCTGTCCCAAAGACCCAAAAAAAAAAATGCGGCACAAACACAACAAAGAAACGAAATGAAACGAACTTTAACTGGCACAAAATACACCTGTGACCCCGTTGCGAGACTACGACGACGACGACGCAGCAGGCAATGCAGACAAATCAGCACTGAAATTTAATTTGCATGAGCCACGTTCCACCGCTCTTCCACTTTTCGGCCAGAATGGGCGTCGGACCGGCCGGGCCAAGAGTCAACAAAGCGGAAACAACAAAGTTGGAAACCCAATTCGCATTTTCCCAGTCTCGGCGGAGGCTCAGGGTCCACCCGGTCTGCAGTTCGACTCGGCCCGGCTCTCGACTCCACTCGACCTGACTCGAGACTTGGCTCACGTGCAATCGCTTTATTTGATTTTCATTTTTGGGGCCAAACACAACGGCAACAGAAGCAACGTGGCACACAACAGTGGCACTGGCAATACCAAAAGTAGCGAAAATTTAAAGGGGCTTCTGGGGAAGTTTCTTATTTAAAAATACCCTTTAATAGGTTATATTATACACTTTAAGATACTCTTGAAATTTATTTTAAAACTGACCGACATTTATCAAAAGTATAAGAAAGAGACCCAAAATGAAATCAAGTGATGCTTGGTTGATTTATTTAAATTAAGGACATAATATGGCATATATCCCCGTAGGATTCCTTTTATGTTACTTAAGTGATTTAGGGTCAGCTTGCGAAGATTATGGGAATTTATGGCCAACACTTGGACCGACACGTGGCTGTAGAACTTTTCAAATTAAAAGGGAAGGAGAAGATCTTAGTTTGATTGATGTGCAAGATCCATCTAATCTTAAGTTTTTTAATTTTATTAACTTTTGTACTTAAGAACAGTGGATTGCTTACTTTTATTTTAATTTAATTTTCCATGCAATTTACTAGGAAGTAAATATTTTATTACCTCATGATTTAAGCCTTAAGTTGACCTTACTCTAAATATGGTTTCTTTATTATTCATTTATTAGCATAACTGAATTTTTATTTCATCTCAAAATATTAACTTAATAAGCTCAAGCAACTCAGCTGTGCAAATAAAGAATGTTCTAAGCTTTTATTAGGCAAATAAAAAGGGGGGCTATAAAAATGAGCAAACCCTCTAAAAAGAGCATGCCAAGATATGTAGTAACTAAGAGTTCCATTACCTTGTCCACGTGGGTGTGCTGTATGCCTATGTGTTTTTCGTGGCACACTTTTTTTCGGTAGAAGCCAAAGCTAAAGCCCAAGCCCAAGCCGGGTTGAACTGAGCCCCAGTCAGTGGCAGACATTTGCAATGGCCTCGCAGGGAAGCACTTGGGCGGCGGCAGTTAAGGCAAACATCCTGCCAGTCCTGCCACACTCCCCCCAGTCACCCTACCCCTGCGGTGGGTGCTAATGCACTTGCACTCGGTGCAAGCACATAATTCGCTGCCCTCGAGCACACATGCAAGAGCGGCCGACACTCGAGAGCCGCCACAAGTACAGTACGACCCAACACCCACTCGGAAAGGCCACCCCAGCCCCTCCCCCTGCCTCCTGCTCCTCTCACCTTTTCCGGCTTACAGTGGCTGCTAATTAAGCGGAACCCCAACGCTTCACTGCCCATAAACTATAAGGGCCAATAATGAGCAACGCGTGACGGCTGCGGGGGTTGAATGGAATATTTTTAATTGGAAATTTTTTATTGATGGCGAAAAATGAAAATAATTATGTGGGAAAGTGGGTGAGGATAATATAAAACCGCACTCGAGTGGTTTTATTAATAAAAGTTTAAACAAAAAAAAATTATATCAAGAGCAGAATACATTTTAAATTGTAGCTTCATATATACAATTATTAATTAATTCAGTTACTTATACATTGGTTAAGAGTACTGTATAAATATTTAGATTATATAAAGGAAATTGTTTATTTAAATTATATGTGCTCTTACATAAACTTATATTAATATATTTTTTTAATTTATAAGAATCATTTTCATTAAGGTATTTAATATTTAACAGCAGCAACGAAGTTTTAAAATGTTATACCGACTGCACCATTCATATATCTCTGAAAATTTCATAATTTATAATTAATAATTTGTTTAGTCTTATATAAAACACCTTAAATATTTAGAAACTAACTTTGTTTGTACACTAAAAAAACAATGGTTTATTTTCATAATTGAGGTTTGACTGTAGCCATCTGGTGCCTTGCTGTTGCTTTCGCTGGCAGTCATTAGAGAGGAAGAATGGGATTCCTTGGCCGCTGGCCATTGGGTGATTTCGTCACCAAGTTGAGGGATGAGGATGCTGCCCCAAAGGTGTTTTACACCACCACCCCACCCCTCTAAAACAGCTCTTTGTTGTTGTTGTCTTGTGTTGCACATTGCGCCTGTCGAGTGCCATTCATTTGCAGCTGCCCCTGGCCCTTGCTGCCGCCTTCTTGAGGTCATCGTGGCTTTCGTCACTTGCCTTGATGTTTGGGGGCACTTGGCTACAAAAAAAAACAAGAGAGATAGAAAGAGATAGAGAAGAAAAAGAGAGAGAGATAGAGAGAAGGAAGAAAAAGAGCGGAATATAATTTGCTTTAAGTGTGTTCAACGTTGGGTTTTTTGTGCTGAGCTTTCCTTATCTTTAGGGGGAATGTCTTATGGTTTTAAGTCGTATAATTTGTTGGAGCTTATTTACACATTAAATTAAAGTTAAATAATATACTAGAATAGTAGTATAAATATATAAATAAATAATAATAAATATATATAAATTTTGTGCCAAGCTTTTCCTATTTCTATATTTTATGGTCCGCTCAAAGTCGTAAATTATTAGCACTAAACCATTCCATAAATATCAAGCTAAAAGTGTCTTGTTTTTTATTTATTGGAAATGTATTTTGTGCCTTGCTTTTCCCTATCTTTTTATAGGTATCTTTGGGGCGTAACTTATTTGCGCTTTTGCCATTAAATAGTTGCATAAATATCCAGCTTAAAACGAGGCGTGCAAAATTAATAACACGAAGTTCCGAGCACGCACAACCAACGCAGAGGGAGAGGTTGAGGTTGAGGGAGAGCCTGACGGACCGCAGAGATAACACGCATACGCCATGGTGTACGTACGCATTGGAAGGCTATTCCTCCCCCAAAATACCATTGTTATTTCAGCAGCTGATGGGATAGTTGTTTTTGCATTTCCTGTAATCGACCATTTTTGGAACACACAACACATTTCCATAGTAATTCGCGTGGGGTGGAAATTTTCTTTTGTGGCTAGGGGAAAAACGAGTATTGCAACTGACAAAATTCATAAATGAACATTTCCTTAATGGCTGCAATTTCCCATCTATCGACTTCAAGGATATTCATATGCCGTCGTAACAGGATGCCGAAATGTGTGTTATATGCCAGCCAGCAGCCCGTATAATCGATATTCGATTTAAGTTGTTCATTTAATGACTATTACTGCTGCTGCTGCAACGATGCATATGCATTTAAGCCATATTCCAAGGCAAAAAAGTAATTGCAATTTATGTTAATGAACTTTATTTTCGCATCAAATGGCAACTGATACAGACACCCGAGATACATAAATACTCCCAAATAAAGGATGGAGATTAAGAACAGCAAGGTAGAAAGTTTTACGACACCGGAGGAGGATGATGATTGATTGTTAGTTTAGTAAATATTTCGCTTTGTTCCCTGCCCCGTGAAATTGAGCTTGAGATTGTTCATATGGAAATTAATTCCACAGAGCTTAGGGAGGGATAATTGATGGATGAAATAAGTGTGTTTGTTTTCATATTAAAGCCTCAAATAAACCAGCTTTGGTTTACCTTTGGGATTAATATGATTCTCTACAGTTTATACTTTGACAGTTGAGTTACCTGTAAAAAATGGTTTTAAATTATTCCTTTACTATGTGCATTCCTGGCCCGTTTCCCTCCTCACTTTTAATTGCCTTTTTTGCACTGAGGGCATAGTAAATTAGCGACTTAATGCCTTCGTCCTTTTTACGGCAGTAAGTCTTTAAAAACCTTTAGGTTTGAACTCGCTGCAAGCCCACTTAGTAATTCCCTTTGTTGGCCCATCTAGGATAAGACACAAACATTTATTCGCAGGATCAAACTGGCTGCACATGAGATTGGGCTTGTGGCCTGAACCGAGTAAAGTAAACTTAACTCGATGATGGCTCCTTGGCATGCAATTTCCACGAAGCCCCGGCTAAAACTTATTCAAGGCATTGGCCCGGCTATCGATGACAGGTCGAAAGTATCATCAGAGGGTTAAGGGAGCAATGAGGGGGGAAGCCAAGGACACATGCGTCATCAGCATTATACTTACACTTGAACGCACCCAAAAAAGGAGACCATTACGAGGGGTCAGTATCCTTTTAAGGTATCCCAAAGTTGGAATACTCTAGGGAAAACTCCAGGGAAAGTTTTAATGAAATCGTAAGAAAACAAAATTTAAAAAAAGGAACAATAGAAAATAATGAAAGTTCAAGTTCTTAGCATTTTAAATTTAATATAATTAGATATATAAATTTAAGAAATTCTACAACAATGTTAGATCGTTCTAAAATTAAATTAAGCTTGCAGTCTGCTAAACAAAATTAGCCTCTTAAAACCTAAAATACATATAAATTCTCGTTTAAAATTAATGAACTATTTGAAAGCCTTGAAAACTATATGCTTTTCCTTACTCAAGAAGCTGTTACATTTCCCAGATTTACCATTAATCGCAATGTGATAATAAATCACACACCAAAAGGTGAATTCACCTTGGACAGAAGAGTAAAGAAAGCGTGTTCAAGTCATAAAATAAAATAAAAGAAAAAAAGAAAAGAAAATGAAAACTAGAGAATGATAGTTGGGGCTTCAGGAAAATGGGGATCCATTAACACGATTGCTCTGACCCCCCACTCTCTCGCTGGCATCATTTATCATGCTACAATTTATCAGGCAGCTAGATTTAAGAGTTGAGCTCCAAGGAAATGCATATACTAAACGCAACTTTATGAAATATTATATTATATATGTATTTTATTCATATTTCCCTGTGATTTTTGCAGAGTTTACAACGAAAAGTTTTGGTGAAAAGTGAGCTTCGGCAAATATCAACAGCTGGGTGAAGCAAATCATAAGTAAACACAAAGGACCAGGACAGGACAGGACAGCCAGGCCAGACCGCACAGGACGAAGGATAAATGCGGTAGTTGCCATGAGAGCGGCCTCGGGTGTTGACCAGGAGTAGTGAAGAGGGCTCCCGGGGAAGAGCAGCTGCTGCTGCAGCTATCCAAACAGCAGAGCAACGAGCAACAAGCAACATCGAGGTGGGCAACAATAAGAACCGCCACAGACAGCCAGCAACAGCAGCACTCGCAATCAAATCAAATTCAAAGATGCAAATTACAATTTGCATACAAATGCATGCGGACACAACGAGCGACATCAGCACAAACACAAGCCACGCAAATTGTTGCTATCAAATGCTATAAAATTGCACAGAATAATTGTAGAAGCCGGAGCACTCTTTCGGAAAACATATCACTGAGCAGCAGCAGCAGCGAGCGGGGCGTTGTTGGGCCGCAAAACGCCATCCTCCTGCCCACCACCCAACTTCCTCAACATGATCAAGGGCATTTTAATACAGCGCAAGAGCCAGGAGGATGCCAGCTACACCAAGCAGCTCAAGATGGAGCATGCCGACCTGGTCGCCGAGATGCAGACCGTCGAGAGCCTGCCTACCCACGAGCGACTCCAGCTGGCCAGATTGTAAGTTAAAGATATATTTGAGGAGGATTTAAATTATTTAAAGTTATAAAAAATAGCATATTCTTTCAATATAGAATGTACAAATTTACTACAATTAATCCCATAGTTTTTTATCATCATTTTGAAGCCTTTTGCTTTCATTTTTAATTATTTAATTTGAAATCTACAGATTTTTCTATATTTAAAAAGAGTTTTAATGAGACTAAAGACTTTCCTTTATGTTACTTAATTCACATTTAAATACAATCTAAATCAATTAAAGTAAATCAGCTTTGAAGCCTCCAAAGTAAAGCCTTAATTTGCACACATTTTCCAATGTAAATGAACTCTCAACTTCCGCTGGCTCTTGCCCTTGTCCTGTGAGACCTATCAAATATCCGTAACTAATATCTAAAAACTTAATCTCTCTTCCTATTTAATATCCCAATTAGACGTCGTGGCCAGCAGCTTAAGTTGGCTCGACAGAAGGAAAAGGAGTGGGCCAAGCTGCAGCGGGCGAAGGGCAACACGGCTAGCGGCGGTAGCGGAACCGGAAGCGGATCACTCGGCAGCAGTCTGCTGAACGGCAACCATGGGGATACTACGCATCACTTCCGGCATGCCAACGGTTCGGGAACGCTGAGCGGAAGGCGGCACATATCCTTCGAGAACAGTGTGGTGCTGCTGGAGGCTGCCTCCAGGAACGATATGCCCGAGGTGGCGGCCCTCCTGCAGCACGGAATTACGCCGGATGCGGCCAACGAGGACGGACTGACGGCAATGCATCAGGCGTGCATTGATAACAACGTGGAGATGCTGCAGCTCCTGCTCGAGTATGGGGCAAATGTGGATGCTCAGGACAGTGATAAGTGGACGCCCCTGCATGCGGCGGCCACCTGCGGCCACCTGGAGCTGGTGCGCATCCTCATCCGGCACGGAGCCAATCTGCTGGCCGTTAACACCGATGGCAATATGCCCTATGACCTGTGCGACGATGAGAACACATTGGATTTCATCGAGGGCGAGATGGCGCAGCGGGGCGTTACCCAGGAGCTGATCGATGAGACGCGCTCCTCCACGGAACGGATTATGCTGCGCGACCTCATGGAGCTGGCCCGCACCGGTGGGGATCTGGAGGAGCCCGACTACCAGTGCGCCACACCAGTAAGTGGCATGCATTGCATCTTGATTTTCACACAAAACAGATTAACCCAGCAGTGCTGTAAATAACTTTTGATTTATCTCTATTGTTCGTTCGTTCAGCTGCACATAGCCGCCGCCAATGGATATGTCCGTGTGGTGGAGTTTTTGCTGGAACAGCATGTCAACGTGGATGCCATGGACAAGGATCTGTGGACGCCAGTGCATGCCGCCGCCTGCTGGGGACATGTGAGTGAAATGATCTGCAAACAATGGAATAAATTAAAATATATTTTCATGTATATTTTCTCTTGCAGCTGGAGGTGCTGGAGATGCTGGCCCAATGTGGTGCTGATTTAAATGTTCGCAACAAGGACGATGAGACGCCCTCAGGTGAGAATACGTATGTGAAAAGGTTGCGGGAATAAAGCCACGTGCAGGATACATCCTTGGTGAAAGAAATGAACATGCATATAAAATTGAGCAATAAATTATCGTGAATGCTATTATGGAAAGGTTGTAAATCGTTTTATGCGAAGGCTTGTTAGGTGGCTATAAGGCTTTATAGGGAATGAAATATTTTTCTTTAATATATCTATTATTAATATTTAATATTTTATAGACATTTGTGAAGATCCCGAGATCAGGGAGCGAATTGAGCAACTGAAAACGGAGCAGGAGAGCAAACGACTGGCCGAAGCGCAGCGACGGCGTGTGCGGCGCTCACAGAGCAACAACACCAGGTTACTTTTGCTTTTTAAAATATCAAAAAAATAGATATTTAATAAATATTTTGCTCTTACTCAAAAACAGAGCCCAATCAGTGCGTCGTACCAGCTTGCGTGACAAAACGCTGACAACCAAAAAGGATGCCGTCGAGGAGACGCGTCTTCGCCTGCAGGCCCAGGAGGCGACGGCTTCTTCGGAGGCGCCCTCCTCCGCCGCCGGAGATCCGCTCACCAATGGCTATAATGGCTACAATGGCAACAATAACGGCGAGAAGCGTCCCTCGACCGGCAGTTCCAATGGCCAGCTACTATTGCCGCACTCCAAGTCCGCCGATGCGCTGGATAATGCTATGATAACATCATCCGCCGCATTGACGGCCACCGCCACACATTCCTATCAGCCGCGTCGTCCGCCAGATGGCCGGGAAAACGATGAGCTGCTCCGCCTTAAGGCCGCCGGTGGTGGGGCCGTTTCCGATATGCAGCGGGCCACTTCAGCGGCGGCTGTTATACTCACCGAAAAGGGTACAGCGGCTAGTGCCGAGGCCGTGCAAATCCAGTCGTCCAAGGAAGCTGCCAATGGGAAGATCAATGTCCAGGTCACCGTCCTTGTGGGTGAGTTCAAACGTGGCCACGTGTCAGGCTTGCTTCCGCTTTTCCCTATTCCTACCCCACCACCACCCAACCACCCAGCCACCCATTCATTCAGTCATCCGTCCGCCTCACTGGGCTCCCAAGAAGCGTCAACGTATCACGGAGAGTCCTGCTTAAGCGCCATTCTGTCCCCGTGTCAATGTCAATGTTTAATGTTTATTTAACGACTCTACTAAAATGGAAATGAAAATACTTCCAACAAGCAAACACGCCGCTAACAAAGCATGAGTAGAGAGATCGACTAGAGGATGTGCTGTAGGGAATACGGAAAAGTTGTTGGGAATAATGTACAAGTTTCTCGTAAATGGGAAAATTTCCTAAAAAGGAGATAGGGAATGAGAATTAGAATTCTCATTTGGTTTTCTCAAATGAATATATTTATACAAGCTACGTAACAGATAAAAGCCCAAGAATACGAAAGCTATCTGTTTTATTTTAATTTGTTTTGTAACTTACCAATATTGTTTTGTTCTTGTTGGGAGTGTCCTCTCTTGGCCTTTTTTTAGACATTTTCAAAATCAAAAACTACTCAATTTATAATTTTAAATATTTGTAGAACTTTTTAAATTTGTATTATGGGTTCCAAAGTCATTTCTACACGCTTAATCTTATTTTATATTTTGAATTTAGTTTTAAAATATTTTGAATACAAATTTATTAGTTTGCATTTAATTGATCACAACTGTGCCAAAAATGCATTAAATTCAATACGGAAAGCTTGCCTTTCTTAGTTTTTATTAGATTAATAAATCTGCTTCACTGCGTTTCAGGCTTTTTACTAAACTTAAAATACCTCTTAAGGGTATACCAAAATTTCATTGTGTGGAGTAACTTTTCCTATTATGGTTATCTTTTCGAAAATCGAAGGCGAAAGTTTGACTTAACCGGACATTGAGCAAATCGATTGATAAAATAAATGCATGCCTAGAACTGAAAGAGTAACAAACAGCAGCATGTAACATCCATCCATGTAACTAACCACTACATTTTTCTTGGTCAAGGGGTATTCGTAAGACTTAACTGTGGGGCGAAAAAGAGAAAGGAAAAAGTTAAATAACATTTGCTTGTTTCTGTTTCATTCTATATATATATTTTGTTTTTTTTGTGCCTTGTCGTTGTTGTGCCTCGTTTCGCCCGTTCTGTGTCGTCTGCCTGCCTGCCCGCCTCGCATCCTCATCATCAACAACAAACAACAACAATAAAAAACACACACCAACCAACCACACACACAAAAACACACACCAACACCACATCCAGACACCAACAGCACGCACCATCATCAGCAACATCTCCAGCAACAACAACAGCAGCAGCTCCAGCAACATGCGCTCATGCTGCAGCAACAACAACAACAACAACTACAGCAGCAACATGTTGCCCTCGACGGCTATGGTGCAACATTGTCCAATTTGAAAAAGCAGCGCTCGCTTTCACGCACCGCCAATGTACTCAATAATTTCGAATTGTCATCCCAACAACAACAAGCAACAAGCAATGCCAATAATCCAATTCTAGCTCCAACTGCTCCAATTAATGGTTCTGTTTTAGGAGCCGGCGGTAGCAGCAGCGGCAACAACAACAATAACAACAATCTAAACACCAGCAACAACAATAATAACAACAATGGCAACGGCAGTAACGGTTCAGCACGAGCAGAGTTGCCAGACTTCAGGGTGACCGGCGACCCAGCGACCAGAGTTGCCATACTTCACGGTGACCAGCGACCAGAGTTGCCATACCCAGCGAGCAGTTCGGTGAACAAGTTCAGTGGCATCACCGGAGATGTGGTCAGCGACAGCACCACTTCCGGTCGCAGGTGCTGTGTCCTGATGTGAGAGAGAGAGAGAGAGAGATAGAGATATATATAGAGCATTATATACATGGGATTGTGTAAGCAAGAAAAAAGTGTCTTTTTTTAGTAATTAGCCGAATTCAGTGAGAAAACGTTGAATGTTACAAACAAGAGAAAGAGAGAGAGAGAGAAAAAACGTTGAAAGAATTGCATGTTATTCAACAAATTGGGGGTTCAATTCTTCTGAGCTCCCCGAAAGAACGGCTCAAAGTCGTTTCCAGTCGTTGTTTCCTAGCAAAACACACACACACCACACACTACACAACAGATTATACGATACAAATTTATATAGAAATATACAAGTACCATATGTATACACTCTGAAGTTTAACAACAAAATAAATGTGAGCAGTTTACCTTAGTTTATGTTTAATGTAAAGGCAAAATCAAAAAGCATAACATAAAAAACTATCAAAAATATGATAAGACAAGAAAATATGTAAGAACTTTGTTTATTGATTGATTCGCTTGCGAGTGCATTGTGTGCGAGAGAGTGTGAAAACCAAAACAGGCAAAGTATTATGCAAAACAAGTATGAAATATTTAACTAAAATTATATTTACGATAGCGAAATTGTAGTTAAAACAATGTGACAGGCGACCGCAAAGCAATTTAACGAAATGCAAAGCACTTGAAGCAATTCCCCACTAAGAAGTTCTTGAATTGAAAGAATATCTTGCTCTGTCCCCGATCTGGATTTATATTTTGGAGCGCGATTTACTTGTGCTCTGCCTTTTGTGAGTTGAGTTTTGTTAAGTATGGATACAAAAACAAATTTGTATTATTTATGTAGCAACTATGTCTGTATATATACAACACAATTCCAAATGATTAAAAAAGAAAACAAAAACACAACGCGCAATTAGCAAATGAGACTTTTTTCGATTTAATAAATGTCAAGGCATTAGCTGAACGTTTTGTAAAAATAAACGAATGAAATAAGAAAAATTCCTACACGAAATAAGAGTGTTTTATTTAAAAAATGGCATCACAACACATGGCCTAAATGCAATATTTTGTGGGTTAAACATGAGTTCACCTTTTAAAATTCAAAATAAACGGTTTTTGGTAAAAGTATATTTTGGTATTTTCTAAATCAATGACAGTTTTAGGTTATTTTTATCTGCTGAAGTGCGGCCACACTGTCATTCTCATATTGTTTACATTTATTTTGTTTTTATTTTAAATGGAATCCTTGTCCAAATATCGTTATAGTTTGGTGGCAGGAGCTTTTGCTGCCGGTGGCAGCTTTTTGGAAAGTTACCAAGCCACCTTAGCGCCCAGAAACTGCTATATGTTTCCCAATCCTCGTACTTGGGTAAGTTCGTTCTGTTAGTTAACTAAATAATAGTTAACTTGATTAATTTTCAGAAACTATATTGATGCGGGCCGTACCCTTGGTTTTAATGCTGCTTTGCAATGTTAGCAATTTGCGCTGTTTCCTAAAAGCCCTGCAAATGACTGAACAAACATTGACTTGCGTTGTTCTAACCGCCGCCTCCAATTATGTCTTATCGGTGGGTGCTGTGCCCCTCTGCTGCTGTAGATTGTTATTAATTACACTTCAATAATAGTTTGTTTTAGGTGCACTGGTATATAGGGAGCCATTAACGGCAGTATCCGGCCTTGGTATATCACTTATATTGTCCGGCCTTTGGTTCCTTTGCGACGCCGGTGCTGTGGGAAGAAGTCAAAAGGAACCCGAGAAGGAGGATTAATTGTATTGAGACTGCAATGTTTGCACCAATCTTAATTTTGCCCCAAATTGCAATATAGGTAAATGAGCATCTCTCTCGCTCTCAAAATAAAATAAACAACATTTGTACTTTGTTGCAACAACAACATTTTTGATCTTTGAGAACAGAGAGCAAAAGATCGAGAAGCTGCGGCGCTGTTCTGAGCCATGAGTGAGAATAATGAGAGTAAATATTGGCGTTGAGTGGAAATATTGATTTGAACTCAAGAACTCAAGTTGCCCTGGAAAACTATTCCAACTAGTTTATTTACTTTTAAATGAAACGCTCGGTTCTTTTATCATTTTGTTTAATGTTGTATGTACCTGCAAATACATAGTTTTCATTTCATTTATAATGCACTTGCACTCACACCCACTGTTTCGTGTGCCTGCTGCTTCCACATAGTGTTATAATTACATCTATTATATTTCATCAAACGTGTTTTTTGTGTTTGTATATTCTTTTTTTCGGTTTGTGTTTCGTGTACAAGTTTGGCAAAAGAAAACAAAAAGGTGTTGAAGTATATTGGATAGAGCATGACAGTGCGGAGCACAAACTATATATAAATATATATATATATTTATCCATCGTTTATATATATAGGTAATAGTAATTATTTTATATTTGTTTTTAGAATCGTTTATTTTAATTGCTAAGACGTATAAATACTTTTTATGTTTCTCATTTCTCTCGACACATCTTGTAATTATCGCTTGTCAGCTTCAATGCAGCTAAAAACATGGATAAGTTATAGAGTGAAGTCGGGCGAGGAGGAGTTATGTACTTTTTGCTCTTTTTTTTCGTTCTTGCATTCGGTTGTTTGTTTTTTTTTGGGAGTTTTAGAAACCCGTAGAGCGAGCGCTTGCCTTCCTGTATATGTGTATCTTGTTGTAGTCCTTGTGTGTGTTTCTAACAACTATTTTGTTTTATTATTAATACATTATTTAAATAAACCATAATTAAGGGAAATATATTTGTAAGTTGTATTAAAAAATACGTGCAAATTGGTTTTCATCCGCTCCTTCCTTTTCTTTTGCTTTCCCTTTGCTTTCCACGGGATTCGTATTATTTTATTGTAGAATCCCATATATATTCTGGTTGAGAGTTTCTTTCCCTTTTCAACGTAACAATAATTGTACGTCTACGTGGCCATAGTTTGTTTTTTGTATGTTGATGATTGGTTTCGGTTGTTTTTGTGTATGGATTTTGAATGATGTTGATGTGGCTTGTTGTTTTGTTTTGTTTTTTTTTTTTTTTTCTGTTAATACGTATTGTTTTCTGCTCAGTTTTTATTCTCCAGTCCGAGGGGCATGCGCTGGGATTGATTTTGGCGGCTTATGTAGCCACCGCCCTGGTTGCCCGCTCCTCCGCGCCCACCACGGTCACCCATGGGTCTGCCACCACCGTAAGAGCCGTTGCCATTCCGCTGCTGGTTGACGCCACGCTGGCCCCGATAGCTTCCGCCGGAGGACTCGTAGCGGGACTCCTTATTGTAGGGCCCATTGCCCCCGCCGCCTCCACCGTTCTGGTAGTAGTTGTTTCCACCGCCGCCTCCATTGCCGGTATCATTGTTCCGGAAGTAGACGCCGCCGCCACCACCGGAATTGCGTCCGTTCTGGTTGGAGTTACCGTATTGACGCGAACGATAGTTTCCTCTGTCAACGCCGCCATTGCGCCGATCATCGCCGCGAGTGCCCTGATCACGATCGCGGTCCCCACCGCTGCGACGCTGGTAATTTCCAGAGTTACGACGGCCATCGCCCTGCGAGTTCCAATGGTTGTTTCCTCCCTCGTTGTCCGCATAACCTCCTCCTCCGTTTCCACCACCGCCGGCACTGTTGTCCCTGGGCGCGGCCCACTCCTGCTTGTGGCTGGTGTTGCTGCTGCTGCCGTTTGATGCTGCGCTGCTCATGGCATTCATCTCAGAGCTCCACTTAGTGGGCGGTGCCGGTGGCGTCGGCTCTCCTCCCTTGAGGACATTGGTAAGTGCAACAGTGGCAGCGGTGTTCGTGTCATTGTTGCGCCATTCATTGTTCTCCAACACCACATCGTTGCCAGTTCCACCAGCATTGGGAGCGGCATTCCCAGGCGACGGTTCATCCAGCTGCTGCTGCTGCTGCTGCTGAATTTGCTGTTGTTGCTGTTGCTTCAGCTGCTGCTGGATGCGCTGGTCGTAGGTAACCACTGGGCCGTCATATGGAAAGACTGAGGTCACATCTCCAGGCTGCATGCCAATTCCCTGAGGAGGGGGCTGCTGGGTCGGTAAACGTGGCATAATCAGCATGGTTGGGGGCTGCTGCTGCTGTTGCTGGCGCTGCTCGTGGATCAGGACCGGGGAGAAGAGTTGCTGCTGCTGCTGTTGCTGCTGCGGTGGAGGAGCCTGCTGCTGGGGCTTCGGCTGTTGCTGCTGCTGAGAGGGAAACGACTGATTGGTGAAGGTCAGCGTTTGTATGGCTTGCGGTGGTTCATCGACATGGTTCGGCTGCTGGGTATCAAACACCAATCCCTGATTGTTGGGAGGCGGCGGGGGTGCTAGGCCTTCAGGATTATCCAGTTCACTGTCCTGCAGAAAAAGGAAGCTTCCTGTGCCGCCCAATACCTCCGCCAAGGGACGCAGCTGTTGCATGAATTGCTGTTGCTGCTGCTGTGGTGTTTGTGCTGGCGCCTGCAGTCCTGGGGCCTGTGGATGTGGCGGCGCCGGTTTGAAGTAGTTCTGTTCCACGGTCCGCACACTTGGAGCGAAGTGAGGCGGAGGCGGGTGTGCCTGCTGCTGCTGCTGCTGGGGCGGCTGTGGAGGCGCTGCTCCAGCACCTCCCGACTGCAAAGCCTGGAGATTCACGGGGCTGCTCAGCAGCTGATGAGGGTGCGGCGGCGGCTGCTGCTGTTGTTGCTGTGGAGGCGGTGCTGGTGCATACAGAACATGCACAGGGGTGGTGGTTCCCCCAGCAGGAGGTGCAGCTTGATAAACTTGAGGCAGCTGTTGCTGTTGTTGCTGCTGCTGCACCACCAAGGTCTGCTGTTGCTCAAGAAGAGGAGGACGCTGGTGCTGCTGTTGCTGCTCCAACAGAAGATGGCCTCCCGGACGCTCTGGCTGCTGCTGATGCTGTGATGGATGGTGCTGCTCCAGTTCCGGTGGCCCTCCAAGATGCAATTTGTCGAGACCTTCTTCTAGAGAATTCCGAGCCGATGGCTCCGATGGCAGCTCAGTATCCAAATCGCCGCCAGAGCCATCGTTCAGCAAGTCGACGCCGCCATCGCCTTCGCCGCTTCCAGTGCCACTGTCCGTGCTATTGGCCACCGCATTCTCGACCTGATAGTACTTGTCCAAGTAGCCGCTGTCCTGGATCTGCTGGAACAGACTGCGCAACTTCTCGAACGTTATATCGCCGAAGGTCTTGGGTCTGGCATTAATGGTCGAAGCAAAAAGTTCGGCCGACTTCTGGGCAGTGGCAATGAAGCTGACATCGTCAGCGGTCTCAGGACGACGAGTTTGAGTTTCCAGGCAGCTGGAAAAAATCAAATAAGATTAGAAAAGGCATTCGCAACGAAAAAATGCTTCTGTAAGTTAGTTGCCTATTATTTTTTATCTTGTAATAAGCGATTCCTGAAAGACTCATTGATGTTTTCACATTTAATAGGTTAGATTTTGGCACTTCAACGACTATGTCTTAACTATTCCATTAGAAATATTCAGAAGACACAATTTTGTACCTTTTCCAAATATTAATAGTTTTTACTTTTTAGCTGTTTTAAGTTCTACATATTAGTTAAGCCAGTAAAACTGTGAAAAATATAATTTGGCGTGTCTGAAGAGCTCGTAGCAGCGGAGCTATTTAAGTAACTAGAACCGTGAAATATGGCCTCTAAGACCTCTATAAGAATTATAAATTAAACTTACAATTTCTCCAGAATGTCCAATTCACTGCTCTCCAGCTTTTTCGCTCCATTCTCGCCGGCCAGAAAATCGTTGCGAACTTGTTCATCGTTGAAGCAGTTAAGCACGTTCTGAATGATCAGAACTTCACGGATCTTGGCCGTCTCAGCCAGCGTCTTTGCCTGGTTGTCCTTTAACCCAAGCACAAGGAATTGTTTGTATGTCTTAAATGTAGGTCATCAGCACTGGCTTACCTTGCGAGCCTGCTTTTTCTGCTCCTTTTCGGCCTCCTTGGACTGTTGTTGCATCTGCTTGGCCAACTCGCGGGCAAACTCAAGATTGGCCAGAACTGCATCGTACTTGGCCACTGCCGAGGCCTGGTCGCCGCTCAATTCCTTGCCGCCGCTCTGGATGGCGCGGTATGACTCCAATTTTGTCTGTTCATAGAAAACAGAAAACAAGAATAAGAAATAATTCAAATAATAAAACAACATATTTAGCATACACTAAGATTTCGCAATTTTAAAACTCATTACAAAAGACATACACATAGGTATATACATTGACACAAAAGAAAGAATATTGCGGCAAAGAGAGGCGTTTTTAATTTCTATAAAAACAAAATTTGCTAAATTATTTTCATCCCGCACTGACATCGGCGTTGCCAGATCTATTACACGCACAGCTGTTAACTGTGTTGAATTCTTGGGAAGAACTTTCAATAAGAAAAGTTTCTCAACCTGCTTTAATGCCATTGGCACCTGCTTTAGACGTTTTAAATGTATTAAAACCAACAAAACAGCAAGGGAATTCAATTTTGCGTGACTTGTTCTTTTGACATGCCGGCCGCTGCGCTCGATCTGGCAACGCTGTGCGCTGCAGAAAACATGGCGTCGCCCCGAGAAAGCACGAGAAACGGGAGGTGTGCGGGGAGCGCGCAAAACGAAACAAAGCAACACCGAGAGAATGAAAATAAAAATGGTGGGCCATGCTGCCGATCCTTTGTCCCTCTGCCCCGCGCAGGTACTACCTCTGCGACCCCTCGTACTCACCTTGCGCTTCTCCAGGTTCCGGATTTTGTGCTCAATGGTGACCAGCATCTGCTTCAGCGGATTGTACGGCTCCGCGGTCACGGCGACGCCGGCAGAGGTAGCGGCAGCAGCGGCCGACTTTAGCGCCTTCGTGCTTCCGTTGCTTGCATTGTTGTTGGCGAGATCCGACTGACTGCCATCCGCTGCCGGCTGGGCGGATCCGGCGGCCAAATTGCCGCGGCTGCCGGCATGCTGGCCATTAATGATGGCTCCATCGCCAGCAGAAGCAGAGACAATGCCGCCGCCACCGCTGCCCCCACCAATCGAGCTGACCGAGGCGCGTTTTTCCTTGCTATTGTTGTTGTTGCTGGCGGTGGTGGTGGTGATTGTGGTGGTTGCAGCCGAAGGCATGGTTTGCCGCTGTGTTATTTTCCTGGTTGCTCAACTACGATTTAGCTCGAAATGGGGAATGATGTTCAAACGGTTGCTGTTTTCCCAGTCCAGTTCGCTTGTCTGCTCCGCTCAGGAAAAAAATTTGCAAAATTGTGTCGAGTTACCTTCTTCAAAAACGCCGCAAATCCCTTTTTCGCCTTCGATAACGTTTGCGAAAATGCGACAATGTGACGGTTGGTCACACGGATTTCTGGTATAAAAATACGCAAAGGTGCGTGAACTATCGCAATGTATTTATCGATAGTTTACTTTGAAAAAGTTATATGAAAGCTATCGGTAACTTTAGAATCGTCGATAAAAATTTCGTGCTCGCCGATTTCCGCACCGCGCAAAAATTAAATCCGTTACTTTAATTTCCGTTACATTTATAAAAATGTATACAAATGTATATACAACAAATATAATTTAGTAGATAACGTTAAATATACCTCTGATCCAATATGAATTAGGGTTAGTTGATAGCGTCAATATGCTACAAAACACCTTGCAATAAAACGTTTGAGCTTTGCTTTCAAAATATGTAAACTTACCATAAAGAAGGAATGGTTCTCAGATTTACGAACAAAACAAGAATAAGTAACAAAGAAATGTGCTGAGCTGAATTATATCAAGAGATATGACCGAACAATAAATACCAATATTAACTTACAATATATTCCAGGTTGCTTGGTTTTTAAATGTATTGAATTGTACAGTAAAATCTATCTAGCCATGTCCGTTTGTCGCCCATGTCCGTTTGTCGCCCAAAATTCACTTTCATAAAACCATAAACCGAGATTTATTTACAATTAGCTTCAGCAGTAAATAATTGTTCTATAAGGTGGAACTACTCAGCATACACCCTTACATAATCAATAATCATGGCGCTTTGCCTGCCCCATGTGGGGTGCCAGGCTTCCCGCTGTTTCCAAAACGAGAGCGCCGCTCGAGGCTCTCTGTTCTTGTATGGCTTTACATCCTTGTCCAGTACACTGTCATCGAAATTAAGGAATCCTCCAACAGTAACACCAAAAATGATGAAACATTTCTCATTGAAATAGGGCAAGCCATCGTACAGCTCTCCGTATATGTCCTCGTCCACCATAAGCGTTATTTTATCCCTCTGCCAGATCATGGTGTAGTTGTGGAAATCATCGCCGTAGTGGGCCTTACTAACTTGATCTTTAAGGAACTGAACAGCTCTGCCGTGATGCCAGACCACCATGCCGCCATAGAGATGATTACCGGATATGTCTTCACCCTGCTTAGTTCGCAAATTAGCGTTACCGCGGGCGTAGGCAATGCCTGAAAAAATAATCAATTATAAATCAAATCGAATGATTTTTGATTTCTGAATATTTAAACTTACGCAACTGCTTGGCATAGTGAGATTCCGCATAGGTGGAAACGGGCTGGAGCATCAGATCTTTAATTAAATTACAAAATTAGGGACAATCATTTATTTTTGTTTGCTACTTACAGGGAAAAAGCCAATCACCCTTTGGCAACTTGGCCCGCACAACGATCTTTCCGAACTTGAAGCTAAACGAGTTCCTGGTGTGGATTTGGGCGGAGAAAACGGGTGGCTTGATCGTGTAAAAGGTGTTCTGGGCGATGTTACACTCCTGATCCGGATTTTCGACCGCTGTGCACCGGTCTCCCAGCTTGAAGCTGCCTTCCTTCACCTCACTGGCCACGATGGGAACGATATGGAGATTGCCTTCCTTTACAAAGGAATTCCGAGGGGAGTCGTCGAAGGCAACTAGTTCCTCCTCCACGTGGTACATGCGCTGCCGGATGTCGTGCTTCCAGGTGGTTTTATTTAGCTGTGCCTCCGTAAAGTTGTCCTCGAAAATCAGTTCACCCTGGCAGGTGTGCCGGCCACTGTTGACTATGGTTTGGGCGGGCTTGCATCGCTTGGCCTGCTGCTGCGGGGCCAGAAAAGCCTCACACTCGCCCTCTCCCGAGGGGAAGTCAATGTTCCGCGAGCTGGTGTTCCTGGTGGTCAGCAGGCGCTTGTTAATAATCACCCTGGTCTCGCTCTTCTCGAATATCTCCTCGTTGTACTGCACCAGCATAGATATCTGAAGCTTGTCGTTGTTTTGAAGACTCATCTTCTGTTTGGAAACCCAACTTCCGTTCACCGATTCCGTAATATAATCCATTAGGGGCGGACAGCTTTCGTCTATTTGGAGCATGTAGAATACTCGTTGTATGCCAGGTTCATCTGGAGTAAAAGCATGCAATAATTAAAGCTTGTTTCTAATAAATAAATAATTATAAATCATACCTGGTATGGACACCTCAAACCCAAGTTCATTGAGTATTTCAAACTCAATGCTGGGTATCTTGAAGCCCGAAACTGCATAATTTGAGATGATGAACAATAAGCAGGTTAGGATTTTCCAGCGCATGACGCAGTTGTAATTACACTTAATCTGTGTACTAACTAGATGCTAGTGCTATTCTGAGAAGCTCTGAGCCGCGACTACTGCATCAGATTGGAAATCTTGATCTTAAAGGCTAAGCGCGCGGTTAAAGCTTTACTCAATCGCAAATTCAATTAGGCACATGAAAAAACGAATTCGTAGTCGAGCATTGAACTTAACGACTCGACAGTTTATATTTTTTATAATATATACTATTGGTGTAGGTTAGTGCTTTACTCTTAATTCGTTATTCATTCGAATTAAATGTTTCAAAGCTTCAAGAGATATTTTCCACAAATACTTAATTTCCTTCTAAACTTAGTTCCTATAGTGAAAGTTTTGAAATCGATCAGTGAGCAAAGTTCCTTCCTCCCAGGGAAGTGACTTTCTCGGATCACATTATTTCCCATAAAATATGAATATTCTATTAAAAAACTTGTTTTAAAATAAGCATAAACTACTTATTAATTGTTATAGATTTTGCCAAGTGTAAAACGAGCATCCATTATCGCATCAGCAGTGCAAAGCTTTTATTGCCGAATACTGAGCGCCGAGAGGAGAACCAGAGCCGCTAGAACTACGATTCCAAGCCGTTTTAGATGATTATAAAATGTTTAGTTCTCAGAGAGGCCAGGTCGCAGCGGGAGCTGATATGAACAGGGATTTGCACAAGCCAAACCGCGATTGCCGGGGCCAAACTTAAAGTAAACAATAATAATCGCCCAGCAGCGAAGCGACGGCAGAAACCGGTTGCCACTGAGATAGAGACACAGCAGAGCCTGAGTCAGAGGCTTCGGATGTGCGGAGAAAAAAGTGCGGATATCGAGGATTCAGAATGCCAGGATTTAACATTGGAATACTTCTCGTGATCGGTTTTGGGCTCAGCCTGGGGTATAAGATACCCCCGCCCACGGTGGAGCTGCTGGAGAATAGTTTTCGCGTCTCCATTCCAGGTAAGCTGTAGAATTGCTCTCCAGTTCTCTAGCCTTAGCTTCTTTCTCTTCTTTTAATTGATGCACATATACATAAGTGTTTATTCTATGTTCCCTATCAAAACATTATTGATTGTGATTGTGATAAGTTTTCTTTGACTTGAAGAAATTGTAGTAGTTCTAATAAATAATCTCCGTTTCTTTTACTTTTGTTTTTGTGTGCCTTTAGACGAAGTGGGCGTCAAGGTGGTGGCTTTTAATGTGAATCGCAACCGAAATTTTACGTCGTTCAACCAGGGACAATTCAATGTGAGACTTACCGAACCCCAGAATGGCACCTGGTCGAATGACTTCAATTCCGGTGCCCTGAGAGCCCAGGACGTTCTGTATCTCTGGACGAGTGTTCAGCACGAAAAAGCTTTGTACCAGGATTTGGTTCAACCCCTGAAGGTCTGCAGCCTGGGAGGAGATTACCTTCCCAAGGGCTGTTCGAGCGATGAGGACCTTACGGACGACAACCGACTTAACACTGAGGATACAGCCTCGGAACCCACATCTCCCTCGGTGTGTGAGCCTTCCTTATCGACGGTTTCTCCACCAATCGGAGTTCCCATCTGCAAGGGGCAACTCCTGTTCGAGGAGACCTTCGATCAGCTGAACGAGTCTCTTTGGCTCCACGAAGTGCGTCTGCCTTTGGATACCAAGGATGCAGAGTTTGTGCTATACGATGGCAAGGCCAAGGCTGAAGACGGTCACCTGGTCCTGGAACCGCTGCTTTGGTCCAGCTATCGTCCGGACCTCTCCATAAACAATGCCAGGCTCGATCTGGCGGAGAGATGTACTGCAACCCACGACCGACACAAGGAGTGTGTGCTGCACACGACTAGGAGTGGACCCAAGGGAATAATGCCACCTGTAGTGACCCCGCGTGTTAGCACCAAGGAAACCTTTGCCTTCCAATACGGACGGATCGAGATACGCGCTCGGCTGCCGAAGGGCGATTGGATAGTACCGCTCCTGCTACTGGAACCACTCACTGAGTGGTATGGCCAGACGGGCTACGAGTCCGGACAGCTGACGGTGGCCATGGCCAGGGGTAACAACAAGCTGAGGATGCCACACGGCAAGCTCGTGGATGGAAGAACCGTATACGCTGGACCCGTGATCTCCACCGATGCCCGTCAACGGGAGGATATGTGGGTGAGCCAACGAAGAAACTCCCACTTTGGCGAAGACTTTCACACCTACAGTTTGGACTGGAGCAGCAGCAGGCTGCTGTTCTCGGTGGATGGCCAGGTTTACGGTGAGATGCTGAGTGGCTTTGCGGAACTGGACCTTAATCCCAGATGGAAACAGGGGGCTACGATGGCCCCTTTTGATAGGATGGTATGCTTAACGGGTGTCCCGTGTCTTCTTATCCTTATTAATTCAAAATACCCCACAGTTTTACATCAGCTTGGGCCTTTCCGTTGGCGGCTTTGGCGACTTTGTGGACAATCTGAGGACGGCCACTTATGAGAAGCCTTGGATTAACTACCATCCCCAGGCGAAGCTCCACTTCTATCAGAGCCAGGAGCAGTGGCTTCCTACTTGGAAGCAGCCCTCCCTGAGAATAGACTCCATTCGTGTCTACGCCAACTGATAATCGAGCGTGTTCATCTTATCGCAATAAAGCTCTGAGTGGGAATTTAGATGTCCACGTTTCTCTGTCTTTTTTTTAAACACGAATAATACAAATTTATAATTTTTGGGTTTCATTGTCTACTTTCCTAATAGATATAGGATGGCCAGCGAAACCTAAACTGTCCGAATTCTATCCTTATATATAGTAGACACTGCTCGCTCGTTTGTATAAAAACTCTTATATTTTATTGTTGCAATTAGTTAGTAAGAGTGTAGGCCATCACAGCCACTATTCCAGCATTTCCCAATGTAGCCACATGTACGCCCGAACAATCTAATACGTAATCGAACAAAGCTGCACCGTATCTGGCGATAAAAGCCAGGCCCGCCACGGCGTAATAAATTGGGATATCATCCTGGAAGCCGAGATACGAGGTGGAAGCAATATTCCCAAGCAGAGCCAAGTCCTTTAGAGTCTCCGTGGTGCTGTCCCATTCATCGCCCAGCTTCCCCAGCATGTCGTAAAAGAGTGGTATCAGCGACAGTGCATGCACCATCGCTACGGCGGATAAATCGGATGTTAGGTAGAACTCGATATTGGCCAGCGGCAGGGGGATCACTTCCAGAATGCTGGCCGAGAATATAAATGCACGCCCGCTTTCCTCAGTCTCATCGTAAAATGCTCGCACTAGGCCCAGCAGTCCGTGGACCAGGCTGAAGGATGCCGCCAGATAGCCGTACAGATTCTCTGCGGGTGCCAGGACAATCAATGCATACACGCAGGCCGCAATGAGCAGCAAGTTTGTTAAAGCGGCCATCAAATGCATTTTGAACTACTTTGATTCGGACTACGTAAAAGAGGCGACAAACAAAAGTAGCTTATTGGGAGCCAGAATACAAAAAATATAATTTTGAATGCTGTTAGCTTGAGTCTAAGGCGTGGAATGACTAAAACGAACGAACGTTCGTTCAAAGTCTGAATGACAGTAAAGTCAAAAGGCTAGCGTTCTGGCAAAAAGTTTGCAAACTTTCAGCTTTTCCAAAAACATGCGTTAATAGTTAAATGTGTTTTTATATAAGGTTTTCTTTGCACAGAGCACAATCGCATTAGCACGTTATACCAATTACGGAGAAGATATTATTATTAATCTTCCAGATTGCTTAGACCCACCGTCTCCAAAAGTAAGAGCTAGGTGAAGTATAGGTTTAAAATAATGGAATAAGTAATCGATATTCCTTCAAGCGGCACTCGTCTTCGATGAGTGTGAAGTCCACAACTATGACTGCATATCCTCCCACGACATGATAGATCGTCCCTGGTTGATAAAGTTGAACTTTAAAAAGAACATACTACATCCAGGAGATAATGTGAGGAGTCAGCCAATTTTGGCAATCAGTTCGCAAGGACGATCCCACTTTAAGAACTGATTAATTTAAAAATTTTAAGTGTAGTTTTGATACCTGGAAATCTGTTTTTTTTTTATTATAGTCTTCGTTTATGTCCGATCGTCCTTTTGGAGTATTACCAAATGCATAAATACTAGAAGGTTTTGCCATTGTTCTTCTTAGAGCCATTGTTCCGCGAGTTCTGCGTGGACTTCTTTTTGCGCTTGTCCGACGACCAGTCTACATCGTCCTCGTCGTCGGTACCACCTGCATTTCCCCCTGAGTGGAGGTGGGCTGTGGTGGCACCCTCCTTGGTGGCCAGGCGACGGGAGGCAATCCGAGACGAAATGCGGCCCATGCCCATGCACTTTTCAAGGTGCGGAGCGAAGCGGGCAGCGGCCACCGGACGATCACAGTTGGGGCAGGTGCAGTCCATCGGTTTCTTGGCAGTCGAAATGCCGAATATGTCTAGATTGGGCATCTCGCAGATGCGGTACGTGGAGTCCTCCGGCACGCCATCCAGGGCCGCCAGATTCCCAGTTTTACGCAGATGATGGGTCTCAATGAAGATCCCGGTTACGGCGTCGTCGAGAAGCGTTTGATATAGATAGTTGACTGCTTCGTCCAAGTTCTTGGGCTCCTTGATGAGCTCCCGGAAGTTGTTCACTATAGTGGTACTGGTGGTTGTGGGATTCTGATTTCCCGATCCTTGGGCACCCGGCGTTGTCGGCATGTTGGGTGCACTCGTTGACATACTAGTTGGGCCAGGCAATAGACATGGGATTAGCTTTAATCGCTTTAGAAAATTTGTTTACCATGCCGGTACCTAGATCTGGGAAAACAACGATAACGATATCGATGTTTTCATCGATGTTTCTGCACCTCTAATTTGGAATGCTCAGGCCTGGTCACACTGACAACATGGTTTCCAATTCGTAAACAAACTTACATTTGCAAAAATAGACATAAATATATATGAAATGTTGCTTAACAAGAAGACTCTCATGTACAAACAACTGGTGGAGAAGCTGTACGACAAATGCCAGAAAATACAGGCGGAAAATGAGCGCTGTGTGATGAGGTGAGCTACAGCAGTCCCGGTGATTCCTTCAAAACTAAACCAAAACATGTGGATATCTTATCCTCAGGGTTAATGGCATTAAAAAGATCGTAAAGCGTCGCAATCACGATGTGGAGCTACTGAAAAAGCGACTGGACAAGCACGGCGACAATTGGCGCTCCGTCCCGATGGTGGCGCCGCATCCCAAGGGCAAAACGGAACAAAAACGCCGCGGACCCAAACCAAAAAACAAACTGCCCACGGACGGAGGAGCAGAAACAGGCAACACGGGATCCGGTCAAGGCACCCTATCTCCGGCTGTGCGCAAGCCCCGGAAGCAGAGGACGAAACTGCAGCCGACTGCAACAAATCTCAGTGCGACTATTCCGCCTCCACAGCCGCCACAAATCCAAATGGGAACCTGATATTTAGGCATTCACACTGAAATATTTTTAAGATTTAAAAGGCTAATAGTACATTTACCATTTTATTTAGGCTAAATATAAACCAAAAAATTCTTTAACAATGCGGTTCAAGCGAGAATTCAAAACCTACCGAGATTCGGAAGGAGCTAAGCCGAAGCCTTCTAGGCCTCAAGTTTCCCAAAGTTACATGTACTTCTTAAAAAGCGGAGCATTCTCAATCACTGGCTGTTTTAACTTATTTATATTTTTTGGGCTTAACTTAATCGCTAGAACATAGAAATTCAACGGGTAGATGGGGATTCGGGTATTTTATTCGGCCTGACGAAGGCGCGCCAGGCGTTGGGTGAGCTCGTCCTGCTCCTGGGACACAGCCGTCGAGGCGCCGATTGTCTGGCTCTGGACACCGCTGGGCAATTCCATATTAAGCTCCAGGCCAGCCTCGTCGGCCACTTGCTGGAGCAGATTGTCAACATCGCCTTGGGGCACCGAGGTGGTCACCGTGTCCGACATGGTGCCCTCCATCACGGAGCTCTGGACGTCCAAATCCTCGAACTGTGACTCGAATTTCTCCATCAGCGAGGAGATCTTCTCCAGATTCATGCCCTTCATTGCCGCGTCCATGGCCTTGACCACGCCAGCCATAGACCCAGTGACCTTGCGGGTGGTTAGCGCCGACTGAACCCTACTGGCCACTGCATCCACGCGAGCACTCATCCTGAGGTAGTTGACCGCTTGGTTCTTCTGGCGAATGGCGTTCTCTGCATGGATGCGGGCCACATCCATGTTGCCCTTTTGGATGGCCTTCTTGGCCTTGGCCTTCTCCAGCTTCTCCTCCTTCTCGCATTTCTTAGAGTTGCGCTCCAGCTCCTTCACCGCAAATTTTAGATTAAAAAGGTGTTCTGGAACAAGGGAAAAAATAGGTGTGGGTTTTTCTTCCTAGGAAGTCTGGCGTCATCGCCCTCCGCTCCACTTACTTTCCATTGAACTCGTAGACATGTCGTTACCCAGCTTGATGAATTTCCTTTAGCGAATGAAGAATAAAAGTATCTGGCAGTTGGCTTGTAACTTCAACTGGCAAATTTTATCAATTTACGTTGTTTTTTTATTTTATTGGAATGAATCACTTTTTGGTGAGACCGTGTGACGGGAATCCCCAGCTGTTTAGAGCGACAGCTGGTCACGCTGAATGACATGAGCGTTGCCATACTATTCGAGGAGCCAGACTTCTTTCAGGTTTTTAACTTGAATAGGCGCCAAAGTTTGCAGCCCTTAAAAATTTTAAATATTTTTTTAAAAATATTTATATAGACTTATAAATCCAGCTTTATTGTTTATATTCTTGCATTTTTAATATCTCACATCGGTGAATTTAAACTTAAGTGGAATTGTGGGCTTATAGAGGAACGTGGATTGGAAGGCCTTCTCGGTGGGGTAATTATATTCTATGTGGAAATTTCGCACCACACTGGCCACGGTAAGTTCCAGTTCAAGATCCACTATCCGCTTTCCCAGGCACATGCGAGGGCCAAAGCCAAAGGGCAGATAGACAAACGGATTCTTGTTCATGAGGGCCTCCGTACTGTCCTCGTCCGCATCCTTACGGCGCAGCCAACGCTCGGGCAGGAACTCCTCTGGACGTGGGAAGAAGCTCTCATCCTTCAGCAGAAAAATGTTGCTCAACAGGAGGCGCGTGCCCTTGGGGATGCGAAATCCATCCAACACCACATCCACTCCGGCGGATCGCGCATTTGCAAAGGTAACCGGATACACCCGCATGGACTCCTTGATGCAGGCCCTCAGGTATGGCAGAGATTTCATCTCCTCCAGCGTAAATTCCCTATCCGGGGAAGGCAGCTTGGCTAACAGTTCCTCCCTGAGCTTCTGTTGCTTGTCCGGATTCTTAGCCAGATTCAGCATTAGTCCAGCCAAGGCCGTAGTTGTGGTATCCACGCCGCCCATTATCAGATCCATGGCCATGACAATAGCAAACTTCCTGTCAACCTGCAGCAACTGCTCCAGGACACCCTGGTGCTGCTCCTTGGAGTTCGCTTGCTGCGATTTCGCTTCGATCCGTTCTACAGCCTCGTTGACGTACATCGAGCAGGTGTCGAAAATCTCGTCGGAGGCCCGGCTAAACTTTCTGTAAGTGGGCGTCGAAATGTACTTGTACAGCGAGGGCTTGAGGCCAAGTTCGAAAAACGATTCCATGAAAACCGCTATGTTCTGAAAGAGTTTCTCGACCTCAGCCGTCTGTTGGTTTTCCCTAAGGAGTCCCAGTTCCTTGTCCAGGGCCACCGTGGCGACCGACTCGAAGGTCAATTGGTTGATAGTTTCCACAAAGTTGTCTGGTACCTCCGCCGACTCCCTATCGCGAAGCTCCCGGATGCGTTGGATGAACTGGCGATTGACGCGTTGCATCGGCTTCAGGTAGACTGCCACATTGCGGTGCTTCATGAGGACGGGATTGGCGGCGCTCCTCAGCTTACCCCATTGGGGGCCACTAAAATTTGCATACATTTTTTATCAACTATTTATATTAAATTTTATATTAGTGACAATTACTTGCTGAACAAGCCCACGCAGTCTTTGAAAAAACCATCCGGGCGGTTCTCGCGGTAGTGCAGAACGGGCTCAGAGCCCTCTCTCACGGGCCACTGACCCTCGGTCCGATAGACCTTTTCGAACGTCTCCGCATTGAAGGAGATCACCGTGGAAGGCATGAAGAGTCCGGGGATCATGAAGATGTCGCCGAACTGCTTCTTGCACAGACGCATCATTTCATCTAATCCCATCTGATGGTACTGGCCCACCCCGTTGGTACCCACGAAACAATTGCCATTTCGTTGGACCGGGGAGCTCAGCAAAGGGCCTTGCCGTTTGCCATTCCGGCTCCAGTTGCTGAACCTGCTCCGGATTTCTGGTAACTGCCAACTGGGAGCTGGTCCTCAAACCGTTTTTCACTGTAAGACACCGACGTAACATTGCGAAGATCACTCAGCAGAATGATTTCCACAAAAGTAAACTTGTTTATAAGTACACATTTTGTAGCTTTTAATAAAATTGCACAAGTCTAGGCAACAACTGAGAGAGCTTTCCACGGTCTTATCTTTCGAGCTTTTTACAAGAATATTGCTCTGGAGAGAGCATCAATTTGTTATCAATTTCATAAATAGTTTTTTATTGTTATTTTGTTAATTTGTTTACAAATTTATTGATAATCAGTTGATCTTGACAAAATGTTTACTTAAAATAATACTGGCTTTCCTTATTTATTATTATTTGTATATCAAAGTTGTGCTCTATTTGGGAGAATATTTGGTTTTAAATATCACTTTTTATTCTCCCACATTTTGTTAAAATCATATATTACCGCAAATGATACAAACAATTACAACTGTATAGAAAAATATTATATTTAAGAATGATATTCTTAAATAAAACTATAAACTATAATTAAAGGTATTTTAGTAATTATAAAAATCTGTATTGGATTACAATAAATCTGCTAACTTGCACAACATAAAAATATAAAAAGAGAACCCTAGGTATTGATTATAAAATATATATTTTTAAAAATAATATATATATGATATATAATTTAAAAATAATAATAATCAATCAAGCTAGTTTCTATTTATTTCGAAATGAGACTTATAAAAAACGATACAAAATTAATTGCCCAAAGGCATCCTCTAAAACCCTTTAAAATCGATCAAGATTATTCCCGGAGTTTGCAAAATAATCTGAACTGGCAAATGGAAATTACTGTAGTCCTCCGCATAGTGGATTAAAGCGGCCTAAATTATGTTTCCCCCTAGCAGGGTGGGTTTCCAATTTCGATGGAATGTTTGTACGGACGAGTATTAAGCACTCGACGCCACTTTGCCCCACTGGCTATCAATAATATATGGGTCTCAAACGCTTGCATTGGAACACAAAGGACAAAAGCGAAACGCATTTTATGTGCATTTCAAAAACAATAAACCAAAACAAAGGGCCAAATCGGGCGGCCACACACAGCATACACAGCACACTCCACCACCGGTGGTTTAAACCCAAAACAATGGGTCGCGGGTGCTTGGCCCATTGTTTTGACCAACTTTGCGGAGTGCCAGCTCCCTTACTCCCAAAAAGCAAACCCAACTGACCACCAGAATGTATTACATATTAAGTCTGATAACACGTTGCCCGGCTTAAATTATAGCCGAGGCCCGTTATGGCCACAACCACGCCCCCTAGAAGGGGGCAGTGTGAGTTGGAAACTGAAAGCCGAAACTGCAATTTGCCTCGACTGGCATATATCCAAGGTAGAGCTGTCGTTTAGCGGGGAATTGAATCAAATTAAATTAT
Organism: Drosophila aff. chauvacae BK-2020; assembly: GCA_018903765.1. Taxonomy (NCBI): domain Eukaryota; kingdom Metazoa; phylum Arthropoda; class Insecta; order Diptera; family Drosophilidae; genus Drosophila; species Drosophila aff. chauvacae BK-2020. Next base: position 11,165,929 of record JAEIGO010000058.1, read on the forward strand.
GTATTTTATCAAGCATTAAATGAATTGTTTTAAAGTTCCTTATCAGCTTTTATTTATAACCAAAAAGAAGCATGATAAACTCATACTTTAAAATCTGTATTATATCTTGAAGTTTGCAGCATTTCTACTTTAACGAATTACGTACTTGTTAGATATATATGACTGCTTTTAATGCCGCTTTATAATAAAGTATTCAGGTGGAAAAAATGCAAATTATAAGCCGACAGTAAGCAAAGTAACCACCCCTAAGCATGTTGATATAAATTGTACACAAATTACACAATCGACCGCCAAACAAGCCGCAAAACTTTGCCAAATTAACTGCGACTGTGGTGCGGCCCGAAACACATAAAAAAGTTTCCACATAAATTGTTGTAAAATATTATAAATATTGTTTGGGCCACGCAAGGTGGTGGTCAGTCCAAATATAAAATATACATATTTATTGGCGTACATAAGCCGGGGATTACGGTCGTGTCGCCTAGAAGGTATTATCTATAACAATGGCATTGTATTTTTATGATTTACAGCAAATATAGTTGGGAATTAAAGTTATTTCGGGGGTTTTATTAGATTGTAGTCTGAAAAATCCATTTATTGCTTAATCTAGCACCAAAAGTTTGGCCCTTAAAGACCTTAACTCGGACCATTAGTGGCCCAAATCGATGTCGGCCCACTCGAAGGGTTTGCATTAATTTGCAATAACTCTTCCATTTGCCTGTCATAATCGAAATCTAGCCAAACTGTCACTTGAGTGGAAATGCTTTGACATTATCATAACTGCATCAGATGTTCAATAATTTTTCCCTCTCCACCGCCTTTCCGCCTGCACTCTGCAAATGGAATCTGCCATGAAGACACCTAGAGACCAAAGGCAAACAGCCGGATTTCTTTCGTCATCCTCTCTTTTTTTCTTTACTTTTGTCATTTTTTATTTCAGCTCCTTTTCCTTTCTGGCTCTTTATCACGCGCCCAATTTAGCGGAGAGGGGTGGCTGGTGGCAGGACTGAGCTATCCAGATCCCACAATCGGAGCCCAGACAGCCCCAGACCTCGCCCACTTTGCAGCGCCCGCACTCAGCCAAAGGCAACGAAAGATTAAATCAGCGCAAAGTGCAAACACTGTGTCAAGTGTAGACCAAGCGCCAGGGCCCGGCCAAAGACACACGCCACCGCTGGGCCATCGATAGGGCCATGCTTGTTGGCGGAAAAGAGCTAAAGAACCAAACCCGATCCGATCCGATCCGACACACTCACAAAATAAAACGGATAAATGTCAATCAAATTAACTGGCTATGCGATATGCAGCGATAGTGGAGCAGGTGGAGCCAAGGTCTCTCCGCCCTCCTTTTCCTGCCAAAGGAGTTTTCCTGTCTGGTCATAAATTAGTGCCTCAAGTCCTTTTGGGGGTCGTAAAGAGGAGTTTCTTGGGATTGAATGGGATTCCCTCTAGTGATTGCTACGATTTCATGTGAACTAAATTGAAATGTGGTCTTGGGACAATTCAATTGCATAGGGAAAGTAAAGTTGGGAATAAGCACGAAGTTGATAATGATTATTACTTAAAGATATTTGCAGAATAAAGTTTGTAGTTAATGTGTTGGTTAGTAGTATTATTCACACCTTTTTGTTCCCTAGAATTAGGGTGAAATAGTACATTTTCATACCCATTGTAACCATCTAATCAGCTTACCTGTCCAATCGTAAGTTCTAATCCTTGTTAAGAATAATAAAGCCAAAGAGGATTACACTCCTGAAGTGCACCCCCACGCCCACCATCTGTATTTAAGTTACTAATTAAGACAACAACTGCAAAAAATCAACATGAAGAACGCGAGGCAAACATTAATTATTGCAGTTTTTCTATTTGCTTTGTATATGCAACGCTGTTTGTGCGGAACTAAAGGCAAACAAATGTGGAAAACACCGAGTAATTAAGTTGCATATCAGGGAATGAATGAAAAGGGAAAACTTTGTGAAATGTCTGTAAACAGGAAATGAGGATGCCCTGGCTTCCTGTGATTTTTTTCTGCATTTTAAACGCTTGCAAGGAAGTTGGCTCAGTTGCCAGCCTGGGGGGCAACAATTTAAGGCGCATTAACTGCAGGCAACGGGAAACCATTTCCGATATTCCACTGATAATTACAAACAGACAGTGGTGGTGGAGGAGAGTCAATAGGATACCGCCAACCATCAACCGCCGCCTCTCTCCTGCTGTCAGTCATCAATCGGCCTCTCCATCCGATGACATGGTTGCCGCCCTTGAGCAACGCCCCCTGGCTAACCATAAACCATCGATTGTGGGTCAAATTGGGTTGATGCGACATGGGACTCTCGGATTCTTGGGCCTCTGCCCTCCGGATGACAGTCAACAATCGGAGCAGCATCACCATTACTGGCATAAACCACGCGCGTGTTTACTGCGCAGCGGTTAATCAAATGTTTGACTTGAACTCCTCTGTTTGGCATTAAACAAAGAGCATACTTACGTTTGGTATTGATTCCAGGGGAGAATACTTAAGTATACACATTTTAAACATTATTTTAAGGTATCTTAAGAGCAAAAAAACCAATTAACTTTCGCTTCAGCCTCAAATCTTTTGAAGGACTTATTTATAATCCCTTTCCCATGACATTTTTCCATCAACCCAATTTCCTTTCTTTTTCCCTTTACAATAATTAATTCATTTAGTTGCACTAACCAATTTCCTTGCTAATTTTTGTGCTAACAAATCTGTCAAATGTGTGGGTGCCCTCGGCAATTAGCTGAGAGCCCCTGCTGAGAGCGATCTAGGCTTAACACGGCTGCGGAACCTCACGCCCCGCCAGCTTGCCCCACGAAATGGTTTGGGTTGTCTGACTTGCACTACTTGGTTTAAAAAGGAGGTAGAGAGGAGGAGGTGGCACCCAGCACGGCACGACATAGTTCCATTAAACTTTCGACGATAACGCGCCAAACTTTGCGCCCGGCGCAACTCTCAGTAATTTGCAGGAAGCCGGAGCACTCGCACTCCCTGCGCCCTGCGCCACCGAGAAGGCTCTGGCCATAAGTTAGGCCCGGCACTAATCAAGCGCTGCATACCAGACCACGGCAAAGACCGGGCGACTGCCCCACTGAGGCATTTATTAATAACGCGAACTTTAAATAACCCGCCAGAACTTAAGGCAGGCCTGGGCCCGGCGAACTGCTGCCGAAGTCAACTCCAACCTCGTCGCTTTCCTGCTGCACCTCGCTGCGGTTGCCTGATAATTGCGCATACGCCATGTTTGGCGGCGCTGCACTCCCCAAAGCTGGGCATTTTCTGAATTTCCACAAATTCTGCGGGCCGAGCTCAGCGTGCTCAGTGTGCTCCTTCGGGCCTGAGAATATCCTGATCGCCTTTGCCAGACAAGAAGAGCTGGTTAATTGTTGATATCTATGAAGGGGATTCAGATTTTAAGGTACCGGTTTCCTGGGTAGGATTTCATAAAGCGATACCAAATTATATATTTTGAATACTTAAAATAAATAAGTTTAAATAAATCCAAGACTAACTTAGACTCATTTATACTTATTTAACTATAAGCACTGCCTTTAAAAATTCATATTTTTCCAAACCATAAATGATTCCTTATTTCAACTTAAAGAAGGCATTCCCCCAAAGTGTCTGAAAAGAGTTTACTTGGCCAACTGCAGTGCATTCGCAGCTGTTTGGATTGGCTGTTTGTATTGTTATTATTATTACGGCACATGTTGCCCAGATGGCCGCGCAGGCCAAAAAGCTGGCCCTGTTCGGACCAAGGGCCAACTTGGCTCGCCGGCACTATCAATCTTTTGCCATGTTTTTTCATTACTTTTAGTTTTTTTTTGTTTTTTCTATTTGCTGGCATTCTGCCATGTTGCATTATCGTAAAATGGAATTTGGAATTTTCGTAGCACTTTGCGGCACCTCTGGCCGCTTCGATTCGTGACTGAATTTTGGGCGATGGCCTTTGAGTGACTCCGGCAATGACTACGACCACATCGATTGTTGCAACAGGAAACTACGTAGTACGGGATTCGCCTCCTGAAAACCTCCTCTGCAGGGTCATTTGCACTTGCTACCACCACCTGTGATCCCTGTCGGCAGAGTTGTCCGTTGTTGATATTTGGCCAAAAACATTTCTCAAAAGAGTTCAACACGAAAATTGGCCAAAGAGGGAAGAACGACCGACCGCCCGACCAGACAAGCCGCAAAAAGCGAAGTTGAAAAAAAAAATGAGTGAAAAGTATGCCGGAAAAACTTGATAGAATCTTCCCCGCCGCCTTTGTCACACTTTCCTCGGCCCAACCCCATTTCCACCCCCCCCCAGTTTCCCCCGACAGAGTTTGCCAAGTTTGTCGGCTTGCAGCAGCATTACATGTGGTTGGCGTGGAGCGGCATCGACAGCCGTTGCAAGCCCTTGTTTGTTGTGCTTGGCGAAAGTTTTGCCATCGGACTAAATCGGAGGTAGGGACGGGACTTAGCAGGGTCCTGGGGCGAAGATATCCTGGCTGTGTCTTCGCAGACTGTTGCATGCGCTTCTCTTAGAAAAAGTAAAAAAAAAAATGGGCATATTTTTAAATGCTTTTCCTAGGATTTTCTTAAATTTTAAAAGTGTAAAGGAATTTATGTATTTTAAATATTTTTGTATGCTAATTAAATCAAAAACAGATGAAGATGAGTATTTAAAAAACGTATCAAGCAATTATAGTCAACAATAAAGAGCAGTTTTCTTGAGTTAATGAAGAAAGTTTAAGTTGGTAGGATATTTACTTTCAGTGTGAATTTTTTTTATATAACAATTATAATTACAAGCTTTTAGGTGATTATGTAATTTTATATTTTTATTTTACAAATAAATTATACAGTGGAATATATAATTTTCTTTTTACTAATCTAAATTTATCCTAAAATAGCTCCGAAGCTACCTACCTACAAGCATCAAGTCAAAATGCAAACACTTCCGGCTAAGATCCGACTTGGACCCGACTTCTCTTCATCGGTTGTCCAGAATGGCCTAAACAACTCGAATATGCAATTTTCTCCGAGTGCCAACTTCTTGCAGCCTCTCTCTTAGCCCGTCCGCAAACTTTTCTAATAACCTAAGATACTTGCAAACAGGAACGCAGTCAGGCGGAGGGGTTCTGTATTTTCTGAGACCGACAAAATGGAATAATATGTGCTGCCGAAAAAAATTACAGGCCAAGAACACGGAGCACGAAGCTGAGCATCGATGCTGAGGCATATCAAATTGACGTGTTATTTCGGGAAAAACTTTCAAGGAGCTCAGCATTAAATTTGCAAAAGTAAAGCCAGAGTGCATACGTGATATATTACTTCACATTACGCGCAAATTGAAAAGCTCAATAAAAAGAGAAACAATTGCAGGCACAGGGCACAGCATAACGCATATCGGGGAAATATAATATAATATTTCTCTAAAGCAGGCAGAACTTGAGTTTAACTGCCAAGGACGCCGCCGCTGCGTCCCTATTGTGTTAGTTTATTTGTGCAGTAGAAATTTATGAATCCATTTTTTAGTGCTCGCCCATAAAAATTCAAATAAATAAATTGGCGCTGCCAAAGTGTTTTTTTGTTTCCGCTGCCATTTTTTTACAATTGCAATTTATACCGATATGCAATGAAATTGCAGGCAGTTAAATAAATGGCGAATTGATTGATTGAGCGCTTGATTGATGGCGCCGGGGCTGTCGATGCCTAATGAGGAAACCATTTGCTGGCCTGAAAAGTGTGCCATAAATACGTCGGCGCTGGTTAATCCTTTAGTGGCATTCGGGGAATTACATTGTTATTTTTTTGTTTATATAGATTTAACATTCAGTTTATGGACTATATTTCTGAATGGAAATCAATTGTTATTTTGTGGCACATATTAAAAGTACCCTAGATTAACATGGTTTTTATGGATCTTACATTCGGCTAAAAGGGACAGGATATAAAGAGGTCAAATAAAGAAACGTTTACACGGGATTTTAAAGTTTGTATGCTTATTGATTAATTAGAGTTTTTTTATTTAGTTATGATTCTTTTAAGCTTTAATTGGTCGAAAAAAAATATCATATGAAAATATGGTTAAATATAGATTTAAAGAATGCCAATATTTCAGGTTTTCCTGAGGGCAAAAAATATCCAAAGCCCGAAAAGCATGTATATTAAATTTTGCCATTAAAAATTTCCTGATAAATTTATGCAATTTTTAATAAGAAAATTTCAAATATCAGATTTTAGTTGAGGAAACCATTCCATTCTAGTTGTCATATCTGTTTGTGGGACATTTAACTATTGTCCCTGAACTTCTCCCCTTATGGCTCCCCTCGAATCTGTCCTTCCTCTCCCCAAAATGTAACTTTCCCGCTGTTCAGCCTTTAATATGGCCAAAAGTTGCATCCAATTTTGCGAGCTGCAGAAGGGTAGATGCACACTTGCATCAGGGGCCTGATGCCTAATGGCCGTGATAATGCGCCATGACAACTGTGCGAGCATCGCCGGGACCCTCACCAAAAAGTTCCGCAGTGGAAGCCACGAAACTATGCCAAATTACACGACGAGGTTGCAACACCTGCACAAAGGAGGAGCTGCCTCAATTAGTTCGAACTTCTGGCCAGCAATTAGACAACGTGGAGTGCCGGAAACTTAGGAGGAGGACCTGGGACCTGGGAGCCCCATGGGACTCGTCAGTGGCAGATTGTTGGTCCCACAATATGATGATGGAATCCAGGTATGCCAAGGAAAATGATAAAAAAGCACAAATAAGACTGCATTCTCATTAAAAAACGAAAGTGCCTTCTGTGAGTTATTAATCAAATTACAATAAAATAAATTTTTAAAATATATATTTGACATAATGGAGTTGGCCCAAATTTCCATCACTGGTTTATAGTAAAACGCAGTTACCATTTCAAACTTAACGAGCTGAGCGAAAGATTGATGGACACACGGACAGAACGAACAGCAAGCTGGCGAAACACTTGGAAGATTCCAATGGCCAAAAGATCGAAACAAAGTGGGTCTAACGATCGTTATGTGGTGTGTGCTCTTTTGATGGCAGAATTTTAATTCCAGGATATACCCGAGATGGTGGAGCGGCGGAGTGGCGGGCGCCATCTCGCAGGCGGTAACGGCTCCTTTGGACCTGCTCGAGTCACGCATGGTGGCCATCAAAAAGGAAATTGGGCTTATGCTTAGTTTACGGCGAGCTGTCCGGAAACATGGTAACTATCCTCGGCACCATTAAATCTAAACCCAAAGGCAGGCAATTAATTTTTTTTTTTAGGGTTTCTGTCCCTGTACGATGGTTTGGGCGCCCAGGTGCTGAGGCAGCTGACCTACACGACGTTACGGTTTCATCTCTACGAATTGGGCAAGAAATGTGTAGACGACTGCAATTTCATGGTAAAGGTGACCATTGCCAGTTTGGCGGGCTGTGTGGCGGGTGTGGTGGGCATTCCCATGGAGGTGGTCAATACCCGGATGCAGGTGGACCGAGCCCTGCCCATCGATAAGCGGTGGAACTACCGCAACGCCTTCGACGGACTGTACCGAGTGGCCATGGAGGACGGCTACAAGGCGCTCTACAGCGGCTTTATTATCACTTGCGTGCGATCGGCCGTCATCACCGTCGGTCAAAATGCGGTCTACGATCAGGCCAAGGAGCATTACAAGCAGATGTTTGACCTCAAGCGTGATAGTTCCTTTCTGCATCTGATGAGTTCCGTGACGGCTGTCTGCTTCTTTGGGCCCATCATTCAGCCCGTGGAGAACATAAGGACCATCAAGATGGTGAAAAATATTGGCTTGATGGACTGCATCGCCTATTTGATGCGCTTGGGGCCACTCGGGCCGTTCCGTGGAATGGTGCCCTCCATGCTGCGAATGATGCCCAACACGATCATGACACTGTTGATCTACGAGAAGTTCCGGGCTACCTTTGGATACGAAGGGACGACCACCAAGGGATGTCCGTAATGAAAAAGAGGCTTGTGTGTGTATGCATTTGGGGGCTGTTCCTACATTTTTCTATTGATTGCTTTCGGGGGATGGTAGAAATTTGTAAAAATATCCTCCAAAGATGTGTCAATATATATCTCGTGTTTCAGCACATGTGTTTGCTTCTATCTACTGAATACTAGAGTAGGGTTAGGGTTCTAAGCCAAGTAAGCACTTAAACTAGTGGCTAAGCTAGCTTTTAACTATTTAACCACGACATGGTACCCAGATTATTCACACACTTCCATTGCCACCCACTTGTTTCCACCTGTGACCTCAATGTGGCAAGCAGTGTCCAGTGCTCAAATAATTGGTCACTTCCTGACTCCTGACTCTGGTTTATATTTGTGAAACAATCTCGGCCGGGGCAAGCTCAAATAAACGGGACATGTGTGCAGTAGCTTCATAAAGCATTCAATTCCACATTGATTGCACACACACACACACGGGCAGCACGCAGAAGCCACACCAAAAACAGGTCAACGGTGCGTATGCGTTATATTTAATAATGCAAAACTTTGCGAGCTAGCCACGACGACGACCACGACCAAAAACGGGCTGCATAAATTCAAGCTATGCAAATGGTTTTAATGGCAAACAAAGTGTGCTAGCCAAGCGACTAATAACCAGTCAAGCGACATAGAAAACAACGCAGCTAGGACAACCTCTGGCCCCCACAGCCAACTCTCCTGTCTTTCCACCGCCAGCAGGGGAACCAAACTCATCGTTGATGCAATCGCAAGTCAGTCATAAACTTGGCCCTAAGCATTTATGCAAATCGTGAGAGGCCACGAGGACCAAGTCATGGCGTGGCTACACTCACCACAAGTGAATTGGTTTCTTTGGGAATTTCAATTAAATCAAGTTTTTATTAAGTACAATTTTCTGTTGTATTGAAATATATGTAATATAAATCAACTGTAATATAAATCAGCTACTTCATTTCTATTAGAAATCCTTTGATTAGCTGCTTAAATAAATTAATAAACTAAAATTCTCTTAAGTTTAAACATTTTTCCCTACTTACTTTTATTTCTGCAGTAGATAAAACTATTCCATTTTCAAATATTCAACCTTTTTCCTCTCTGTAGGCTATCTGTAAGTGCGATTTGAGTCTTGCAAAGGGGATAGGGCAACCTAAGGGCTCTAATTCAGTTTCATTGCGTCGCATTATTCTTATTTTTCCGCGTTGGCGGAGTCCTAAAATTGCCTACTTACAAATTCAATTTCCACAATGATTGCAATCACGATTAAAGGGTAGCTAGGACTGTGTCCTCCATATGGTTCCCACTCAAACCCAACCCAACAATGCCCTCCATACGTGCAACATTTACCGTCGTTTACGTGACACGACACCCACACAAAATGGCGCTTGGATGGATGTTAGTGGATACGTAATGGCGGATTCCGCCATCGCTGTCTGGGCATTGTTGCTCATACGCCTAGTTGTCATCGTGCCGGCATCTAAACTAGAACTATACACACAGCACGTGCTGGCATTTAGCCCCAACTTTGCTGCTGGCGCACAACTGCGTCCTTCTGCCTTGTCAAGGAGTTGGACAAATTAATGTTCATTAGTCACGTTGCGAGTTGTAATCAATTTATAATGCGACCAGTTGCGGTTGATGTTTTCCCTGAACTGAGGCGGGTCAACGAACGTTGGTAAATGAAAGAAGAAAAGGGATTTTTTGTTTACTTCCTAGACACTAAAAAGGTTTACTTAGTGCCACTAACTGGTTAATTAAATAAACATAATGAAAAGCACATAGAAAATACTTCTTGAAACTTGGCTTAACTTTCTTTACTTTACCATCTAAGCCAACATTTTCTTTGGTACCTACTTAGGCCCCAAATCAAGGACCTCATTGTGCTTACTTCGTATCGCACGTTTTCAGCAGGAGCTAAACTTCAATAACTGCTGCTGCCCGCTGATAGGACACATCAACTCCACTCCACACCGTCCAACACCCATCGAAGGACACTGTGGCAGCTTATAAATCTAAACAAGCTCAGTTTTGCCCAGTTGCATAAGTTTGCAGTCCTGCAGTCACTCTTCTCCCCAAGCAACCCGCTGCATTCCAGCGGGTCTCTAGCTGCATTCCACCTGCGAAACTTTTCGCCGCGCGCGGCTTGGTCGTGCGCACACTTTTACGCCTCTGCCCGGGGCACGTACTGAACTTGGCCACCCATCCCTCCCACCCACACCTGTCCAATCACCTGTGGGTGTGTGGATGCACCAGTTCTTCCCTTGCAGGCACCGCCCTCTGGGCACCCGCAAAGGTTTCACCGCTCACTCGCTGGCCCAATGACGATGACATAATAAACGAGGTTACCAGCAGCGAAGTTGCTCCTCTACTTTGTCCTGCCCAAAGTTCTCGCTTCCATTTCGAGGGCATACTCTTTCTAAGAGTTAAGAGATTGCTGTAGGTTCTGTGTTTCTTCAAATTATTCTTGAAAGCCAAAAAGAATTATGGATAAAAGTTTTGCAGAGAGAACTTTATGATCGTAATGAATGTCCAAATTTCCCTCTCTCCACACTATTAAAAACTTTATGAGAGTGTTCGTCGGTCTGTATAGCCCATCTCTGTGCACCTTTTTTCTGTACTGACTCTCCAGCTAATGTCGGACATTTGTCGCTGTCCTTGCAACCCATCCTATTTTGCATACTCGACACGCTCTGTTGGACCTCTGCTGTCCGACCTCCCCTCGATTTCCGGCATTTTCCACCACCGCCCGCCCTCCCCCCGCAAGGTTACAAGAGGAATTGACAAGTTTTTGTCACGTTTTCGGTGGCGTTGGAAATTTGTGCAACTTTTTAGCAACACGCACTTATCAAAAGTGGCTTCGACTTTTGTGCTAAAAGAGTAAATGAGGCGTCGTTTTCAGCGAGGGCAGCGGGGCAAGCAATGCACACCTGACCAGGTCCAGCTAACTTTTCTAATTAAATTCTACAAAAAAATAAAACCCACAATACACACACACACAAACACGTGCTGCTCCGCTGGAGGAAACTGAAAAAGCAGTTGGCAAGTTGACACTCGCTTATCATTTCCGTTTCCGGCATGGCATAGTGGGACATGACCACATGACGACGTCCGCTGTCCCTTTTTAAACAGGGTACTAGCCGAGTTTCTGGAACTCTATTGTGGAGTTTTTTTTGTATATCTAAATGGAACAGGAAGACGATATATGCATGGATAGCACTCTACTTCTCAAAAAGAAGAGCTCTATTTAAGCCTAAATAATTATTAAAAATCAATACCTTTTAGATGATTATTGCAGATATAAAGACAGTAAGGTATTATTAATAAAATTAAGTAATAAATAGTTAGGAATTTCTCTATTTTATTTTGACACCTAAAAGAATGCCAAGCGGAAAACCGGGTATTCAATGGTCGTGCCTCACATCACTCTGGCTCTTTCCACTTTTCCCCACCGCCTGACTGGCGGTATTTATAATGAAAGGGGTGGCGAAAGCGGAGAAACATTTTAATTGTCAACGCCCGGGAGTGCTTAAGTGTCTCGGGAATGCGATTGCAGCTGGGCAATCATTAATTGGCATTACCGAGGGCGACAAACTCTTTTCCACACCTCGGCACTGCACTACCCACATGGCCTGATGAATAGTGCTTAATTGCAATTCATTTGATATTGACACTTTCGAGTGGCTCTTGTCCGGTTTTCTGCTGTTGCCTACTCGAGGACGCGCTCGGCCATGCCAAATTGTCATTGATTAATGTCAGGAGGAGAGAGTCCGAAGGAGCGGCGTGAGTGAGCGCCGAAAGTTGGTGCCTCGAGTGCAAAGCAATTAATTTTCCGTAGGCACTCGAATGGAAACTGAAGAGTGGCACATAATACGATTTTAGGGGAATATTCACTACCAAACTTCCACTAACTATGATATACCATATACATATAACAATGTATAGCTTAAGTAATCACTGCTTGGCATGCCAGCGAACTATGATGCTTTAGCGTGTCCGAAATGTTTAATTTGTGGATCCTACAACCTCTTAAAAAAAAGCAAAAATCAACCAAATGAAATGGAGAAAATCAGCAAGTATGTAAAAGACTTTAAGCTCCAATTATATGCCAGAGGCTCTAAAAAAAACTGACCCAGCTAGATCAGTTTACCTGGGTTCAAGTGCCGCGCCGGCAGGAGTTCATTGTCCCGGCGTTAGCTGCCAACAACAGTTGGCTGTAATCCTTACCATTTAAGTGGGCCCCGCGGCGTCAGGACAAGGAAAACGAAGCGGAGCTCCTCCGTTGCATTCCAAATGTCAGTCAACCTGCGATTGCCGCCAGGAGCAGCAAAAAAGTGCAGTGCAGCGAAAGGCAGTAGATTTTCAATCCCCCCAGCCCCAAAAAGAGGACTTCGCCCCATTTTTCTTTCGCGGCGGATGATGAGTTTTTAATGCTGCTTTGTTTTTGTCCGCCTGTCGTGTTTAGGCGACTGGCACGCAGTTTTCCCGGCTGTCAGGCTGTCGGCCCAATTTCGAAACTTACTTAGAACACTTTCCCCACTCACATCCGCATCCGATACGCGTGCCAAACTGTTGCCAATGTGCAGGAGGAGCGTATGTTATGTTGACGCGAATGTTTCCGCCCCCTGCTAGTTTCCGTTGCGGGTGGAAAAACTGGAAAGCTGGAAACTGTACTAGAGCCCTCAAATCAGTTTTCATTTAAGCACAGGGAGAAAAGTGCCTAAGAACTAGATAGAAATTAAGAGGTTTATCTAAACAAATTGAATTAGTTTCTGAAAAACATATTAATATGTTATTTACTTTGGAAAACACTTTAAAATAAAATATAAGTTCCTTAGATATATCAACAAAATTATTAAGAAATATATTCTTATTATATTGCTTTATATTGTTTACTGTGCATAAACCCCAACCTCAAATCAATTTCCATCCGCTGCCCAACTAAGTCGCAAACTGAAGTGAACTCAACGCAACGCAACTCGGGTGAACCGAGTCCTAATTCATCTGCTTAAGTATGCAGCAAACAGCTTGAGCTGCAGGAAAACTTTTACATCCAGTTAATTTACATTGTAATTTCCAATTGATGTCCTTGGCAAGGAGGAGGAGGAAAAAAACGGATTTAAGGGGACTCAAAGCGAGCAAAGCTCGAGGATTCGGCCAAATACAAATACATAAAAATTGCAATTTGCATTAATTATGCAAAAGTATGCGGAACTGACCCATCTGAAGGACCCACCCAACCCAACCGGATATTTATAAATTTTATGCGTCGTTAAATGTTTGGCCGCAGTTTCCCCCCCACCCCCTACTCCCTACTCCTTGGGATCCCTTCAACTGGAAATTATGCAAAACTTCAAGTCCCAAACTTTGCTCAATTGTTTGTTGCTAATATAAAATGGGACGAGGAAAAACGATTTTTTGCATTGTTCTCTGATTGGTTTTATGACTTTTCATAGCCTGGCACATTTTAATATTCAGTTTAAATCGTTGAAGGATTTGTAAAGGAGAAATTTGTATAAGTCGACTTATATTCTATTTATTTAACCATAATTCCAGCTAAAATTCGTTATATTCTGTTTGATATTGTATCCATGAAATTATAAGAATTGTCAGCGCTGCTTCGGAAATCACTTGATGTCATTCGCCGGGGCCTATCGGCGTTTCCACGTAACCCTAATGTCACGTTGTGTGTGCTCCCTGATTAAAGTAATTTCCTGCGTGGCCCCGTGAACAAGTATTTGTGATTACGTTCAACCCCATCCCGGGATCCACATCCACCTACTACTACTCATCCAGCAGGGACACAGGAATGCAGGGCAGGGAGGAGAGCAAGCTGACGAGTCCTTTTCCCTTCAGCTCGCTGCCTTTCTTTTTGCATTCACCCGAAACAAGATGAAGTATGAAATATGATGTAAAATGATGTGATTACAGTTGAAAATGTAAAAAAGAAAAATAATAAAAGAAACGAAGCGGAAGGTTGGGAAGGGGAAGCGAAGACACATGGCGTTGTGTAGGTAACCAGAGAAAAATGGCGGGAAATGGCCAAAAGGGGTGAGCAATGGGGCTGCCAGTGGCAACAAGAACAACGCAACATGTCGGGCCATAAAAATGAGCACAGCTCGTTGGCAAAAGAAGCCGGTTTACAATAAAATGGCGACGAATAGGGGATACCTGGTAGCAAGGATTATAAAATAGGTTATAGATGGTTGTATAATAAAGAAGATTAATGAAAATACAAAACATTTAAACTAGAAAACAATACAAAAAAGTGACCGAAGCTTCCAGCTTCGTAAAGAGCCCTCTTAAAGAGCCTGTGTGATCAGGACTCTCCATTCTTTATCAACCCATCATACCCCCGATAATTCTTCTAATACCCCTTATAAACACTGACATATGTACGTGTAGCCTTGATTGTGGGCGTGGTCATTGAGGAAGAAGGGCTAGGAGCTACAGAAGCAGCAGAGAGGTGTAGAAGTAGGTGTGGGTGGAGTCGTTCGTGCTGCCGAGATTGACAGTTTGCGAAATGGGTTGAGTAATTCACATGATGAATTATCTACAACTGAAGCACAGCGACGAGATAGAAGTAATAAAAACAAGCAGAAACTCTACGATAAATAGAGGGCTGAACTTCAAAGGAGATGTTTTTATTATCCTGCGAGTGGTAACAAGTAAGTGGTAAAACAAGTAAATATCTAGTAGAGCAGTATTTTCACTGATGTTTCCTAGTACTCCTTTACCAAGCAATAAACACTCGTAATAATCTTTAAAACTCTTAGGTATTAAGCTGCATAGTAAAGATATATTTATAGTTCACTAAAATTAAAGTGACTGATGGACCACACTCCCCTTAATATCTGTAGTCCTGCCACATGACTGATGAAGCGATTTTAAAGTGCGTGCGAGGTTTGTAAATTAATTTCCCAGGCAGCCAAAGGGTGTGTATACATGGTCGGCAAAGGACCGCCCAGCTGCTAATTAATTGCACAAAATTTCAAGCGAATGGTCAGGTGGTTGGTTGTACCTGTGGGCACACAGCAGGAGATAGGAGTTGAGGTAAAAACTTTTCAGCTTTTCGGGATGTCAAATGAAAAATTACCGATTTAAATGGCGGTCGCTTTAGCTCTTTTGCATTCGTTTTTTTCCTCTCTTAGTTTTCTTTTTTTTTTCTTTTTTGCAACTCTAACTGCCAGTCGTTTGTCGACTTCAGGAATATCCTTTAGTCCTTTTGGCTCTCTTTTCGACTGACGAATGCGTCTGTGCCACAGTGTGTGTCGGTGTGGGCCACATGCTGATGAACACGTCTTGTCAGCGGCTAACGAGCGCCACTTACACGCTCAACAATCACTTAACCTCAATTGTTGCTTCTGAATAAAAAATACAAAAAATAAAAAAACGAAAAAAGGATGAGAGCTTAACAACAACAACAGCAAGGGGAAAACGTAAAGGGAAAAGTGTAAAAGGCAATGCCAATGGCTCTGCCCTTCACTTCCCACTTCCCATCTTTCTTTTCTCATTTTTTTGTTTATTCTGTGAGTTGTGTGTAAATATACTTAATTAATTAACTGATTTTTTCCATTTGCTTGTTTTCGGTTGGGCGTGAAAAAAACAAGGATGGTAAGGACAGGCAGTGTACAATTGATTTTATTAACAATTTTGCAAATGCTAAAAAAGGTTTTTTAAAGCTATTAACTCGAGTTATTTAAAGGACTTATAGTCGTCAATAAAATACTTATGTGAAAGATAAATACGAATAAGTTCTTTAACTATAAAGCAACTAAAAGTTGTTTAAATAAAAGTAATTGATTCAACAATTTTTTAAAATATTTCAATTAAATTACATATTTTCTCATAGCCCACGCATTTTACTTACATTTTCAAATTATTATATTACAAAAAATACGTATATTAAACACATATTAACAAATAATTTAAAATTTATTATTAACATTCTCCCTCTGATTTATATATTAAACTACCCTGGGAAATATAATTTCCACTCTGCTTTACTAATTCCATATAAAATAATCCTACTGCCTTCTTTTGCTTCTTGCTAATGATTAAGTCGAATCAAGCCTAATGCCCTGCAAGGACCTTAACTAAGCCTCTCTTCTTGTGGCCAAGGCGCAGTTCCTGTAAATGGCTTTTCAGGCCGATAAGCAAGCTGGGCCCACGGCCCGTAGTTTTCCTTTCCCTTTCACCTGACAGTATTTTTTCCAGCCTTTATCCAGGCCCCCGCCTAATGCAATCAAAATGGCAAAGGACGAGTGTCGGAATGGCGATTGCTACAACTGCTGCTAGTGGAACTGCAACATGAACTGCTGTTGCCCACACAGCACTGAGAGAAATTGCTGGATGAGAATATAAATACCGAAAATATAATTTGTAAAGAATTATTAAAACAACAAGATCAAACTTAAAAAACATAAATATCAGCTGAATTATTAAATATAATTATATTTTTTTAGTATAAAGTTAAAATTGTTAAATAAACACAGAAATAATAACTTAAAATCAATGTTAATATTTAAAAATGATTTATATTATACAATTTGAGTTATATTAAATATTAATAAATTGGTTTAAATATTATTTAATAACTCTTAAAGGTCATACATTGTTGTCTAAATTCAATTTGGTCTTTTAACTCAAAAGACCTGAATATTATTACAACACCTGATGGATTTCGTTTCTCTCTCTGTGGCAGAGCCTTTCCGGGCCATGAAGTTGCCACCCAGCAAATTGACAATGACGCAAAGGGGTGTCGGTGTCGCATGCGGGAAGGTCGAAAGGTGAGTGAGGGAGTACTCCCTGGGATTTGTGAGTTAGTTTGCCGTGTAATAAGCAATTATGGCGCCCCGGCAAGGCTGGCAATTAGCTATATCTGTGCCCAGTCGGGCCTAATCGAGTGCAACCGAAGCTGCTGCTGCTGCACCTGCAACAGGCTGAACAGCATGCATATGCCTCCTTCGAGGCTAACAAACTTCAAGCTGGATATCGGCCTTCGGGGTGCTCCAAGCTAATGCAAATTGAATTTTCCCCGCACACGAGCAGCTTTTTCCCTAGCTAATGGAATTTAAAAATATGCTCCAAATCCTCTTCGCCCCGCCGCTGCCATTCAAAGCCCTTACACAAAAACAGCAATCAAGCACGGCTCCAAGGTGAGGTGCAGGGAGGGAGCCACGGCGAAAATAGAAAAAATTAGCAATTAAATTGTAAAGGTAACCTGAAAACAGTTTTCACCCCAGCCAAGAGAGGGTCCCCTGGCTGCGTTATGATTTCATTAATTTAAAGGAATTGCACAGAGGAAAATTTTATGGGTTTATAATTTTATATAGTATTTTCCCAAATAAAAAAACAAGGCAAACAGCTGCAAGACACGGAATTTTGTCATTGAAAAAGTTGCCACATAAATTGTTGAATTTCATTCACTTTTAGCTAATATAATTAAATAAAAAATACATATAATCCTTTAGGATTTTATAGAATTTTATAAGATAAGTAAAATTAATACTGAAACGTATAGCTTTTTATATCAGGAGTTTAGCACTTGGAAACTATAGCTGTTTATTCATGCAGCTTGTGGAAATGTTCCCAAAACTCTTTCATATTAATGTCTCGGATATATAGGAAAATACAGAATAGATTTCCCAAATTTCACAAGACTTTTTCCCGCTCTGTGTGGCAAGTCGAAGAAGGAGAGGGTGCAAAGTTGTCGTGTCCTTGTCGAAGTTTGTGCCGCTGCTGCTGCTGCCGCGTGGCAATTAGCAAAATGTGACGCGGCTGTTGAGCAACCCGAGCCGAGTTCAGGCTTAGTTTAAGCAGGCGGTGGCGGGAAGGATCTGTCCCCTAGCAGGAGAAGCTGGAGTACTGCGTAGTCGGAGCAGCTGTGGTTGAGTCAGCTTAGCAACTCGCTCGGTTGCCGCGGAGGCGGAAATGTTTTATTATAAGAGCCGCTGCTGCTTCTGCTGCTGCTCGTGAAAGTTGCTCTAGCCCTTGAACAGCAAAGCAAAGGCAGCTAAGCAGTGTGTCGAAGGCTCTCCTGGAGAGTGTTGATAACTCAGGCAAGTGCCTCACATAATGAAACTTTCAATTTCGAGAGGTTAATTATGCGCGAAAGGTACTTAACTAATTTCCCCCGAAAAATTCAGCGCAAGACTTTTTGCTGCTCGCATTATTCAGATGAAGCCTTCAAATGCAGGAGCCTGCCCCAACTTCCAAGTGCATGCTACGCAGGATATTAGCATGTACTTAGTTTTAAAAAGCATTTTGATAATGAAAATGTAAGCCAGACGCTTTGAGGGCAATACTCTTTAAGTATCGTAAGGAAGGCTGACAGAGAAGATTATAGTTTTCAAGTTTTTCACTAGAAGTATAACTAATTTCAGATGAAATTGTATGTTATTTTTGACAAGTGTAGCTTTAAGAATATTCCAGAAATTTCGTTTTAATATTAAGAAAATATATTTTCTTAGATCTGCATGGAAAATACCTTCAAAATTCCAACTTGTCTCAAATATTTCGTTTTATTCTTAAAAATAAGACATTTATTGAACTCTACCCAAAAATGCGACATAAACACAGCCTTAAATCGATGTGGCTGCTTAAAAATGCATCAATGACATTCCAGCTTTTAAGCGAATAAAGAAATTTATCAAATTATGTTGTTCGTTTGGTTAAAAAAATTGTGTATAAATGTGCATTTATATAAAATAAAAAACTCGTCCGCAACGAAGCAGGCAATGGCCAAACGAACTGGAATAAAACGGAATAAAGTGATATACCATTTAAGCAAAATGAGTCCAACTGACTTCGTCCTGGAAATGTGAATGGCTGTAAATTAAATTGCAAAATATTAAACAAATATTTGCACTCAATAAAGGCAAATTGCGTTTGTTTGTGCGCAAGTAAATACAGAGCAGAAAGTCGCCAGTAAACAGAGTGCTGGCAAAGAGCGGGCTGAAAGTGGGATAGAGTGGGCTGCATCATCGGATTCAAAAGGCAAATAGCATCAAACAATTTGTACATTTTGTTCGAATTTTCAACTGACAAAAATTGCGGAAAATGTTGTTTGTTTATTAGCCGGGCATTGAGGCGTAATGATTTCCTCTCCTGCTGTTATTTTGCAAAATGTCGCCAACCGTTCTGGGAATCTCGTTGAGCTCAGGCTCCAGTGGCTGCTCTTGTGGCCGCCTTGAGTCTAATTTCGAAAGACATTTTGCTTGTATAACTTTTAATTTAATTCCCGAAGGATAACAACAAAGGGGAGACTTGTAAGTTAATTATTACTGGCTTAATGCCAAGCAAATTGATTTCCCCGCTTAAACAATTAAAAGTTGAAATTGAGCGCGACCTTACTTTGGAAATTATTTAAGGATGTCTGCGCAGAGGAAATTATGTTCTTAGTACTTTGAAATGATATTATCGAGATGAAAAGTCATATTTCGCGCATACTATTTATTTAAAATATCATTAACTTTGACAATCCAAAATTAAATTTAAAAAAGCTATTTATAAAAATTTGAAATTTACACTATTAAAAATATACGAAATATTAGATTATAAGAATATTAATTACATGAAATAAATGTCTGATATCCCATACATAAAATAAAATTTGATAATTCGATATTTTCATATTCGTTATTAACGTAAACATTTATATACTAGAAAAAAACAGTAAAAATGGTTTTTATTTTTTTTGTTTTCCTTTTAGTTTAAATTGTAGCTGCAATATTATACAGAATATAATTTTGTGGCTTATTTTGTCAAATGATAAATTAGATTTATCGCCTTTCGCGTCACTTATCGATACAGTACCGATAAATCAACATTTTCTGCCTGGAATATTACTATTTTCCTATAGGGTATACCAGAACTAATACAATTCACGTTCTTCCTTTTAAATTGCTTATTTAAAATAACAAAAAAAGTGCATCATACACCCATTCCTTCCTCGCCTTATTTCTTAAACAAAAATAAAGCCATCTTTAAGGGCCAAGTCATAACTTAGAGTGGAACATTACAGCGGACTGTGCACTCTCCAGACTGATTGTTCCGGTCGGCTGAAAACGCCGAACTATTCCAACCGGAGCCATCAGAAGCGCCGAGTTCAATCCCCAGTTGGGGCCACAAAGCATAATTCAATTTGGTCAATCAACTGCAACACTTGAGCATTTAGTTTACTGCCAAGCACATACATACATACAGTACATCTGACCGGCTGGCTGCCTATTGAACTCGATGAATTTATTGTCCGGCATTTGGTTAGATGATTGATGGCAGCTTCCTACCTCCGTACCTCCTTGGTCTGAGTCTCCCTCTCCGTCTCCGTCCGTCTGCCGATGCAAATGCCAAATGCTAATGAATTCGTTCAACATTCAACATACAACATTCAACTTGGAAAGTCATAAATACTCCCAGTGCCGACTTCATGCAACGTTAACTGTTTTGTGTGTATTTTCGGGGTGAGAGAGAGAGAGAGGTATGTGAGGCAGCGAGGTCCTTGGCGAGGAGACAAACTCATTTCCGTCACTGACACAGTCACTGACTTCATTTAATTTTCAAATTTTCAACTCAAGAGTCCAAAGCGAGGATTCGTTTCAGCAATTTTCATTTCATTCACCGCCTGCAACTCTCTGTCTCTCCCCGCCCCATTCGTGGACGCCTTTTGTTCCAGTGTAGCAAAGTGAGACGAACGAGGAGCGGGTCCCAAAAAAAAGGAACTCTCTTGCCCAGACTTGACTCGGGCCAAACTGGCAAATTTATAGCCACGCATAGGTGCCGGGGTCGGCGACTGTTTTACATTTTTGCATTTTTCATGTTTTGCCCTGCCATAAAGTTGTGAGAGTGGGCAGCAGGCGGGCGGCCGTGGTGGGGGGTGGCATAAAAAGTATGATAAATTAGCATATTACGCATACGCCGTGTATGTTCGGGTGTGTTGTTGTTTGTGTTTAGTGAGTGAGTGTGTGTGTCCTGGATGACTGTATAATTATGTGCTTAAAGCAATTAGTGCGGGAAGCAGCGCGACGGAGTTTAGCCGCTGGCAACAGTGCAACATTACGCATACGCCCCGTGGTTGGTTGAGCACTCAAAGAAATCCTCAAAGGGAGAATATGGAAGGAGTTATGGAGAAACTTTGAAATGCTTGCGTAAGAATTCATATTTCTCCACATCAAAAGAAATAAATTACACTGGAAAACAGAAACTATTAACTTTTAAAGTAATTAAGCATATAAAATGGTAAATTTATATACAAGGAAAATACATTTCAATCTTACTCTTGAATTTCCCTCAAAACGCTTACGCAATCAAAATTTATGAAACACGCTTCGATTGGCATTGTTCGATTTAATTCGAAAGACAAAGGGAGGGCCCCCAGAACCGCAAAAAGAAAATGCCAACGAAAATGCCCAATGACAAGATGGCATTTTCCCATTTAATTCAACTTTTTGAGGAAATTGCTCACGCGTCATTTTCCCCAATGGAATGGCCAAAGAACTTTTGCATAATGCCTTTGCGGACACAGTGCGGAGTCTCGGCACGTTTCACTTCATTTATCATCGATTTGGATTCGGAAAACAATGCAAGGGACAACCACAATGGAATTAAGCATAAGAGTCATTGTGTGTGTTGGCTTCAAATTAATCAATTTGTGCTATTTTCAAATCAAAGGCAAATGTCTGTGAGCATTTCTGCGGCACGATTTAATCATATTTGTCAGAGCTGCACACAACCAACCAACCAACTCAGCCATTCAGCGCATTTGTCTAAGCCGGCAGTTTACGCTTATTGTCAATCAATCAGCCAGCATCGATTCCGCTTTCGACTCCAAAATGTATAAAAAAATCCGGATATGTGAACTGAAATATGCTGCAAAATCCTTCCATCAGCGGGGCCATTGAGATGGATTTCAGCCACGGTTGCCACGATTCTTTGTGCCCCAAAGGCACAAAAGTGTGCTCACCCATCGCATTTGCCCTTTTTTTTGCAGGCAGCCTATCGTTTACCCAAATTTGCCTCGTTATTTGTGCTGAAAAATGGCGCGCGTGCTCTGAGAGCCACTCGAGTGTCACCAAAGGGGGAAAAAACAAGAAAGAAAATATAGTAACTAGAAAATTTGTTTACCTCACCACACATGGATTTTCTTGTTTGTGGAATGTATACATTTTTTTGCAGCATAAATTCACAGTAATTCATTGACCATTAAAATACATTCTTATAATTTATTGGTAATTTTAGTGCTTTGTAGAGAACACTAGATTTATCTTTGGATATTTGTTTTCAATTATTATAATTTACTTAGTTAGAAATGTAATACATTTATCCTGTTGCAGAGTAAAAGTTGAACAATTACTATATATAAACGGTAATGGAAATTTAAAAGAAAAACGTAACCCAAAGATGTAGGATTAAGTCATTTTTTTAAGAAACTTCCTTTAGATTTTCGCATGAATCAGACATACCATTTCCCTACAAATATTTCGCATACTCCCCGAGCACTTTGTCAATCCCAAAACTGTCCGTTAAGCAGAAAACCTCCACGCCTCGCATTTCAGAACCCAAAAAAGAAAAAAACAAAAATACTCGCGCGTATAATGAACTACAAATTCAAGGAATGCGCAAGCAAAACATTGCCAGGACCCAAGGAAAGCCCTCCGCCGAAGTCCCGGCCAAGTCAAGTGAATGCTAACGAGCTTTGGTTCCCTTCCTGGTTGGATTTTGGTCGACCATTCCCGAAACTGAACCCCAGCCTGGTAGACTCACTCACCCACTCCCCGAGGAGGACGCACAAGTGCACTTTAGTTTTCAATTTTTGTCGTCTCATAATGCGACGCTCTGGGTTCTCCACATACATATATCTTTCATTTTTTGCCCAGAGCTGGTGCTCTCGTTCCCATACTGCATACTGCTATTGGGCAAATATCTTCAAATGGATTTCAAAATCCCAGGCAGAGTGGAGGGGCACAGGAAATGTGAGTCAAAGGTTACCTTGGGGATGCATTCAACAAAAATTTCTGCACTAATGGAAAAGTAAAAGCTGCAAAACGAGTTAGCAGAGAGAGAGATGTATGTATTTATGTATATATCATAATACTTTTAGCCAGTGCCCCCGAAAATCACTTAAGGACGGTCTCCCCCTCTCACTCTCACTGTCTCGGTTTATAAATGAAATTGCCAAAAATGGTTGTTGTTGCTCTGTGTTTTTGTGTTGACTTAGGATGTGAAACATTTCACCCTCTAGTCAATCTGATTATTAGCCAACCACTGGCAAATGGAGCGACTGACCCACTGACAGATTGGCCAGCAGACAGATGGACTGGCTGACAGCTTGACACAGGAACCGCAAAGAAGCAAAACAGGATAACAGCTCGGGACCCGGTCAGAGGATCGCCTCAAATGGAGGCAAGTGCAGGAGCAGAGACCAACTATTTGGGAATTTTTCACTCGTTTTCCCGGGCACGTGCTTTTACAGAGAAGTCATCCCCAGAAGACTTCATGAGACCGAGTAAAGTAGACGATTTGTTGGCGGTCTGGTTGACTTACTAATGAGCCAGGGCCAGCTCCTTTTCTTTCATCTCCCTGGATTGCATCAAGCTGATTAGAAACGATGGTTATTCTTTGGGGACGAGAGACAAGCAGAAGCCACCCACCAAAAAGTTAGAACAAATAAAGAAACAAATTTACTTTAAAAAAGATTTTGTAATTTCTTTGATTAGGCAGGGGTATACTATATACTTTAACTTTAAATATGTATTCCTCAGCTATTGAAATATAATATTATTAGAAATCCAATGGAATACCCACACACAACACATAATGGGAGCACTGGACTGAGAGATCCCTTAGTTCTGTTCACACCCGCATCGGAGTCATCAAAGCGAAATGGCGGCGACATCCAGGGATGAAAGTGAATTTGATGGTCAAGCAAGCGTTAAATGGAAAACTTTGGCTCCAAACTTCAACTTTTTATGTACTTTTGTCAAGTGGGGGGCCGGGGCACAGAGCAGGATTTTCAGCGAATAAATTTTACATGGCAACCAAAAGAAACACCCGAGGAATATTAAAACAAATGGAACCAGGCAACGAATATATTTTTTTCTGCAGCTCCTACTTTCTTGCCACATCTTGCTCCTGACCGATTGGCTAATGAAGCCTCCTCCAAGCCGAGTAGCAAAGGGGGTCTTCCGGGTTTCAGGGAAATTTCTGCTCTTTTATGCAAACACGTACGACCCATTTAATTTGGCGAAAAGCGACCGCGTATATGGCCCGCTGGAAAAATACGTGATAAGCAAATTCATAAACCATTAAGACGGTTGCGCTGCTGCCTTGCCAAAAAAAAAAAAACGAGCAGCAGAAAGTGAGCTAACGTCAGCGGAAAAGGGCCTACAGAAAGGGCTTTCTCATAATTTCTTTGGTAAATTTAAGGAATGCCCTCACAAGACAGGAAAAGGTAAGGAAGAAATATATATAAAAATATACATTTTATATTAAATTCTAGACAGCAAGTGTCTTCACCCCAAAGGATATTTAATTTAAAAATAAATAGGAAATGTTTTAAGTTATCCTAATAATATTTTAAATATTTAGAAGATTTGTAAGGTTTCTTAGAAAATAAGTATATATATAAAAATAAGTACATATGTATTTTTAAAAATAAATCTCTGGTTAAAATACTAAAATTAAAGTTTAGTTGAAGACTTTAAAATCTACCCAAGTATTTCGGCGTTTTTAAATTTTTTTAATTGTAAAAAAATTATGTATGCTGTGCGAAATGAGGTGTATTTCAAGCTACACCCTACCCCGTTAGGCATTCAAAAAAATATAACCACTTCCTCCGCATCGTGTGCGGTTTCATTAAATTTTATAACAAGCATTTATATAAACTTTTTGCTTCTTTTGCACGTTTCTGCCTAGACGCCGCCAGCCTGTTGGTTGGTTATGTTAAGTTGCTGGGGTTAAATTTGAGTTTGACTTTGCTCTAAATGAAGGCGTGTTTGTGTGCTGGGAAGCCGCCTAATTGAGGCAGTGGAAAATGGAAAAAAAAGTTAAAAATATAAAAAGCAGCACACAAGAGGGTAGAGCTGTGCTAACCGTGAAACCTTTCAAGTTCTCTTGCATGAATGGCAAATGGCAGAGCGAGTGTGATTCATTCGGGATCCTGTCAAAGCGTTTAAAGCTACGTGGCACTTACGGGGCGAGAAAGTCGAGTGCGTGAGGAAGGATGGAATGGGTGCCAACCCCTTATCTTTTGACTCACTTTCCAATTATCATATTAAATCAGTTGTAAGTCATTGCATGTGTATATATTTGCACAACTTATGTGAGGGCGAAGGACGTCGTCGACTCGGGTAATCCTTTCAGCCAAAAAGGATACAAAACACACACACAAAAACAACGGCCACAGTCGCATCAGCAGCGAGCCAAGTGGAAAACGGGCAACAGCAAAATCCAGTTGACATTTCGCTGAAATGCAGTTAATGGGAATTCGCTTGGCCGTCTCTGAAGATAAGGATTGCTAATAGGGCGGGCAGGAGGTATCAGACATGTCCTGTGGTTGCTCGTATCTTACCTAAGGATAATGAGCTCGGGGTAGAGTTAATAAAAATGAAACAAAGGTGTGAGGAACATATTCCAAGGGCAAGTTTACAAAAGACTAGAGCTAAGCATCGATATATGAAAAGGAAACCTAAATAAAAGTAATATTAAGGCTTAGTCTGGGAAGAAATTAATAACTAATTAAATCTAAATAAAAACACATCACCCTTCTGCGGTTTACAAATTATGTAAAGTTCCGAAATACCTAAAGATGAAGTCCGTTGGACCTCTTCTTTGCTCTACTTTAAATTTCTTTAGTATTAATTTTTTTCAAATTTGTTTATTATTCCTTTTATATTTTTATTCCAAACCCTGACACGTATTCCCAACATATTTTTCCCATAATCCTGTGGAAGCATTACAATTAAATGTCCTGTCGACTCGTTCGGCTAACAAGGGAAATCGCAAAGAGTATGCTCTGCATATAATCAGCTTAAAATATCAGCGTGCAAACAATATCAATCAAAATGAAATCAAATACTGCTTCCAGTTACCTCCAAGCCTCGCATCCTTATGGCGAATCCTCCTGCCATTCCTTACCCGCAGTTATGTTCCAGATTTAACTTGCTACGTGCAACGCCAATTTGATTGCTCTCACACGAGCTCTGTGTGTGGTGTGTGTTCAAGGCGAGGAAAAGGCGATGGCGGAGAAAGAATAATAAAGGCCCAGGTGATAGCAGGTGTGAGGTGAGGCGCTCACCCATTCATTCACTCAGTCATTCAGTCAGTTCGCCGGGCCAAGCCGAGTCAAGCAGTCGAGCGCGAAATAAGCTTTGTCTGATGGACTGAGGTAAGTGAACGTTGGAGCAGAGCCACCGGCTCCGCCAGGTGGAGATGATGCCACATGACATGCGGAGGAGCAGCCAGCAGCGGTAGCACCACCAGCCAACAATAACAGCCACAGATTGATGACTCAAGATACAGGGCAAAAAATTGACTAACAAGGCAGGTTAAATTAAGCTCAAAGGAGAGTGGAGAAATTTGAGATTAATTTTAGATTAAAAATTAGTATTTACCTTTTAATTAGTTTTATTTAAAATTTAAACATAATTCTAGTTTCTTCAAAGTTATGTGCTTTTCTAGGTAAACTAAAAATAGGTTTTACTTAGAAAAACTCATGAAATTCACAATATTACAGACCCAACAGTTAAAAATGAATTATATTTCCAAGCAACTTGTATACCCTAATAAATAACTTATATAAAATGTAACAAAAAATGTATTAAGAGCCATCAATTTCCCACAGTGTACTACACAGGTAGAAGTTGTTTTACAAACCCCCTGTTCCTTTGTTTTACTCGCGGGAGCTACATTTCTCAGCGCCACTGTCGTATCGTGAAAATCCATTTCGGCTGTTAATGTGACATTTAGTCATTAAAATTTCAAGAGGCGCGCGACTCAGACAAAGCATAATATTGTTATTATTATTCGCTTGTGTTTGGCTAAAATGCCAGCGAGTTTTGACTGTGCGGGGTAACAGCTGCCAGCAGCTGCTGTAAGACAACTGCGAAGCCACTTCCCCGCACAACGCGGCGTATGCGTAATGTGCTCAGTGCTGCTGAAGCTGCCATTGCTGCTGCTTCATTTAAATTAAATTTGCCCTGGGTCATGCGAGTGCTGTGTTTCGTATGCCAAATTGTATACAGAGAAAGAAAATCAGATCTAATAAATTGTTTATTCAAGCACAATAAGTTTTTGAATCGAATATCAACAGTTGCATTCAAAAATTAAGGTTTAAAATACGTGATTTTTTGCTTGAACATCAAATATATGAATAAAAATACACATTAAGCACACACAATATTGAGTTATTTAATAAAACAAGTTATTCTAGTAAAAGATAATAACAAATTCTAGTATTTTGTTCCTTTTTACCTCTTTAATTACAATTATTTAATTATTATCCAAGTTTGTATTCCGACAGTGTGAAAAGTGTTTTTTTAGAAGGGAAAGGGAAATGAAAAATACGGGGAGTGGGAGTAGGGAAACTCTTCTTCAGTGCTTCGACAGAATCAAGAGCTGAGCAAATTGGCAAATAAAATTTTTACCCAGCAACAAAAAGAAATATAAAAATAAAAAGTTGACTCCGAGTTAGAGAAGTTTCGCTGGAAGGGAAGTGAGCGCAGAAAAAGACATCAACTTTCGTGTGTGTAATTAAATTTACTTGTTGCTGGAAACCAAGCTCCACCTTTTTCCTTCTCTCCTTCAGCAAGTCAGCCGTCAAACTAAAGCAATCGGAAGAAACCCCAAGGAGAAGTGACACTAATTAAATGCCCATGGATGCGGATGTTTATTTACTCGGAAGGGGAAGCAGCACGGGTGGGGAGGGGAGCCCAAGAATATTGCCATTTGAGTTGCCTTTAAATGATGGAAAATATCTGAAGCCAACCATCTCTTAGCCCAGTATGCAAATTTTGGGCCAAAAACTTTCAAAGCCGAGGAGGAAGTGTCACATGGTTTGGCCTCTGACGTTTCTACACACAATTAAGTTGATTTGTTGCCTGTTGCGGTCAAAGCTAACGAAGGCGGCTCCGGCACTCACAGGCTCCACTTAATGGAAGGATGCGTCCATAGGAAATGCATTTTCAGCCCCATACTCATCACCTTCCCCTGGACTGTTCATCGCTGAGTTTGTGTGTTTGAAAATTCCAGTGTGTGTGGGAGTGGGAGTGAGTTCGGTAGGTTGTGGGGGTTAGTTGCGCCTGCAAGCCCAATAAATATGTCTTGATGAATGACCGCCGAAAAGAACTGGGAAATTACAGTAGAACAAAGCCTTTTAAATGGATTCCAACCACAAACTATTCAATGGAAATTACTGATTAATTAATTTAATTTAAGCTAAGCTATTAGCATTTAGCTATTAACATTGAGGATCACCAATATCTCAAGAAAAGTCTGCAAAAATTTCTATACATATAAAAAGATTTTAATAAAATAAAAAATACAGTTTCGAAGTTTAGGATTAACTATATTTATATGCGTCATTTTCGACCCTATAAATTATATATATTTTATTCTATTCCTAGATATGTTTGCCAAAAAAAAAAAAATTTTAATTTTTTTTAAATTTTATAGGGTTATTTTAATTAAAAATGTTTTTTATCAAAAAATTAAATTTTTTTAAGTTAAAATTTCAGTTTCCACATTTATTAACCTATCAAAAACTAACAAATAAATTCTGACCAATTTAAAATAACTTTTTGACTTAGTTATTGTTATTTTAAATGGAACCTGGTTCAAATAATACAATAATAATAATAATAATAATAATAATAATAATAATAATAATAATAATAATAATAATAATAATAATAATAATAATAATAATAATAATAATAATAATAATAATAATAATAATAATAATAATAATAATAACAATAATAATAATAATAATAATATGTAGCCTAAGATACCCAATATATAATAAATTCAAAAGATTCCGGAATATTAAATAAAATAAAGTCAGTCATTTTCCAAATTCACTTATCTTTAAAAAAATATATCACGCAATTTTTATTACACAAATTATTTTGCCTATGGATGCAATCTTTCAGCATGGAGCTGGTCACCCTCGCCGATCCTGGATCCAATGTTAATCTTCAACTTATAGGGAACTATATCTGGGCTAATGAACACCAAGACAGACCGGCGATGAGATCGCATAGCCTGCACCTGGCTGCTTGTGGGTGGTCGGTAAGGACCGAACCCGATGTACTGGTTGCCGCGCGCGGTCAAAGGATCGTAGGCGTGTCGGGAAAACTTGTCATAGTTTCTTTCGTAGAGCCGCCTGAACCAGCAGCCAAACTCCAAATTGTCACTCAGACGTCTCTTCACCAGATCGGCCATCGGTATCTGTGTTGCCACCTGGACCAGGTCGAAGGCATTCTGCAGCAGTCGAAAGTTGGTCAAGAACTCGTACTCCTGGTTCGCCTGATATTTCACCTTGAGCATATCAATGGTATTCGGAAAGAGCTTGTCCATTAGGCAGCAATAAGCTGCTCCGGTGCCGAGATCTTCGATTTCGTAGATATGTGTGTTTATTTCAGTAGAGATCCAGGTTAAGATCTGAAAGCGTGACCACCGGCCCTGGTGGTGCTTCGTAAAGCACACGTTGTCCGCCACGACAGAATAAATCGTTTTCGACATCTACAGAGGGAAATAGTATATTAGACTTACTAAGTTTGTAATTAAAACAAGGCAAACCGCAAGACCTCAACTTAACTTTTAAAAGTTACTACGTATTACTTATCTAAAATCTAAAATCTTTAAAACTCCAAAAGAGAGTCGTAAATCTAAAAATTATGTTTTTAAAATCGAACTGTGAGGTTCTTACTTTCCCCGAACTGAATTTGGAATGGATATTGAGCCAGTTACACCAGGCCTTCATGATTTTAAAGATTTACTAGAATAATAATAACTATCCCTTAAGAACATAACTACCCTTAATATGTCTTTAAAAAATCATGATTCAGGAAATATAAAGCCTAATACTTGTACATATCTCATAAATCTGCAAACTCTCTTTCATCCAAAGCTCAAAGAAACTCCGGGCCAACAGCCATTAGATTTCGAGCCATTAAACGTGTTTATATATTTGCAATCACATCATCACAAAGCAAAGCAAGCGCGACAAAAACTTATGGCAATCATATAATAAAAAAAGAAAAATATCCAGAAGAGAAAATGCAGCGGCAGGGAAAATGGGGGAAATACAGAAATGGTAAAACTTTTTTGCCAGCCATGTGTCTCAACTTCATTCGAGAGCTCCTTTTCCTCGTCGTACGTGTCTGCAGTGGCAAAACAAACAATGAAATAAAAACTGCACAGAGATGTTTTTCGGGGGCAAGGGAAGACAACTTTAAAGTGCAGCAAATTGCATTTGAAATTCGCAGCAATATTTTCCCATCCCTTGAAAAACAAGCAGCGAAAACAATTTGAAAATACGCATTGAGAGGGCAAGGAAAAGAGCAGTGAAGACAATTTTGCGGAAACAATGAAATGGAAACTTAACTCATGAAATATTCAAAGTGAGATTTGCCGTTACTTTCGTTCTGCTGTGGTTAAATTTTCAAACAAGACTACATAACTTGAAAAATGTTCGCTAAACGAACACCGAAGAGAGTAATGCTTTTTGAGTTAGTAAAATAGTTTAGTAGATATTTCTTAATTTTTAAAGGATATATTTATATAATCGTAGAATTGAATTTAAGTCTGACATAAGGAGGGTAATCTAAGCCATTTTCTAATTGATTTGATATTCAAAACATTTATTAAATATTTTAAAATTTGTTTCTTAACCAATTACAACCTTTGAATTAAAACCCCCATCTTAAGAGTTTTACCTTGCTATTAATGAGTATTCTTATAGATAAATATTCGAACTAATAGATAAATATTTCATCCTTTAGAAAAAGAGTATGCAACATACCCTTTTCGAACCACAAAAGCAACCAGAACGATGAGAAGCAAATTGTTTGCTTAATGCGAAGCTGTTGCTCGTTTAAGTTTTTCCTTGTTTTGTTGGGTTAAGGCCTGAAAGGGATAGTTCAGGACGACGAGGGAACCTTGGGGAAATTGAAATGAAACTTCTGATAAATTGTACCTGGCAGAAAGCAATGAAAGCTAAATTTGTTGATTGTTTGAAATGCTGAAGTCATATGAAAAGTTTACTCGTGTATTTCGTGGGCTTTTCATTTGGATTTGCCAAAAAGTTGTTGAGGGTTTCTTTTATGGGGTTTTATATTAAAATGCAAATAAAGTAGAATTGGAAAAAAACCCACAAATGGTTTTTAAGTGATTGGTTTTGTTAATTACTTTGCACTTCGTTTTTGTGTATTTTAAAGTGAGAAATCTAAGCTTTGGTTAATGGAAGTAAGCAAGAAAATTACCTTTATATAAATTTAATCATTTTCAGATATAATTCATGCTTTAGATTCTTTTAAGGTTACAAAATATTCTACAAGAAAAACTCTCTTAATTGTTAGTACATTATTATCTTTAGTACAAATAACAAATTTGGGGGATAATCAAAGTCCCCATATTACCCCTGTAAATTCAAATGCTTTATGAAACTCATAAACTCATAAATATAAACCTTATTTATTACTCCCTCATTACAATAACTTAACTCAATTCAATTCCCTTTTCATTTATATCATTGGGGATTAATCAATTAATAGAATAGATTTTCATTTACGTCTACTTTTATCACCTGGCTGTAACTGCAAAATACCCCATCAAATCAGCTATTCTGGAGCAATTAAAAGCACATGAAATTGTAGACAAAGTACAGGAACAGAATTCTCCTACTAATCCTGGCTATTTGAGCTTTGATTGAATACCGCCAAGGACAATGACAATTCCGCTGATGATGATGAAGCTACGACTGATGCTTGATGGCGATGGCATAACAATAAACATCAAGAAAAGAGTGTAAAAACAAGCGTTTCCATTCCAAACTCAACTACTACAATGAGAGAAAAGGGGGAGTTATAAACTGAATAATTTCAAAAAGTGTAAATATTTCAAAACATTTTATTCCATAAATAAAAATTATAAACTCTACTCGTTTTACCCTTTTATCCCTACTAAAACATACATATGTATATAATTAATAACTATTAATTTAGTGGCCTCTAAATCAACCCCTTTTTCTCTCAGTGCCCACTTACACACACCCGCAGAGACTAAGTATTTTATGGCCGACACTAAAGTCCAAGCATCAAACCGAAACTTTGTCACACACACATACCCAGAGGGGCTGCAGTTGCGGAGGAAAAAAAGGGAAAGCGAGCGCAATTACGAGAACGAGACGACAGCGCAATGGAAATGGAAAATCGTCACAAGAAAAGCCAAAATTATTCGCCACTGAGAGCAGTCTGTCTGTCTGTCTATGACGATGACGGCTCCCACAAGGCTATTAAAACTTATGCGTAGCTCATATAACACTTTTAATGCCAATCAAAGTCTCAACTCAAACCCCAAATAAGCAACGCAACAGAACGGGAAAAACGAGAAAATATAGCGAAAAGATTCCAGAGCAAATAGCATCTGAAACTTTCACCTTTTGTTTTCCAAAAAACAAAAAAAAAAAACACTTCTACTTATAAATATAGAAGGCAACAAAGGCAAGTCGGAAAGTCAAACAAAAGTTCATTGAAAATGAGGAAAACAAAAAACCTCAACCGAAAAAAAAATAAATAAAGAAAAATAAAGAAAAACTGTAAGAAAGAATCAAGTGTAATAGAAAGTAAAAGAAAAGCAATAAAGCCAAGGAAACGGCGCAAAGCGAAAAGAAATTGTCACAAATACAAATAGGAAATTGACGCGGAAAAACAATAAGAAGAAGAAACAATATGAAGAAAAAATATGAGAGAATGAGGCAAGTTTTCCCCCGCCTCCAACACAAAAGAATTCCCAAGAATCTCAGCCTCAAGGGGGGCGTGGCACAAGATGTTTACCAGTTTTCATGCTCGCTACTCGTAAAAAACATGGGTATATTAAGTTTGAGTGAAAAAAATCAATTAATGCGGGAAAGTATGCTATATTTTCCTTAAGAAAAATAAGCCAGAAACTAATTCCTAATTATGACTGTGTTTATATTTAAAGCTAAAGGTTAATTAACTAATTATAGCAAAATTTAAATCCTTTATATTTTAAATAACAAAAAGAGTCAGCATCCCATAGTCGATCCACTCTCTAAAGACTTCCTTGTGTTTTTTTTATTTTTCGGCTTTGCTCGTGTAACGAATTTAATCTTTTACGTTAACGCGTGCTGCAGGGAAATAGGGGGCTTTAGGTGGGTCTCTTCAGTGGGTGGTGCGTAGGAAATCTGTTAGACGGGGACCCATTGTTGGGTTTTATTTATAGACCTCAAATGGCCTCAGCCCGAGGATGTGGCATTTGTTTGTAATGACATGTATGTAAGTTTGGGGGAGGCCTAGGGACGTGAGGGATGCCTAAGTAAACAAAAGAGTTGTACTATACGTAACCCGAGAAATGAGGTGGGTCGCCATAAAAGACCTGATAAAAGCGGCTTAAAAAAGCTTTTAACGCAGCCAAATAAAAGAAAAGCCAGAGATGAGAAATGGCTGGGCTTTCAATAGGGTTAAGAGAAGGGTAAGTAGGATCGGGTTAAGGGTTAAGTCACTCCTTAGCCGTTAAGTTAATGAAATTTGAAAGGTATATATAGATTGATGACTATCTAATTGAGGTGTAAATGGCAAAAAAATAAGTGAGTGAAATATATATAAGAACTGGGAAAGGGTTAGGGGATTGGAGAAATAAAATACTTGCCAAATGAAAAGGAAACTTTTGTTAAAACTGGTTTCATAATTACATGTATTTTTCGTTGCGTTATATATTGTCTGCTATTTTTAATAATTTATTTACAACGAATATTAATTATTTCTACATGTATTCATAGTGATTCTTCATTAGAACAATTAAAATAAATGTGTGTACATATTAGCTGCCTGAAAACCACAATTTAAAACAATATATAAACATATAAGAAACGTTAAAGCTTAAACATTATTATATATCGTATATTTTATCTCAATAAATGGTTCTTAGGAATTTAACTTTTCACTGAAATAATCTAATACCGCTTTCTTTCTTGTTTTTTTTTTCGACTGGCTAAAAGAAAAGAAAATGTCTGATTTCGCCTAGGGGAATTCCCAGTTGCAATTAAATCCCAAAATTCCCTTGAAAATTATTTCACAACCTCAAATATTGTCACAATCCCAGGGAATGCCAGGGTTTGCGCTCCCCCCTTCGATGTCCAAACACGAAGGAGCACTCCTTGTACTTCACCTTGACCCCGAGAGTGTGTCTTGGCATTTGAAGTGTTACTTTTATTGTATTCCAGAGGTGACAAGTGTCGGATGGGTGGGGTAATGCGAGACACAATGTCAAGTGGCCTGAGGGGAGTAAAAAGCTGCTCAAAAAGGAGCAAAAATAAAGAAGAAAAATATCGAGAAAAAAAATACGAGGATATCAGGCAAAAGGAGACATTACAAGCATGTGGCACTGGACAAACATTAAGCACGGACACGCCCCACACGACACGAAAGGGGACGGCATCGAAGGACACTTAAAAGAGGACCACGGGAAATTAATAAGAACGCTGCTGGAAGGTGGCTTACAAGTATGCAAAATCGCCGGGCAGAACGGAATGCATATTGATAAATTCCAGTACAAAAGGAGCGAAAGGAAGCCCCTGATGCTCGCACAATGCGAAGTATGACGACTCTGCTTCAAGCAACCAGAGATGCCTAAGAATATATTTAAAATTTAAGAAATATATATTATATTTCATAAAAAACAAGATGCTAGAGTTTAAACAAATAGATTGCTTAACGTAATATATTTCCAAACCCTTTCAATACACTCCATAGGCATATATCATTTCTGCAACAATTTCTGATCATTTTCAAGCTATTACCTTAGCAAAAAATGCCAAATTCGCATTCCTGTCGAGATCAATATGCAATGTTCGATGCCAAACGTGAATATGAATGCGATTGCGAATGCCAATCCGAGTCGCAGGCGCCAGCACAAAAGTATGCGGCTCGAAATGCATAGAAGAAAGGCCCTGGTTCCGACATCCGACATCCCAGAGACCACTTTTCCGACCCCCCAGAACCAGGCCCAAGTGCGTTGCGATGGATCTGGATGCGTCTGCCTGCATATTGATTGAATGCAACTGTCATATGTACATGCCGCTGCTGCTGTCATAAACAAGCCGAGAGGCAGCTGCACCTCGAACTCGAACTCGACCTGAAACTGAAACTGGAACTGAAGCTGCGGCTGAAAAGATGCGGGGGATCCTTAGGCATCCCTTTTTTGATGCAAAAATGCCAAGTCGATGCGAGGGCATGGCGGTTAAAACCAGAAAATTTCCACTATTCATACCTCTTACCCAGCCGCAGTCAGCAAATAAAGGTTGCCTTAACCTGGCATGTACTTTAATGTTTAAGTAATATATCCAGGAGATGGTTCTGAACTGTAAGCTATTATTTGTAATCCTATAAATAATAGTAGGTACTTTTAATAATTTATTTAGTTTAATAAATGTAGGAACTTTCAAAGGACACAAGATACAAAATTTAAAACGATTTTACGACACTACCTAGAGAAAACTATTTAAAAAATGTCCTAAAACAAGATATAACCTTTAATTGTTCCCATATAATCTCCATGTTCTAACTAGCACATATATTATTTTTAATATAAATAATAAAAATTCAACTC
Source organism: Drosophila aff. chauvacae BK-2020 (assembly GCA_018903765.1). NCBI lineage: Eukaryota > Metazoa > Arthropoda > Insecta > Diptera > Drosophilidae > Drosophila > Drosophila aff. chauvacae BK-2020. The sequence continues at coordinate 11,201,770 of JAEIGO010000058.1, forward strand.
TGATGGTTTATTTATCATTCCCTTCAATGCCTTGCTACCCAGCATTGGCTTTGTGCCTTGGATATGCACATTGTGCTCGAATTCGTATACATACCTACATCTGTACAGATATAGCTATACCGATGATGTGAATGCATCCATATGTCTGGATATATTTGTTGGTACGAATGTGAAATATGGCATAGTCAAAATGCTTAGCGTTGCGTGGCGAGGTCGGACAAGAAGGCAAAGCGCGAACGGTATTTTCAACTGCCGATAAGACTCTTCCTCTCTGCTTTTTGGTATTTGTGTGTGTATGGCTTAGACACTGAAAAAATTGGGTATTTTTTACGACACTTTAAAATAAAAAAAAGCTTAACACTTGTTAAACAAGGAGGAATATTAAGACAAATACTTATTTTAAGTTACCTCCAAATAACTAATAGAAACAAAAGGTTTAACATAATAATTAATATTAATATAAGAAAGAGGCATTAAAAAATATATATAATTAAAAATAAAAACAATTATTTAAGTAGAGAAATCATGTGTATTAAATAACATAAAATATTTTTATTTATATTTTGTTTCTAAACCCAGTTCTAAAAACAAGTTCCCTAAGCTCAGCTGAAATCCTTACTGATTCAAGTAACTACACATTTTTCCCTCAGTGTATGAATACACATACATCTTCATGTAGGTATGTGTGTCAAACAATGTAGTTGCAGATGAACTATCCGGCAGTAGGGGGTTAAGGAGGTGGGCTGAGACGAACAGGCAGGGGACTGGGGGAACAGCAAGTCAAAGCTCAAACGATTTTTGCAAATTATTTGCAAACAGTTGAACTTTCGACGTTGATTTTTGCATGGCAAACTGTTATTGTTGTTTGTCTGGTAATTGCTGCACCAGCTGGGGGGGCTGAGGAGGAGGTGGGAGGCACTGACAGAGGCTATGTATGGATTGAGGTTGCACTTGGCAATATGTCAGCAGCTTATCGCTTCATTACGCTGACTTGACAAGGCGCCTGAGTCCTCCGACTTAATGAGAACGTTGCACACACAGAAGGCATTGTCTATCCCGCCTCCATTCTCCGTCTCTCTCTCTATCTAACTTTTACATTCATGAATATGGTAGCCCCCTGCTACACCCCATATATTTTCTGGATTTCCTGGGAAAATTGAATGCAAAAGGCGCCAGCAAATCTTTATGCTCTTTGTGGAAATATTCCACAGAGGCGGGGGAAATCTGGAGCCTTGTCTGAGTAGTTCGTCATATTAATTTTTGATAAAAGCGAGAAGCTGCCAGAGGGGGCGGACGAGGAATGTCTGCAATCCGATTTAAGTGCTGCGACAAACGGTGGCAAAGGATTTGACAGGATTGACAGACGGCAAACGAATGGCAAAGGCCGGAGTGAAGGCTGTCTGAAATTATGAAGTTGCTGCCGCTGCAAGTCGCGTCCATCGTCAGGGGAATCACATCAAAAGGTATCCTGTAAGTCCCGCCATGTAATTATGTTAAAGCTGGCTTTAGCTTTGAGGTAATTCTACGATTGGCATCAAGACCTGTGAGAGTTGCAAGAAATGTATTTACTTTTTCATGACAAAATCCAGTGGGTTTAAATAATCCTCTTCTCACCTTTTTCCAGGTTAAATGCAATTAAATAAAAACCTCTTTCTCTTTCTCCAATCTTCTTGCTATAAATACATATATATCGCAACCAATTAATCAATTTAATAGCACGCTCAATTCCCCAGCTTGGAGTGGGTTTCCGTTCCATCACCATGAGCAAAAATCAAACTTTTCAGACATTTTCCCCCATCTCCGCAAACGCGCTGTGTTGGCCAACTTTTTTTTAAACATTTCCTTTTCAATTAATTTTTATTAAAAACCAAAAACCTTTTCTTTTTTCTGCTGGCTTTTCGTCGGGGATTCTTTTCACCTATCCGGCGGAGAGGAAATCAATAGCAGACTTTGTTAACTGAAGCGTGTAATAAAATTTTTGTCCGTTATACCAATAACAAAAAAAACAAAAGGATTTGAAGGAGAATGCCGGGGGAAAAAAAGAGTAACACAAATTGGCGTATTAATTTTTTTGTTTCTTAAACTTTATTTAAAAGTTTTTCTTTCTTGGACGCTTTGCTTTAATAAAGTTCATTAGAAGCCGGGGCAAGCCGATGCTTTGTTTTAATTATGCAGGAGACAGGAGACAAGGCGAGGAGCCGGAGTTGGAGCCAGTTTTAAGTTTTCCAAAATTAAATTAATTACGCGGCAAGCAATTAAGAGAACTGTCCGCGGCACAGGCCGAAGAGCCGGCCGGAGAGCGAGCAACGAGAAAGAGATGCGACGGCCAGATAACTTTATAACACGCAGATAATAGTGCTGGGAGCTGAAAGGACATAAAGGACAACGGCGGTCCGAGCATGGGTTAATGAGCCCTCCACTCTGGCTTCATTAGGTGAAAAAACTTGCCAACGCAAGGTGCAAGGAATTAGCAAATATTAAAAGAATTTCAAAAGAAAGTGATCCCAGAGAGAGATATTAAAGGAATCACTTAGTTCAAATAACTTTAGCCTAAGAATAAGTTGTTGAAATATTTAGCTCCTTGAGAAAATTTCTGCCTTTATTTATAAATTAAATTTTTAATAAATAAAATTAAAGATATTTGAATACAGTTTAGAATAATATTATCCCACATCCTTTTCCAACCAGTTCAGATTATCCTAAAACATGCGAAACCACTCGGCTGTATTGGAACCTTAAAATTAATCCCACAATTACTGACATGATCCATTAAAGCCCCCACTTCAGGGCTTCTGGTGAGCGCATTTCGTCCCGGTGTTTGCTGATTTTTAATTCATCAACAAGTTGGGAATATAGGGGGGCGGAGCTCGTGTGCTCGCTCAACAACTCGGGATTCCAACAGGCCGATACATCTTCGTCACAAAGGTGCCTCCACAACGGCAGGCAAGTCCTTCCCGGGGCTGCATTGAGGGATATGCCAACACAGAGGGTAGATTCGTGCCCCCGGCCTTTTGTGAATGGCCCACGGTAAATGAACAGCGCGAAGACAAAGCGTCGGGACCAAACAAAAGCAAACTAAAGCTACATCCGAGAGGGAGAAGGAAGAGCCCTAAGAGCAAGGAGGAGTCGAGAAAGAGAGAGCCCAGGACTATGGCACGTCTGTCAGTGCAACAATTCAACGAAGGACATGTCAATTTTCATTACAAACAAAAAGCTAAAAGGCTCCCAGGGACCCCACCTACTCGTGCCGGGGCAAAAGTTCTTTGCCATGATTAAGGTGCCTTAAAAAGGGATATACCTCCAAACGCCCTTCGTGGCACCCAAAAGTGCTCCATAAGTCATTCCCACAAATCGGAAAATCTCACTCTCCCTAGTCCCTAGGCCGCCGGCTGCTGCGGCATTAGTCCATGGAAGTGGACGTGGACGTGGATGTGGCTGTGAATGTGAATCTGAATGGGAATGTGACGTGGGTAGTTCTAGCTTCACGCCTCAATGCCTGCCCAGAAATGGACGACAGATGGCGTCGCTGCTGCCTGGCGCCCACGGCGTATGCGTGATATTTGCATAGCCTTTATGGCCGCCAGATTGGTGATTAATTAGGGGATGTCGGTAGTAAATTAGCGGATGAACTGGAAACTAGACGGGTTTTGGTGAAACGTTAAGGAGGCTTTTGATGGAAAATTTAAAATTTACTAGTTAACATTTTTTGAACAAAGCTTTGAATTATGAAATGATTTTCTAAAAGGTAAGAAAGATTATATTTCATAATTTAAATAGCATGCTAGTTATATGAAAATAAATACAAGATAGAAATACAAATCCAATGATTTTACTGGGGTCACAGATCCTATTAAAGCTAAATGATTTAAAAATTAAAATTTAAATATTTTAAAATCATAAACAACTATAACAACTCAGGATTTATTAGTTACATTTAAAACTTTACATTTTCCCAGCATTGTAGGACCTTCTGATTAAAATTAGAATGCCCTTCAAAGGTAAGATGAAAAATTAACTTAAAACGAACCCCTGGCAAATATATCCACCCAAAAAAAAAAACATACCTTAAAGCCAAAAGTCAGCAGCTACGAAATGTACTTTTTCCACGACCCACTGACTCCGACAACCTGCACCGTAAAATTAGTCAGCAAATGTTGGAGGGCGAAAGGGACTACATTGAAGCTCTGGTCGTTTAGTTTGGAAAACAAAAACCGAGCTGCTGACATGCCACGCCCTGGATCCACAGATCCAGAGAGTGACTCACCTACACGCCCCACTGTTTAACCAACTTTGGAACCGAACTTTGCCAGCTACTCAAAGTCAACAACAACTGCAGGGTTTTGGACCCTCCAGACAACCGAAAAGGAGCCGAGGAAGGGTTTCGAGTACTGTGTGGAGGTCGCTACCATGTCACATGGATTGTCAACAAAATGCAACAAATTGGCAAAAAACTTTTTTCGAACGACCCAGCAAAATGAGAACCCCAAGCAAATACGGGGACAGACCGAGCGGGGCACAAAAAGTGACCAACTGCCGAAAGCTACGAATTCTCGCAGAGCAGAAAAACAACACAAAAATGAAAAAGAAAATAAAGAATAAAGAATAAAAAAAAAGGTCAACAAAAATGCAAGCGCTGGGGATTTTATGCAATGCAACTGAAAATAAACAAAATCGGGCACAACAAAAATAGTATATTTTCATTTCACAAAAAAGCTCTTGCCCTAACCTGGCAAACAAATTTTATTCCAGGATTTTTTTTTGTGTTTATCTAATAGCTAGGTAAAAATGCAAACAAGGTTGACTGCTTGGTGGGTTTTTTTCTCTCGATAAAATACAGTAAAGCATTTGAATATAAGGCAAATAACTCATTGGTATTTATGGAACATTGAATTTAAATTGCATGGAGAATAGTTAAATATTTTTTGAATTGTAAATAATTTAATATTCGTCTAATGGAATATAATTGAACATTTGACGGATTTAATCTTATTTAATATTTACCTAATGCGTAGAGTAGACATATTAATATTATTAAATGAATATTTATCAAAGAATGGTTTTATTTATTTATATGTCTTCATTTATAATGTTTCATTTTAAAATATAATTATAACAACTTTAAAATTGTAAGATTTAAAGACAAAATCATCTACAATATTTAAATATATAAATCTGTAACTATTCTTATTAAAAAAGGTGAATTAGAAGTATATTTATGTTTCAAAACCGTTTACGTAATATTTAAATTTCGCAACTCTTCTTTCAAAAAACGTTTCGAGAGATTGTATTGAATTTATTTCCATACTCCACTGCCCGCCTACGAGGACCTAGATTTATTTGTTTATTGATTGCGGGCTGCAGGTATCGCCGTTCTGGGCTGTTATCGATGGATATGGCCGATAGGTAAACTAGCGCACTGTGAGTATAACCAAACTGTCGTCGATGGTGCACAAATAAGAAGATAAAACAAAACTGCTATGACGGGTCTGAAAGCGCGACATGGAAATGGTTCAGATGATAGATATACACACGAATATATCTCCATTTATAGCGCACGATTGCCCAGCAACTGGGTTGTTTTTGGGGGTGCATTCGGGGCAAATAAAAATTAAAAAACCTAACTAAATGCCAAACACATGCTGCACAAGTGAAATGCGTTAGTAAAAAGAAAGAAATGGAAGTGTATAAAGTGGTCTTAAATGGAACTGGAAGATTGTGTTCTTAATTTCACTTCAACTCACTTTAACGAAATTCAAGTTTAAAAATCAACGCAGTTCTAAAAAGACCAAAATTGTTTAAATTTTGGTAAAGTTCGAAGGCACTTTTATTTTATTTATTTTCAAATATTTACAAATATTTTAAAGACATTCAAAAATATTCTACATACTAAATAAGTACTCTAAATCTAGGACAAATTCATAAATAAAGGTGCCCGAAAACCGCCTTATAAAATTCGAATGCCCAGCGCATATTGTAATTAAACTCCTGGCCGAAGATAAGCCGCAACCAAAGCTAAAACTTGCCCAATTTCCTTTTATCCTTTATCTTTTTTATGTTGCCTAGAAATATATGTTAGTATACATTTTCATTTCCATTGGAATTGCAGCAGACTGCTGACCAAATCAATTTCACAAAATGCAAAATGAAAATGTTACAGGACGGACTGCGGAAATTTGTTGCCGCTGCTTAGATGCCCGTAAAATTGCATGCGGAAAAGCAGCACAAACATTACGAACGAAAAGGAAAAACTGCCACGGCAACTGCTAGGAAGGGTGGAAAGCCTTTTTGTGTATAGCGAATTGTGGCAGCGTTGAGCGCATATTAGGAGCCATTGAAAGGTACGTTTCCGGCGGGAGTACGAAGGACGCTCCCCCAACTGAACGTGCCGCAAAAATGGGGCAGTGCAGCAGGAACAGATGCAGCTGCAAAATGGAATCAACAGGTGGGAAATTTCCCCCAAAAGATAAGGGGGAAAATCTGGCTAGTTAGCTTGAAAGGGTGCCACACTTGTGTGTGCTAGCGAAGAAATGTGCAATGTGGTAATTTCAATTGATTTCAATTTATTAAATTTTCTATAGCACACTTTGTGGGGTGTTTTCAACGTGCCCGGATTACTCACATAAATAAGATTGTTAGATCACAAAAAAGTTAAGCAATAAGACTTTGAAATGTATTTTAAATCGTAGGGAATCAAGTTATTTTTATTTACTTACATCAAACAAATACTTTGCTTATCTTAAACAAATTCCCATAAATTTTAAACAAAGACTCTCGGTAATAATTACCTGCTCATATATTACTTTCCAAACTAAAACAAATTAATCCCTTTGAACCAACTGAAAAGGCATTTATAATGACACTTTGTTTAACAAATAAGCTCCCAGTGCGAATTTAAGCCATTATTTTAAGCCCATGCCACTGGACCCTCTCGAATTACTGATTACGTCTGCAACATTGACAGATATTTAAGCCTTGAGCTATATACTTGCTAATACAATACACATTTAACCATTTAATAACTCAAATGGTTCGACTCGAATCGCCACTCAAAGACTCTCCGGTGGCAAGTAATGGTCATTGTCTATGTCCATTGTTAAATCATCACAATCATCACAATCATCGCAATTATAATTAAGGGCACAAAATGGCACAAAACAATAGTGGCAACAAAACCCTTTTGGCAGCACATTCTCATCGATAATGCCCATCCTTATGCTTCTATCCGCACGGCAAAATAATAATAATATCACATAATAAACTATTAACTCAGCAAATGCGGGCCAGAGGGGGAACGGGAAGCGGGTTGCCCGGTGCATGTGTAAACAAATTGCAATTGTTTTATCAAGCATGCCTTTGTCCTTCGCCATGACAACGCACTATGGGGCCAACGACCAGTTTTTGTGGCATTAATTAATAACTTGCGAACGAAGCAACATATTTAAGTTCGGCTTTTGATTTATGTTCATGATAAAAATAGTTATATATTTTAAGTAAAATGGGAGTGGTCCCGCCTTCAAACAACCAAAAAAAAAACATAACATTTTTTTCAGTGTAAAATAAAATTTTTTTAACCTAAAAATTTGAAAATATAATCCTAAAATAAAACACAAAAGTAAAATTGGTGGTGGTCTTAAAGTGTTTAAAAAATAATCGATGTTTTACTACAGTTTTTTTTACAAATAGCATAATATGTTTGTAAAACTAATGTTTCCCAAAAAACCAACAGCTCTTGACCGCTTCGTGACAACAACTGTAGTATCAGAATTTAGCCAGGCAGCATGTTTTCGTTCGAATTGTTTAAAATTCCATTTGAATTTTTGCCAATACTTCGAAATCCTCCAACATAGGCCTTTGCTTGTTTCTTTTAGAACTTCTTCGACGTGCTCAGAACAATTTCCGTGAATTAAAGCTTTAAAACAATTACAAATAGCATTCTCCTTTGTACTGCTCATCGTCTCATTGTTCCATTGCACGAACAACTCAATGTTTTTCACTTTGAAGTTAGAACCTGAAAAGTTTAAATTTGAGGTTATAACCTTAAAAGTTAAATTTTAGAGAAAGTGCGCAAAAGTGCACTTTTATACTAATAGCAAATACTAAGAATTGATAACTCTACAACATATAACAAGTTTTAGAAGTGCAGAGAGCTGCACTCACTTTGTTGGTCTCTTTAAAGATTAGAATACACAACAAATTTTGTGTTTTATTAGGGTTGGAGCTTACAGAAGATTATTGGGACACCACAGCTAATTTCAACAATCGACGATCACAAACACATAATACAAACCACAAGGATTGGACTACATATTAAAAAAGCCACTCTTATTGATTGTTTTTACACTTTTTTCACTTTAAACTTCCAAGATTTTTCAGCAATTAACAAAAATCGGTTATCGTTGTGCTAGTGCAAACGAAACAGCTGACTTAACAGTGGATAACTTAAAAACGGCGACCTCTGTTAAAATTTCAAGTACGTAACAGGACAGATGGATGTTTTTTGAATACATTCCACTTAAAAAAAAATTATTTAACGAATTTTAAAAAATGGGTTTTGGCCACATATAGGGGTCGTTGGCCCCATAGTGCAACGGAATGGGGAATTATTGTAAATTTGATTGGAACAGGGTCAATGAATGCTCTTTCTGTATAAAATATAATAAATATATTTGGTTAAAAATGTGGAGAAATTTAAAATAAATATTCAAAATAAGAAACTAAATCCCTAAATAATACTGAAACTGATTTAAATGACTTCAAGAAATAACTTTTTAATGTCAGATAGAATTTCTACTTGCAAAACGTTAAATAATTTATTCTATATTTAAGTCTTAGATTTAATTTTCTCTTATACATTCAGTTCTTAAAAATAAGTACAACATTTTATATTGAAAGGAAAGCACCGCTCAAAAGAATACTAAATTTGTTCATTATTTTTAGAACCCGTTTACTATGGCTTTATTGTTAAATTCGTTTACCTTACTCCCCCTAAATCATATTCGTAATGAAACCAACTAACAAGAGGAATCAGATTAAATATTTGTATATATAGAAATGGCCAACGCTTTGGCATTATCGTAATAGGCCACTTTCATAAGCGCATTAGGCAATAACGAGTGGCAAATGGGAAATTGTGTAAAATTGTTACAGCAAGCGCAGCATATTTATATGGAGAGCATTGATTTTGCCATAGATATATTTCATTCACACATATAGTATACACACGTGTGTAAGCACATACAGCTGAGGTATTTCACAGACCGACATATGAAGCTGTAAGGGATGCGATTGTTGAATGCATTAGCTATTTCTATGGCTCTTTGGAGAGATGCAGGTTGTGTAGGGGATCGGGTGCAGAAGTTCAAAGTGTTGACAATCCATGCGTGCATTTTCCCAACGTGTCCTGCTTTCTGCTAGCATATACCATCGGGGGATAAAATCCTAAAACCCTCCATCAGCCAGGCCTTCTGGCACCTGGAAATGATAAATATGCAATCGAGGCAAAGGTGAACAATTTTTATATGCATTTCCCCGAGCTCTCTATGGCTCCGTCTCAGTCTCCGTCTGCCGTCCTCAGTCTCCGTCTCCATCTCAGCTCTGTATGCGTTCTAGCCTTGGCCTCACCTGTCAGGCATTATTCTTAGAAATTTTATGCAAAAACAATATATTACAGGGCCCCAGAAACGAAGACACCCAGTTCCTAAGCCATAAAAGTATTGTTTCCTCTTGGCTTTGGCTGCAGCTTCTCTGTTCCTGCCGCAGCTGCACTTATCGCCTTATGCGATGCCATTTTGTAGACCTCAAAGCAGCAAAATGGCAACGAAATGAATCTACACAGTGGAAACTTTATCGGAAACGTTGCTTTAAATATTTAATATTAATTTAATTATTTGTATTTCGGTTATTTTTAAATTTCTATTAACAGAAAGCTAAGGGAAAGACATTAAGAATGTTTTGGGAAACGGTATATATGGACATCCATAAAGTAGTTCCTAAGGTTCAACAAAGTTAACCAATGTTAACTTCGTTAAATAGTTATTCAAATAAAAATTATTATTATTATTATTTTTATTGTAATAACAAATATAATTTAATTACTACAATTTTTTTAAAGCCAGAGCAACTATGGCCTTCAGGCTATCAAATAAAAATATTCTCTATAAATCCTCCTTGTAAGAAGGATTATTAATTAATATTATTGAAGAATGTGTTCCTAAAAAATCTTATTTGAAGGATGCTAGTTTATTGATCTTTTTTTAGAATTTCATTTCTAAGAATCCTTAGGTGCTAATATTGTTAAACAATGATCAGACTTTCCTTGTTTAAGTATTATAAAACGAAAGACTTGCACTACCTTTGAACCCTTTAAATAATTATATACCTAAGATTATTTATAATTTTTCATTGTTAACTTTTTCCTCGGTGCACTGATAGAGGCAGGGAAACCCATGCGATTGCATTTAGATATGCTTAAATTATTACATTTCACCTCTCGCTGTATGCCTTTATCGTCGAAGATTGATTGCATTTGCCTAGTGTTCCAACATCGAAAGGGATACCACCTATGGGAAGCAATCGCACTTGGCACACAGGACAAAAGGCGCAATATTATGCTGCCCGAGAAAAGCCGCAATGTTTCTCAATCTCTTTGATTGAACAGCCGCCCCGGCACTATCGGAGAATCGGAGAAATGCTGAATGTTGAACGCGGAGTTAAGGGAATGTGGGAGGGGATGCTGGGCCTAGTTTACTGTCCTAATTATGTAATTAATGTAATGGAAATTCAAATCTTAATGCACAGATAAGCAAGTATAATAGCAAATCATTATTACTTCAAAATGAAATTGGAATTCGAGGAATTGAATTTCAATAATAAGAACGCAAATAGGCCGAAAGCTTTAATTAAATGCAAGGCTTTGTGCCGTCATTGAAATGGAATTTATAACAAAAAGATAAATGATTAATATATTAATGAAACAATTTGATGAATATTGAATATAAAGCAGTACTTTATGGGAATTAATTCGGATTTTTACCATCATATTTCAACCTTAAAATGTAAGCTTTTCAATGCCTGCTTTAATGACACAAATAAATCTAAAATGCCAGTGATATAAAAAAAAAAATAATAATAAGAATGCATATAGCATAAATGCAGCATAAATAAAGCATATTTTAAAAAGTTTATTTTTGCAACTGCAGCCTGCTTAAACTAACACAGAAACTGTGAAATATATCCCCGCCGGCAAGCCACTTGATCTAAGAGATTGTTTTGATGCCAAAGCCGGCAGAAGCCTCATCATCTAGCAAAGGCACAAGCCCGCTTGAGCTCTCAGCCAGCACGTTCAATAAAAATGGTTAAATCGGAAAAACAAAAAAATTTCACACGAGCTGCTGAGCATTTTCGTGGGTGGGGATTCCCCCCCGTGAGTTTAGCGACAAAACTTGACGGCTTTGCAGGCCGTTCAGCGAAGAAGCTGCTGCACTCTGGACAAAGCTGTATATGTGCGTGTGTACACTGGGCATTAACATAACTCATATTTTGTATGTATTTGCATAATAATAAAGCTGCTGATGTGCCAGAATCAGGAGCAGGATCCGCACAGAAGCCTCATTCCTTCTTTGGCCTTTTGGCTGCCACGTCCAGCGAGCTCCTGCATCGTCTCCCCCTGCTCCCAGCTGCTGTTGACAAATATGAGCACATTCGGTCACACCCACCTCAAATCGCTCCCACATTTCCGTTGGAAAATTCAAGGAGGAGCAGTCAGTGATGCCAGTGATAAAATTCCAAAATAATGACAAATTTCTTAAGGGCAAAATTATACAAATACTAAACAATAGTTGTTAATCTTGTAGCATATCTACAAATATACAAAAATTCGGAAGAAAAATGTTTTGAAAAGTGGGAGGAAATAGAGATTTCATTTTTCTTTAATATTTTTGTTTACTTTATATTATTACCTATATATTTTTTTTACTTCTTCAATACAAAACGCCAACCCTGACAGCAGTCGAGATTTATACAAGAAAAGAAACAGACGCACATGAGCTTGAGCTTCTAAGGCAAAATAAGACCCTGATGGCTGGTGGGTGGCAGTGGGCGACTGTGGGTGGTTGAGGGCGGCTGTGGGTTGAGATGCTGGCCTTCTGACCCCGCCCTGCACAAATGCATGAATACTTATAGTTCTTATACTTATATGTAGTTCTCCCAGTGCATCAGAAGCTGGTGCTTCTGCTGGATTTTCTGGTGGGCGGTCGCAGGCGGGATTGTCATGTTTCTCGCTTGTATTGCACTGACATCTGGGGGACATAATTCGTTGACACACAGCCCCGTCCACACAAACACAACATTTATTTGTGCGCTTGTGTCTTTATACATATACAAATTTTGAGCGGACTTTGCTGGTCGGTCGGGCTTCATATTTTCCTTTTTCATTTTCTCGGTTTTGCCTTGTGTCGAAACTGCACTAAATGCATTTAATACCAAAAAGCTTCAAACAGAAATGCTAACATTTATAAAAGCTTATTTATTATCATATATATATTTGTTTATAAATAAATATAAAATTGAATATTTGGTATAGATGGGCTATTGGTTTGTGGAGAAAAATGGTTAGATTCGCTTTAAACGCATCAGGAAATTCTTTAATAAATAGCAAATTAAATTAAAAAAACTCTGACTCATCTTTAAAGGTAAATATTTAAAAATAAAGCCTTGTAGGAAAAAATTGAGTGACTTGGGCTTATCCAAGATTTACACAGGCTTAACACAGCCATTTTTCGGTAACCAAATTTATGCAGCCACCGCCAAGGTAGATCTAAGGAAAAAAACAAACAATCACGTGCACACTCTGCCCCCCAGGACCCCAATAATTTATTAATTTTCCCACGGGTATTGAGCCCCTTCGGATGTCCTTCCATCCGGCAGTTCGCACGTATCCTTGGGTGGCTGCTGTGAGAACCCCACTGATTCCCGTGTTCGGCGAAGCGTTAAAATGCCACCATTAAAAATCAATGTTTAAAGATTTATGAGCTTGACAAAGTGTTAATTACCAGGTAAGAGCAAGGTGACGGCGAAGGACGGCGACGAAGAGAAAGATGGGCCCAAAAAAGTAAAAGTCCTGGCACAACAATATGTACACACAGCCATAATACGGAATAAGCCGGGGAGGAGTTCCTCCCCAACTTGACCCATAGACTTTTACTTTAACCCTCTTGTTTACTCGATTTAAGCTTGACCTTTTTTTTAGGACAGCTAGAAAAATAAAAATAAAAGGATATTTGTGGCTTATTCAAGAGCCATTAATATTCATCAATAATTTAGTAATTGATAGTTGTTACTCGAGGCCTGCATTTAAATGGGTCAAATAAAATAAAAACCGAAGCGAGTTCGAAATGGAACTAATGAAAAAGTAGTTGCATAATTAAACACTTCAATTGATTTGAGTAAGGTTTAAATTGTGATTGATTTAAGTGTAATTCGTGCAATTTACACAAAGTTGTAGGGTTTATTTTTATGTGGGTAAAGGAGATGATTGATTTCTGCAATTTATTAGCTTTAATTCCAATAAATCAAAAGCAAATTAAAGAGTTTACTAAGAATAAGGCAAAATAAGGGTTCAAGGACGGAGTTAAATAAACAATCCTTATTTATCTTGAGGCCTCAACAAAAACCAAAATATATGGCCAAAAATAAAGGTTGTTAGTTGTCTGGCTCCCTAATTAAAATAGAATTTGTGAAGGCACTTCGAACGATACAAAAAAAAATAAAGAAAACCCGCGAAAAAACTTTACTTTTAATCAGACCAAAACAAAACGAGCGAAAATAATACAAATAAAAAACGGCAGAAAATAACAGGGAAACAGGCGTCAGGATGCCAAGACACCAAAGGACAAAGACACGCCAAAGGACAAAGAAGAAGAAAAAGCGAAGCCCGAAAGTAACTGAAAATGGGAAGAGACGAGCTCTCATAATTCCACGGCCAAAAGCGAAATTCAACGACAACGAGCGGGCAGGAGCAGCGGCAAGGAGTAAACTAGGAAAATCAACAACCGAAAAACGTAAAAAGATGCCAGCCAGGCAGTTTTCCCCCCTTACTTTTACTGTCGGCTTTTTTGTTTGTTTCTATTTTCATATACATACATGTATACCATATATATTTTTACTCTATTTTTATTTTACTTATTTTTGTTGTAGTTCACCCACATAAGCTGCTAGGGACACGTGAGGTTTCTCAGCGACGAAAACACAAAGTATGCATATAGTATAAATATACATATGTAGCCCCTGTGCGTGTGAAGGACGCACGAAACGCCTTAAATATGCTCCAACTACTAAAGAAGCCATAAAGCAACAGCCAACAGCCATCAGACATCAGCCAAACGGCGAAGCTGGCAAACAGGCCACCGCAGGAATAAGCCTGCGACGCTCCGTTGCCGCCGCCACTTCATCGCTCACTTTTCCTCGCCAGGAAGCGAACCGAATTCCACCGGCCTGGGAACACATACTCCAGGAAAGTTCAAGTCCGGGTTGGATTTCAACCCCGGTTGGCGGCTCGAGTTGCAGGGGAAAAGCCCGTTCAGCAACAGGGGGTGTTAAAAAGTCGGTCCTTTTTAGCATTGAAATGTTGTAAGGATTCCCAGTGCATTCTCCTTTATGTTAAAGTGTTGATTACCTTTGATTAACTTAAATTAAATTCATAATAAAGGTTTTTTTCAGAATATCTTATGGGCTTTACATCATGTAGAAATGTCCTTCATAACATGTGAATTGCCTCGATGTTAAAGAAACAATTGTGAGGATTCATAGCAAGGATATTTGTTAAGAACCTTTTTCGTGGCATCTGTTAGAATATTGGTTATACCAGAAAATTCTAAGGACTTTGTATAATTTCTTCATCATTAACCAAAAACTGCAAATCCTTGTTAAAATATATTAAGCCAAGTGTAAAAATAAAATTAGAATAGAAAATGTATATTTAGCGAAGTGTAAAAATAGAAAATTTATTTTAACGAATGTTCTTTTGATTAAAAAAAAAACCCCAAATGTATGTACAAATTAAATTAAACTTGAATACATATTTTAAGCAATGTATTCTGTAGATTATCGATTTTAACAGGTTTTTTACTAGATCATATTCTAGGAAATAGTTTTGAAAAAACATTTCAAAACTATTCACTTCAACTTTCAACTATAGTAAGGATTAAAGGATCAGCATCCTCAGGCAAGCCAATATTACAGTAATAACTTAATCAATTTTACATCCTTTCTCGCCATAAATGCATTTGCAACTAAGAGAAAGCCAAAATGTTAAACGTCTGGTTAAAGTTTTTAAATATAGGTTTTTTTTTGTGGGAAAAGGTTTAGTCAAGTTTCATTCCTCAGCCATAAATCGTCCTTTAGGGGAAGTTATTTTATGGCACATTTTGGAATTTACGGTAAAGAGGCAGATATAATTTTCAGAATTTAACAAGGTTTATTATATAAACTTTATATTCTTTATAGAAAATAAAGATGGCAGCGCCCTCTTGTGAGGTTTTCCTACCTGACAAAAATCTAAGGTTTATTGATATTAAAACACTTTACCATAGAATACTGGGCGAAAATAAAGGTTTAACTCCGAAAATGATCTAGAGATATTTTCTCTCATTTGTTTTTTTATAATACAATTACTGTTACAGACATTTATTTATAAATTTTTAATAAAATTATACCTAACATATACAAAAATGATAATAGTTATTCTCCAATTACTTTTTATATCGAAATCAGGGTCCTATTTTTATAGCTTGCCAAAGAAGAAAGGATATTCCATCCAGGTATATCCTTATTGCTTCTCTTAGGATCATATAACTTTGGAAAATTTTCTAATTGCCTTTTTAATACAGTGAAGCTTAGCCATATGGTGATTTTGAGCAGGATATTCCTACCTGTTGCGTATTTGGTTCCATGAAGGCCATCTGTGATTTAAGAAGAGGTTGCACCTATTACCTATACCTGACTACTTAACCCCTATGGTAATTACTACCTGATACCCTCCTACTACCCCTTATATAAAGAGCATCGAGTCATTCCATCCAAGATCAGTAACTCAACTATGGCCAGGCGTACACAGTCCCGGTACATCTTCGAGACCGCAGAGGGAGAGAGAATTTTCCGCCATCAGCGATTTGTAAATGGCTCTAGAAGGACGGATTGTCCCACCTGCGAGAGTCGCACACCCGTGAGCGAACCGTACAGTCATCACTGGCACAACGATGCCGCAAACAACCGGAGTCACCACATAAAATTCGGTACCAAAGAGCAACAGATCCTGAAAACGATCGAGGATCAGGACGTCGAAGTGTTTATGCTGTGCGATGGAAGCATCACGGCAAGGACAAATGACTTTCTGCTGGACGCAGGCATGGATGCAGTGCCCCAACTGCTGCGATTCCTTATTTTTGGCACCGAAAAACTAGAGGTCAGTGTGGGATTCTACGTGGACGTAAAGACGGAGCGAATGTTCTTCGAGAGCAGTCCCTTGAATATCGAACACCATTTGGATATTGGCGAGGCGGTGGACATGATATTCTCCATGCTGCTGGAGAAGATCAGCAACTATGTGCTGCTCCATCAAAGGGTTCCCTTGGAGGCCTGTGTGATTAAAAGGATGAAGGTGACAGCCAAGCGGCACTGCTATCCACCCAATGTCACTTGTGCTTCCAAGCTGCCCCTACAGTATCGCGTGAAAAACGCAGCCGGTTGCCTTGAACGTGGTGTTAAAGAATCCTCCACTGACATGGCACTGATTGCTGAAAATTACCTTAGGCATGCGGACAACGGACGAACTATTCCAGCCTCCTTAAACATAAATATCTACTGCTTCCGAGTTTGCACCACCACCAAGGAACTGTATACGGTTCCCTATCTCCTCCGTGGCGAGGACGTGGAAAACACGCCCACCTTCGTCCTCCAAACGGACGTAGTGGGTGGCTTTCGAGGTCTTCTTGAGATCCGGAATATAAGAAAGTTCCTGCGGACGGATAGCCAGGATCGGGTCCTCGAGTGTCGCCAGTGTCAGTCGCATTTCGTGGATCGAGTCCACTTTGCCCTCCACAAGCAGATCGACTGCGGCCGGAATTTTATGGTGTGGAATATGGACAAGGACGCCATCGAGTTGCATGAGAACTGTATACCCTTGCCGAAGGATTATTTCAAATACGAATGGATTGGCCTGGCCAGCAAGGCAAAATAGTTCAAATTCTTACCAGTGTTTTAGTTTTAATTATTTAAGATTGTAATGGCAAATCGAAATATATGAGTTTTGACAAAAATTGACTATTTGGCATTTACAAAAAATAAATGTATGGGAATTTAGTGAAATATATTTAAGGAACTTTACAGAAAACAATTACCAAAACTTAATGCAATTTATGCACTTTTTCTAACTGCTCATAAATAATAGATAACAAGATTTTTCATATAAAATCCTTTAAATAAATAGAATTTATCTCTTATAAAGATAGTAATAAAGGATTAAGCCCTTTCGAGTGCTGTTATTAACACATATAAATCTAAATCTATTTCTAAAACAAAGAAAAGCAAACAAAAAATATATATTTACACAATTATTTTTGATAATTTAGCCTCCAAGTGGATACAGTTTAATGCTTTAAGAACCTACGCCGCAATGAACCTGAAATCAACAATAGCGTCGCACATTGCAATACATATTTATCTTAATGACTAAGCCAGCAAAAATAATCGAGCAAAATCTCATACAAATTTCTATATTAAATGTTTATGTTACCTGTAACATGAGCATAGAAATATAATTGAAATATCAAGAAACTTAAGATACTGTTGCTGCTTACCCACGAAAATACACAATATCCAGAATTCAGTCTTTGTGTTTTAGAGAAAATTAAAAAAATATAAAACACGAAATTTTCCAAGAATTTTCCCCTGAATAGAAGGAGCCTATGGAGAAGGGAAAGAAAACAAAAAAAAAAAAGTGAACCGTAAAAATGCACATTAATTTTTCTCTTCTTGTTATTTAGGAAAATATTTATTTGCGTAAGTTGACGTCCAAGTATTATTACACAGACTTTAAGCGTTGCACTTAGTTGTAATCAAAAAACAGTTAAATAGCATACCTTTTAGCAGTGGGAACACTTATGTATACAGTCGCTCTCCAGAGTGAGTACGAATGTGTCTATTAATATAAGCTTTATCGGAAAACGACGTTATATATATTAAAAATAACGCAATGTTAATATTATTCATCTAATTATATATCTGTATTTTCGTCCACATAACTGCCTTCTCGATATGTAGAAGCTCAAAGTTAATACATTTAGAAAACCAAACAAAAAACGTACATAGATCTTGTAAATTTATTAGATATCAAACACTTAACAATCACTATTATAACAAAAGCTTGTTAACGCTTTCCGCATAGGCAGCATTCGATAGCTTCCCGTTGAGCGCCTCCTTGGGCAGCCACTCGAACTTGGCCTGTTGCTTCTCCTCCGCCACCTGTCCGGATCGCAGGGATGCCCTGTAGAAGAAGACCTTGGCGCCGATGCTCTCCGCCCGCTGATTGGCAGGGTACTTGTACTTGTGGAAGCCCACAGGGGCATTGCCGTAAAAAAGGACCTGCAGCTCCTGGCCGCATTGCTCCCGAAGCACGCGTTCCGCCGTCTGGCGCATGGTTTCGCCCTCCTGACGCTTGCCCTGGGGCAGGAGCAAGTGCTGTTGCTGGCCGAGTTTCTGCTCGACGAGTAGGTAAAGCGTGTGCTCCAGGCAGCGGTCCGTTGAAGTGGTCTTGTTCGCCTGGTCATCGGGCGTGGTGCGGGAGCCCAGCTGGAACTTTTTGAGCTCTTCGACATAGGCATCCTTCAGATCTTGCGCCGTTTGCTTCGCCCCGGCGTCCTCGAGGTCCACCTGCACCTTGCCCTTCTTAATCAGCTCCGCCTGGACGATCTCTCGCTCGTGCTTCAGCTCGTGGTCGGATTTCAGACTATTCTCGTACTCCACGCGCCACAGCATGTCCTGGAACTGCTTCTCCAGAGGATTCAGGCTCTTCGATACCACCGGCAGCCGCTCAACGAGCACGCCGGCGTAAAGGTCCCATTTTTCGGAAGCGGCAACAGTGGACTGTGAGCGCCGCAGTTCCCGGGCACCCACTTGCACAAATCGACGCAGCATTCCTCAGGTTTTAATATAATTTTTAAGTAAAATAAAATCAGAGCACCAATTACATGAGCACCGAGGTGAACAGCTGTTCGCGATAGCACACCGGAGCAGCTATCGGTGGAGCTATCGTTATCGGAGAGCAGCGCGTCGCAGACTTTTCTCAATTTGTATTTCCCGGCCGAATTATTTCCGAAAAGTCTGCACCACAATGTCTGGTTTGGAGTCGTATATCAACCACACAGTGTCCATCATCACGGCGGACGGACGGAACTTCATCGGGACACTGAAGGGCTTCGACCAGACCATAAACATCATCATCGACGAGTGCCATGAACGCGTCTTCTCCACGACGTCCGGGATCGAACAGATTGTCCTGGGGCTACACATCATCCGCGGCGACAATATCGCAGTGATCGGACTGATAGACGAGACCATCGACTCCCGCCTGGATCTGGCCAACATCCGGGGCGAGCCGCTGGGACCCGTAGTGCACTGAATAAAACCATAGACCGTCGACTTAAACAGCATATATTTAGTTTCTTTAGATTTATCTTAATTGTTGCTCTCATTCTGCATCCACGTTAAAGTTGACCTGGCGACAGTCCAAGGTGTCCAAATCGACAATGGCCACGCTCTGCGTTCGGCTGAAGCTGGGCACGCACACCAGGCGCGTGCGCTTGCCGTGGGCGCCCTCGTGCAGCGCCGTCTCGAAGGACTCGCAGTTGCCGGCGAAGTACACGTGCGGACACTCTCGTAGGACGAACGGATCGCTGTCGATGTAGGGGTAGCATGCGAGCGTATCCGGCGCAGTGGGCGCCACATGGCCCCAGATAAGGGTGCAGCGCAGAGCCTCAAGAGCGGAATCCAACGAAGTGCTCCGCAGCAGATCGGATATATTCTGGCCCGAGGTTCCAACCACCATCGCCTCATCTAGGCGGCAGTTGTACGGATTGGTCACCGCCTGAAAAGAGGCAAGTTGGCCGGCCAGCGGGAACATGCACTTGTGGAACGGCTGTTGCGGCAGCATAAAGTTGGCGGGGTCGTAGGCTCCCGGCATTATGTCCACGGGAAGGCTGCGTGCCCATGAGGCAAACCACTTGTCCAGCTGGGTGACGGCCTGGACGGTGTCATTAGCATTGGCCTGCGTGCGAGCTACTTGCAGCGTAGGCACGTGGGCCATGGCACTGGCTCGCACTGAGTTGCCCGCCACAATGAGTCGCACCATAGAGCTGGCTTCTTTTCCATTGCCCAGACTTCCGGCCAGCCAGTACTGGAAGAGGTTAAGGGCATCCGCAAAGGTATGGGATTGCAGCTGATCCAGTCCGGAGACCAGCACAAGCATTCGGCTATGTTTGGATGTGGCCAGCGTTTTCTGAGGTCCACCTTCGTAGAATAGAACGTCCTCGACGTTAAAAAAGCCTTCGCTGTCAGTTCCCCCGCGGACGGCGCACACAACGCCGGTGGCCATTAGCTGGCCCTTGAACTCTCCCTGAAGACGCACCCGCTGCAACTCGTCTTCCAGCACCACCTTGTCCTCCGGCTCCGAGTAGTTCTGCCGCGGCGGCTGCGGCGCCAGCTGGTTCTCCTCGGATATGTCCCGCAGGATGCTGGGCTTGTGCGCCTGGTGTTTGTAGATGGTGCCAATGAGGATGCAGTGAACGTCCTGCTCGCCCCGCAGCTCGCACAGCTTCTTGATGGGCTCCTGTTTTCCCCACTTTTTCTGTGCCAACGGCGCGAGGAGGCGCGTCATCTCGGCCAGGCGGTGGGCATACAGGTGACAGAACTGTTTCTGGTAGTCGTGGCCCTTAAGCCGGTAGTGACTGCTCAGATTCTCGTACTTGCTCTCCAGACGGTGGGCCATGATTCCAGTGATATTTTTACTTGGGAACTCGGGAATCGTTCAAGACGCATCCGCTTTTAAAGGCGCCAAAAAACTGTGCAGTAAGCCCCTGCTAAGACACACCTTGGGTAGAAGATTTCACAGTGAAATTGTATTTGATAATTTCAACTTGTTTCGGAAAAATCACGATGTTGAAGAATGAAAATGAATACAATTTATTAAAAATAACTATGCAATATGGTTTCTTTTTTGTTTTTTAATAACTAATAATAAGAATAGTTGTCATAGGATGAGTTCACCTTCTTAGAGTCCACTGTACTCAGTTAGTGCCTATCGATAGACGATATATCCACACCCCAATGCAGCTGTTATACACATATCGAGAAGAGGAAGAAGCAAGGCAGAGAACAGCGAAAAAGTGTTTTGTGATTGTGGAAAAAATTCGATGCAAATGTACGCAGGCGATGCATTGTGAACGCACTAAGGAGATGTGGGACTCTGCGACAAGCACCACCGGATCAGCCCGTCGCCTGCCAGTCGTCATCCAGTGCTGATTCGGGCGTGTGTTTTTTAGGGCCCTTATTGATTTTTACGGTTTCTGCGCCTGATACGCATTTCGCTGCATACCCAATCTCCCTTTAAACTGCGTCGCAGGAGGGACTAGCATGCCGTCAGGGTGTTAGCCGGACGGGGACATAGCAGCCAGCGGAGCCATGGGCGGCTCCGTTAGCCAGGTTTTCCGCTCCGGATCGGCACTTCTCTCGCATCGCGATGGCAAACTGTCGAAGGCCACCGAGGAGACCATCCAGACGCTGTTCGACATTTTGCGCGCCAACCCCAAGGTGTCGTTGCAGACGCTAGAGAGCCTGCTCATCCAGATACCCAAGAACGAGAACATCCTGGCCATGCACGACGACTACGGCTACAACATCCTGCAGCGCAGCGTTGGTCTTAATCACATAGATCTCACCAAGTGGCTATTACACCGCCACCGGCCCGATGTAAACAGGTCGCCCTGCTCCCTGCCGCTGCACATCGCCACCCTGCGAGGCTACGAGGAGTGCGTGGAATTGCTTCTTCGCCACGGGGCCCGCATCGACGTGGACACGCGAATGTGCTTTCCCGGAGCTCACACCCGCAACTGCGAGGAGAGCGGCAAGTGGCACAACAACGTGGACGATGTCAGTGAGCGGCTGAACACGAAGCTGCAGAACGCCCTCTACTATGCCATCGACGGCGATCAGTACAACGTGCTTAGCCTGCTCACCCAGAAGATGGAGGAGCCGTGGATTCCCTTTCGGGTGAAGAAGCCCCTGCTGCACCTGGCCTGCGAGCGCGGTGCCTGGAACTGCGTTCAGCAGCTGGTCGTCACGCGGTCCGAGGAGATCAATCTCATCATGGACGAGTATTATCCAATTCACCATGCCGTGCTGCACGACGGCCGCTTTCTCGAGCTGCTCATCCATCAGGGCGCTGTCACCACGGTGCGGACCTGCACCCAACAGATGACCCTGCTCCATGTGGGTAAGTCACTACTCGAGTGAAGCTGGAAAAGGGAACTATTAAATCATAATCAATCTGTTTTAGTTATCTTTGCCGCTCGCAAATCGGCCGAGGACACGCTAGCCACCCTTCGCATTCTGCTGGAGCGTGGCTGCAAGGAGCTAATCAACGCACCGGACTCGCTGGGCAACACCCCGCTGCACGCATTGATCGTGCGTTATGCTTTGGAGGAGGCCCGTTACGGCTACGACAAGTGGAGCAAGTGGGATGTGCTGCATTTGGTGCGATTCCTGCTCCAAAACGGCGCCAAGCAGTCCATCAATCAGTCGGGGAACAGTGCCATGGCCTGCGTGTTTCGCCATCTGCGTGACTGGGAGGTTTGCTACGAGTTGCTGAATATGCTCATAAAGGAGGATGGTAAGCAGGAGCTGGGATTGAAAACAAATTTGGTGCTTATTAACACATCGAACTCTTCTTCGTTCTCGCTATAGGCGATCCCAACATCGTGGGCCGGGACGGATCCGTTCCCATAATGGTGCTGCTAGTGCCGCTCATCAATAAGGATCACCTGCATCACTTCACGCACTCCATGAAGGTGTGCTATCTGAACTGCATTCGCATGCTGCTGCAGCACGGAGCCAATCCCAATTGCTCCTATCGTGCCAATCTCAAGCCACTTCACGTGCTCGTGTTCACGGTGAGCGAGAACTTTACGCTAAACTGCGACGCCCAGAAGCGCACCAACTTCGACTTCATCAAGAACATACTGCTGCTGCTGCTGCAGCACGGCCTGGACTGCAACAAGACATATCAGCACATTCTGCAGGCGGTGATGGATATGGTGCAGAATGTGCGCACTTGCCACGACATGGAGTGCGTCTACGAACTGACGCTGACGCTCATCCAGTACGGGGCCGATCCCAACATCGTGCTGAGCGGCAAGACGACGCCGGGGATTGCCATCTTCTCCAGCGAGCTGGCCACATTCCGCAGCTCGTTTCGCACCAACTCATGCTATCTGCTATTCTACTACATTATCCTGATTACCAAAAAGGAGTTCATTTTGGCGGATCCACTTGCGATATACACGCGCGTCATTCATCTCTTCTACCTAACCATGGAGCACGAGCCGCTCTTCAATTGCCTAAAGTCACTGCACAATTTCTATGTGGCCCAGGTGCCCAGCAAGAAGACGGAGCAGCTGATAGCCCTGATCTCGTCCCTCTACCGTCGGCCGCGCAGTCTGAAGGAGCTCTCCCGCTGGACCATCTACGAGGCGATGAACCGCAAGCTGGCCCAGAACATCAATCGCCTGAACCTGCCCGGCCAGCTGAAGGACTATGTGCTGCAGTTCGAGAGGTAGCGTAGCGAGTGAAGAATGAATATAAAAACGAATGAATCCCAACCGTCACCGCGGCGAAATAGAGTCAATCACTTACCAACTGATGCCCCCCAAGGCTATGTATCGAGGAATTTACTATTGTTATTCAGCTTCAGACACCACATTTTTTTGAGATTTGCTCACACGTTTTGTCCCAGGATTCTCCCTTGTTTTAAATCAGAGTTTGTAACCGCTCTCTGATTTGAACACACATTTGATCCCAAAGATTCTCGCTGATTTGAAACCTAAGGAACGGAACGACGAGAAACCAATGGAAATATTGTCAAATCAAATCAAACACACGCGCAATTTCTTTGATACGAATCTATATACTACTTACTATATATATATTGTGAGGCAGGAACGAACGCTCATCCAAGTTTTTTGTAATTATGTCTATACGTACAACTTTTGTGAACTGTCTGTAATGCGCTTTACGCTATATACGCACGACCCCGCCTCCAGCACCACCACAACCACGACCCCCAGAGTCCCCCGATTCCCCCTCTCATATGCTGCATAAGAGTTATAGGAAATAAACTTAAGGCTGTTTTTTTGACAAACATTTCGGGTGTTTTAGAATATTGTATATTCGGACGAGACGATATGTAATTATTATTGTAACTATTATTATTACAATTATCATTATTATTATTATATATTGTTGCTAAACCGTTGTTAATCTCTGTTAATCTTTAATGTCATTTTAAATCGAATTGGTGAATGATGAATTGCTATCGATCAATAAATAAGCATCAACTTTCACACCAATCCAGCAAGTTCAGGAGTTTAGGTCATCGAACCGCCAGGACACCTCTAACAAACACACAGAAAAAAAAAACAAACAAACAAACAAACTCTACAAAACACAAGTTGCCTTAGCAACAACCACAAGGCAACCAAGAGGAAATCATTGGGAAATTTGAAATTCGGAGAATTATAACTAAACCGAGTCCCAGTGAGGAGGCTTCACTATGTATAGCCGCAAGCTGGAGCGGATGCACCGCCCGGCATCGGACATCACCAAGTATGACAACGAGCCCTACATGAAGAATCCCCTGCTGAAGTTCCGCATCAGCGAGGTGCACGAGCGCCGGCACTTCCAGTTCCTCAAGCAGAAGGCGGCGGATGTGAAGGTGCGAGTGGCGCGCCAGCAGTGGGAGCCGGAGCCGGAGATGCGCCTCCTGCCGCAGTCCCACTACGAGGACAACTTGCGGCGCGAGGTGCGGAAAATTGTGGTGCCGCCAATGCTGAAGCGTACCGAGGCCAAGATTCTCAGCTTCGCTTCGGAGCGGCTCAAGAACAAGTATCCGGAGCTGGTGAAGGCCTACATGAAGGATGTTCACGCGGAGTTCAATCGATTGATGAAGGTCTACAGCATGAAGAACATTCTACGCCACCCGGAGTTCCCCGACGAGGATCCCTCCCAGTTCGAGCTGCCGCGGGCCGACGTCAATGCGAGGCATCCGGGGCGTACGCAGAACTACAGCAACTTTCTGGAGAACCGGCGGCGTATTGCGCAAAGGCTGCTCATCCTGCAGCTGCCGCTGCGGGCCATCCTCAACCTGTCCGTCGGGGAGCTGCCTAACTTGGCCTGCATTTTCAATTATGTCCTGTCCCCGGGCGCCCTGCAACAGCAGCTGGGCTTGGGCGGCCGGGAGGCGCTCGCTTACAAGTTCTACCGCAAGTACATCCAAAACCAGCTGGACAAGGTGAACACTTTTCTGCGCTGGGTCTGGTATCCCAAGATCGTCGCCGTGCTGCGCAAGCTGATGCGCAAGCGCGTGATGCCGATGAGCACCTGGAAGCGGGCCTGGAACGCCCTAGAGGGACTGATGAATCGCGAGATGACCAACATGAAAATTCGCACATTCGAGGAGATGTACCGCATGTGCAGCCACCCGCGGACAATGCCCATGCTCCGCATGGCCTTGGAGTGGAACGAGTACTCGGGCGATCTGGACATTCGACCCAATGTGTGGAGCGTAATGCGCACTTTTGCCGAAATAGCCACAGAGATCTCAATGGTGGGCTACCGGATGGAGCCGCTGCAGCCTCAGGTGCAGACAATGACTTCGATGGCCATGTACGCCAAGGTGAACGACTACCTAAAGATTGAGATGAACGAGAACTTCCTCAAGGATGTCATAGATAAGGTGGGTGAATTTTAAGGGGTTTTCCATAAGGCCACAAGGATATAATAGCTAATAAGAAAGGAAACTAACTTCGGCACGTCGAAGAATGTATACCCTTGCAGCTTACAATTGCCCCATTATAATTTGTATCCAATTTGATCAAATGAAGAAAAACTATCAGGAATGATATAAATATTTTATACATATACAAATTATCTTTTAATATTTTCCTATTCATATTACATTTACAGTTTTACATTAACAGTTTTGCATTGTCTTCTACATTAAATGATTTAACATATAATGACTATATCTCTGAGCAGATACAAATATGTTGAAAAATGCTCCGATCGTTCCTATGTCAGCTATATGATATAGTCGTCCGATTTTGATCAAATTAAAACCGAAACTCTAGAATAATACAAAATGGCCATGTCTCAAATTATATGAAAATATGTTGAAAACTGGCCAAGCTATAATTTTTTTCCTAAAAATTTTATGATCGTTCCTATTG
The DNA here is from genome assembly GCA_018903765.1 of Drosophila aff. chauvacae BK-2020. Classification (NCBI taxonomy): domain Eukaryota; kingdom Metazoa; phylum Arthropoda; class Insecta; order Diptera; family Drosophilidae; genus Drosophila; species Drosophila aff. chauvacae BK-2020. The sequence continues at coordinate 11,228,319 of JAEIGO010000058.1, forward strand.
CATCTCGTTCATGCCTTCTTCACTGCGTTGCAAACTTCTGACTAAAATTATAATACCCTGCAAGGGTATAGAAATATAATAAATAAGCTAAAAATATATAAATTTGAATTCGGAAAACTGTTATGAGTTAGTTTTCATAAGGTCAACAAAACTGCATACTGGATTTCAATTTATTTTAAAATTAAATTTTTTGCAAATTTTTGTTTACAATTTAACCCTTTAAAAGGGTTAAACAAATTTGTATTCTACCAGACACGGCTAGATCGACTCCGCTGTCGATGCTGATCAAGAATATATATGATTTATAGGGTTCGGAAGTGACTCCTTCACTGCGTTGCAAACTTCTGACTAAAATCGTGATACCCTGCAAGGGTATTAAAATCCATCTCGTAATTCTCAGGTCCAGGACATAATCATGCAAACATATGCCGAGGTGAACACGTATATCGAGGACTTCCGCAGCAGGTACTACGAGCTGTATTCGTTTGAGGAGCGCGACGCCCTCAACCAATTCCTGGCTGAGCCGCATGAGTTCGAGGAGTATTTCGCCCGGATCGACAAGTACTACGGGTTCATCAATATGCTGCGTAGCGAGCCAGGTACCGAGTACTTCGTCATGGCCGTCATTCACAACGAGCCAGCGATACTTGGCCTGCGCACTCTGGCCGAGAACCTGATCCAAGAGATCACCACGATCATCATACGGGAGCACATTAAGGCCGAGGTGGAGATCTGTGACGAGTTCGAGAAGATCAAGTACCGGGCGCTGGAGATACCCAAGTCCACGGAGGAGCTGCTCGAGAGTGCGGACTACATGATCCATGTGAAAAAGGACAAGATTGCCGAACTGACCGACCGCATTCAGTACTGCCTGCAGGTGGGCACTAACATTGTCGAACTGACCGAGATGTCCAAGTACCACTTCGATCTGACCATCAAGACAATCAACTGGATAAAGGACATCAACGATATCTGCGACTATAATGCCTCGCAGCAGGAGCAGTTCAAGTTCACCTTTGAGGAGCATCTCCAGGAGGTCATTAAAAAACTCAACACCGACATCGAGGAGCTGCTGCCCAAGATGGCGGTTATTGACGACATGAGTCGGGCAGACAAGTTTCGTGACAGCTACATAATTCTCCAGAACTTTATCGATCAGCTGAAGACTTTCGATGACTACGTGGCCTGGATCAACAAGGAGGAGAAGCTCTTCAAGATCGCCCAGACCCTTTATCCCACGCTGGAGGTCATTAAGACGTTCGTGTATCCCTTTGCAGAGCTCATGAAGTGAGTATCCGAGTCCTTTAAGGCCGGATTTGCTTAATCTGAGTATTTAACCTTTTAACCCCGAATCGTACTTAAAAATGTTAAGACAATCTTTTCTAAACGGTGCACTATTCCTATTCCTAGGTGCTGCATTGAGTGGCAGCGCTATTTGAGCGTGTGGAACGACGGACCCTTCGAGTACCTGGAGCCGCAGTTTGTGGAGACCACCACGGACAATTACCTGAAGGAGTTCCAAAAGAATCAGAAGTATTACAGAGTCAAGATAAAGCAGGATCTTATCGACAATCCCGTGTGCAAGTTCAAGGTGAGCTTCGATTTCCCACGGATCGGTCCACAATGTTTCATGTTCCATTTTCGCAGGGTCAAACGGAGGATCCCGATCCAGCCAAGCATCCGGTGCCGCTGCGGCTCTGCACTTCGATGATCCAGTCGATCAAGGATTTCACCACCGGAGTCTTCATCGTGAATACCATGTGCAATCCGGCGCTGAGGAAGCGCCACTGGAAGGAAATGTCCGAGATAGCGGGCTTTGACGTTACCCCCGATTCGGGCACTACGCTGCGCAAGATCCTCAACTCGGGCCTGGACCCGATCCTGGACCAGTTCGAGATCATAAGCATCGGGGCCAACAAGGAGCTGCAGCTGTGGAACGCCCTACAGGCCATGATCAAGGAGTGGGAGTCCAGGGCTTTTCCCTACGGCCCGTACAAGGAGACGGGCGTGCAGATCCTGAGCAGCCTGGACGACATCCAGGCCCTGCTGGACGATCATATCCTCAAGACGCTGGCCATGCGCGGCTCTGCCTTCATGAAGCCCTGCGAGGAGGAGGTGCGCGCGTGGTACGAGAAGATCATGCGCGTTAACGAGACGCTGGACCAGTGGGGCAAAGTGCAGGCCAACTACCTGTATCTGTTGCCCATCTTCTCTTCCAAGGACATCGTGGCCCAGATGCCCGAGGAGGGTCGGCTCTTTACTATCGTGGAGCAGACGTACACCCGGAACATGGGCCTGGTCCTGCGCCAGCCCTTGGTGATGGAAACGGCACCCGTTGCCGGGCTGCTCGAATCCCTGCAGAAGGCCAACGAGCTGCTGGAGGACATAGCCACCGGCGTGAGCAACTATCTGGAGAAAAAGCGCCTCTACTTCCCGCGCTTCTTCTTCCTGGCGAACGACGAGATGCTTGAAATCCTCTCCGAGACGAAGGATCCACTGCGCGTGCTGCCACATCTGAGCAAGTGCTTCGAGGGCATCAACAGCCTGCAGTTCGACGCCGCGAAGAATGTTTTGGCCATGTTGAGCAGCGACAAGGAGTCGATTGACTTCATAGAACAAGTCTCCACGGCGGCAGCCGGCGGCAGTGTGGAGAAGTGGCTCATCGGCGTGGAGGACGAGATGCTCAAGGCGGTGCGCTACCAGAACGAGCTCTCCTTTGCCCACTACCCGAAGGTGAAGCGGCACGAGTGGGTGCTGGAGTGGCCCCAGATGACGGTGCTGGCCATTTCCCAGGTGTACTGGGCCTCCCGCGTCCATAGCTGCCTGCGTCGCACATTTGGCGGCAATCAGGTCGTCATGCAAAACTTTTTCCAGGAGGTGGCCAAGGAGCTGACCGACGTTGTGACCCTCGTTCGGTCTCCGAAGATCAGCAACCTCAACAGGATCACCATCAAGTCGCTGATTGTGATCGATGTGCACGCCAAGGACGTGACGGAGGAGCTGATCCGGATGAAGATCAGCAGCGAGTTCGACTTCCAGTGGCTGGCCCAGATGCGCTACTACTGGGAGGACGACAAGACTTGGGTGCGGATCATCAATGCCACAGTGCCGTTCGCCAACGAGTATTTGGGAAACTCGGACCGCCTGGTGATCACACCGCTGACGGATCGATGCTACCGCACCCTGGTGGGCGCCTACCAGCTGCACTTGAACGGAGCTCCCGAGGGACCGGCGGGCACTGGCAAGACGGAGACCACCAAGGACCTGGCCAAGGCACTGGCCGTGCAGTGCAAGGTGTTCAACTGCTCCGATGGTCTGGATTACAAGGCCATGGGCAAGTTCTTCAAGGGTCTGGCCTCGTGCGGCGCCTGGGCCTGCTTTGATGAGTTCAATCGTATCGAGCTGGAGGTGCTCTCCGTGGTGGCTCAGCAGATTCTGCTCATCATCCAGGCGGTGCGCGCCAACGTGGCCAAGTTCATGTTCGAGGGCACCGAGCTGAGCCTCAATCCCGCCTGCTACGTCTGCATCACAATGAATCCCGGCTATGCTGGCCGTTCGGAGCTGCCCGACAATCTGAAGGTGCTGTTCCGCTCGGTGGCCATGATGGTGCCGGACTACGCCATGATTGGGGAGATCTCGCTATACTCGTACGGCTTTGTGGACGCCCGCAAGCTGGCAGTGAAGATCGTGACCACGTACCGGCTGTGCTCGGAGCAGCTGTCCAGCCAGAACCACTACGATTACGGCATGCGAGCCGTGAAGACGGTGCTCTCCGCCTGCGGCAACATCAAGAAGCAGTTCCCCGACGAGGTCGAGGACATCCTGCTGCTGCGCAGTCTAATCGACGTCAACCTGCCCAAGTTCCTGTCGTTCGATGTGCCGCTGTTCGAGGGCATCATCTCGGACATTTTTCCGGGCATCCAGTTGCCGCACATCGACTACAGCCTGGTGGAGGAGGAGTTCAAGCGGGTCTGTGCGGAGGAGGTGCTGGAGCCGGCGAACAGCTTCCTCACCAAAGTCATCCAGACGTACGAGATGATCATCGTTAGGCATGGCTTCATGCTGGTGGGCGAGCCGCTGGCGGGCAAGTCCAAGACACTGCAGGTGCTCGCCAAGGTCATGTCAGCGCTGAAGATCAAGGCCCCGCAGAGGAGCAGCTACTTCCAGCACGTCCAGATGGGCATTATGAATCCCAAGTCCATTACCATGAACCAGCTGTATGGCTCCTTCGATCCGATCTCGTACGAGTGGACCGATGGCCTGGTGGCAAAGATTTTCCGCGACTTTGCCATGACACCCACGCCGGACAGAAAATGGGTGAGTCTGGGGTCTTGCTTTGATAAGGATAACGTTTGAAAGGATCCAAATAAAAAGATCTTCATTCGTTGAGTTGATATTTCAAACTGATTTTAATTAGTTACATTATAAAAATAGTGGACTCTATTTATTTATTTTTGTTTCATTCGATATTATTTATTTTGCAACTAATATGGCCGTGGCTTTTAATATATTTATTTTATTTGTTTTACAATTTGGTTTTCTATAATATTCGTTAATTTTTCTTAATTTAACAATTTGTATTACATTTTGTACTTATCTTAAACATTTACTATACTGCTAGGTATTGCTAGGGCTTGTAATTGCCTTTGTATTATTCTGTACTTTAAACAGCCAACTGCTTCGTCTATCTAACTCAAACCAGTACGACTTATCCTCAATAATTGATTTGTACCTACAATTTGAACTTCTAGTCGGTTTAAGAGGCGTTATCTCATTTTTTAACTGGATATTATTGTACATTAAAGAGTAGTAATTGAACTATATTCTGTGAAATATTGGTTGAAAAATATTGAAAATTGACCGAATGGCAGCAATTCTTTGCAGGCGTCAAAAAAAAAAAAGCTTTTGCGGTGCACACCATATCTCAGCACTGGATCATCTAAAATGAAACAACCAAAGTTTTCCCATCAATTTAAATGTCCCTCTAGGTATTGACGTCAAGTTTTTAATTTTTTTGAATTTTTTGAACTTTTTACAAGACTTGAAAGTGAAAAACCACATTTTTGTCCAAAATTCATGACTATTGTTGTTAATAATAAAAAAATTAAAATCAAAAACGAAAAAATCTCGACGTTGTTACCTCATAAATTATGTAAGGAAATACTGTAAAACGATACTGAGAACGATCGGTTGAATAGATTTTGAGATACAGTGTGCACCGACTCAAAAAACATCGATTTGAGAAAAACGCGTTTAAAGTTTTTCGTAGCGATAAGACCCTGGTAAAACCCGCCTACTTCCAAAGCTATATCTTTGTGAGTTTTGCTCCGATTGACTTCATATTTACAGACAACATTCTTGAGATACTATACTTTCATAATATGCAATAAAAATCACTTTTTTTGAACCCTCAAAACCAGACCCCTCCCTTAATAGAGTCAATACACATTCTTAATTGCCTCGCTGAGTTGACATTCACATTGTCAAGCTCAAGGAGGCGATTTAATTGTTCAGAAAATATTTTTCTTTTATTTTCATACCGCTTGGTTAACAACTCCCAAGCGGCTTCATAATTTTCCCCAGATCCCAGTAACAGGTGAGACACCACGTTTCTGGCTTCCCCTTTTACTGAGATCTTAAGGTAATTAAACTTTAAGGTAGGACTTAAATCCTCCCTTAAATGGATGAGTTCATTAAACAACTCAAAAAATAGGTCCCAATCTTTGGAATCTCCATAGAATGTGGGAACCTGTATTTTTGGTAGAGTTGGCAAATCATCAATCCTTTGATTTCCAACATCTACCTTCATTGGCACATTTCTCTGAACGCGGAGTTCGTTGTATACTCCCAGATATTTATATCTAACGCTCAAGCGTTGTTTACATAGGCAAAATCACGCAGCGGTTCAATGGTTGTACATAAATGTTTAAATTCTTATATAATATATTCATGTTCGTCTGAACAACGTTTAATCTCTACACTTGTCGCCTCTTCAGGTCATCTTTGACGGCCCCGTGGATGCCGTGTGGATCGAGAACATGAACACCGTGCTGGACGACAACAAGAAGCTGTGCCTGACCAGCGGCGAAGTGATCACCATGACCCACGAGATGTCGATGGTATTCGAGGTTATGGACTTGTCGCAGGCCTCGCCGGCCACCGTGTCCCGTTGCGGCATGATCTACATGGAACCCAGCACGCTCGGATGGCGGTCCTTCGCCAACAGCTGGCTGAAGAAGGCGGATCCCCGGTGGGCGGACGAGGAGGGCGTGGAGTATGTGTTGGCACTGCTGTCCTGGCTCCTGGTGCCCGTGAGTACTGACCGGTGCCTCGATCTTCTGAATCTAATCCATGCCTGGGGCCCTTCCTTACCTTTCAGTGCCAAACCTTCATCCGGCGGTATTGCAGTCAGTTCGTGAAGCCCGGAGAGTTCAACTGCATGCTGACCACTTTCGACCTCTTCGACATGCAGATCGCAGAGGCGATCGAGGAGAACCCGGAGGACTATCAGAAGTACTTGCAGAGCTACTTCCAGGCCGCCATCCTGTTTGCTTTGGTCTGGGGAGTGGGTGGAGTGCTGGACACTGCCTCCAGGGAGAAGTTCGATTTGTTCTTGAGAAAGGTATTCGATATAAAATATTTCCTCATTTCCCAGAATTGTTATCATCACCTTTTCATCACCTTTAGCTCTGGGATAACGAGGAGGCACCGCCGCCAGAGCCGTTGGGCAAGATGGAGATAACCCCACCCACCGAGGGTCACCTGGTCGACTATGTGTTTATGTACAAGCAGCGCGGAGCATGGCGCTACTGGCCCGATCTGGCCAAGCGCATGGATGTGGAGGAAACAAAGACGGGCGTGATTGTGCCGACGGTGGACACAGCCCGCTACGTCCACCTGCTGAAGATGCACGTGGATCATAAGAAGCGGATGCTGTTGGTGGGGCCCACGGGCACCGGAAAGACGGTCTACATACAAAACTATCTGATGAATAAGCTGGATAAGGAGGTGTTCGAGACGGGCTTTATCACCTTCACCGTGATGATCTCGGCCAATCAGTGCCAAGAGCTGCTCATCTCCAAGCTGCAGAAGTGGAAGCGTGGCATCTACGGCCCGCCCAAGGGCATGCAGAGTGTGCTCTTTGTGGACGATATGAATATGCCGGTCAAGGAGGTGTACGGGGCCCAGCCTCCGCTGGAGCTACTCCGCCAATTCTTTGACTACGGCCACGTCTACGATCTGCGCGACAGCTCCAAGATCTTCATCCACAACGTTCTGATCATGGCCGCCTGCGGTCTGCCCGGCGGCAGCCGCCAGGATGTCTACGCCCGCTTCCTGAACCACTTTAACGTGTACTCGATAAACACGTTCAGCGAGGACAGCATGTTCCGCATATTCCTGAACGTGGCTCTAAATGGCTTCCGGCGATCTGGCCACGGCCAGGATGTATTCGTGGTCACCAACCAGATAGTCAGTGCCACGCAGAGCATCTACAAGAGCGTGCAGTCGGAGATCCGAGCCACGCCCGCCAAGTCCCATTACATCTTCAATCTGCGTGACATTTCGCGCGTGGTGACGGGCTGCACTCTGGTGCGAAAGGAGTCCGTCTCCGACAAGAAGATCTTTGTGCGCGTCTGGTATCATGAGGCCATGCGGGTCTTCTACGATCGACTGGTGGACGACACCGACCGCAGGTGGATGTTTGACAAGCTGAACGAGTGCCTCAAATCCAATTTCAAGGACAAAGTGGAAACTGTCTTCGAGCGCTACTGTGTCCAGGTGAGTGCGGCTCGCCAGGAGCTCTTTCACATCTAGCCATTCCTGCTTTTCTTCCAGGTCAAGGACGAGCAAGTCTTCACAATGGAAGCGGCCACCAGCGTCTTCTTCGGTATGTACTTCGACGAGGACAGCGTGCCGGATGAGCGGCGCTACGAGGAGGTGCCTAGCCAGGAGGTCTTCCTTAACCTGGCGCTGGCCAGCCTGGCGGACTACAACTCGACGCGCCGCTCCAAGATGGACATCACCCTCTTCACGTTTGCGCTGCAGCATTTGAACCGCATTTGCCGCATCATCTCCATTCAGGGAGCCAGTGCCCTGCTCATCGGTCTGGGCGGCTCGGGACGACAGTCGCTGACCAAACTGGCCACCAATATGGTGCAGACGTCGTTCTTCCAGCCGGAGATCACCAAGAGTTATGGGGCCAATGACTGGCACGACGACATCAAGGCGATCCTCAAGGAGGCGGGCGGGATGAACAAGCACACCACCTTCCTGATCACCGAGAATCAGATCAAAATGGAGCTCTTTCTGCAGGACATCGACTGCCTGCTGAACCAGGGCGAGGTGCCCAACATTTTCCCGATCGACGAGAAGCAGGAGGTGCTGGAGATGGTGCGCCTGGCGGCCCAGGGGGGCAACCGCAACATCGACGTCTCGGCGCTGCAGGTCTTTTCCTTCTTCGTGGAGCGGTGCAAGCAAAAGCTGCACATCGTCCTCAGCTTCTCGCCCATCGGGGATGCTCTGAGGACGCGTGTGCGCCTGTATCCCTCGCTGGTCAACTGCTGCACCATCGACTGGTACGACAGCTGGCCGGAGGAGGCACTGCAGATGATAGCCAAGATGTCGCTGGTGGACGTTAATGTGCCCAACGAGAACATTAAGCTGGCCATCATGGACACCTGCCAGTACTTCCACACGACGGCGGCGCGAGTCACGCGCTCCTTCTGCCAGATGTCAGGGCGCCACATCTACCAGACCAACGCCTCCTTCATTGAGCTGATCCGCTCCTTCCAGACGCTAATCGAACGCAAGCAGAGCGAGACGATGCTGGCCAAGATGCGTTACATCGGCGGCCTGGACACGCTGGCCCAGGCGGCGGCCGCCATATCGATTATGCAAAGGGATCTCAACGCACTGCAGCCCAAGCTGGTGGCCCTGGCGGAGGCCTCGCGCAAGATGATGCTGGAAATCAACAAGGAGACGCTGGCCGCCAGTGCCGCCGCTGAACAGGTGAAGCGCGACGAGGAGGTGGCCTCCGTGCAGGCCGAGGCCGCCCAGGTGCTGAAGCACGACTGCGAGCGCGATCTGGCCAAGGCCATACCCGTCCTGGAAGACGCTCTGAGCGCCTTGAATACCCTGAAGCCAGCGGACATAACGCTGGTCAAATCGATGAAGAATCCGCCGCCAGTCATAAAGCTCGTGATGGCCGCTGTCTGCGTGATAAAGGGAATTCCGGCGGAGCGCATCCCAGATCCCGCCTCCGGAAAGATGGTGCAGGACTACTGGGGGCCCAGCAAGCGGCTGCTGGGTGAGATGAACTTCCTGCCGGCCCTGAAAGATTTCGACAAGGACAACATTCCGCCCGATATCATGAAGCGCATTCGCAAGGAGTTTATACCGAACAAGGACTTCGATCCCAAGGTTGTGGCCAAGGCGTCCAGTGCCGCCAAGGGTCTGTGCCAGTGGATCATTGCCATGGATATGTACGACGAGGTAGCTAAGGTTGTGGCCCCCAAAAAGGCCAAGCTGGCCGGAGCGGAGAAGGAGTACGCCGACACTATGGAGTTCCTCGCCGAGAAACGAGCCCTGGCGCTGGCGCTCGAAGAGAAGGTAGCTCAGCTCAACATCGAGTTGGACAAGGCCAACGAGGAGATGCAAAAGACGGAGGAGCACGCCGAGAACTGTCGCAACAAACTGCTGCGCGCGGAGGCCCTCATCGGGGGACTGGGCGGCGAGAAGTCGCGCTGGAACAAAGCGGCGGAGGATTTGCAGGAGCTGTACGATCATTTGCCCGGTGACGTGCTCATTTCCTGCGGCATTATCGCCTACCTGTCGGCGGTGAATCTCCAGTATCGCAGCGATTGCGTCAATGACTGGTTCAAGAAGGTCACCGAACTGAAAATTCCCTGCTCCGAGAAGTACTCCATCACGAACGTGCTGGGTCTGGAGGTCACCATCCAGAACTGGCAGCTAGACGGCCTGCCCAACGACGATTTCTCCACCGAGAACGCCATCATCTCGACCAACTCCAGCCGCTACAGCCTGTTCATTGATCCGCAGGCGCAGGCCAACAACTGGCTGAAGAACATGGAGCGAAAGAACCGGCTGAACTGCGTCAAATTCAACCAGGGCAACTATATGAAGGTCATATCGGAGGCCCTCGAGTACGGCACGCCGGTGATCATCGAGAACGTGCAGGAGGAGCTGGAGGTGCCGCTAGATCCCATCCTGATGCACCAGACTTTCATACAGGGCGGCGTCAAGCACATCAGTCTGGGCGAGGCGGTGGTGCCGGTCAACCCGAACTTTCGCCTGTACATGACCTGCAATCTGCGGAACCCTCACTTTCTGCCGGAGACCTTCAACAAGGTGACGGTCATTAACTTTGCGCTCACGCAGAACGCCCTCATGGACCAGCTGCTCAGCATCGTGGTGGCCAAGGAGCGGCCTGATCTACAGGAGCTGCGCATTATGCTTACCACAGAGGCGGCTGCCAATAAGGGAGCTCTCCGGGATGCGGAAAACATGATCCTGAAGACGCTCAGCGCCGGCGGGGATATTCTGGAGAACGAGGCGGCCATTCAGATACTGGCCGAGTCCAAGGGACTGTCCAAGGAGATTGTGGAGAAGCAGGAGGCCGCCAAGGAAACCTCGGCCAAAATCGAGGCCTTCCGACTCAACTACAAGCCGGTGGCCGTGCACTCCTCCATACTGTACTACTCGATCACGGATCTGCCGAACATCGATCCCATGTACCAGTTTTCCCTCAACTGGTACATCAACCTGTACATGTACTCAATTGAGACGGCCAACAAGTCCAAGGACCTGCCGCGCCGCATCAAGTTTTTGGTGGACGGCTTCACCCGGAATCTGTACAACAACGTCTGCCGCTCGATCTTCGAGAAGGACAAGCTGCTCTTCTCCTTCATCCTTACCGCCCGCATCATGCTGGGCACTGGCCAGGTGGAGATGCGGCACTTCGCTCACCTGGTCACCAGCGCCAAGGAGTCGACCAATATACCGCCCAACCCGAATCCCAGCTGGATAACGGAGACCGTCTGGCTCAACGTGCTCCGACTGGAGGAGCTCAAGGAGCTAAAGGGCATCGTGTCCCACTTCCAGAATAACCTCTCCGCCTGGCAGGCGATCTACGACCATTCCTCGCCGGAAACGGCACCGCTGCCGGCTCCGTGGCACGACAGGACCACCGCCTTCGAGAAGATCATTGTGCTGAAGGCCCTGCGCCCGGACTCCGTCTTCCTGGCGGTGCGCATCTACATCGCCCAGTGCATTGGCGAGCAGTACGTGACGCCGCCCGAGTTCGATATCTCGAAGTCGTACGCCGACTCCACGGCTCTGACGCCGCTGGTGTTTATCCTTTCCCCGGGAGCCGATCCGCTGGGCTCCCTGCTGGCCTTCGCCGAGAAGATGGGCCAGGAGGAGACGTTCCAGAGCATCTCGCTGGGCCAGGGCCAGGGTCCCATAGCCACGGCGCTGATCAAGAGCGCCCAAGAGATGGGCTATTGGGTGTGCCTGCAGAACTGTCATCTGGCTGCCTCCTGGATGCCCTACCTCGAGTATCTCTGGGAGAATATGGACACCTTTAACACACAAGGTGAGTGCCACTCGTAGGTGCTTTTAGGAAAGTTTCTTCAAAGCATTTCTTACAGCTAACTTCCGGATCTGGCTTACGGCCTATCCCACGCCCCAGTTCCCGGTCACCATTCTCCAGAATGGCGTCAAGATGACCAATGAGCCGCCCACAGGGCTCAAGGAGAACCTGATGCGTTCCTACAACTCGGAGCCCATCAATGACTACGAGTTCTATACTGGCTGCGCCAAGCAGGATCGAGCCTTCACCAGGCTGCTCTACGGCATCTGCTTCTTCCATGCCGTGGTCCAGGAACGCCGCAAGTACGGACCCTTGGGCTGGAACATAGCCTACGGATTCAATGAGTCCGATCTCCAGATCTCTGTGCTGCAGCTGAGCGTGAGTAGTGACCGGGAGTGGTGCAGTAATCTTTAGTGATCTCATCCAATCTTCAGATGCTGCTGAACCAATACGAGCATGTGCCCTACGACGCCATCTCGTATCTGACCAGCGAGTGCAACTACGGCGGCCGGGTGACGGACAACTGGGATCGGCGGGCCATAGTGACGATCCTGGCGGACTTCTGCAATCCTCAGGTGGTGGGGGACAATCGCTACAGGTTCGCCAGCGACGATCGTTACATTCTGCCGCGCAAGACGGAGCACCGCGAGATGCTGCGCTATGTGGACGAGAACATACCTTCGCTGGCGCCGCCTGAGGTGTATGGGCTGCACGCCAATTCGGGCATCACCAGGGATATGCAAACGACAAAGACCCTGCTGGACTCGATGATCCTGCTGCTGGGCAGCGAGGCGGCGGGCTCCGCCGGGGCCGGTGTGAGTGTGGAGCAGGTCATACTGGACACGATCAGGCAGATTGAGCGCGAGATGCCGCCGGACATGGACATTGAGGCGGCGGCAGAGAAGTATCCCGTTGACTATAACGAGTCCATGAACACGGTGGTGGTCCAGGAGATGGAGCGGTTCCTTAAGCTGCAGAAGGAGATCCGTAACTCGTGCCGGGATCTGGCCATGGGCATCAAGGGCATAATTGTGATGACTCCAGACCTGGAGAACGTGATGACGGCAATGAAGTTCAACCGTATTCCGATCAAGTGGATGTCCAAGTCGTATCCGTGCCTGAAACCGCTCGGCTCCTACGTCCAGGATCTATACAAGCGGCTCAACTGGCTGCACGACTGGCACCACCACGGCAAGCCGCCCACCTTCTGGCTGTCTGGGTTCTTTTTCACCCAGGCCTTCCTCACCGGCGCCATGCAGAATTTTGCCCGCAAATACAAGATCCCCATCGACACGCTGACCTTCGACTACGATGTGCTCAAGGTGGAGACGAAGCCGTCGCCGCCGGATGACGGCGTCTACTGCAACGGCCTGTTCCTGGAAGGCGCCCGTTGGGAGTGGCGCGAGAATATGCTGGTGGAGCAGTTCCCCAAGGTACTCGTCTACGCCATGCCAGTGATCTTCTTCCGTCCGGTGACGATCCTAGAGCTAACCGAGGGCTCGCGCTACCGCTGTCCCCTCTACAAAACCGGCGAGCGCAAGGGCACGCTCTCCACGACGGGTCACTCCACGAACTATGTGGTCCCGCTGCTGCTGAACACCCATGCCAAGCCCTCGCACTGGGTCAAGCGGAGCGTGGCCCTCATTTGCCAGACCAACGACTGAGCCCAATCCAATGAGCGAAGGAGGGTTGTGTTTTAACACTTTTCGTTTTTTATTTATTTTGTTTATGCCGAAGGGCAATTAAAGTATATTATTATATTGATAAACTTCTTAAAATTGCAAATAACAAGATTACATCATTGTTTTTTGCTTCTTTTATTTCGTATTTTATATTTCCTTATATGTAGTATGCCTCCCTCAAATAAAGACTGCAAGTTTGTCATCTCATTGAGTGTTTATTAAACCGTTTTAAAAATTAATATATGTTACACGATTACAAATTCACAGCTTCAGAAACGCCCTTAAAATCGAACAAAAGGTGGGCCGAGGACGCAGGGCTTTAGAAGCTCCATCCACGGCGGGGTCTTTGGAGGCGGCACCACAGCATGCATCACTGCGTGCGGCAACTCAGCGAGTCCAGTCCATCAGCGGCGGCCTCTCCGTCGCCATTGGTGTCGTCGGAACTTTCGCTATTGCTGCGGTGCCGCTGCCGCTGCGAGGCCGGATGAGAAGGGCTGGAGTCGCTGGTGCTGCTATTGCTATTATCGTCTTGCTGGAGGGCGTCGTCCTGCTCCTGGGCCTGATCGTGCTCAGAGTGTGGAACAAGCCGACTTCTACGGCGTGGACTCGATTCCAGGAACTGACGGATAAAGTATTGGAACTGATTGATGTCATAGTTGGTGTCCAGGACATTGCGCCGGAAATTACGCTGCAGTTGTTGCTTAAGGGTGTCGCCATCGGGGACCTTCGTTGTGAAAGAAAAGGGTTTACATAATCTTGGTTTTTTAATACAACATTTGTGTATGAAACATACGCTGCCGGGTCCTTTTGGCATCCAAATCTTGACCTTATGCTCCAGGCCCGACGTGGCCAGTACCGGCATCCAAGGGTGCGGCTCCAGACAGTTAACCACACCGGCATGGTCGCCCTTCATAAAGTTGACAATTGCCGCGCTGCTCTTCTCCCAGAAGAAAATGTTGCCGCAGTCGCTGCCACTCACAACATACTCGGAACGCGGGCCGAAGAAGTTGACGCCCTTGATGGTGCGACTGTTGCTGTGGAACAGAACCAGAGAGTATGAAGTTAACGAGCTAACGAGTGAGCTAACGAGACTTACATGTGACCCTCGTAGCAGTGCAGCGTCTCGCCGTCCGTGTAGTTGCGGCTGTCGTACAGATAGATGCCCGCATCGCTGTAGGAGGCCAGGATCTCGCTGCCGCTGTGGTTGTAAACGGCACAGGTTATCTGCGTGATCTTGGTCTGGGCACGAACGAGAAGAGAATAAAGATTAAACTGGCCTGGCCTGGGGCGCGGCACATGCTCACTTCCTTAATTTGGCGCGGGGTCATCTCATGGACGGGCTTCGTTAGCTTGCGCTTGTCATACACGCGCAAATTGTCGTCCGACCCGCTGACGCAGAACTCCGGCGCAAACGGATGGTGAGCGATGCTGAACAGCCGCACCCGCCCGCGCTGTCTGCCACCACGCTCATTCCGGCTAGTGTGAACGCAGCGCAGCATTGTGGTGGCTTCGGTGCTGGTGCGCAGATCAAAGTGCTTGATGGCCCCGTCTTCGCCGGCGCTCATCACCTCGTGGCGGCTGAGCGGAACGACAACGATCTTGTGCACCGCATCCGTGTGCGAGTAGAGGCGCGTGGGGTTGGTGACGCCTCCAGAGGGCGGGACAACGGCCCGACGCACCTGTCCATCCCGGCTTGCGGAGACAATATCCAGGCAGCCGGCGCTGTCAATGAACTTCGACTGGAAGATATTCATGCTGTGACCGGAGCGGAACTTGTGAAGCGGCTCGTTCTTCGCCCAGTCCCAGACGATGATATTGAGGTCATCGGACCCGGAGCACACCAAGTCGCCGGAGCGATTGAAGTTCAGACAGTTGACGCAACCCGAGTGCTTGGACATCTCGTGGAGCAGCGACATCTGCTCAACCACCAGACGGGAGCCGTAGTAGCCCTGGGCAAAGCTCTGCGTTGACGTGTGACCGCCACGCCAACCGATCCGGTTGATGATGTTGTGCTCGCGCTGCATCAGCTCCTGGACGCTGATCCAGCTGTACGCCGGCTTGCACTTGCACATCACCTCAGTGACGGCCGTGTTGATGGTCTCACGATCGGCAGCGTTGGGCTCCGTGTCGTGCAACTCGTCCCCGTCATCTATCTGCTAATGGCGAGGATTAATAAGGGATAATCTCCACACTCACCTTCTGCTTACCTCTATGGTTGAGTCGCTATCGCTGGAGAAGTCGTAGCGACGCCAGATAGCATCGCTGTTGCTGGAAGAGCTGGATGAATTGGAATCTGCATCTGCATTGGCCACCGATTCGGCTGCCTCCTCCGTCCCGCTCTCCGCGTCAGCGGTCTCTAGCAGCGGCGCCGCCTCCGCTGGATCGTCGGGATCGCTATCGCTGCTGCTGCTGGTGTCAGTAATTGTGGCCAACAGCTCGACGTTAATGCGGTTAATGCGATAGGAGCGTGTTCGCGGGATATTCCGCTGGTTGAAAACCGGGGGCGGTGCCTCCGGCCTCTGCTGCTCCGTCCCCCCCTCAACGCCATCATCATCATCGCTATCGTTGGTGGTGGCACTGCGGGTGCGGCTTCTTTTGTTGTTGGCCAGCACGGCAACGGCGGCCTCTGACGATAAGTGACCCATCTGGTAAGAGGGGCCTGCCACCTCTTCCTCTGGCACAGCCTCTGTCTGCTGCTGATTATCCTCTGATGCGGATGCTGATGCTGATGCTGTTGCCTGCTCCATGCGCATCATGTCGCCCTCTTCGTAATTATTGTTGTTGTTGCCGCCGCCGTCAATTACTGAATCTTCTGCACTGACAGGTTTCTCATCGCTTTGGTTGACGGCACAGGGAAAAAATCAATTGGTTATCCAAGCCGAAGAGGAAGAGCTCGCACATGCCACTTACCCAATCTGCTGTGTCTCTGCCGCGCCATGGTCGCCGGAATCCGCACTGCGGCGCTGGCGCTTGCGGGCGGAAGCCGCCCCACTGGCCATCTCCTCGTCCACGTCCATCGATGGTGGCTGGGGCACAAGTCGGGAGACTTGCGGCTGTCGGTGTGGTGGTTGCGGTTCGTACTCTTGCCCTGCCGCTCCGCTCCTACAAAATTTCTCCGTGTACGCAGTTGTTTACGTTCTGTTACACGCACGAAAGGGAACAGTAAAAGTCGCACACAAACAGAAAAAAAGTTCTTTTATTTACAAGTCACAATGTGTAAAATACCTCGACTTTATGGCACCATGGGTTTCGATTCGATTTTTATTCGATTTAATCGAAGAGACGGCCCTTGCTATCGCAGCTTTGGCGCGCCTTGAATCGGTTTACAAAATAGGTCTGCGTGATTTCTCAGTGAGTTCTGTTGTGGATTTGGGGTTACATATATATAACACAAGTTCTGTTTTCATTTGACTCTAAGTGCAAAGACTTCTTGGTAGCCCATTATCTGGCAATCCGGCCAATGTATGTTTGGTTTTGGAACAGAATTTTGAACTTTATTATACTAATGCAGGGGTATAGTTTTAGCCAGAACGCAGTGAAGGACTCATTTCGGACCCTATATTCCACATATATTCTTGATAAGCATCAAAAGGCCAGTCGATCTTTCCGTGTTCGGAAGAAAAACAAAATTCAAATTTTTTCAAAAATTTTATAAGGGGTTACATCGTTAAAACTCTTATGTAGATTTATAAAGCTACTAAAAACTAACTTAGAAAAGATTTCCGAACTAAATTTCATACATTTTTGGCTGAGCAATTGATTTCACTAAAAAATGAGCATATAAAAATATCTATAAATATAAATTATTAACCTAAAAAGTGTTAAATTCAGTATGCAGATGTATAAACGTAATAAAAACTAACACTTTCCGAATTAAAATTAATGCATAACTGGCTTAGTTGCGATTGGATTCCATGAATCCTGTGCAAAGTATAAGGGTATTAAAATTCGGCTTCCGAAAGTAGGAATCCCTCTTCTATTTCATTCATTCCTTAACGGCAAATGTGTTATTAATCTAAAAATAGATTTAAATCAAAAATTCTTATATCCTTAATATTGAAAAATATAAATGAATTATAATAATAAGTGTAATTCTTTTAGGCGTCTATAAAATGATATTTGAAAATAGTAATTTATATTCTTTACATATTTCCTTACTGTAAACCATGCATTTAAATGCATTTAATTTCAAATTAATAAATATACATTTCTATGTTTATAATTGATAAAAAATTACTATCAGTAATGTTGATTTCCAGCTCTCAAAATAAACTTGCTTTTTAAAAGCTCTCTTTAAGTTTATTTTTCTTTCCGCTAACTTTTTTGGTTCTTTTCAGCGATTTTTTGCTGCCCGACGTCTGGGCATCAGTGCTGCCATAATTTATTTACAAAAAAAAACTGTTTTTAACTGGAAGACAAAGAGAAAAAAAAAGAAAGAAAAAAGGATTCCTTTGTGCCAATCATGTTTTTCATTTTCACACACACGCGAATGCAGACTAGAAATAACGGAAAAGAAAAACTACATTTCTAAGCGTTCTTGAGATAACGAAAAAGTATGATTTCCTTAAAACTTATGTGAAACTGAAAGTATTCCAGTAATTAAAGACAGAAACAGAAAATACAGAAATACAATAAAGAGGATTAAAAAAAGAAAACTTGCGTTGTTTTTGTTTTGCCGGCAAGAGCTCTCTCGTTCACACACACACACAAAAGTTTAATCTTAAACGAACTCTCTCTTTGGTCTCCGTTTTGGCGCTCTCTCTCTCTCTCTCACACATACACACGCTATTTTACGCTCTCGAACCTTCTCTGTTTACGTACAGTGGCGAACTAAAGTGTTGGCACAGTAAAAAAGTTGAAATTTAAATGTTATTACTAGGCGTATGGGGCACTTAAATGAATCAAATCTTTTTCATATAGTTAAATTAAACATTTATTTATAGATTGACACTATTTTTTTTTTTATTTTTCCCCATACATTTAAAACAATTTAAATTTTAAGATAAAAGGACCGTATTTCGTGGCACAAAAGTCTTGGCACAGCTATATTATTTATTTGATTTTTTTTTATCTTAAGCCGTATTTTGTTGAAAATTTTTTATAAAAATCATAACGGCACTCTTCTTAAGCACATGGCGTCAAAAAGTTGTCAAAAAAAGTTAAATTTTCGATAATTCTTTAACTTTTTGCCTAAATTCCGTTGAAATGGAGAACAAGCGCATGGAAACCAACGTAGCGCACAGAAAAATTGTCCTTGAAGCTAGGTACTAACATAAACTAAATTTTCCGAAAGCCGTTAGTGCCGTTATGATTTTTATAAAAAATTTTCAACAAAATACGGCTTAAGATAAAAAAAAATCAAATAAATAATATAGCTGTGCCAAGACTTTTGTGCCACGAAATACGGTCCTTTTATCTTAAAATTTAAATTGTTTTAAATGTATGGGGAAAAATAAAAAAAAAATAGTGTCAATCTATAAATAAATGTTTAATTTAACTATATGAAAAAGATTTGATTCATTTAAGTGCCCCATACGCCTAGTAATAACATTTAAAGTTCAACTTTTTTACTGTGCCAACACTTTAGTTCGCCACTGTATGACTTCTCTTTTTGACACACACTCGCGCAATTGCTGGAGGCTTCTAGAAATTTTGCCCGCGGGTATAAAAGCAGCCGCAAACTTCGAAGAGCGGAAATTAATTCAAATCAAAAATCTAAACTATTCGCAAAGCGTTTAAAAGCAAAAAGGCAACTTCAGTTCAGGAAGTGAAACAGCAAGCCACAAAGTTCACTCAACCTAACCACAAAAAACAAGGAAGAAGCCCAAAGAAGAATTAGAAGTACTTCAACGTAACCTAAAAAGAAGAAAAAAACCAAAGAAAAAATGGCGCTTTCGACACTTCTTTCGCTGGTGGACGAACTCCAGGAGCCGCGCAGCCCCATCTACGAATTTGGCCAGGGCATGCACCCGCACTCGCGCCTCCTCCAGCCCCCCTCAGGTGGGACTCGCCGCTCGATCAACGGCTGTCCCTGCGCCTCGCCCATTTGTCCCGCCTCGCCCGCCGGCCAGGTGATGGCTCTACGCCGCGAGATGTCCAAGCACAACGACATCCAGTGGCCGGCCGCCTCTCAGGTGGGCAAGGACGGTTTCCAGGTGTGCATGGACGTGTCCCAGTTCAAGCCCAGTGAGCTCAACGTCAAGGTCGTGGAAAACTCCATCCTGGTCGAGGGCAAGCACGAGGAGCGCCAGGATGGCTATGGGCACATCATGCGCCATTTTGTGCGACGCTACCAGGTGCCCGAGGGCTATAAGCCGGAACAGGTCGTCTCGCAGCTCTCTTCGGATGGCGTCCTCAGCGTGAGCATCCCCAAGCCGCAGGCCATCGAGGATAAGTCGAAGGAGCGTGTCATCCAGATCCAGCAGGTGGGACCGGCTCATCTGAACATCAAGGCAAACACCACCGAGGAGAAGGGCAAGGAGAATGGTTCAGCCAACGGCAACGCCAAGTAGAGGATATCATTTAATTATTATCATCACAAATATTGTATTCCCACCAGAAGTTACCCCACATCATTCCCCATCATACTGTATTGTTCCTTATTTATTGCCTGGCATTTTGTAATGAGCTAAAGACTTGAGAATTAACTTACTAAAATATATTGTTCACCTGGCGTGGCAAATGTAATTGATTGTTGTGATTTTTATCTATAGAAATATGGGAGTCTAGTTCAAGGAAGTTAAGTAAAAGGGAATAATTTCTTTATTTAAATAATTTCTTTAATTTTGTCTAAAGTTTTCAGGAGTAACTTATATATTTACGTACATTTTATTTGAAACATGTCAAAATTTGTGATTTTGTATATGGAAAATCGAACTTTTATCGTAACTGTGATTTTTTTTGTTAAAAAGCAGATTTACTTTGTTTAACCAGAAATAGTGATTTGTTCTTTTTCGTTCCATTAATTATTATTACAAGGGCCTTGTTCCATTAATTATAATTTATCTAATGAGGAAATATGTACTTATTTTTCCCACCTATAGCATTGACGCCTGCATTTGGGCGCGACGAGATATATATGTATGTGAATATAGAATCCCAACGGGCCGATCCTCCTTGTTTATACCAAATATTTATTGCGCATTTTATACTATATTTTACCTACACTCGAACTCGTACATTTTGTATTTTATTTATGTTTGAATCCGATTCAAATGTTCGGCTGCTGCACTTGGCTTGGTGTCCGAAAATAGTTAACCTTGGGACGCTGCTTCTTGCGGGGATCCATCCACCGATCTACTTCCAGGGCAGGGCCAGCTTTCCGGTTTCGTGGACACGGACAAGGCGTTCGCCGGGGGTATAGTACTTGGCCGGTGGCGGTGGCGGCGCCTTGATGGTAAGGAATCCATCGCTGGATATGTCCGAGATCACCTCGTTGGCATTGTAGCCGCGTGGCAGGAGATACTTGCGCACAAAGTGCCGCTCCACCATACCGTTGGAGCCCTCGTTCCTTCGATTGTGGTTGCCCTGGACAATGATGTAGTCATCGTTGGTCTTTACCACGATCTCATGCGGATGGAACTGTCGCACATCGATGTCGATCCGGAAGCCCTTCTCGTCCACATGCACTCGCTCGCCGGAGTAGTAGTTGTCCCACCGCATGGGATGTGACCACTCGTAGGGCGTCGACTGGATCAACTGGTTGCGCACCCGCCGCGAGACCAGCTCATCCAGGGGCCGGAGCAGGTCGCTCCGGCTGCTGTGACTAGCTGGCCACCAGACCCGTGGATCGTCCCAGAGATAGGGATACAGCTGGAAGTCGTAGGGTGGCTGGTAAAGCGGACGAGGTCGGTCCAACTCGCGCGACAAATCGCGATATGTTGTCGGCACTAGTGACATTTCTGGCCGGGATTAGGGCTGCGATTCGTTTGCTAGCGAGTTCGAAATTCTTATAAAATTTGTCGCCGCCGCCGTCAGCTCTTTTATAGATGACCAACTGCCCTCGGACGGCGACGATGCGGATGGCACAGACGACGAGGATGATGACTCATCCGGACGAGGTGCATCGGGGCGGAATCGAAACGAATCAACGGATCGGTCAAGTGCAGTGGCAAAGGCGAGGCCAACGACGATACGATATTGTATGCATAGTTGGACTCGCGTCAAGTGGCTACGTCACGGCGTCCAACGAAGGAAGCGGAAACGGTAGCAGCTGGGGCCAAGGTGTGGCAAGAAAATGCATAAAAACGAAAGTACATATTTAATTTGTTTATTATGAGTATTTTCGTAGGTAGGGAAAGCTGTTGCTCGCGTTACTTTCTAATATTTTTGGTAATTATTCTATGTTGAATTGAATGTATATTCTATTTTAGAGATATTGGAAAACGTGTCATATCTGAGCAATTTATCGAGACCCCAAAATGAATGATGCATGCGCAATTGAAATATTTATTTTATATACATATTTATTTTGTTTATAAAATATTTTGTATAAAGTATTGTGTATTAATATTTTAAAGCATTTCCATCATACCATTTTTTTTTATTTTTTCAACAAATATTAAATTTACTATTAAGTAAACTAAATTAAATGTACAATTTAGTCAAAATATTTGAAAGCCTTTGAACATGTAGAAAAAAACACAGCCATTAGCTCCAGCTCACTTCTCAATGGCCTCCTCCGCTTGTCCAGCGCTCTTCTTGGTCGGCTCTCCAGTCTTCTCAATGGGGACGACGCGTTCCTTTAGAGCCTCTTGCACCGCTGGCGGATTGGGCACATTGATGGTGAGGACACCATCGCTGCTCAAGCTGGACGTGACCTTATCAGCTTCGTAGCCCTCGGGCAGAACGAAGCGCCGGAGGAAGTGCCTAGAGCTGTAGCCTCCATGCTCGCCCTCCTGCTGCTCCGACTTGCCCTCCACCAGAACCACGCTCTCGTCCAGCACCTTGACGTTCAGTTCGCCGTAGTCCTTGACGTCCAGGGTGAGCTTGTACCCATCCTTGGTGACAGTGGCCGGCGGGGCGAATTCTTGCTCCTGCCAGCGGGCGATTTGCTGCCAGTTCCGAGGCAGGGCCACGCTCCACACAGGTGGCTCGTGGAAAAAGGCATGGAAGGGCGAGGTGAGGCGAGGCATCCGGGACATCTCCTCCGCCATGCGGAAAAACATGGGCAGGGAACGCATGCTGAGTTTAGGTATTTATATTTCTGTTGGAATATCAATATAAAAAATTAAAATCTATTTTAAAATTTAAAAGAAATGATTTAAAACTGTTACTTTGACTTACCTTGGTTTGTTAATATAAGGTTAAGGTACCCTTTTCACCTTTGGTTTCTCTTTGCAATATTCTATTTATTTGTTGCAATATTTAATATTTTTATTATTCGCAATTTCTTATTAGATTGATGAAATATTATCTTAATTCGTAGACTTTAGCGAGTTTTCTTCGGTTTTGAATTTTTTGAACTGAGAGAGCGGCGCCTAGCCGCCCGCTATTTATACCGTTCCGTCCAGAGAGAGAACTAACTGGTTCTCCCTCGAACTTTCTTCTTAGCTGATGCAATTTTTCGCTTCGTCTGAAATCGGGCAATGACATTTACCTGCGGGTTGCTATTTGCTATATCTGGCTTTTATAGAATATGTACATTTGTATATAAATTGGTAGAAGTTTCGCGACTCTCTGCTTGGTTTATTTACATTTTTTTTGTTTGCTTGCTCAGCTGAGATTTCTCTTTATGTTTAGGGCCTTCGGGCAGGTCAGTTTTTTATGGCGACGAAGAGAGCGAAGAAAGCTTTTGGGGGAGAGATGTATGTGTTTTTGTGTGTGTATTATTATCCAGGGAAGTAGTTGAATTACGGTTTTGAAGGGTTTTAAATAGCACATAAAATAATTTGAGACCAAAAAGTACTTTTGAAAGTATTTATTTATTCCATAACCCATTCTACTTTTTTTAGAATTATATTAATTATTTTCAAATCAAACATGTCACTTTATTAGTCCAAATTCTTAGAGGCCTTCCTTTTGGGCCCATTCGTTCCAGGAGCCCTTGTAGATCACCACACTATTAATTGTTAATAATTAATTATTTAAATCATATTTTGAAATACAGAGAAAAACTCACTTGGAAAAGCCCTGACTCTTGGCAATTTTCTCAGCTTCCAAAACACGATTTCCCGACCGACAGGAGAATATGATCTTTGCCCGTTTTTCCGGTTTAGTTCGTCCATATTTGCTCTTGAAGGCAGCCCCGTCTAGGTTCAAAGCCCTCTCCAGTTCATCCACTAAAAAAAGAAAGCGAAATATTAATACTTAAGTAAATATTGAGTTTAAATAAATGGGTATTTACAGGGTATATTAATGCTGGCTGGAATCGTGCCCGTCTGTTTCAGTTCGTCCGGCCGGCGAACATCGATCAGATAGACCTCCGGATGGTTGGGCACATCCTTAACCTGCTCGTAGGTGGCCATTGTGGAATGCTATATTCGCCAGCTAAATCACAACTGACTTGCCGGCCGGCCCCAGTAGATACATTTATGGGGCTCGGGTTTTCGGGTTTTGTTTGCGCCTCCACCTCCGGCGGCTTATCGCATTCTGATTTTTGTGGTGTCACCTTGTTTGCTCTGCCAGTTTCCTCGACGCCGGCGCTGGAGAATCCGCTAATTGTTAGCTGGATGAGGCGCCAGGTTGAAGCGGGGAGCCCTCCGATCCGATTTCACTTTGAATTTCAAATGAGAATTTCCAGACAAAGCATTCTACATGCTTCACAGGTGGGCATCCCTTACATCAGTTTGTTTTTATATAATTTTTATTATTTATTTAAATAAATTATTAAGCTAAAACTTCTTGAATAAAAGAATCTACCTATCAAATGTTCTTTGCAAAATGGAAATTTTAATTGAACCCACCTTAGAAACAATCTTTAAGTTTAATGTAGACAATCCCCACTGTCTAGGCAAAACAGATCAAATTCGAATGCTGTCTGCGGTTTAACCAGCGGCGCACATCTCCCAAAGCTTCGCCACCAGAAGGTTCCCAGTTGTCGCCCCAGAATAATCCATTCCCACCCAGCTGCTGCTCCAGAAAAGCTACCCTTCGTGCGGAAAGCTCTCCCAGAACGGAGCCAGTGTCTATAAAAGAGTGAAGCCAGCCAGTTTAACTCCACATTCGAGTTGGAAAAGTCAAGGTAATAGTGCAGTTGAGACACTAAAACATCCACCCTCCCGCTGGCAAATCAACCCCTGGCTAAGGTTTTTTGAAAAGGAAAGCAGGTCGTCGGTTCATCGAACTTCCGCCAGATACAGAATACAGAAAGAAGGCTCAGGAAAAATGCCAGATATTCCGTTCGTCTTGAACCTGGACTCCCCGGACTCCATGTATTATGGGCACGACATGTTCCCGAACCGTCTGTACCGGCGCCTCCATTCGCGGCAGCATCATGAGTTGGATCTTCACACACTGGGACTTATTGCCCGGATGGGAGCCCATGCACACCATTTGGTGGCTAAGAAGCGGAGCGGCGAGCTGGCCGCTCTGGGCGGCAGTGGTGGGCGGGACAAGCAGGGCAACTTCGAGGTCCACCTGGACGTGGGCTTGTTCCAGCCAGAGGAGCTGACCGTGAAGCTGGTCAATGATTTCATAGTGGTCGAGGGCAAACATGAGGAGCGGGAGGATGAGCACGGCCATGTGTCCCGCCACTTTATCCGTCGCTATCCGCTGCCCAAGGAGTTTGATGCGGACGCCATTGCCTCTACCTTAACGGACGATGGAGTGCTCAATATAACGGTGCCCCCGCTGGCTCCCAAGGAGGAGCCAAAGGAGCGTCTGATTCCCATTAAGCATGTGGGCCCCTCGGATCTTTTCCAGAACGGCAACGGGCACAAGGAGTCGGGAGCTTCCCCAGCATCAGCTCCAGCTACGACCTCGGAGGAAAAGTGAATCTAAAATCCAATATCCAAGACATCCCAAATTTGCAGCCTTTGCAGCCAAGTGATTTCCCAAGACTCTCGTTTATCGTTGCACTGAAAAAAAGTCACGAAATTACGCACACATCGTACTATATATGTATTTATTCATTTATTTATTAGCCTAATTAATTAACATTTTAATGTCCAATTCAATTTTAAGACTAATCGAAATCAAGTATTAATAAAGGAATATGAATGTCTCAGTAAGGGTAAAGGGTTTGATTTAATAAAGGGGAGTAAATGAAAGTGAATTTGGCCTAATTATTATTTAAATCGGTTTGTGAAAGCCTAAACTAAGAGCTTTTGCTTAATCAGAATTCATTTCATTTGAAAACTTTCCTAATACGTTTGCAAAAAATACAAATTTCTGGCTAAATGTATACAAATCTATTTGAAAAGGTAGAGACATATGTGAACTGTTGCTTTCCCTTATTCAATTATGCGGGCTTCCCAAGCTGTGCATATTTAAAAGGGGTCCCCAGATGTCAATCATACTTAAGAGAGCTTTAGCTTCATCGTTTTCCCGGAGGAACAGCCCCCAAACTTCTTGAATTTTAAATTAAAGCCCGCTAAAAGCATAGCTATCGATAGCTCGTGCATGAAAACTCTGGCAATGCTGGTTTCTGTCAGTTTTTTCCAGTGATGAGCCTCGAATAAGCTAGACTTTGTGAAAACATAAGCTAAAAATTAACAAAAAATTACTGCATTATTGTTTTTAAAATTTAAACAACATTTTTTTAAAGACTAAAAGTCAGTTGCAAATTTCAAAGGCTTTTCCATTTTTAAATATGTTTCGTCTTGGCAGATATAAGTTCAACAACCCTGCTTCAGGTTGTTTGGTGCACAATTCTTTAGTTTATAAAAACTACAACCTTTAAAAACAGCTATGAAAAAAAAATACATCAAAATAGCTAAAATAACGTACATTTTGCTTGAGAAATAGTTACAATTCCCGCTAGCCGCTAGCTTACAACTTATTGGCAACGCTCTTTGTAACCTCAAAAATGATTTGTTTACTTTTACGGCGGTCCGGAGTTCGTAATTCCTGCAAATTAATTAGTAAACAGATTGCCAAGCCCGCGCTCAACACACCTGCTACCAATGCACACCTGCTGCACACCAGCATACGTGAGTATGGGATGATGGGATGAGCCGGCGGAATGGTGGAATCACCAGTGATTATTGTGAGCGGAAAATCCCATTGATATTATGAAATTCGCAGCGCGGCGGCATGGCGAGTACGAGTGGCAGGATCCCAAGTCCCCCGAGGAAATGTGAGTCATCAAAATCCTTAGAAATGAACTAATCCTCTCCAAATCCAAATCTAGAGTAAACATCACGTATGTGGACAAGGATGGCAAACGCACCAAGATCCAGGGCAAGGTTGGCGACAATGTCTTGTATTTGGCCCATCGCCACGGTATCGAGATGGAGGGCGCCTGCGAGGCCTCCTTGGCCTGCACCACCTGTCACGTGTATGTGCATCATGACTTCCTGCAAAAGCTGAACGAGGCCGAGGAGAAGGAGGACGATCTGTTGGACATGGCACCATTCCTGCGCGAAAACTCCCGCCTCGGCTGCCAGATACTGCTCGACAAGAGCATGGAAGGCATGGAATTGGAGCTGCCCAAGGCCACCAGGAACTTTTATGTGGACGGGCACAAGCCCAAGCCGCACTAGCCGAGCTCGCAAGTCATTATTGTTGCACTTTTTAGTAGTAGTAGTAAATATATACGACTGTTGAAATACCCCAACCAACTTGGATCTTTATCTTTCCCAACTTTTATATATATGTATTTCTTAAGACGTAAACAATGCTTGTTCTTGGTTTCTATGTTGTTCTCCATCGTTGAATTAAACTAAAGAAGAATTCGTTAAGTTGAGCCTATCAAATTACATTTTCTAAACTGATTACAAATGGAAGAGGGGTGGGAAGGTAGGAGGAGGAGGAGGGAGTGACAAAAAAAGAGTGATATGAAACAATGTTGTAAAACTATATTACAATTAAAGCAAAAGTACAAAAATATAAATTTGTAGAGCGAAAAACTAGGCGGAGCAGGAGCAGCCCCTCTCAGTTGGACGACGGTGTGGGGCTACTGGAGGCGGAACGCGAACGCACACTGGCCCGATCCTCTGGCTCGCTCCGATCCTCGTCGCGATCACGACTCTTCTCATCCTTGTCCAGATCGGCCGGCTCCGACGGCGACTGCTTGATCTGCTGCTGCTTCTCTACCGGTAGTGGTGCCGCCGCCAGTAGCTCCTCCTTAGGCGAAAGATTCTCCCGCTTGATGGCCTCCTTCTCGGCTTTGCTGCTGCCCTTGCTGCTTTTGCTGCTCTTCTTAAGCGTGGCCAGATCCTTGAGCAGACTGGAGATTTTTCGGTTCAGGTTATCCACCTTCATGTCATGCAGACGCTCCACCTCCTTCTGCCGGTTGCGCATATCGTTCTCTTTCTCAAAGTTCTTGCCCTTAAGTTCGGTTAGCTGGAGGAAAGGAGAGATGAAACCATTGCCAATAAAGGGGACATGTTTGTGGCCACCCACCTGCTTGTCCTTCTCCAGCAGTTCCTTGTCTTTTTGATTCAAGCGCTTCTCCAGACTGGCTATGCGCTCCTTTAGGTATGTGATGGCCACCACATGATCCGACGAGTTGGTGTCCACGGTGATGGCAGCGGGTGCTGCGATGGTGCCGTTCCCACCATTACCCCGTGATATCTTGTCGGGCAAATCCAACCCGGCACCGCTAACCGCATTCACACCGGAGCTGCTGTTGCCCCCGCCGCCGCTGCTCTTGCCCAGCTCGCCGCGCGACGGCTTCTTGGCCGCTGAGCTGTTGTCTCTGTGCGAGGACGAGGATTTCTCGTGCGGCCGCTTTTTCGACATGGATATTCGGCCATCCTGTTGGGCCTTCACCAGGGTACGCTTGTAGGCGCAGGTACACAGCCAGCAGAGCAGTTTGCCATTGACCTTCAGGTGAGAAAAAGAGAGGTAGAAGACATTTTATGGTCAGTTTGGGTTACACAGAAAAGGGCTTAGGTGGTAATCTGGTCTCTTATGAACGCAAGTACATGATTCTGCGAATCGCGAGCGATCTAGATCGTTGGGTATTTCTGCAGGGGTACAGTTGACCGACCCGCAACAAGTTTCTACATTTATTTGACTTAATTTTAGGGTTTAACATTAAGGGTGGCTGGCAGGCAACAGCCGTTTGCTTTCTCCGGCGACTGCTCTTTGCGTGTGTGAGGCTGACCTTTTTGTTCTCATCCCGCCTGTCAAAGGCCGATCGCAGCTTGCATTCATCGCACTGCACCGGCGGTCCATACTTC
The DNA here is from genome assembly GCA_018903765.1 of Drosophila aff. chauvacae BK-2020. Lineage (NCBI taxonomy): Eukaryota > Metazoa > Arthropoda > Insecta > Diptera > Drosophilidae > Drosophila > Drosophila aff. chauvacae BK-2020. The sequence continues at coordinate 11,256,899 of JAEIGO010000058.1, forward strand.
GCCTCGTAGCTGGCGCATCTACATACGGATCGGCAAGTAAGTAAGTGCGATTTTGTGGGGTATGCGTAATCGGTTTTCGGGGTTTTGGTTTTGCCAGGCACAAAAAAAGAGAAGAAGAAAAATGTTTTGCGTTCATAAGAGACGTTGTTGTTGTTGTTTTCCTGGAAATCGGTTAGGTAGGAGAGGGAGCAAAGACTCTACTACATTAAAGGGAGCTCTAGGTACTTTGAAGGCACAATAACAATTTGTATAAATGATACAAAGGGAATAATTATACATAGGTTTCTCAGAAGCTCCTGCGCATATTGTGCATTCAAGTTACACGTTCTACTAATTAAGAACTTGGTATTGGTCGTGGTCTTGCTCTTGGTTTGAACTCACCGCATGCACTTGGAGCTGCCAAAGGCGGCCACAATCTTGCACCAATCGCAGGGAGTGGGCTTGCCGTACTTCCCCAGATAATGTTCGCACTTCTTGCAGGCACTCTGTGATTTGTTGCTGTTGCTGTGGAACACGGTAGCTGGTATAGTTCATATATAGAGGCTTGCTATATGTGGGGCTTTGTACTTACGTGGCGGGTTGGAACTCCGAGCGGCAGAAAGTACATTTAAGAACTGAGGTAGATCCACGGCAGCCCTGTGGAAATGAATCATGGTTAGCTTTTCTCTTTTAGGTTTTTCCCAGCTTGTTTGCTGTGCGCGTTTGTTTTTGTTTAAATGCTCCGACAGACGCGACGCGACGCCTGCCTCTGCCCTGCTTCTTCTTCTTGCAACTGTGCATTTTCACCCGATTTGCGCAGCAAGTTTTTCGCACAGCAGCCGCAGCGCCTCGTCATTTAGATATATTTTTCGGACATCAAAGAATGTACAAACAAACAAACACACACAAACAGCAAACCAGAAAGCAGAGATATTGCATTTTGCTTGTCGGCGTTCTTTTATTGTTTCAAGTGTCGTCGTCGGTGGTTTTTTCTTTTGCATTTTTTTGCTGCTGCCTTTTCACCTTGCATAGCTGCTGGCCGGAGGAGAGCTCCTCGTACGGGTGGCGCGAGAAACACTTGGAGCAGGCGAATAATACTTTAGCACTCATTTTGTGGTCTGTTATTTGTGTCGAGTTGTTGGCTTTTGTGCTGGTCCTTGATAGTTGTTGATAATATATTAAAATATCAATATATCGATATTTTTCTGAAGATGATATATTTATAGGACGATTTTTTGTTTGCCCAAATATCGAACAAGCGATATTTTTATTTGATACTTTTCGATATTTTTGATCTAGCTGTAAACAATTTCCATGTTTTTCATTATAAAAATATATTTATTCATTTTTCTTCGTCATATTACCTCGCTGTGAATGTTGACAATTGGTCGATCCAAGAGGGTGGGTGTATCGATAAATGGTTGGGAAAAAGACGTGCCTTGACAAATTTTTATTGGTCTTTTTTTATGATGCGATCATTTTACTAAAATTGCAATTTTTAGCTAAAAAAATATATTTGATTTTAAAATCTACAGGAAAATTACATTTTCTATTCATAATCAGTTTGAAAATCATAGAAACAAACCTCATATTTCCGTTAATTTTAACAACTTGTATTTGCACCCCTGGTCAAACTATCGATCTCCCATAACATCCCTGAAAATACAGTTCCGAACCAGCGTAAAAGCGAATTGGATAAAGATGCCCCCAAAGCGCACGCGCCGATAACCTCAATTCAAACAACAACGTTCACTTCAGGCTGTACGAAAAATTATTTGTGCCGCGAAAGCGACGATCTATTTCGCAAAGGAAAAAACGAAAACAAACTAAAAAGACGGGGAAAAATTGAGCGGCAGAAGGTGAAGTGAAGTAGTGGAAATGCCGGTGGAACAGCATACAAACATAAAAGTGGCGGTCCGCGTCCGGCCGTACAATGCCCGCGAGTTGGAGCAGAAGCAAAGGAGCATTGTGAAGGTGATGGACAGGTCGGCGCTCCTTTTCGATCCGGACGAGGAGGACGACGAGTTCTTCTTCCAGGGCGCCAAGCAGCAGTACCGCGACATTACCAAGCGGATGAACAAGAAGCTGACCATGGAGTTCGATCGTGTCTTCGACATTGACAACACCAATCAGGATCTCTTCGAGGAGTGCACTGCGCCGCTGGTCGACTCGGTGCTGGCTGGGTAAGCAAGGCAATCAGTGCTATCCAAAAACCTCCATTAAACCATTGATCCCAATGCGCAGCTACAACTGTTCGGTGTTCGTTTACGGAGCCACTGGCGCCGGCAAGACCTTCACCATGCTGGGCAGCGAGGAGCATCCCGGCTTGACCTTTCTCACCATGCGCGATCTCTTTGAGAAGATCCAGGCGCAGAACGATGTGCGCAAGTTCGATGTGGGCGTCTCCTACTTGGAGGTGTACAACGAGCAGGTGATGAACCTGTTAACCAAGTCCGGGCCGCTGAAGCTGCGCGAGGACACCAACGGTGTAGTGGTCAGCGGCCTTTGCCTAACGCCCATCTACAGTGCCGAGGAGCTGCTGCGAATGCTGGCCCTGGGCAACTCACATCGCACCCAGCATCCCACCGACGCGAATGCCGAAAGCTCCCGCTCCCATGCCATCTTCCAGGTGCACATACGGATCACGGAGCGCAAGACGGACACCAAACGGACTGTAAAGCTGTCCATGATCGATCTGGCAGGCAGCGAGCGAGCGGCCAGCACCAAGGGAATTGGGGTGCGATTCAAGGAGGGCGCCAGCATCAACAAGAGCCTCCTGTCGCTGGGCAATTGCATCAATAAGCTGGCCGATGGCCTCAAGCACATACCCTACCGCGACTCGAACCTGACACGCATCCTGAAGGACTCGCTGGGCGGAAACTGTCGCACTTTGATGGTGGCCAACGTCTCGATGAGCTCACTCACCTACGAGGACACCTACAACACACTGAAGTACGCGAGTCGGGCCAAGAAGATCCGCACCACGCTCAAGCAGAATGTGCTGAAGTCAAAGATGCCCACAGAGTTCTATGTGAAGAAGATCGACGAGGTGGTGGGTGAGAATGAGCGACTGAAGGAGCGCAACAAGGCGCTGGAGACGAAGGCCGCCCAGCTGGAGCGTGCTGGCAACAGTGGCTTCGATCCGCAGGAGCTCAAGACGTGGTACAGAAGGATAGACACTGTATATGCAACGGCCCGCCAGCTGCTGGAGCATGTCCTTGCCATGCGCAGCAAGATCAAGAACATCAACTACAGGCAGACGCTCAAGAAGGAACTGGAGGAGATGAGGAAGCTAATGTCCCTTGACCAGCGAGTGTGCCAAGAGGTGAGTGGGGGGGATATTCAAAAAGAGAGGACGCCTCTCATGATTTATTAACAATTTAAAAGGCTTTTAGAGGAAGATTTGGGGAGCAGGTATCCGGGATCAGTCTCAGTTTTATTTCTAGTCACCCAGCAGCTCCTTCTGCTTGCTGGCTAACAATTTGTCCGCCTCCGAAATGAAGCGATCCGCAATGGCAGTGACCTGAGCCTGGGCGGCGAAGGCATCATCCTTGCCCAGTTCCGGCTTGTTCTTCAGCTTCCGAATATGCTCATTCTGAACACCGCGAATGGCGTCGCGATACTTGACAAACAGCGCCTTGGCGTTCTTAGACAGGTTCTCGCGATGCTCCTTGGTCACCTTCGGGATGGGTATGAAGAGTGTGGTTCCGTCCTGCTGTGGATTCAGGTTCATGCCGCTCTTCTCGATGGCCTTGAGGACATCGGGTATGGTCTGCGGGAATCCGATCATGTTTACAATGATGGTCTTGGGATTTTTACGTGAAATCTGGGCCAGTTCCTGCAGCTCGTGCTCCTGGCCATCGACCTTGATGCGCAGCGTATCGATGGCACCGCTGGTGGAGCGCAGGGACAGGTGCTTCACAAAGTCCTCCTTCATCTGCAGTACATTCTTCTGCATCTGCGAGTTGAGGCCATCGAAGTTGAGGATTTCGCGGAGCTGCTGCTCGTTGATTTCCACCTTGGCGCTCTTTCCTCCTCCGCCCCTGCCGCCCTTTTCCTTCTTTTTGTCCTTGCTTTTTGCATAATCGCGCGCTATTACGCTTACGGCTGTCTGTGGCTGATTTTGGAGCAGTTGAGTTAATCCAGGCAGGGAATTGGCCACTCGGGCTTGGCGCACTCCCAGGGAGGCTAAATGCAACGTATGTCGTAGCATTATTTTTGATTTATCCTATTTTTAAATATTTTGTTTATTAAATGCGGCGGAGATGGGGAAGCGGTTCAGCTGTTAACGAAGAGGACTGCCAACTCGTTGCAGAGTAAAAATCCCACAAGTGCTTTTTAGGGCGGACTTTTCAAAAATGATAACAAGTTCATCGAAAATATTATATCATTCATTATTTAAATAATTTGTTTATAATTTATTTTCCAGGACTACCGTCGCTTTGCAAACTACATGAGCCTCCTCAGCAGCCAAAACGACAAGTACAAGGAGGAACTGCCTGGGTGGCGGTCTAAGATGGAGAGCGCCTACCAGGACCTCGAGAGCTTGAAGCGCGAGGTAAACAAGTCAAAGGCCTACCAGATCCTCATCGTGTACGTCAAGTACAAGGATCTCGAGTTGCAGCTGGCCAAGCAGACTCAATTCAACAGCCACGTGAGCGCCATTAACCAGGAGCTGGTGGAGAACTCGGACCTGCTGCGCAAATCCTTCCGTCCCGCCTGCGAAGTGATCAACCAGATGTACGACCGCCTGGAGGATGGCAGCAAGCTTACGCCGGATATTCAAGCGGTGTTCGATCGGCTGCAACGCAAGATGCGCTTCGCCGAATCGGAAGCGAACACCAAGATGGCAGAGATGCAGTCCATGGCGGTAAACGATCGTCTGCTCGGCGGCGGCCTAGCTGTGAAGGAGGAAGAACTTGAGGAGAATGTGTCGGCCGCCTCATGCAGCTTGACGTCCAGCGGCACGAAGCGACTGCGGCAGACCACCGTCCAGAACGACGACGACGATGATCTCCATCTGAGCATGGAGGAATTCGATAGTCCAACGATGGAGTCGGCGGAGGACGAAGACCTGCACATGACATTCAAGAGACCGCGCAATCTCAACGAGACACAGGTCCTAGCCCCCGCCAGCACAGTCACCAAGAAGCCTCTAACGTCGACGGTCACCAAGCCAAGGAATGCCCAGCACCTGACGTTCTGCGAGATGATGACAGACCAAAATGTTCGCGGCGACAGCGAGAAGATCAAAAAGGGTAGGAAAAATGTGGTGGAAAAATACATATTAAGTATTATTTTTATAACTGGGGTTATGTATTCATTTTCCAGCTCTCCTCAACTCC